>JABCMI010000028.1:1214375-1821562 GCA_026261945.1 Hirschfeldia incana | reverse complement strand
CATTTTGTGATGCCGACTGGGCGTCATGTCCAATGAGTCGACGATCACTGTCTTCATACATTGTTTTGTTAGGTGACTTCCCTGTCTCATGGAAAACAAAAAAGCAGGACACAGTGTCGCATTCATCAGCAGAAGCAGAGTACAGGGCGATGGCTGCGGCACTGCGAGAGTTGAAATGGTTGAAGCGTTTGCTAGCAGACTTGGGAGTGTCACATGTGTCGCCTATGGATCTCTTCTGTGACAGCAAATCAGCGTTGTACATTGCCGCAAATCCAGTGTTTCACGAGAGAACGAAGCATATAGAAGCCGACTGTCACAGTGTCAGAGATGCAGTACAAGATCGCCTCATTGTGACAAGACATGTAAGGACAACGGAGCAGCTGGCGGACATACTAACTAAGGCGTTGGGAAGTGTTCAGTTCCACTATCTTCTCAACAAGTTGGGAGCTTCCAATCTCCATGCTCCAACTTGAGGGGGAGTATTGAGAGTGGTTAAGGAGAACCGGTCCGGTTTAGTATGATAAGGATGAAGTTACATCGAATGCAAGTGATAAGGATGAAGTTACATCGAGCGGTTAAGCTACGAAGATTATGATAAGGACTTGATAGATTATGTGTAATCTCTGTAAGCATCTTTAGAGTATCTTGTATCAAGTATATATGTACGTAACATAACCATCGAATATACACAGATGAGTTCATCATATTCTCTCTTAGTTTACATATACTGTATTATATAAATACGTAGCTATGCCTTATAAACTATTAGTCCTGTAATTAATATCTACGCAAAAGAAAACATTATAGAAACGCATTAATTATGATGCTATCCGTCTCATGCAGTGCCTCTTTAGGAAAAATTTCTACATCATCCCAGCATACCCTAACCATTTGTTACAGTGTATAAATTGGATAGTATCATAATATGGACTCATTTTTATTTCTCTGAACAGGGAAATATGTACTTTATGATTATCAATCTCATTCTTTTTTTTGACATCTATCAATCTCATTCTTTGGGTGTGTAAATACTCTATAAATAATTGTGTTGATTGATAATTTAGACGGACCGCAAAAACGATATCTCGATGATTGGGAAAACAAAAGAACGCACGTGAGTCCTTAAAGGCAAATCACGCATCTTAGGAATTTAATAAATATTACTACTGTAGGGGAAAACGTCCTATTTCACCATGAGAAAAATCGCATCTTCCCAAATGTCTCACAAACTATGACATCATCCTATATGTCCACGAGATAAAAGTTCGAAATCTATTTTCCATGAAACTTTAGAAAACTTTAAATATCTTCCAGACATATAAGTTGAAGATCCAGACATAAAATCAAATTTATCTGGTTAAACCTATAAACCAAAATTATTTTAATTAATTAAACCCGATTAAAACCTGATTTAGATCCGATTGCAGTAATTAAACAAGAAAAGAAAGATAAAGACCCGATTTGGATCTGGTTTAATTACTGTAATTGGATCGAAATCAGGTTTTAATCGGGTTTAATTAACTAAAATGGTTTTGGTTAATAGGTTTAACCAGATAAATTTGATTTATGGGGTTAAGGATCATCAAGTTATATGTCGGAGATATATAAGAGGTTTTTCTTAAATTTATAAATTATACTCCCTCTGTTTTTAAAAAATAGTAGTTCTAGAATTTTCACATATATTAAGAAAATTCATTAATTTTGATTGTAAATGCATTGTTTTTTGCAAATAACAATTTTCAATAACTTTTAGCCAATAGAAATTCAATAAACACCATTAATATTTTTGAAACTTACAATTTTTCATAAAAGCATACATTGAAAAAGTAAAACTACTATCTTTTTGAAACAAATTTTTTTCTTAGAACAATCATCTTTAAGGAACGGAGGGAGTAAATATAAATGCTCTTCCAAAAGCTTCATATAAGAGCTAGAGAGCATTAGCATTTAGTAAATGCTCTTCTAAATGTTTTTGTAACAAATATTGATTGGATAATGTAGAACATGATGCTAATGCTAATGCTCTACCTATATGTCTCCATATATAAAAATGAATTCTGTGTACTTGTGTTTTGATTATGTAGTTAAAACCACTTCGCTCTTAGATTGATGACCATTCATAGAATATAATAAACTTGGAGACTAGTAAGATGCACTTTTTCATTTAAAACAAATACTAAACTAATGATTCAATTAGAATGTACTTTGATCATGCAAGACAGTCTTATATAAGACAAAAAGGTAAACTTTTTTTCAATAACGTAAAACATTCATTTATACTGCCCGGAATACATTATAATATGATTTTGGAAAAGATAACAAATAACCATAATCGTGAACTTATATAAGTCGCTTTTACCATAGAACTTATAACATAGACTGGTTTATACATACACTTTTCATTTAGTGCATCATACGAATAATACAAAAACTGAAAATAAAACATCAACGAACGAGAGCCGGCCTCTGTTTTTGAAATTCTGAAGGCAATTTCACATCGGTGGCTAATCCGAGAACCTCAAATAGACGAATGAGGTACCAAGTGATATCTATCTGCCACCATTCCAATCCTTGCCTCGCTGATGACTCAAACGCATGGTGGTTGTTGTGCCAACTCTCCCCCATCGTAAATATGCTTAGCCACCTTCATCAAGATACTCAAACAGTGTTTTAATAGTAAACAAGAAGTCATAATATTATCACATATTAAAAAAACATTTGTTTGATTTTTTTAAGATCAATTTCTGGAAATTATCGGATTATCATGCCGAAATTTCTATCACGTTCAACTTGTACCCTCAGATTGAATGGTTCACCCGTCCGATCTGATGTTCTTAATTATAACGAGAATTTAAATAATTGAAGTAATATATATATATATATATATTACCACACGTTACGAGATGTGTCTTTAGTCTTCCATGACCGCGAACCCCAAATATGGCATGCCGAGTTAACGAGCCATGTCACGTGGTACCCTAGCACAACTCCAACGCCCTGTCATCAAATATCACCAGTTTCGTAACTAATAGTTATATCAAGAAAAAAAACATTATACAAAAAGGTTTCAAGCATAGTATTATTCTTTGAACTATACGTACTACTAGTTTTTTTTTTGGAACACCTGGTTAATGTTTTTTTTTTTGACGTCGCACCTGGTTAATGTTTAATACATACTATTCTGCAAAATAAATAAAGAAAAAGATTACCCCGCCGCATGAAAGGTAAGGTAAACCACCGTAGAGATAGAGGACGGTCCAAAACATTAAGACGTGGAAGCCAATTGTCTTTCGCAGAAACCTATAGAACCATTGCTTCTTCAAGTCCATCACGTTGTTACGTCCACCACACTGTTACATTAATTTGCAACTTTGCATTGTTACAAACAACATCATAATTAAGTCATACTATGAAGAATATATGAGATATACGTATGCGTTACCTTATATTTTATATAATGGGTGTCAAATATCCACATTACATGGCTGAACAAAAATCCTTCCTTAGGGCTATGTGGGTCGCGGTCCGAATCAGTGAACTGGTGATGGAACCTATGTATGCTCACCCAATCCAATGGATCACCCTGGAAATATTCAAATATTAATTTTCTCTAATTATACCTCAAAAAATCATTTAACATATACCAGATTAGTTAGATTCACTTATCAATAAACCAGGTTTGGTTGACAAAAGAAAATAAAAATAGTAAACCAGGATTTTGACCTGAAGAGCGAAAACAGCAGCGTAAGCTATAGGATACTCAAGCCATTTTGGGAGCTTAAAGCTCCGATGAGCCAAGTTCCTGTGATACGAGAATGTGATGAGCAGGTTAGTCACTGCGACGAGAATCAGGCCGAACAGTAATGCTTCCCACTCGTAGTAAAATGGCGCCAGGAGACACAAAAAGTGCACTGTTGTGACGGTTACCGCTCTTGCTACATCAGCCCACGACCAATATCTCTGAAAATATGGTATTTTTTCCTTAGGCACCATGTCGCTTTGGCTAGAGCCATCTTCTCTGGTGGGATTACACATATCTGAATCTTGAGGAGTTTTGCACTTGTTTTAGTTGTAACTTATGAAGTTGTATGAACATAAAGGCTGAGCAGATATGGGTATATATGGGCTAATATCGGTCCACCTTGTTAATTGGAATTTACGACTCTTCTTAAATGCTCTCTATCTACTTCCTTCAATTTCTTCTTTGATATTGGCAGCAGCACATGTTTCACCCATCCCAAGTTCCCAACAATAAATTGAAGGTTTTTTCACAGCCTATAATTTTTTAATATACCATTATGAAAGAAAGAAAGATCTATGATTGGTACGTAGTCGAGTAATAACGGCACCTCTACTTAACATGTAACAGTACACTTAAACTGCTTGTCTCCAGATAGGATGTAACTAATAAAGCCCCAACGACCAAAGCCATTTCTTTGACCAAATTTTCTTTATATATTCATTTAAATACGTAACGTAGCAATCACTTACAGTTTGGTTAACTAATCCAAAAATTAATTTACATTGGATGAAGATTTTTACGTCATTTTGAAGCTATCCATTTCATGCAGTGCTTTAGGTATAGCTCTGAAGCCTTCTACATCATCCAAAGATGGCAAAGATATGATAAAAATCTTAACCATCTCGCTGGATTCTCAAAGGTCGAGTGCCTTGTCACGTCGTAGGCAAGTAACACATCCTCTGTAGTAAGCACTTGTGATTGCTCGGTAAGTACCTATCAGATGAAAGATACATAAATAAACCAGCATTTTTCAAAGATGTTAACAGAAACACACAACAACAAATTAGAGCCTTAGAGAGGTTGCAGTAGTAACAACATATATATTGTAACCAACCTCTCTTTAGACTACTTCTAGTAACCATACTACTCATATAGCAATTGTCTTTAGCAGAAATTCAACGTATCAACCAACACGGCTTCTTTTTTTTTAAGTAACAAACGCATACTTAATGGAAGAAGTACAAATTAATGTCACCAGAACCTGATAGAAGCACAAAATAACAAATCACGAGTAGGCAGAATGTGGTCGAACGCTAAAGCATATTGATGATTTCCAAATCAAACTGAACGTAATTGAACCTCTCTTGATTACAAGTATGAAGTATTCCACATCACAACATTAGGGGCTAAGACCCATAACTTCTGCTTCATCTTTATTGGGCTAAGACCCATAACGTCTTTACTTCTAGTTCAGATTGTGTTCTCTTGTATTGGGCTAAGACCCATAACGTCTGCCTAAACTAAGGTGGGGCTGTGTATTTTATTTGTATTTATTTCAAATTTTATAGTAAGCCCCTTTTATTAAAAACAAACATAAACTCGTAAAAATCCTTATTAAAAAGGTCTGGGATTTAGTTTATTTTGACTGTTTCCTTGATATATAATCGCACATTTATAATATGAAATTAACAACTACCGTCCGAAAAATTGACAACACAAACAAAAGTCGATAGTTGTAACCGCAAAGGCTGCAACTAATCAAAATCATTAAAGAGTAAAGACAAAGGACCAAAGGTGCAACAAACAACTAATTGACCAACTAATTTCATTATTTTTAATCAAATACAACCATAACGACTCTTCTCCTTAATCTTTTTTCCATTTTAAAACGATCCAAAAACCAAAAACGTAAGCAACTTGATCACTCTTGTTCACCACTCGTTCTTTAAAGTATCCCCTATTACGACACGTGGCCAAAACGAGCCTAGCACTAGGTACTACCTCATTAGCAAGGAGCTAGTGGTCCCCCCCACACCATCGCATATACGGCAGCATCTACTCACGCGTCCTCACGTTGTTTCTCCCTATCACGTGGCCGCCTCTCCACGCGCTTCTGTGCCGCGTGGTACAGCTCTTAGGACACATTCCAGCTGGCAATAGTGCGAGTCCGGCTGGCTAGTTGCCTTATCCAACTTTTTATAAACGAAAGGGAATGATACTACGACGAGGCTGTCACTTCTTTGTACGTCATGGTCCAATCGTATTGGTCATTAAGTACGTTGTGAAAAACGACATGACAGCGAAGCAACGACTCGGTGACAGTCTTTTAAAATAATCACAGTCATAGCTCCTTCTATTTGACCAGTAAAATCATAACAAGTTTTAAACAATTAACAATAACTAAAAAAATAATAATATTCCTTTATCCAACAACAGCTTCCATATCAAACACGATGTACGACTGTTACAAGTACGCCTTTACCTCAAAATATCATAATCCCACCTTTATTTCTCATGTTTCTCATAATTTCACCTCATAGTTTTGATAGCATCAAAAAGAAACCATTCATATTTTCTTCCTTATTTAAATAATCACATGTATATCTAATCCAGTACATTTCCTTTTCTGTCAATATATCTACTTTTTCATCTCTATTTTTAATTGGTCATTTATTTTTTCAATAAATCAAGAAGTTTAGAAATATATATATGGAAAGGTTTAGTCAAATTAAGCATGTTTACTATCCATATCAGAGAAAGGTAAGACTCAACATCACAAATCTTTTATTTCCAACGCTAAGATTGGCCAATCCTTATGTAATTATTTTTTTGATAATAAAAGGAAACGTGTTTTCTTTAAAAGGAAACAATAATAAAAAAAATTGGGTTTGGAAAATAACATAGTGGGTAAGATCACCTTCCTCTATAGAATAGAGGGGTATATATGATATTACTGTAAAATACACTTATGAGGCTGGAAACAGAAATTTTTAATTTATTTTCCTTTTTCCAAGTTTACAATATCTTCGTTTATTTAGCTTAATTAATATTCGAGGTATAATCAATCACTCAAAGCTCTCGATTTGGTTTGAATGGATGGATGTTCAAATAACTTTAAAAAAGTATTGAATCTTTCTGTTATCTCCGTGCCTCCCTAGATCTTATTGAGTTTGTAATATCATTGGAGACAGCAGGGAAAGATGATTTCTAGGTCGTACACGAATTTGCTAGACCTCGCGTCAGGTAACTTCCCCGTCGTGGAGAGAGAGCGCAGCACTACTAGCAGCAGCAGCAGCGGGAGGAGGAGGCTTCTTCCTAGAGTAATGACAGTTCCCAGCAACGTCTCCGAGTTCGACGACGATCAAGCTTCCTCCGATAATCCCTCCTCCGTTTCCTCCGATCGAATGATCATCGTCGCGAATCGTCTCCCCTTGAAAGCCGAGAGACTAAAAAACGACGGAAGCTGGAGCTTCACCTGGGACCAAGACTCGCTCTACCTCCAGCTCAAGGACGGTTTCCCGGAAGACATGGATGTCTTATACGTCGGATCTCTGAGCGTCGACGTGGAATCGCACGAGCAGGAAGAAGTGGCGAAGACGCTCCTGGAGAAATTCAAATGCGTCCCCGCTTTCTTCCCGCCTGATTTGAATTCGAAGTTCTACGACGGATTCTGCAAGAGGCAGTTATGGCCGTTATTCCACTACATGCTTCCCTTTTCACCACCTGATCAGGATGGAGGGAAAAGATTCGATCGGTCTACGTGGGAGGCTTACGTGGCAGCTAACAAACTCTTCTTCCAGAAAATAATCGAAGTTATAAACCCTGACGATGATTTTGTTTGGATCCACGACTACCATCTGATGGTTCTACCTACTTTCTTGAGAAGACGGTTTAACCGGATCAGAATGGGATTTTTCCTCCACAGCCCTTTCCCTTCCTCGGAGATTTACAGGTCTCTCCCGGTCCGGGAAGAGATTCTCAAAGCTTTATTAAACAGTGACCTCATCGGCTTCCACACGTTCGATTACGCGCGTCATTTCCTCGCTTGCTGCAGCCGGATGCTAGGTTTGGAGTACCAGTCTAAAAGAGGATACATTGGATTGGAGTATTACGGGAGGACCGTGGGGATCAAGATTATGCCCGTGGGGATCGACATGGGGCGGTTACAGTCCGTTATGAAGGAATCGGAGGAGGAAGGGAAGGTGAGGGAGCTTAGAAGGCGTTACGAAGGTAAGACGGTGTTGCTTGGGATTGATGACATGGATGTATTCAAAGGGATAGACCTGAAGCTGCTGGCGATGGAGCAGATGCTTAAGCAGCATCCGAGCTGGAGAGGGAGAGCAGTGTTGGTTCAGATTGTGAATCCCGCTAGGAGTAGTAATGGGATTGATGCTGAGAGAATACGCGGCGGGATCGAAGAGAGCTGTAGGAGGATCAATGAGGAGTTTGGATGTGAACCGATTGTGTATATTGACACTCCATTGTCGATAAGTGAGATGAATGCTTATTATCATATAGCTGAGTGTGTGGTTGTTACGGCGGTTAGAGATGGGATGAACCTTACTCCTTATGAGTATATAGTATGTAGACAAGGTCCGAAGAAGAGCGTGTTGGTTGTGTCGGAGTTTATCGGATGCTCTCCTTCGCTTAGCGGGGCGATAAGGGTGAACCCGTGGAACGTGGAAGCGACTGGAGAAGCGCTGAACCAGGCATTGTCGATGAGTGATGGTGAGAAACAGCTGCGGCATGAGAAGCATTTCAGGTATGTTAGTACTCACGACGTTGCGTTTTGGTCGAGGAGTTTCTTGCAAGATTTAGAGAGGATATGTGTGGATCATTTCAAGAAAAGGTGTTGGGGGATGGGGATTAGTTTCGGGTTCAGAGTTGTGGCGCTTGATCCTAACTTCAGGAAGCTTTCGATACCGTTGATTGTGTCGGATTACAAGAGGGCGAAAAGCAGAGCGATATTGTTGGATTATGATGGGACTTTGATGCCTCAAAACTCTATTAATAAAGCTCCCAGCCAGGGAGTTATGGACTTCTTGGATATGCTTTGTGAGGACGAGAAGAATTCAGTTTTTATTGTGAGCGGAAGAGGAA
Organism: Hirschfeldia incana; assembly: GCA_026261945.1. Classification (NCBI taxonomy): domain Eukaryota; kingdom Viridiplantae; phylum Streptophyta; class Magnoliopsida; order Brassicales; family Brassicaceae; genus Hirschfeldia; species Hirschfeldia incana. The sequence goes on along the minus strand of JABCMI010000028.1, from coordinate 1,812,720 downwards.
GGGATAGCTTAGGGAAATGGTTCTCTCCGTGCAAAAACGTTGGGATTGCAGCAGAGCATGGTTACTTCTTAAAGTACGTTTAAATGTGTACAGTTCTTCTCCTTCAGTGTTAGTAACATGCCTTTTGTCTCTTTGTTAGGTGGCCAGGGAGTGAAGAATGGGAGACATGTGGCCAGGGAAATGATTTTGGTTGGATGCAGATAGTGGAACCTGTAATGAAACAGTACACTGAATCTACGGATGGATCTTCCATTGAAGTAAAAGATAGTGCTCTGGTTTGGCAATACAGGGATGCGGATCCAGGCTTTGGTTCTTTGCAGGCAAAGGAAATGTTAGAGCATCTGGAGAGTGTTCTAGCTAATGAGCCAGTTGCAGTTAAGAGCGGTCACTACATTGTTGAAGTCAAGCCTCAGGTAAGTTGTTTTTTTTCTTCTGATTGATCCAAAGCATATATCTACTTGTTGGTCCTTATTATTGTTCTTTTTTTGTAAAGGGAGTGAGCAAAGGATCTGTTGCAGAAAAGATATTTTCATCAATGGATGAAGAGGGGAAACCAGTTGATTTCGTGCTATGTATTGGAGATGACCGATCTGACGAAGACATGTTTGAGGCTATTGGTAATGCAATGTCGAAAAACTTGCTCTGTGACAATGCGCTGGTCTTTGCATGCACAGTTGGGCAAAAGCCAAGCAAGGCTAAATATTATTTGGACGATACTATGGAAGTGACAAGCATGCTTGAATCACTGGCTGAAGCATCAGAGGCTTCAAACTTCTCAATGCGTGAACTTGATGATGCCCTTTGATTTGGAAACCAGAGTCTTTGCGAGGTTTTGTCTCTACTTGCTCTGTTCCTGCAATAAACCATGGTCTTGTTCATAAACAGTATCAATCTATAATGCGGATAGATGAACAAAGACGAGGAAAACAAAAGAAGAGACTAGTGTTTGGTCTGTTGTGATTGAAAGAAGGGATAAAAGGGGATATGAAGTTTTGTTCTGTTCAGATGATGTTTGGGGGGAGCAAAAGACGAGAACAATAGCTGTGGTTGGTTTCTTAAAACTCTTTGCAGGATGTTGTGAAGTAGTGATGCAGCGTAGCATCCTATTTCCTTTTTACTACAGGTTTTCAAAACTTCCTTTTTGTTCTGCATTCCTTATTCATGTCGGTTTTGTTTTCCTTTATTCTGTTGGTTTTAGTGTTTTCAATACCTATATAATGTGATCTCTTGATTTGTAAGAGACACAACTTTTTGAATATTGATTTATAATAACAGAGCTTTGGTTTTTAAACTACTCTTGAATCCTTGTTTCTGGTTAGTCCTTGGAGGATTCAACAGATTTAAGAAGGCTAAGCTAACGGGTAGTCGCAGACTCAACGTTGCTTTGCACTATCGGTTACTAGACGGCACTTCCGCTCCGTCAATTGGTATCAGAGACTTGGAACTTCGATTCTTTATCGTTGTGACGATCTTGACATGCCTCCCCGTCCAGGGAAAGAACCAGCCAACGACTGGCTTCAATTCCAGCAATTCTTGGAAGACTTCCAAGAACACTTTCACGACAACCTTCGCCGTACAATGGCGGATGCAATTCAGAATGGAGTTCAAGCAGGGGTTCAAGCTGCCTTTGCAGCCAACGCCGCTAACCCAACCAACATCGACGCAGCTCCACAACGTCAACACCGCCGCCGCAATCCTGCCGATGTAGAAGATGATGACGACACAGATGGGGAAAACCCGTTTGGCGATCATATCAACCGTCACAGACATCACCATGATCGTGGACAGCACCAGAGACACGGAGAGGACACTCGTTGGATGTCTGGTATCAAACTCGAAATTCCTGAGTTTCACGGTGGTTCTCAACCAGAAGAACTCCTTGATTGGTTTGTCACTGTCGATGAATTCTTGGAATTCAAAGATATACCAATCAATAAACAGGTTTCTCTGATCTCAACTCGGTTTCGTGGTCACGCTGCTTCCTGGTGGAACCAACTGAAACTCTCACGTTCTCGACGCGGCAAAGAAAAAATAATTTTATGGGACAAACTCAAGAAACATATGAGGAAGACATTTATCCCATATAATTTTGAGCGTCTTTTGTTTCAGAAATTCCACAACATCCGACAGGGCTCGCGTTCTGTGGACGAGTACTCCAATGAGTTCTACCAGATGCTCACACGAGTAGATATTCACGACTCCGAAGATCAGCTCGTAGCTCGTTATATAGCTGGGCTACGCCCTCAGCTTCAAAACATGCTCCACCAATTTGATCCGAGTTCTGTCTCCGAAGCACGACAACGTGCCGTTTTGGTAGATCAACAAACTCGTTTTGGATCAAATCAATGGCCCTCTAGTTCACGTACCCGCACCTCCACTTCTGATGACTCAAAATCATCTGCAGTCCGTGATGCAACAACGGGACCTCGCGCAACACAACAGCAAACAGAAGCCACAACAGAAGCAGTCGAGCCACGCCCTTCTCGTCCTAATGCTCTCCGCTGTTTCACTTGTGGCGAAAGAGGCCATATTCAGACGGCTTGTCCTAACAAGGGACGTCGCGGTTTACTTGCTCAGGAGAAAGATGATATCGGTGACCCAATCTATGATACAGAGGAAGAAGATGTGGAAGAAGAACAGGTCAGTGGAGACACCGGATCCCTTCTCATGCTCCGTCGCAACTGTCTTGCTCCAAAAACAGATGAAGCTTGGCAACGAACTGCGTTATTTAGCTCTACCTGCACAGTCAAAGGCAAGGTGTGTCGATTTGTGATTGATTCAGGATGCTCTACAAACGTGGTCTCAGAGGAAGTTGTTCGAAAATTATCCCTTAAAGCTGAACCTCATCCCCATCCCTACAGATTACTTTGGATGAAGACAGGGGCCGAGGTTTATGTTTCTAAGCGGACATTGCTTTCTCTCTCGATCGGGTCTTTCTATAAAGACGAGTTATATTGCGATATCGCACCCATGGATGTTTCTCATATTATCCTCGGACGACCATGGCAATATGATCGGGAAGTAATCCACAATGGCAAAACAAACACAAGTTCGTTTATGTTTGAGGGTCGCAAAATCACTCTCCTCCCTTCACCAGAAGCGGAGCCTGCAACAACCGTCACTACTCCTCCAGCCGTATCAAAACACAATTTGTTGGTCGTCTCGAAATCTCAGTTCGAACAGGAACTCCTCGAGGAAAGACCATTATTTGCTTTGGTTTCGGTCACTCCGTCTCCACCTCAGGCAGCTCCATGTCCGCCGGCGTTTTCTTCGCTGTTACAAGAGTTTGAGGATCTCTTCCCCGATGCTTTACCTGCGGGTTTGCCTCCGCTTCGAGATATTCAGCATCATATTGATCTCGTTCCTAACGCGTCGTTACCAAACAGAGCTCACTATCGAATGAGTCCGGAGGAACACGAAGAACTGCGACGACAAGTTGAGGAGTTACTGGGTAAAGGTTATGTGCGCGAGAGTATGAGCCCGTGCGCAGTCCCTGCTTTACTCATTCCTAAGAAAGACAAATCGTGGCGTATGTGCGTAGACAGTCGTGCTATCAACAAGATTACAACACGCTATCGCTTCCCCATCCCTCGCCTGGATGATCTCTTGGATCAAATAGGAAAAGCATCAATCTTTACCAAATTGGATCTTAAAAGCGGGTACCACCAGATTCGAATTCGACCGGGAGATGAGTGGAAAACTGCGTTTAAGACGCGGGAAGGTCTTTTTGAATGGTTGGTGATGCCTTTTGGATTGTCCAATGCACCAAGTACGTTCATGAGAGTGATGAATCAAGCCTTAAGGCCATTCATTGGGCGTTTTGTGGTTGTTTACTTCGACGACATTCTTATTTTCAGTGCGTCGTTAGCTGAACACTTGGAGCATCTTCGTGATGTTTTGCTAGCTTTACGAAAGGAAAAGCTCTTCATTGCAAAGCAGAAGTGTGAGTTCGGAGCAACAGAAGTTTTGTTTCTCGGATATGTGGTTTCTTCAGCAGGCTTACGGGTGGATCCTCTTAAAGTCGAGGCCGTTGCTTCATGGCCAACTCCTTCCACCATAACAGAGGTTCGCAGCTTCCACGGTCTTGCCTCCTTCTATCGGCGGTTTGTCCATAATTTTAGTACTATTATGTCCCCAATTACAGACTGCATGAAGCACACCACTTTCTCGTGGTCATCGGAAGCAGCGGAGGCATTTGAGATTATTAAAACAAAACTCACCACTGCTCCTATTCTCGTCCTTCCAGATTTTGAGGCACCGTTTGAGTTACATTGTGATGCGTCCAAACTTGGTGTTGGAGCTGTGTTGAGTCAGTATGGTCGCCCTATTGCGTACTATAGTGAGAAATTGACTGGAGCTCGTGGACGTTACAGCACGTACGATGTCGAATTTTATGCTATTGTCCAGGCTATAAAACATTGGCGCCACTACTTGGCACACAAAGAGTTCATCTTATACACCGATCATGTGGCTTTAAAATATCTTGGCACGCAAGATAAAATTTCTTCTAGGCACGCATCTTGGACAGCTTACTTGCAGCAGTTTACTTTCGTCATCAAGCATCAGTCTGGAAAACTTAATAAAGTCGCTGATGCTTTGAGCCGTCGCCATGCCCTAGTGTCAACTCTGTCTGTCTCTGTTCCTGGGTTCGAGATCTTTGCTACACTTTATGAAACAGACCAGTTCTTCTCGACAATTTGGATGGATCTCACGCATGGTGCTCGCTCGGATTATACACTCGTGGATGGATTTCTCTTCAAAAACAATCGTCTATGTGTCCCCGAATGCAGTCTGCGTCTTCAGATTATTCAAGAATTACATAATGAGGGTCATGTCGGTCGGGATAGAACTCTTAAGCTCGTAACAGATTCCTATTTTTGGCCTTCCTTGCGTCGTGACGTTGAGAGGTTTGTGGCTCGTTGTACTACTTGTCTTCAGGGTAAGGGTACAGCTACTAATGCTGGTCTTTATTTACCATTGCCTATACCTACCCAACCTTGGAGTGACATTAGTATGGACTTCGTGCTTGGTCTTCCTCGCACTCAGCGTGGTTTCGATTCGATCTTCGTGGTGGTTGATCGGTTTTCTAAAATGGCTCACTTTATCCCTTGCAAGAAGACGACAGATGCCGTTCAGGTTGCGTTGCTTTTCTTTCGTGAAATATATAGATTACATGGCCTGCCTGTTTCTATTGTTTCTGATCGGGATTCTAGATTCATTAGCCATTTTTGGCGATCGCTTTGGAAGTTATTCAAAACAAGCTTAAACATGAGTTCCGCTTACCACCCGCAAACTGATGGACAAACGGAGGTCACAAATCGAAGCTTAGGCAACATGTTACGTTGCTTGGTGGGTGATAACGCGCGGACCTGGGATTCGGTTTTGTGTCAAGCAGAGTTCGCTCACAACCACGCTAATAACAGGAGCCTCGGGTTCAGCCCGTTTCAGGTCGTCTATGGGGTGCTTCCTCGCGGACCTTTGTCTTTAGCATCTCTTCCTCAGCCGGGTGAGTTTCATGGCCGAGCTATGGATCTTGTCACCGAAATAACCAACATTCATGCGCAAGCTCAGGACAATTTGCAGGGAACTGCTATCAAATACAAGCGTGCCGCGGATAGGCATCGACGTGAGGTCAACTTTAACGTGGGTGATTTTGTTTGGACAGTGCTTACTAAGGACCGTTTTCCAGTGGGTCAATACAATAAGTTGAAACCTCGTAAGATTGGTCCCGTCGAGATTGTTGCGAAGCTCAATTCAAATGCATATCGTCTGGCGTTGCCTCCTCACGTTCATACAGCTGATGTTTTTAACGTTAAACATCTCTTCAAACACGAGCCTGATGATGTCCTCCTGTCCGGATTCGTGGACGAATCTCTCGTAGGGGGGGGGGCCTGATGCAGCGTAGCATCCTATTTCCTTTTTACTATAGGTTTTCAAAACTTCCTTTTTGTTCTGCATTCCTTATTCATGTCGGTTTTGTTTTCCTTTATTCTGTTGGTTTTAGTGTTTTCAATACCTATATAATGTGATCTCTTGATTTGTAAGAGACACAACTTTTTGAATATTGATTTATAATAACAGAGCTTTGGTTTTTAAACTACTCTTGAATCCTTGTTTCTGGTTAGTCCTTGGAGGATTTAACAGATTTAAGAAGGCTAAGCTAACGGGTAGTCGCAGACTCAACGTTGCTTTGCACTATCGGTTACTAGACGGCACTTCCGCTCCGTCAAGTAGCAACAAGCAAAAGCTTTGGTCTTCATTTTCATTTCTGATATTGTTATTATTACTTTAATTGGATGATTTTTGTGAACTCTCGTTTTGGATTCGGCTGCTCACTGAATTTGAGATAGCAAAAACTGTGGAAAAGAAGTGACCATGAGTGTAAAACACTCTACGTAAAGATAAGATATGTTCATTGTTCACCATTGTTGAGAAAATTTCAGTATTTTTTGTTCATTTCATGTGTAGTTCTGTGTACAGTGCAATAGCCCACTGGGCCCTAGGTATTTTGTCGCTTATTGTCGGATTGCTTTTTTTTCTTTTGGTCAAAGCTTTCATTAAATTCCTTCGCCCTCTTTATTTCATTGGTTGCCTTTGCATTGATGATGAGTGATGAGCTTTGCGAAGGAAAAGAAGAGAGCAATGGAGAAGGGAACTGACGGGAAGAAGAAGAGTGTGGCCTCGATTCCAGCTAACTACGTATCCATTCTCCAGCTTCAGGAGCGTTGGATGAAGGAGAAAGAAGGGAATCACAAGGAAACAGACTCACGAGTCAAGCAGCAGCAGGTCAATGGACAACGAAGGAGAGAAGAAGAACCAAGGGTGAAGAAGCTCGAGGGAAAGAGTTTAGGAGGAACTGGTCATGTCAATCCTCGGAAAAAGGAACCAAATTGCGTTGAGAAAGAAGAAGCTGCGGTCTCTGCAGTCGTGAGCAAGAAGAAGCAGGAAGATGGAGAATATTCCAGAGAGAGAAAGAAGAAATTGTCTAAGAAGAAGAAACATGGTGGTTCTGTGAAGGAGGTCGTCAAGTCTGGATCCAAAACGTACGTCCCGAAAGAGATTAAACCGGTGAAAGAGGAGATTCAAAGAGAGAAAACTGTTCAAAACAGAGAGAATGCTGCTGCTAGTAATTCACTTGCTTTAGAAACTCAATTTCAGCATCTTTTGATCAAAAAGAGAGTGGAAGAGAATGGAAGAGTCAAGGTACCACCTGCGAGATTGAACAGAGGAGAAGGCCATTACCGAAATCAAAAACATGAAACAAGGGCCATGGTGTGGGTGAAGAAGGGAGAGAAGAATGCAGCTGGTGGTGGGAATGGCTTCAACGTTTAGAGGTTGGAAATTGGATAGTTTTGTGAACAGGGTTTTGTGTCTAAGAGCATGATGATTATGGTACCCATTAACGGATGTGTGCACAACTATAAGTACTTTGAATCATTTGATTCCTTTTCCAGTTTTAGTGACAAGTCTCTTTCAGCTTATTTACTGACAAGTCTCTTTCAGCATCAGTGCTCCTGAATCTGAGACAACCATTGAACACACTTGCAAACATAGTTTCTGTTAAGCCATTAGTGCTTGAGTTTGAAGAAGTTCTTTCTATATATACTTGCTACACAGTATGGGGAAGAGTGTCTCTCAAAGATATACACAAGAGCATCTCAAAGATGTACATAGAGATATTCAAGGTCTCTTTACTCAGACAGAAGCTGGTGTTGGTGTTGATGTAGAGGTTGAGGAAGAAGCAACACGGTTCTCAGGTGGGATCTCTGTAAACTCAGACAAGATTGCTCGGAACTCATCCCCAGACATCGTCTCTTTCTCCAAAAGCACTTCAACAATCTTGTCCATGGCTTCACGGTTGTTCCTTATGTGCTCCAAAGCTATCTCGTACGCCCTGTCTGACAGTGTCTTCACCGCTGAATCAATGTCATTCGCAAGCTTCTCAGACATTGAGTTTCTCGCCATCATCCTCATGATCACATCGCTTTGAGCTGATGAGTCCATCAACGACCATGGTCCGATTTCAGACATTCCAAATGTTGTCACCATCTGCAAGAAAGATTGTATAATAACCATCAACATCATTATTAAAAGAGTGAAGCTGAGACTTAGTAGATAGATAGATTTACCTGCTTAGCCAAACCGGTGATCTGTTGCAAGTCACCAACTGCACCAGTAGTCACCTCAGGCTCACCAAAGATGACTTCTTCAGCGGCTCTACCACCGAGTCCACCAACGATCCTTGCAAACAGTTGTTGTTTGGAGATTAGAGTTGGATCATCAGAGGGAATGAACCAAGTCAGACCTCTCGCTTGTCCTCTTGGAATCAATGTGACCTTTTGAACAGCATCATGTCCTGGAGTCAACGTTCTGCAAGAAAACAAAAAAGAATGAAGCTCTAGATAACACACACACACACACACACACACAAATGCTTCTGATTCTGATTCTCGGACTTACCCGCAGACGGCATGACCAACTTCATGGTAAGCAACCAAGCTTTTGCTCTTCCCATCAGTCATAACTGTTCCTTCCATCCCAGCTACAATCCTATCAATGGAATCATCAATCTCTTTAGACGATATCGCCGTCTTTCCACGCCGTCCGGCCAATATGGCAGCTTCATTTAAGAGGTTTGCAAGATCAGCTCCACTGAATCCAGGCGTTCTCATAGCTATTACTTCGAGCGAAACACCATCCTCGAATTTCTTGTTCCCGGAGTGAACCTTGAGTATCTCTGTTCTTCCCTTAACGTCTGGAACATCAACAGACACCTGCCGGTCAAAACGACCTGGTCTAAGCAAGGCGGAGTCGAGAATATCCGCTCTGTTGGTTGCAGCCACTACGATAACACCGGTGTTACCTTCAAAACCATCCATCTCCGTCAAGAGCTGGTTAAGCGTCTGTTCTCTTTCATCATTCCCTCCACCGATTCCTGTCCCTCTCTGCCTACCAACAGCATCAATCTCATCCACAAAGACAATGCAGGGAGCATTCTCCTTGGCCTTCTTGAAGAGATCACGGACCCTCGAAGCACCAACACCAACAAACATCTCAACGAACTCAGAACCAGAGATTGAAAAGAAAGGTACACCAGCTTCACCAGCGATGGCCTTTGCCAACAGTGTTTTCCCAGTACCGGGAGGACCAACGAGGAGAACACCTTTCGGGATCCGAGCACCGACCGCAGTGAACCTCTCAGGCTTCTTCAGAAACTCCACCACTTCCATGAAGTCTTGCTTGGCTTCATCAACTCCAGCTACATCGTCAAAAGTCACACCAGTGTTTGGCTCCATCTGGAACTTCGCTTTGGACTGACCGATCTGCAGCGGGAAGCCAGGGCCACCAGGACCCCCCATTCCACCAGAGGACCGTCTCGAGAGAAGGAACAAACCACCAATCAGAATCAGAGGAAAAGCAAGGTTCCCAATCAAGTTGAGTAACGGAGAGCCTTGGTCTTCCTGTGTAGTATGCGCTGCAAAGTCAATATTCTTTGCTCTCAGCTTCTGGAGAAGCTCCTGACTCAGTCCAGGTAGCTGCACGCGTACGCGCTGGATCCTGTTACCTAGCTCAGGAGAAACAGCCTCCACGATAGCTATCGTCCCGTTCTCGTACAAATCTACTTTATCAACCCTTCCTTTGTCTAAATACTCAAGGAACCTGGAGTAAGACATCCTTGACGAAGAGACTCCTTGCTCATCTGCGTTTGCTTTCCCACTTCCAAGTAAAGTGACTCCTGCAGCTGCAGCGTTTCCGAGCAAAAGCTTGAAGAAGCCTCTTCTCGCTTCGTGTTTGTTCACTTCCAGAGAAGCCTTCACAAGAGTGACTTTAGATGTCGTCCTATCAAGTGAAGGAAACGTTGAGGAGAGACCAAGGTGTTTAAACCTATGTTTGGTTGCGTGGACGGATAATCCGCTCCCGATGAGACAAGACGTTGAAGCAGCCATCTGCACTATACATCAATTTTTAATCAGAGTTTATGGTAAAGGTATAACAAGATCAAAACGGATAACGGAATGATCTTGAACATGCAAGTTTATAATAGAAGTATAATCAATATGATCGACCGTTAGAGATGTATATGAACAGAGATTGGAACCTTTATATTCTCTTGAAATATAATCTATCAAAATAGGCACTGATTGTAAAATCATGCACAAGAAGACTGAAACTACAGAGTGATAGAGCAAAGTGAGCTGCTGAGATTACAAAGGTGAGCGAAGAGAATCAAACCTGTGGAAATTTGGTAGACGAAGGAGAAGCTTATGTGAAAGAAGATTTTTCGGACAAAGAGAACTAAGGACGAGTTGGGTTTTTGAAGACAAGACATGTGGTTTCTGAACATCTTACGCGTCTTCCTTTCAGTGGCCTTTAATTTAAGAGGAGTTGAATAATTTTATATTTTCAGTTCCATTTTGATTTTCCAACCGTTTTCACACGAAAATAAATCAGTATTTTTATTGTAAGCATCATCTTTCAAAGGTTGGCAAAGAAAAGGTATCGAAAAATGCATCATCGTCTATTGTTAAGGAAAAAAAATTGCAATCAGAGTATGTAATTTTCTTTCTAGAAGCCAAGCATAAAAATAAGGGTTTATTTGCCAAATAACCCAAACAAAAAGAAAAAAAAGAAGGTTTTAGTAGCACAAATAAAGCCACATGCATCATTTAGCAACCAAGCAAAACTAAAGAAAGAAGAGAAAGACGTATTGAGTTTGAATAGTTTCTAACTCTCTCTTGACATAAGCTACACTTACAAAGTACACAACAAAGAGACTCAAGATTGTTTAAATTCTTGTTGATCTCATCTCTGAAGTGTTTTCATACACTTCACTGAATAAGATGAGTGCAATATAGCATATCTTAACCCTAAAAGGATAAAAATTACTCACAGTTTCATTCTTCTTCAGACATATTTGTGTCCCTAGAATCTGATATAGCAGCATGGCGACCCAAGAGGACAAGATCAAGAAGCTTCCTCCTCGCATCATAGACTGGATTCGGATCTATCAAACGCCCTCTCTCATAAGCCTCTCTGAGAAACACTGTGTGCCTTTTCCCTTTAGTTGAAATATAAAACATCCCCGGGTGATCCAAGAACAGATCCCTTATGTTCAAATCAATCCCAAAACACTTTCTGAAGTGGCTGATCTTTTCTACCTCCACCATCTTCTCCACAGTCAAGCTCAAGAACTCGTGGGCAATCGCAACGGCTCTTTTCTCCACTCCCATCACACCGGACTTGTTCTTTTTCTTGCCGACCATGTCCTCGTACGGACCCACGTATGGCAGTTTCTGCCATTCCTTAACTTTAGCCTTAAAGTTCTTGCTCAGTCTCATCCCTGGTGGGTAACTATGTTTGAAACTAAACTGAATATCGACATTGCAATCCTCCTTACAACACTCACCCACCCTCCACCTCTCAACCGCGGCTTCAAAACTCAGACTTTCACCTTCTTCTTCTTGAACGAGCTCCAAGATATGTGTATTCGGTTCATAACCATCACTAAGCTTAAAAACATGAGGGTTCTTTGAAATCACAGAGTCCTCAAAGTCATCAGGGAGTCCCAGCTCTCTCCAAACCTTGAAAACCGCACGAAGAGGAACCGACTTCGATATAGACATAGACAGGAGCCTAACCAACCTGTCAACAACAACAGGCAAAGAAGCATTGATAGCCAAAGATTCTTGACGAGAAATCTCCACTGCTGCATCAGTTAACCTGCAAAAGGGCTGAGACTTCGCAGGATCATACAAGACATGGAAAATGTGAGGGTACTTTCTTAGAAAAGAAGCAGCGCCACGGTTGAGGTGGAGCTTCTGGGAGAGCCTGGAGAGGAACTCGATGGATACAGAAGGAGGTTCAACTGTTGGGTTTGCTAGGATGAGGTCTTGTATGGCGATGACCTTGAGGAGGTTCTTGTATTTGTCCATGAGCTTCTCGAATACAGGGTCTCTTGCTCTGGAAGCCACGTACTGACCAGACGTCGTTGTTGATCGGACAGTGGTGATGGAGCCTCCATAAGGGTGAAGCAGAAGTGATCTCATGAGGGCAAACCTCATACTGACTTAAGGAGATATCTTCGCTCCACAACTTTGCGATACAACACTCTCTGCGGAATTACGTCGAACACCTTGCGTGCATTGAGAATTGACAAAACTTTCTAGCAGCGAAAAAGGACCTGAACTAAAGAAGTACATACCATGTCGTATTTGATATTTGTAGAGTCGATCTTTGTGTGATCCTTGTGGTCTGAATCGATTTTGTATTCTTTTGTTTTAGGTTCAAAATGTTCAAATCGTATTATAAAGGCCGCCTAAACATGTTAGATTGTAAATTTACAAAATCCAGTGTCTACTTCGTAAATTGCATTAAATATGAGGACATATCCCGGTAATATACAGTGTATTGAAGTTACTGCATGTAACTGAAAAACTTCAAACTATCAATTTCTTACAAATCAACCTTTCTTACATAACAAAATCTGGAAACTGAGTATTTTTTCCTTTTTCTTTTTCTGGATTTGCTAGTAGTAATCAAGCTTTATTTTTTTCTTATATTTATGGATTGTTTACATGGCTTACTCTATCAACAGAGCATACCTGTCTGCAATCTATGATAAATAAAAGACCGAACTATTTTACATATCTTTCACCAATTATTGCTTTTCTTTCTCTTCTCCCACACAAACAGCATATATTATACACATTATTTACTGTTTTGTATATGGTTCCAGAACGATGAACCCTCAGAGCTTTGGGATCACTATTCTCAGAATCCCATCCCTGCTCAATCATACATTGGGTGTTAGTGATCTTTATGAAACTTCACAAATCTTAGATAACTAATCTAAGCTTGTAGCTGTTCTAAAACCACTACCGTTTTAGGTGTGCACTGCACTTGCTAATCATAATGTTGAGTTGTAGAGAAGGATAGATTCTACTTACATAAATTCAGCAGCAACGTTATCCTTGTTCACATTGCTTGGGAGTGGCCAGGAGACTTTGAATGGTCCTTGTAGTATTTCTTGCTTGTGATGATACGTTGAACCTTTGTTGCATGCATCAACTTTTTGACAGACAGCTGTGCGTCTACCTGTCACAGTTAAGCTGCAGTAGTAGCACGGTAAGTATATCTGTTACTTAAAGCGTGTGACTACTGAAAACATATTGAAAAGATGTGTGCGGATGCGTATTAGTTACTTTATGTTGTCGACATCAACTCTTATATCATTGATACTAGCCCCTGGTAGCTCTACCGCCACAACATAGTTATGGTCATACTCTGCAACATCTGATCTCGGAGACCAAACAGTCCCTGCAAAAAGAAAACACGCTTCTATAAGTTCTCATGTTTATCAATGAAGATGTGTTTGATTGAAGTACGGTTGCTAGCTCCTGTAATTCTGGCTGTATAGACCCCAGGTCGATGTCATATAAAAATTTGTGTGTTTACTGTATCAAACTTTATCAGATATAACAAAAAAACTGTGGTGGCAGTATCAAACTCTTTTAGATAAGAAGACATTGAGTTATATTAAAAAAAAGTATGCGTACCATGATTGGCTAACTTAGGAAGGTCAGGCTTGTATGGCTTTTCCAATTCTTCCTTTTGCTGACATGGTGAATCAAAAGAAACAAAGAACTCATCTTTCGCGGCGGCTTTGGAAAACTGTGGTGGAGCGTACTCAGGTCTGGAAAGCAATGGTAGTTGTGAAGAAGAAGAAGAGAAGCCATTCGCTTTGGTCGCAGAGCACTTGGTAGATGCAGCATCCTGTGGTATATAGTCCTCTTCTTTCAGATAAAAGTCTCATTTGCAATTTTGGTCAACAGAGAAGAGGAAGATTTTAATTAAAGAGAGTTGATGGTGTGTACCTCATCAGTTGAAGCCTGCCTCATAAAAAGACCTTGGGCAGAAGATGCTTGCCGAGCAAAATACAGCCTGTTGTCACCTCTTCTGATGACAGAGTTCTTCAAAGTGATGCCTCCGCTAGTCTGCTGTGTAAATCGAACGAAGACAAACAGTTAGAACTTAAGAAACAGTGAACAAACAGTATTTGAGCATCTCAACTTCATAGACATGATGACTCTCCACCACGGATGATGATTATAAGCATCAGATAAGAAGGAACGGATAAACATGAGAAGGAACTTGTGGTACCTGGTCAGCAGTGGGAGCCTGCCTCATGAAAAAGCCTTGTTCAGAAGATGCTTGCCGGGCAAAAGAGAGTTTGTTGTCACATCTTCCGATCACAGAGTTCAAGCTGGCGCTACAGTTCTGAGGCATCACAGATAAAAATGAAAATAGAATTCTTAATAAACAACAGATCCAAGAGAGCAAATCGGCTTCACCAGATAGATTCGAGATCGTTTCCACTAAGCTAAACAGCCCTAGGATAACGAAATCTAGAAAACCTAATTTGAAAAGAGAGAGAGAGAGAGTAATACCAAAGGGACGAGCGATGCGGAGGAGACGGGATCGTTGGTGGCTATAGGGAAGTGAGCGGCGACGGTGGCGAGTCTGCGTCTAGCGGTGGTGGAATCGAGCTCCATATCTCTCTGATTTCTTCGATATGTTTGTGTGTGGGGGAAGGGGATGATGAGCTAGTGAGAGGCAGAGAGACTAATGGATTAAAATGAGTGGTTTTAACTTTGAGCGCGAAAAATATCTTCTCAATGTGGGGTTGTGGGGGGTGATTGATTGAAGATTATAGATATTTTTCTTCCACGGAAACGGACAACAAGGACGAGGACTAAATTCTAAAAGAAAGAAAAAATGTCATTAATTTAAGGACTAATTTGCGAGATAGTCATATTTGGAAGCATGATTAGGAAACTGACTATGATTTTGACGTAATTGAATCGGTGACATTTAAGCCTCAAATGATCTGGTTATACCCTCTACTACAACAAGTTCCCAGTAAAATGTCGACTGTAATATATGTGACCTAAAATAAAAGTGAATTGGTGTAACCTACGAAAGAAAGGAGAACCACGTCACTTTAATATTTACTGCGCATACAGAGTTAATGTGTAGACCAAAAAAGAATTCTTTTTAGTATATCTTGTATTCCATTTACCAACATTAGTTACTCTATTCTATTTCACCAAAATATATTAGGACATCAACCTCACTCCATTCTAAATAATAAATCATATCACAATCCACCTTCAATCCATAAAAATTAAACTCTACACCATAAAAGAAAATATAAACCCTAAACGAAAATATAAACTTTAACCCAAACCCATAAATACTAACACGAGCATATAAAATAGAAAAGATGATAAACGGCATATCATAAAAGCTAAAAATGTAGATGCAATCAAAAGATCATCTTAGCATATTTCTCAAATGTTGATATGGCTATGCCTTCATGGAAGGTGGTAATGCTTGCCCGAATGCCAACCTCAATCATACATAAACTAAACCCTATCAATTAATCACTAAACCCTAAACAGATTTATTAACCCTAATCCAATATAAACTTCAATCTTCTATAAACTAAACCTTAGCATCTAATCACTAAAACTTACATGGAAATATAAAACTTAATCCAATATCAACTCCAATCTTTTATAAATCGAACCCAAATTTTGAAACACAAAGAACATGCATTTCCATTCTACATGAGCATATAAAATAGAAAAGATGACAAATGATATAGTACAATAAAAATATATTGTTCAAATTTTGAAGTGTTTATGATTGAAGGGAAAGCGGTAATGCTTACACCAAATTCAGATTGATTGTAGCCAAGGAAATGAAGATTGAAGACATTAGAGAAAAGAAGTGGAAGAGACAACATCATATGTATATCGTTCCTGTTCAACATTACATTATATTCTATTTTATTTGATGTCATAATAAATCATATTCCATTTACATTCAATTTATTATTTCTCTTACAAGTTCATATACAAAATAATGTAAATTGCATATATACACCAATATAAACTCATAAATGAAAAAGATTAAACACTCTCCTTCAAGCATCGAATAAAATATAACTTACTAAATAGTACACTATATATTAATAAACATGAAAAATAAAAGAAGAGCCAAATTTGAAAGAAAAATACTTTGTTCCATTTCATAAAATAGTATAGAAATACCATTACCCTTCAAACTCATCCATGATAAACCTGAAGAACAAAATGAAAATGAAGACACACGTTAGTTTACAAGTTGAAAGAAAACTGTGGCATATGAAATAAACTACTAATATATGAATTACTTTATGCTTATATTTAGTTATGTCAAGCCTAACATATGCAGTTAGAATTGTACCATCTGATATAATATATAATTTATAGAAATGGAATGGAACAAATGGTCAGAAAGAATGGAAAGCGAATAGCATATTAATTATGATACAATTCTTTAGAAATAGCAGAGGAATGGAATGACACATAACCAATATCGAAATTAAGATTTTCCATTTCAAATAGTATAGGTTCCATAAGATATTTTATTTCACACAGAACTAAACTTGTTTTATCGCAAAATAAACTTTTCATTCCACAATCAGTATCTCCCCCCCCCCCCCCCCGCCTTTATTTACCTTAACTTACCAGATCAAACATGCAAGAGAAACTATGGGTTAGATCTATCAATTTAGAATATACTAGGACCGAATCTATTCCAAATAAGGGAAAACATTGAAATAATTGATTATATGGTAAGAAATAGAGAACTTACAATATTACAATAGAACTCATCCTAATCGCTGATATGAAGGAGATCTAAAAAGAATGACTTGGTGAAGTTGAAGAGGAAGGGTCTGTTACTAACCGTTGTTGTTACTTTAACGATGTCCGATGTTGGAGGATGACACAAGCGGAGAAACATACACAATTGGAATTGGAGTACGAAGGAGATGGTAAAGCTTTCAAAATCAGGCAGAGAAGACGATGTGGAGCAAATCACTGTCGGAGAACTAGAAAAAGTTACCAAGAAAATAGAATGAAGAAGATGTGAAATTGGATTAGCCACGATTTATTTTTTTCAATTAATAATTACTATTTTAAATTTTTGTTGAGCAGGTTGTGCCGGTTAAATGAAAGGGCATTACAGTATTAATATGTATAAGTTATGGTGTGTATAGATCTGTTAGGTAAAACTGCTACTCTGTGAATTATGGTTTTTTTCGTGTCAATTTCCCTTAATTTAATGGTTTTCGTTATTGTTATATATGGCTTTTTCTATATGGTTTGTTGGTAAAATGTGAATATGATTGAACTTTTTGAAACCAATTATTTTTTTTTAATATCTGAATACAAACTTTGAGAATTTTCTTTTTTATTACTTCTTCCGTGTCAGAGTTTAACTAGTGTTTTGATTTTGTTCCAAAACAAGTGATGTTCTCACAACTCTACTTGGAATTTAAAATTATTTAAAATTTTTGACAAATTATAAAATATTGCATTTTTTTTTTATCGGTTGTTTTAGTAAATTACATAAAAATTTGTAATTTTTTAATATTTATGTAAAAAACTCATACACCTCTTAAAATGAAATAGATAGAGTATTATGATAAAATAATTTAAATGGGAACAAGGCTAAAATTAATATTCAAAACGAGCTGAATACCAAACCAGGAATAGGATAAAAGTTTTGATAGAACACAAATTTCGACTATCGTTTTGTATTAAAACTCCAAATAAAATGAATGAATGAATGAATTTGCCTTTCTATATTTATTTCGAAAAGTCCATAAAACTATAAAGTTCATTTGTTACAATCTGTGCAAGGTAACGCGAGTTGCAATTGTCACAGAGAGTCCAAGCGGGTAATGTTTTCTTAAAAATTGCACAACAACCGTCATACATCGCTTGCTTGCGACTCCAAAATCAAAAACCAACCAATCCAACAGCTCCCATTCTCCGATCAGATCCAGCCATTCCCATTGCTTTCCCTCTTCGTAGGTCTGTCTTTCAGTTTCAGCTTCCAATATCGAATCTGTGAATCATTGAGTTTCTCCCTGATTTGGAATGAGATTAAATTATTTATTGAGCTTAATCGAAACTCAGATTCGTTCGTTGTATTTATATGGTTATTGCTTTAATTAGTCTCTTCTTGAAGCAGCCTGTTGTTTTTCCTTGTTTGATGCCAAAGTATTCAAACTTTCTCTTTCTTGTAAAATCTTTTGATTCTTATGTGAAAAAAGTATGGCCTGTTTTCATTCGGATTTGGAAAATGCTGTATGTTGAATCTTTGCATCAGCGTTTTAGGAGCTTGCTTTGAGTGAAATGTGGCTCTTGTGACTACTTGCTTTACTCTTTCCACTTACTGTTCAGATAATTGTATTTTTCTTAGAAATCTTTACTAGCTTAAGCTTCTGTTTGTGATTCTAGGTCAAACATCAAGTGAACACAGAGCATTGCATTGCTTAGTTCATCAAAAGCTTAGGTTCCTACCTTCATTGAATTCAGTTAATCTGCTGGGAAATGCTAACACTGAACCACTTGAACATAAGGGTATATGGTTGGCAGTGAGTCAAAGATAAATATTTATTCCTTGAGATACAAAGGGTTGAATAAGGTCGTGTGTACTAGATTGTAATGCTCTGTCCGAGTGGTCTGTGAATGGTAGCCAAAAAGGTTGGCTGTTGAGTTTGGATTATCGATGGAGCAAAGAATACATCTACGTGGTGGTGGCACACCTGAAGCGATATCCAATCAGGGGGATGTAGACAGAGAAGAGGTTTTAGAGCCGTTTGATATTGAAAATGAAACCAGCAAGGAGACAAACCGCTCCAGCAGTTTTGATGTGCCTGAAGCCTCGAAAGATGCTATCTCTCCTGCTGACATCCTAAAAACACTCTTCTTTATTCTTGTATGGTACACTTTCAGCACATTTTTGACTCTGTAAGTATGTCTTTGTGATGGTCCCTTAGCCTTTTCTTGTTTTATTTTTCTTAAAGCTAGCGTTTAATTTGTTTGCTTGATTTCTAGGTACAACAAAACTCTCTTAGGAGATGATTTGGGGAAATTTCCTGCTCCATTGTTGATGAATACCATTCATTTTTCTATTCAAGCGGTTTTATCAAAGATGATAACTTGGTACTGGTCGGGAAGATTTCAACCTGATGTTACCATGTCATGGAGAGACTATTTCATTAGAGGTAAACCAACTAATTATTTTTTACTTGCTAATGATCAGTCCCTGAGCCATTACTTTCTATATGATCTTTACTGTATATTATTGATAAATTTATGTAATTTATCCAATGCATCTATCATCTTCAGTATATACTATCTAGTGATGACGAGGCGTAGAACAATTTTGAAGATCTAGTTTTTTTTTCCAGTTTTTCTAAGTTGATTATATTGAGTTTCTATGAACTGATGACCAACATGGACTTTCATTTCACAGTTGTACCAACAGCACTTGCAACTGCTTTGGATATAAACCTAAGTAACGAGTCACTTGTCTTCATATCGGTTACGTTTGCAACAATGGTTAGTTGTTTTTTTTTTACATAATAGGCCTATGCAACGTGTTAGAAATTTGTGGATAAAAAAAGCCGAGACGTGTCTAATGAAATTCACTTTTTTTTTTTTCATTTGCAGTGCAAATCTGCAGCACCGATATTTCTTCTTCTGTTTGCTTTTGCCTTCAGGTGTTTTATTCATAACAAATTTTATTTATATTCATCTTTAGACCATGCATTAGGATCTGTCCTTAACAAATTGATCAATGTAGACACTGTTGCTCTAGTAAAAATCTAAATGTAATTTCGTTTAAAGTTCTCTTTGAATATATATCCTTTCTTATCAATCAATCACACTGATTTTGTGCTGCATTTTCCATCCCTTTTTGTGTTATTCTGACACAGTTTCTCTTGTAAGGCTGGAGTCTCCAAGCCTGAAACTTTTTGGCATTATTTCAGTTATCTCAGCAGGAGTGTTGTTATCAGGTGTGTTTTTATGCACTACTCCTCTTTCAACCTTTGCCAATTTTTTCCATCCTGTCTGCTATAGTATCCATCCCAAGCCTTAGTTTTGCTTTTTCTAACCAAGCTGTTAATTTGTATGTATTTGCATCCAGTTGCGAAGGAGACGGAATTTGAGTTTTGGGGTTTCGTTTTTGTCATGCTTGCTGCGGTCATGTCTGGTTTCCGTTGGTGTATGACCCAAGTTCTTTTGCAGGTATGTTAGCTAAATCAGTTTCTAACTGCTTCTAAACTATGCATTGGATCTTTCTATCTTACCCTTGGTTTTTGTCTTCCAAATACTTTTGGTGCATCCTGACGCCAACACTATCTATGTAGAAAGAAACCTATGGTGAGTTTTGCTCTTGGTGTTTTATTGTATATAGTTTTCATTGTTAATTTCTTAAAAGTTATAATACATGAACTAATCTGTACATTTCTGTTCATTTAGGCCTGAAAAATCCATTCACATTTATGAGTTGCGTGTCACCAGTGATGGCTATAGTGACTGGTCTTCTGTCTCTCCTTCTGGATCCATGGAGTGAATTTAGAGAGAACAGATACTTTGATAACGGAGAGCATTTTGCTCGAACTTGTTTCTTGATGCTTTTTGGTGGAGCTCTGGCTTTTTTCATGGTGAGCCTTTGCTAAAAAATTATAGTTATGTAAGTATGAACTTGCGTTGATAGGTGGAGACTGAAGCAGCTTTTGGAGATCTAGATTAGTATCTGATCATTCTTCCATGCTCAATAGTTAGTATTTTGTTTCAGGTTCTAACAGAGTATGTTCTTGTTTCGGTGACCAGTGCTGTAACCGTCACAATAGCAGGCGTCGTTAAAGAGGCTGTCACCATAGTGGTATATTTTATCAGTGCTACTGCTGAGCATTTGATGAATCATGAATCAAAATATTTGCATTCCTATACTTCTACTTTGGTGTGTACAGGTTGCAGTGTTTTACTTCCATGACGAATTTACGTGGCTGAAAGGTTTTGGTCTGATGATTATCATGGTTGGTGTCAGTTTGTTCAACTGGTACAAGTAAGTAATCGTTCTTCTCCTCCTGGACAAGGAACTTTGCATAACTTCTTTGTTAAACATCTAAACATATTGATCAGTGAATATAATCTCATAATCGCTTTGATGTGTTCCCAGATATGATAAACTACAAAAGGGACACAAAACAGAAGATGAGAAGCAGCTACAAGCTCCAAGTCAAACCGGAAAATATGTGATTCTTGATGAGACGGATGATCAGGAAGAGGGTCTTTAAGAAGAAGCATTTTTTGGTGCTACATCCAGAATCTCTGGTAACTCTTTATAAACTCTCATGAGTTATCTTCGTTTTTGCATTGAAACATCAGAGATTCGTAAGTCAAATGAATTCAAGTTTTTATTCTATAGAACTACATAGTAACATCAGATTATATTATAAGCTTACTGTGTAAAACTGAGACTAAAACATAAGTATGTAATAACTTAGAGAAGGATGAAGAATACAAAAGAATAATGGAATCGAGAGATTAGATCAGATCAGATGTGACATCCACAACAGAGATAGAAGAAACAGAGAGTTGAAACCAGAACGACACCTTCAACTACATACATCACGTTGTAAACCACTCCGTCCACTATCTCCGTATGCAGTATATCTACTCTTTTCCACTTAAACGACGAAGACGGCGTTGAAAACATACTCCTTAGTCGCCGCCATGTATGTGTTTCTTTGGCCGTCACTTCAACCTCCTCTTTCTGCTTCTTCTTCACAGACGTCCACCTCTTAATCACTCCCATCCTTTGTTTCTCTCTATTTAGGACATAACGTCACAGTGTGTTCTTATACAGAAGAGGAGACGGTGGCAGTTTTGTGAATAGGTTAGAGAAGGAAAGGATATTATTGTAAAATGAAGTAAGTAAGTTTCCGAAAAAGAAATAGCAAGGTTTCCAGAAAAAAAAAAGTAAGGAATGAGATCCTCTTGACCTTTTTCTTCGGGAAAGTAAAACCATTAGCTGGCGAAAGGTTGGAAGAAGGGTGTGAGGGGTAGTTTAGGGATTTACTAACATGGCTTTTCGTCACTAATTATTATTTTAGGTAGAGATACAACGGTCCAGCAGTTTCGCTTTTTTTACAGAGCGGCCCACTAAACCAATACAACAACGGTCCTTTCTCTCGCATTCCTACAAGTGTCGCACTTTTTTATATGAACCGTTATATAATGATTTAAGTTAACGAATATATTCTGCATGTATATTTCTGATTGTATAGATTAGATTCATATTACGTAATGATGTAAGTGTCGTAAAAGAACTATAAATGTATTTAAAAAAATCAATTACACACGTATTTTATTTTTTGATGCAAGACAGCTAAATTTGATTTGTCTACTTTACTTTCGGGATGATGAAAGGGAACGTAGCTGCGTCTCTATCAACAATTTGTGACATTATATATATAGAGCCGTTCTCTTTTTCTTTCAATCGAAAGTTATGTAATTTAAGCATACTTAATCTTGTCAGTCTCGTATGTGTGTATTTTTAAGGTTGGGGTGATACCTATCTTCCTTAATTAATTTAGTCTGAGATCCTAAAACATATAATATCTCAAAGCATAGCCTTTCTTTACTTTATCGACTTAGTTTTGGAACTTGTATTGGTCCGGCACATTGACAAATATATATTCATGAATCTGTCATCCGGCCATGCTAATCTTTACTTGTCGACACGAATATTTTGTCCCGCTGCACGCAATAATAGGATCAGAAAAGTCAAAGTAGCTGAAACAAAATTCGAACGTTAAGAAAGTTGATTAGTCGATAAACGTCTAACTCGAGAAATTTTATTTTTCAGATGGTCGGGTTTAGGTCTTCAGGTCCTATTAGGACTACACTATGAAACAATTGGATGTAGTATACAGCTTATAGAATAGTTTTGCAATCAGTTTAGCATATAAAACAACAAAGCATGCATGCGTAACATCATGATCCACGATCTCACAAAGAAGAGCTGCCTAGCTAATTTCTTAAAATGATTTACGATTTGCAACAAGGCCCATTAGCTCAGTTGGTTAGAGCGTCGTGCTAATAACGCGAAGGTCGCAGGTTCGAAACCTGCATGGGCCATTAATCAGTTTTGATCACTCTTTCAGCTTCTTTTTAATGCCCAACGATAATAATCACAAAACGTTTAACTTCTGTTGGATATACGAATCCCTTGGTTGAGAACTCCATGGGCCCAGTAGTTGGCCCAACTAAAAAGTCTCGCCCAAACGGTAGAATATTATAACGGCACATTGTTAATTAGTTAACACGTAAAACATCACGTAGTCTAGATTCCTTCGTAGCCGTTGTTGCTCACCACCACTCCGACTCTTCTCCGAGAAGCAAATCCTTTCCCCGGAAAGAAAAAAAAAAACAATTCCCAGAAAACCTCGTAAAGGGAGAGAATAAAGAAAGAACCTAGGTCATTGCTTCATTCGTCTACTTATTTAATAGAAAAGCCACAGCTAAAAAAGTTCCCTCTTTCGTTCGCATTCTTTTCTTCCTCGTAGAGCAATCGCATTTACCTTAAACCCCACTCAACGAATCCGATCTCTGTTCCCCTTTCCTCTCCACATATAAAAACATGGGAAGAAGTGTCGCAATCATCGGAGAGGGATTGATAATCGTAATCACTCGATGGCGAGTACCAGCGGAGGAAGAGGAGGCGAGGATGGGAGGCCGCCGCAGATGCAGCCCGTCCGGTCTCTATCTCGGAGGATGACTCGAGCAGGGACGATGATGATTGATCACGCTAACGAAGACGAGAATGTAGTCGACAGCGAACTCGTGCCTTCTTCTCTCGCTTCCATTGCTCCTGTGCTTCGAGTGGCTAATGAGATTGAGGGTCATAACCCGCGTGTTGCTTACCTATGTATGATGATTCTTCTCTCTTTTACTCACTTTATCATACAGATTTTTTTTTGTGGAGGATGAAAATGTCATTGTTTCTCTGTTTTTTCACTCATTCACTAGGTCGTTTCCACGCATTTGAGAAGGCTCATAGAATGGATCCAACATCAAGTGGACGTGGTGTTCGTCAGTTTAAGACCTATCTATTGCACAACTTAGAACAGGTATATATATATAAAAGGCTTACAGCTGTGAGTACCGCTACCTGAGTTCGAATCCCAACACGTGGCAATACGTGATTAGTCTGACCACTTCTGTGGGGCCAAGATACTTATGTATGCTTGTTTAGTTTTGTGTTTGTTCTGATTTTGCTCAGCAAATGTTGATTTATGTGGATATGATTTTTTATTATGTGAATGTTCCAACGTTTGGTTGTATCTTGAGATAGTATAGTTCATGTAGTTTTGTTTGTTTTGTTATAGGAGGAACCAACGAGTGACCCGAAAGAAATTCAAAATTACTATCAGAAGTTCTACGAGGATAATATACAAAGAGGAGAAGGGAAAAAGACACCGTGAGGATATTCTTACTTCTTTAACATTTAGTAACCATTACATGAGAAACAAAAAGATGATGTCTGCTTAACTCTTTTGCTTTTATCGATTTTTTGTCATTGTAGGGAGGAGATGGCTAAGCTTTACCAGATGGCTACGGTCTTGTATGATGTTCTGAAGACTGTTGTTCCTCCAGCAAGAATAGACGAAAAGGTTGATTACTGTTCTCTGACATCCTTTTGTATAGTAGATTATCATCCTGAATAGGGCAACAGTGGCACTTGATTTTTTTTTGTTTTCTTATTCTGCTGTTGTTATTGGAATGTAGACCCACAGGTATGCTAAAGAAGTTGAACGAAAGAAGAATCACTATGAGCACTACAATATTCTTCCTTTGGACACTGGAGGGGCGAAAACCGCTATAATGGAGCTCCCTGAGGTTTCTGCATGTGCCAAATTTTCTTACTTTAGCTGTCCATCATGTTAGTCACTCGGAGCTCTTACCGATGCTTTTCATTAAAATGTAGATTATGGTGGCAGTTCGTGCCGTCTCTAATGTTGAAAATCTTCCTCGGCCAAGACTCCCTTCATCCTCGACTAGTCCCGACCAAGTGGAAAGGGAAGAAACCAGATCTTTCAATGATATTCTCGAGTGGCTGGCTTTGGTTTTTGGTTTTCAGGTATAAGTTTCTTTCTTGCTATTCTTTAGTCTTTAGTTTTTTTTATTTGATGAACAGTTTCATGATTAAGCTTCCTATTTTTCATGGTGAAAGAGAGGAAATGTAGCTAATCAGAGGGAGCATCTCATACTGCTACTTGCCAACGTTGATGTGCGAAAGAGGGATCTCGAGAATTATAACGAGGTAAAATTTGTACTCTGTAACATAGCTTCCTTTTTGAAGAGTATAGTACATACAAGTTACTAACTTCAAATGAATTTTAGCTAAAGCCTAGCACCGTGAGGAAGTTGATGGACAAGTATTTCAAGAATTACAGGTCATGGTGCAAGTATTTGCGGTGTGAATCAAATCTAAGGTATCATAATGATCTTCCCTTAGATAAATAGAGTTCTTAACGCTCCTAGGACTTGGAAAATCGTGCGTTTCGATTGGTGAATGGTTTTTCTGTTGGCAGGTTTCCTCCAGGTTGCAATGAACAACAGCTAAGCCTTGTGTACATTGGCCTTTATCTTCTCATATGGGGTGAAGCATCGAATGTCCGCTTCATGCCTGAATGCCTCTGCTACATATTCCACAAGGTAGGTTTCTTTTAGCTCAACGGTCCTTCTTTCCTCTTGTGTATTTCTGTATGAACTTTGAACTCAAGTTCCCATTTCAACTGAGATATCAACGAAATGCTAGTTTTTGGTTTTGCCGACATGCTTTTGGTTGGTGATTATCTGACATACAAAAATGTTGCGAAGTGTTGTGATGATGCTTCCGTATGTGAAATGTTTACCTGATTTTCTATAAGGGAATAATCTTGTTCTTATAATGTTATTATGTAAGATTTTGTGTAACCATATGTTTTTTTTTCTGAAAAAACTTTTTGTGAAGATGGCGAATGAAGTCCATGGAATTCTGTTTTCCAATGTATACCCTGTAACCGGGGACACATATGAAGAAGGTGCACCTGACGACGAGGCATTCTTAAGGAATGTTATAACTCCAATCTACCAGGTCTTACGCAAGGTATGTAGTTTTCTGTTCTAGGTTTCTCTTTTCTTTTCTTTTTCCGCGTATTAGTTCACTAAGAAGACCAGGTCATTTTGGAAAATAGGAAGTCAGGAGAAACAAAATGGGGAAAGCAAGCCATTCTAAATGGAGAAACTATGATGATCTGAACGAGTACTTTTGGTGAGTTAGTTAAATCAGCTCGATCAGGTTTTATATGTTGTAGTCAAGTGTTGATATCTGAGCAGATTCAATTTACCGTTTTAGGGATAAGAGGTGTTTTAGACTGGGTTGGCCGATGAAACCTGAGGCAGATTTTTTTATCCACTCTGATGAGATCTCACCACATCCAAACGAGGTGTTAATTTTACTTATTTATTACTGCATAAGCACTATAATTTTGATCTTTATCTTTAATAGCCCTGATGCTTACTTGCATCAGACCATCCATCTTGTTTTAATCCGATTATACTTTTTTCTTTTCGGTTATGAAGGTTACCAATATATTTTTTTGTTGCAGAGACGTGACCAAGTTCCCCATGGAAAAAGGAAACCGAAAACTAATTTTGTTGAAGCTCGCACGTTTTGGAATCTCTATCGAAGTTTCGACCGTTTGTGGATGTTCCTTGTGCTGTCTCTACAAGTAGGATTTAAATTAAAAGTCTCACCCTCCTCCTTCTCTATTGGATAAAATATATGTAGTAAATTTATTATTTTTCAGACTATGATGATAATTGCATGGAGCTCGTCAGGAGGATCTATTCTTGGCATATTCGAGGAGGATGTATTTAAAAATGTCTTGACCATTTTCATTACTTCAGCTTTTCTGAATCTTCTACAAGGTAATTTTAATTCTGTTTCAGTTTGACAACATCCATTCGCTGAATATTTGTTACCGTATTGGCTTAATCATTTGTACGTCTATGAAATGCAGCGACATTGGATGTAATCCTTAGTTTTGGTGCTTGGAAGAGCCTAAAGTTTTCTCAGATTTTGCGGTTCATCACAAAATTTTTAATGGCAGCCATGTGGGCCATCGTATTGCCAATTGCATATTCGAAGTCGGTGGATAATCCAACTGGACTAGTTAAGTTCTTCAGTAGTTGGATTCACAGTTGGCCTCACCAGACATTATACAACTATGCTATTGCGCTATATGTCTTGCCAAATATCTTGGCTGCTGTCTTTTTCTTACTTCCACCTCTGCGGAGAATCATGGAACGATCAAATATGCGGATTGTCACGCTTATCATGTGGTGGGCGCAGCCAAAATTGTATGTTGGCAGAGGAATGCATGAAGAGATGTTTGCACTTTTCAAGTAAGAAATATGATGTTATCAATTTCTGTGAATAATTATTTTATCTTTGTACACTGGGTGCGATAACATTGATTACAACTTTGTTATGCTTCCCTGATTTATTTTATTCAATTTATCTCGTCTCAGGTATACATTCTTTTGGGTCATGCTATTACTTAGCAAGCTCGCATTCAGCTACTATGTGGAGGTGAATTTGCTTCACTTTTATAACTAATACTTTTTTCCTAGTAATGGATGTTTACCTTTTAATAATACCAACACTTACTATCCTTATCATTCACTTAGTCCAAGCTATCATCTAAAACTTTCTACGAGCATCTTTCTTCTGCAGTTATAACATGTACTTTTATTGATGTTACCTGGACAGATATTACCACTTGTCAAACCAACGAAGTTAATATGGGATATGAGTGGCGTAAATTATCAATGGCATGAGTTCTTTCCAAATGGTAGTGATCCTTACTCATAGTATGCTTATTTACTACAGTTAACTTCTTTTGATTCTAAACAATGTTGACATGTACATGCAGCCACTCATAACATTGGTGTCATTGTCTCCATATGGGGTCCCATTGTCTTGGTAAGTAATTTGTATTGTTTAAATTGGTTAGAGTATTTCTAATCCCCTGAAACTTGACTCATTTTAGGTTTATTTTATGGATACGCAAATATGGTATGCCATATTCTCCACTCTATTTGGTGGGATTTATGGAGCTTTCAGTCATCTTGGGGAGGTAATTCTTTTTTTTTGTTAGTATGCAAAAATTGTAAACCAAAAACTTGTCTGGTTTTGTGATGACATTTTCTGATTCCCTAAGTTCAAACCCAACATGCTACATTGTGGTTTTAGTTGTTTTTCAATTTTTCCATTTGCAGATACGTACACTTGGAATGTTGCGGTCCAGATTTAGATTTGTTCCCTCTGCTTTCTGTTCTAAGCTTACACCATCACCTCCAGGCCGTCCAAAGAGAAAGCACTTGGTATTAATCATAAATATAAATTTAAATGAGAAGAAAGTATACGCCAGGTCGAGTGACAAATGTAACATTTGAGTAATGCAGGACGAACAAGTGAACGAAAATGACATTGCGAGGTTTTCACAGATGTGGAATAAGTTCATATATACTATGCGGGATGAGGATCTGATCAGCGATAGGTTTAGGACTATTTCTATAATTTAAAGTAATCATACTAATTTCCTAAGTTTATTTCATAAATATAACTGTGTTCTTTGCTTCTTTGGTGTGTAGGGAAAGAGATTTGCTACTTGTACCTTCGTCGTCTGGAGATGTTACTGTTGTGCAATGGCCTCCTTTCTTGCTTGCTAGCAAAGTATTAATACAGATCTCCCTGTAACATTTTTGCCTATCCATTCTCTCTTCTTGATGAACTGTTCTCTTTTGGTGTCAGATTCCCATAGCATTGGACATGGCTAAAGATTTCAAGGGAAAAGAGGACGCTGAATTATTCAAGAAGATTAAAAGTGAATACTATATGTATTACGCAGTGGTTGAAGCTTATGAATCGATGAGGGACGTAATATATGGTCTTCTTGAAGATGAATCTGATAAAAGGTACGAATTTTCTTTATCCCTTCTGTATTAGATTGTACCCAACATCAGATTTATACTTTTTGAACCTATTCCAAACTGGCTGAGTACTAACTATACACGACTACTGTCTCCCAATCTATATAGGATTGTAAGGGAGATTTGTTTTGAAATTGATGATAGCATTCAACAACATAGATTCTTGAGTGCATTCCGGATGACTGGTATGCCTTTACTCAGTGATAAGCTAGAGAAGTTCTTAAAAATCCTGGTAACGTGAATATATTTTTCTTCTCTCTTTCAATACTATTACTTACTTTTCTTTTGTGTGTTTATTATTTATTCCTACTAATTGACATCTGGTCGTGCTCACAGCTGAGTGATTATGCGGAAGATGAAACTTACAAGTCTCAGATAATCAATGTTCTCCAAGATATTATTGAAATCATCACGCAGGATGTTATGGTTAAGGGTCACGAGTAAGTCTTAATCGTTCATATGTGAAAGTTTGGCCCATTTTTTCTATTGAAGAAAAGCTCCTCGTTTTTTTCTCTAGTTTTTAACAATCCATAAGGTGTAAGCTCAAAAAAATCACTATGAAATATTCAGGTAACATGCTTTGTCTTTAAACCTGTAGGATCCTTGAGAGGGCTCATTATCAGAGTGGTGATATTGAAAGCGAAAAAAAAGAACAAAGGTTTGAAAAGATAAATCTTGGTAGTCAGGACGACTCTTGGAGAGAAAAGGTATTTTTTCTTCTGTTTTTTGTTCTAATGTGAACAACCAACCATGTCTTCTGCTTTTAGATCTCATTCATTCAATCTTACATTGTAGGTTGTAAGACTTCTGTTACTTGTGACTGTTAAAGAATCTGCAATCAATATCCCTCAAAGTATTGAAGCTCGTCGTCGTATGACATTCTTCGCAAATTCCTTGTTCATGAATATGCCAGATGCTCCTCGAGTTCGTGACATGCTGTCATTTAGGTACATGTTTTAGCTTAATATGGTAAATCAAAGTGATAGTGGTCCTAGACAAGATCTATGTCTGCTTCTTCTTTATCTTCTGTTTCTCAGTTGGTTCAAGGGACCAAGTAACATTTGTTTTTTCACATTTGTATAGTGTCTTAACTCCTTATTACAAAGAGGATGTTCTCTATTCAGAGGAAGAACTGAACAAGGAAAACGAAGATGGAATATCTATTTTGTTCTACCTACAGAGAATATATCCTGGTGAGCGTCTATCTGGTGATTTTCTACGTCTTTATAACAAGTTTTGAAGTTTACGCAATGAAAATGATTTGTTACACAGAGGAATGGTCAAATTTTTCCGAACGTGTCAATGATCCTAAACGAAGACTTACTGAGAAGGACAAGGCAGATCAACTCCGTGAGTGGGTATCTTATAGAGGCCAGACCCTTTCTAGGACAGGTATACTATCAGAATGTTGTAGGATTTTTTACTTGTATTCATGCGTTATGCGATCGCTAATGTACTGAAAATCTTAACTTTTGCTAGTTAGGGGAATGATGTACTACAGAATGGCTCTCGAACTTCAATGTTTCCAGGAATACACAGAATATGGTTTGTATTTCCTCCAAGCTTACAGCTTTTATTGTTTGCCTTTTCTGCCTGAGTATCCTTCACTACTACTGTATTTAGTTGTCGAAGGATATTTTTGGAAAGTTAAATGTTGCTTGAGATAAGTTTTTTTTTGGTTTTAAGAACTATTTTTCATCTTGCAGCTGCCCATGAAGGCTACCTTCCCTCAGCATCAAATGAAGCGTTTATGATCCGCGCACGAGCTCTTGCGGATCTAAAATTCACATATGTCGTGTCATGCCAGGTCTACGGGAACCAGAAAAAGTCAAGTGAGGGCAGGGATCGAAGCTGTTACAATAACATTTTACAGCTCATGCTAAAGTAAGAAATTTGTCGCTGTTTTGAAATCAAAACCTTCATGCTTCTTCTTTTGCCTTAGTTTTAAATTTGATTTTATATGTTATTTTTAGGTATCCATCCTTGCGTGTTGCCTATATAGATGAAAGGGAGGAGACAATCAATAAAAAATCACAGAAAGTTTTCTACTCAGTGCTGCTCAAAGGATGTAACAAATTAGATGAGGTATATAACAAGCCAATTTGTTGTATTGATAATTTCTTACGTAAATAAGGCCTTGCCTGAATTTTTTTTCTTGGTTTTTTAGGAAATATATCGTATCAAACTTCCCGGCAATCCTACTGAAATTGGCGAAGGAAAACCTGAGAATCAGAACCATGCCATCATTTTCACTCGCGGTGAAGCACTTCAGACTATAGACATGAACCAGGTAGCCTTCGTCTCTCTACCCCTCAACTAGTTTGTTGATTCAAACTCTGTTGTCTCATTTCCTTTTTCGCTTTTCAGGACAACTACTTTGAAGAGACTTTCAAAATGAGAAATGTGCTACAAGAATTTGATGAAGGTCGTCGTGGCAAGAGGAATCCTACAATTTTGGGTCTTCGTGAACACATATTTACTGGAAGGTATGAGATTATCTAATACCTTTGGTCGTTATTGATGTTAATGCATGTCTCCTCATTTTTTTGCACTATAGCACTGTTGTTTTCTTAATCTTTCTTCTCTGATTTCTGTTAATTCACAGTGTTTCATCACTTGCTTGGTTCATGTCAAATCAAGAAACAAGTTTCGTTACCATTGGCCAACGTGTTCTGGCAAATCCTCTGAGGTATTATCTTATCTTGTGACTAGGGGAAAGATCCTTGATAGCCTTTCTTTTGTAGCTTCAAATCTAACTTCAAAAGTAGTTGCAGTCTCTGCATCACCGAATCTTATAGATAATCGTAGAACTAAATCTTCATTTTTAAAACACAACTAACTCACCTTTTGTTTTTCAGGGTACGTTTCCATTATGGCCATCCTGATATATTTGATAGAATCTTCCACATAACAAGGGGAGGCATTAGCAAGGCTTCAAAGATAATAAACTTAAGCGAAGATATATTTGCAGGTAGAGAACGGTTCTTGCTGACAAACGTTAAACTTTCTTCTTCTTTTTTTTGTGATGGCTAAATATGGTTAACAAACAGGGTACAATTCAACTCTTCGTGGGGGTTATATCACACATCACGAGTATATCCAAGCAGGGAAAGGGCGTGATGTAGGGATGAATCAGGTTTCGGTTTTTGAAGCCAAAGTTGCGAATGGTAATGGAGAGCAAACACTAAGTCGTGACGTTTACCGACTTGGACGTCGGTTTGATTTTTACAGGATGCTCTCCTTCTACTTCACCACTGTTGGTTTCTATTTCAGTAGTATGGTATGCGTAATTCCTCATTCAAATTCAAAGATAGTTACTTCCTCTTGTAGAAAGCATGTCTTTTCTTGGATTGCTCAGACGAGTAAAAAAGCATTTGTCTTTTCTGTGTTTCAGGTAACGGTTCTCACAGTATATGTGTTCCTATATGGGCGTCTTTATCTTGTATTGAGCGGTTTAGAAAAGGAGATTCTGCAAAGTGCAACTGTACATCAGTCCAAAGCTCTTGAGGAGGCACTAGCAGCTCAATCTGTTTTCCAGTTAGGTTTTCTGATGGTTCTACCAATGGTTATGGAGATTGGCCTAGAAAAAGGATTCCGTACGGCCTTGGGTGATTTCATCATAATGCAGCTTCAGCTTGCCTCTGTTTTCTTCACGTTTCAGCTGGGAACTAAAGCTCATTACTTTGGGAGGACGATTTTGCATGGAGGTTCGAAGTACAGAGCAACTGGTCGTGGATTTGTTGTTTTCCATGCCAAGTTTGCGGATAATTACAGATTATACTCAAGAAGCCACTTTGTCAAGGGACTGGAGTTGGTCATGCTACTGATAGTTTATCAAGTATATGGAAATTCGTACCGTAGCTCAAGTCTTTATATATACATCACATTTTCAATGTGGTTCCTGGTGACTTCTTGGCTGTTTGCTCCGTTTATATTCAACCCATCTGGGTTTGAGTGGCAAAAGACGGTGGACGACTGGACTGACTGGAAAAGATGGATGGGGAACCGCGGTGGCATTGGAATCGTTGTTGACAAAAGTTGGGAATCATGGTGGGAATCAGAGCAAGAACATCTCAAGCACACAAGTTTAAGAGGAAGGGTTGCCGAGATACTTCTCGCACTGCGTTTCCTCCTTTACCAGTATGGAATTGTGTACCACCTCAACGTCGCTCACCGGGACACAACACTTCTGGTATAATAATTTTCTTTTTTTATTTCTCTTATGCTTCAGGCTTTTATCTTTGAAAAACTCCAGTAACTTTGAAACCTTTCTTCTTTAAGGCTTATGGACTCTCTTGGGGAGTCTTGTTGTCAGTTCTTCTCGTCCTAAAGGTAAGGCTCTGAAACAAACCTATATTCAGAGAGTGGGTTGGTTTCTTTTCTCACAGCGATGGTTGCTTTGTTTAATCATTTTGACAGATGGTATCGATGGGTAGAAGGAAGTTCGGTACAGATTTTCAGGTTATGTTCAGGATTCTAAAGGCGCTACTCTTCCTCGGTTTCTTGTCAGTCATGACTGTGTTATTTGTAGTCTGCGGCCTCACCATTGCAGATGTATGCGCTTCATTTCTCGCTTTCTTGCCTACTGGCTGGGCCATTCTTCTTGTAAG
Source organism: Hirschfeldia incana (assembly GCA_026261945.1). Taxonomy (NCBI): domain Eukaryota; kingdom Viridiplantae; phylum Streptophyta; class Magnoliopsida; order Brassicales; family Brassicaceae; genus Hirschfeldia; species Hirschfeldia incana. The sequence continues at coordinate 1,779,152 of JABCMI010000028.1, read as the reverse complement.
TTACCACACAACTTTCTTAGCTGCACAAGAATCTTTTCTTCTTTGATGAATGAGAATGAGGTTGGTTAATCTGTTGCTTAATGGTTTTGAAGATTGGGCAAGCGCTGCGTGGCGTGCTTAAGGGACTAGGATTCTGGGACTCGATTAAAGAGCTAGGGAGAGCGTACGAGTACATAATGGGGCTTCTGATATTCACACCCATTGCAGTCTTATCTTGGTTCCCATTTGTGTCTGAGTTCCAGACCAGACTGCTGTTTAACCAAGCATTCAGTCGCGGTCTCCAGATCTCTATGATCCTCGCCGGAAAGAAGGACAAAGAGACACCTGCCCCCTCCAAGTAGACACCCTTTGTATTCTTTGATATTCATTATTTTTTTCAGTTGTTGTTGTTAGTATATTGATTCGGTCTTTAAGATCATAGAAAATGTTGTTTTACAGAGCAAGCCATTTGTTCAAACAAACTGTCCATGACCATCATCATCTGATAAGTAGTATTCATTAGTTACAAAACAGCACAATCATTGTAGTATTGGTTTGGCCATGTTTCAAAGATATTGGGAATACAACAGAAAGGCTTGCAATCTAATGCGTCTATAAATAAGTTCTGTTAATTCTAGAAACATGGTAACAAATGTAGAGGAAAGTAACAGAATCAGAGGTGAAGCAGTATGGAGAAGAGAACTTTTTACGTTTCAGAAATTGAAACTAAACGTGGCAAGCCTTAGGTGGTTCGAGACTTTTCATGCTCTACCGTGCAGGAGAAACAAGAGAGTGCTTTCATGCCAGATGCCTGTAATACAAGGATAAAAAGAATGTACTTTAAGCTGTGAGTGCAAAAACAAAAGTTATCAAGAAAGACCATCAAAAAGATTCTCAGAACAGCCTAGGTGATAAAAATAATAGACTATTATCGAGTTGAAGAACTATAGTTTGTAAAAGAATCAGCGTCCAAAGCGTTGGATATCACGCAGCAGTCAATTCATCAAGCAAACTAGAGACTTCTATCTCAGTATTCACTGAACTCCACTCAACCATGGATTTTTTGTTTCAGAGTTCAAGTTGAGGTCACGCAATTCAACACTGTTCTTTGAAATGTAAACCATAAGAGGAGATAGCCTACAGGAAGCGGTAAGCAGCAAAACTAAACAACCTCTAGAGGCGTGCACAACTTTGAAGTACGTTGTTTACCTCTTGAAGAGCTCTGAAAAGTAGCGTGTACCGTTGTATGCCACGAACCACATCAAGACTACCACCAAACCATCTGAATAAAGTTGAGGAAACGCAACAAAAAAAAAAGGCCAAAAGAAGATGCAAAAGCAGAGAGATCTGACATTTCCCCACCAAACTGATTCTTTTTTTCAGCCAGAGCTAAGTATGACTTATCAACTTAATCTCAAAAACACTATTCTGCAAAAACTCTTTAAATGCCACCATATATTGATGTTTAAAAACACAAATCAAAAACTTGCATATCTTCCTAACGATCTAAGAGTATCATCATTCTCAAACTAAATTTAAGCAGAAGACCAGATCTCTCAAGGGAAAAAAGGATACTGAAGAGGTATCGTTCCCACCAGTCAAGCATGTAGAGCCCGAACGTGACATTGTAAAGGTAGATTTTTCGTTGTACCCAGTTCATATCTGATCCCACTTCCCTTAACAACCCCAAAAAAAAACAAAAAAACAGAGCAGGATTATATCAATCAGCAAAACAACGCATCATCCAGGATTCAACAAGTACCAGGTGTATCCTATACACAGAACGTGATACAGTGGAGATCCGAGATCTACGAGAGAATGTATCGTTTCTCTAACTTACAGAGTCTCAAGTGTCGAATAGATTAATCAAAATTGAACGGAGACATCGAAACTGGAAAAGTCTCCTCTGTCTTTTTGGTCTAATCTTCCGACCACGGTTTACTAAAGTTAGGTAATACCGGTTTAGTTTAACCAGTTAGTTAATTCCGGTTATGTGGAATTAACCGGGTTCTCATCCCTACCTTGTGTTCTCTTTATCCACGCGCGTATGGTGCGGTCCGAGTTCCGACTAGTTCTCTCAAGTTAGGTAATACCGGTTTTTTATCAAAAAAAAAAAGGTAATACCGGTTTAGTATAACAAGTTAGTTAATTCCGGTTATGTGGAATTAACCGGGTTCTCATCCCTGCCTGGCTACCTTGTGTTCTCTATATCCACGCGCGCGTGTGCTTCCGACTAACTTTTTCAAGTTAGGTAATACCGGTTTAGTTTAACCAGTTAGTTAATTCCGGTTATGCGGAAATAACCGGGTTCTCATCTCTACCTTGTGTTCTCTTTCTTATCCACGCGCGTGTGCGCGCTTTGTAATAAGAAGAACAAAGATGGTGACGACGACGACGACGTGCGTCGTCGGAGCTCCGTTGGTGGTTGCTCGGTCTAGACGGAGTCCGACGACCCTAAAGTGCTTCGCCTCCACCGCGAATTCGGAGCTTCTCCGTTCCCAGCTCGATCGGCTTCACGCGGAGGCAGAGTCCACTCGTGCTAAAGGTCTCACCTTTATCTGCTATTTAATTGGAATGAGTTCGTGTGTTTGTTTGTTTGATGTCAAAGTTTGTTTTTTATTTTGCCAGCAAATAGTAATAGGTTGAGACTTTTGAGATTATCCGAGGCCGCAGAGAATCTAAGGAGACAAGCATCTGTTCATGTTCAGACAGGGAAAGAGAACGAGGCGAGAGAGTTGCTTCTCCAGAAGAAGAAAGTCATGCAAGCTTTGGACAAGGCCAAAGCTCGTATCGAGTTGCTCGATACCCTCTCTTCAAAACTCAACGAGGTATACATAGTTACTTGTTAACTGTCTGTGGACACATGGTGTTGAGAACAAGTTTGGTTTGGTTTCAGGCGATATCAGTCAAGGAAACTCAGCTTATTGGGAACATATCTTTAGATCTGGAAGTAGATAGCGACGACAGTACTTCAGATGGAGTTCACATTGTATCTCCAAAGCCTGAATCTACTCAACAGAACGATTTGGATTCTCAGGAGAATCAACTTACTGAAAACAACTTTGAAGAAACTGATAATCATGTACTGGAAGAGGCTTTAACTGGTAGCATCTTCAAAGAAATGTCTTCTTATGAATCTTTTCTGGAGAATCTAGATAAGAAACTTGGCAGAATCGAGGATGAACTAGTCACTGTTGTAAATGTTGCATCGTTGGTGCTTGGTAACGAAGATAAACCCAAGAATCTAAAGGTTCAGCAAACAGTAGAAATTCTTGAAGAGATCCGTTCTGTGAGGGAAAGGTTAATGCACTCAACACATCACTTAGTTTAAATTCCTAATCACTGCATTAGTACTTATTAACATGAAGTTTATTGTTTTACTTGTGTTAGGATTGCAAGTATCATTTGCAAAGAAGCAAACATCAGTTAATGCCTTAAGCAACTTCTTGGTATGAACAGTTTAGCATTTCTATACTCAATTCAAGTCTATGTTTCTTGGTGTGATGTGAATATTAAATGTTTTCTAAGCTGGTACATTCGATTTTCATGTGATATAAATATATATACAACATAGGAACATAAACATTCATGACATATCTTCCTTACTGGAAGAATTTAATATATGAATTAACTACAGATACCAAACTGTGCAATGATTTTCAAAAGTTTTAGTAAGAAAATTGATGGCATTAAAGTGACAGACTGTGGTTCTGGACTAAACAAATCAAGAAACAAAAGACTATGTATAACCAAACATTCCCATTACATATCAGTAGTTCTGAGAAAGAAAAAAGATGATGAGAAAGTAAAATGATGCCAATAGAATTTTTAAACATCTAAGTTCTGAAATAACGAACATTTAACTATTAAACAAACAAAAAAAAAAACTGATTATTTTTATGTGACAATGCCTTCATTTCCAGCAAGAACCAAGTACTTATCCTTCCTTGTGAGATTAGTACACTCAAATCCCAAAACTCTAGCAAGCTCTCCCTGTATGAAATTTGCAACTTCAAAGCTTGACTTACCTCCAGCGCAAGTCATCTCTTTAGGCAACTTCTTCAAAACCTCAAGACAGTAAACCGGCCTAGGGTTCATGAGAAAGAAGATAGGGTCTAAACACTTGAGCCCACTCGCGGTTGTCCCATAGAACATGCTCACTCTAGCATCAACAGCCACTGGAACAATGTCCTCTGTCAACTCAGCAAACAGAGGACTGAATCTCAGCAGATAAGGCTCTCTACAAGTGGTACCTTCAGGACAAACCACAAGATCTCCTTTGCTTAGCAGTCTCTGCATCGCTTCGCCATCTTTCTTCCTGTCTCTCTTGAGGCTAACGGTCTTGAGAGGCGCAATGAGCTCGGAGAACTTGCTTAAGCTGTAAGTAACCGCGGTCAAGGGCTTCCCGAGAGACGTGGTGAGAAAGACAGGATCAAGAAGGGTCCTATGGTTGCATACATACAAGACCCCACTCTTACCTTTCTCCGGGCGACCGTTGAACAAGTTGTGAGTCTTGAAAGTGATTCTAACACCGGAGATAGCAGCCAGGAAGTTGGCTACGTGGTAAGGAAGCAAGACTCCTATCAAGATCCTGAAGACAGCGAGGAAGAATCCGATAGGGAGCCATGTGAACATAGCGAGTGTAGCTGATGGTGTCGGCAAGAAAGCTAATCTCCCGTCATGGAATATCAATGGTTTCGGGTATCTTTCTCTAGGAAGAGTGTTGCTCTTGTTCATGAACTCTTCTTCATTGCAAACGTAAGCTTCCTGTTGGGGGGGAAACGTAGAAGAAAACTGAAAGTTAGCAACTACTTTTGTATGAAAACTTATTAAGTAATGAAAAACGTAAGAAAGAAGTTACCTTGCAAATGGAGATGAAGCTGTGATCTTGAAGGCTTGAAGAGCTTCCAATACCAAGTGCAGGCTTCTTGTTGTTGTTATCAAAGAAGTAGTCTTTGGCTGCTCTATCTTTCACTACAAAACCAGACCCTGAAGTTAAGCCGGTGTATACTTTCCTCCCCATAACTTGTATCTCTTGCAGCTTAGTCCCAATCACATCATCAGCGTTGAGGTGCTCTCTTAGAAACCTCTCCACGATCACTTGAGGCAAGCTCGTGAACACGACTTTGGAGTACGTAGTTCGAGACCAGATGTTGTAAACTTGAAGATTCAAGCTCTCGAGGAAGAACTTGGGTAAAACCGACCTAGAAACGCTGTCCATGTCTCTGACTTTAAGACAAGAGAATGTTATGAACGTGAGAACTTTAAGTTTGGTTTCTTGTGGTAGAGCCCAGAGGAAACAACAAGAAACCAAGAGGAAGATCGCTCTGATGATCGAGCCTCCTTCGAAGGCTATGAGCATGAAGTAAGGGAAGAAGGCGTGGAAGTGTCTGCTCGAAAGCTGTCTTAAAAGAACACCATCGATGTCACAGACCAAAGTGTCATCAGGAGAAACAGAGCATGCTCTGTTTTCATCTAGAGGCTCTTGATACTTTGTAATGCTTGGGAAGAGAAAGTTTATAGAATCTTGATTTTGTTGTTGTTGGTGATTATTATAAAGATGAGAAGTGTTGTGTAGAGGTTGTGATTCTGAGAGGTTTAAGAAGTTTTTAAGCTGGAAACCATAGCCTCTAAGCTTTCTTGCAGCTCTATAACATGAGTTAGCAAGAAGACGGTAAAGAACCCATTCTGCAAGAATCACTAGAAGCTCTGGAAACACCATAGCTTAATTTTGCTTATAGAGAGAGAGAAGGAAACAAAGATGAGTTAATGTGTTGAAGAGGACAAAGTGGTAGCAGAGGAGATTTATATATAAGTGAGTAGTGATGATATGATAGGCGAGAGCAGAGGTGGTGTGAAGGTTGACCCTTTTTTAAATTTAAAAATAAAAAGTTTTGCTTTTTAAATTTTTTGGTTAACACACACATCTTGCATTAACTGTACGCCACAACGTCTACTATGAATTAAATTGAGTACGTTCTTTGTCTTTGTTTCCAAGAAGTTATGGTTGATGATTCTATTTTTCTACCTGTATTTGGCTATTTGCATACATAAATCTAACGAACGTAACAATACATTATAGTGTTGTTGCATTCATCACATGATTCTCTCACTGCTATTGCTTTTGCTTTTTATTTCTATTATTTAATGTCTCTACACACGTCGGTTCATCTATATTTGTTCGCTGATCACAACACATAAAATCGTAGCAACGTACCATGCAAGATAATCACGTTCGAGTCGTTGACTATAATGATCATTAAAAGATCATTAAACCCCTACTACCACGGTTAGAAATCCAATGAATTAGTTGTTGCCACCAGCTAACTTTTGCGACAAATGTCGTGTTTTAGTATCCACATAGTGATAGTATATACTTTGATTAACAAAAAGATATAACGTACGTGGCCTCTATAATTATCCATATATATCTGACCTAAGTTGATAACAGTTGATTTTAACCTAATACTATCTTCAAAAGACATAACGTTATGTGAACACGCTTACTTAGAATTAAAAAGCGCATTTGATTTGTTTCCCAAGTTTCAAAGAGTGCACTTTTTTTCTGCAGAGCTTTACAACAACTTATTAGGTTATGCAGTTGGTGACCGGCCCTTCCTTTTTATTTCAGAAACTCTGCACATTTTTCAAAATTTATAGTGCTGTTTTCCTTTTTGTTAATTTCTTTTTGTTGGAAAGTAAAAATTGATTTAAGGAAATTATGGATGGTTTCCTGTTTGACATTTTCAGAGGTAGGAATAATTAAAAGAAATTGTGAGTTCTTACTAACTGGGAGAGCTTATAAGTTGAATCATCACATGAAATGACGAAAACGAACCGCGCGTTATTACTAACACAAGTTATGTAACTTATGTTGAAAATGTTGAATGATCTTAATTAGTGGAGCACATTCCAACAAAAAGGACGTTACAATATGTTCAAGTTTTGTTTGTATTTGGAAATCAGAAATGCAAACATCTCGACTTTCATTGGAAACACTTTAGACAAAAATGTAGTAACATTTTTTCCGGTACGAGAATTGATTCTAACCAAAAGACATGACATGTACCGATGTACGAATAGATAAAGACAGGTCACTATCGAGCTCTAAATCTTAAACCGAACGACAACTTCTGTCACCATACGATATATGCAAAAAACAATCCCAACCTTTACCAATATATGTCTAACATTAGACCGTCTATTTACTTTCACTTATTCACTGGACCAAGCTAGCTGATGAAGACATCGATACTTTGGTTTAAGTTAAATGAATTCTGTATCAACACATCTCGCCGGTGCAACTAACACTGTACTGCAACTCTTTTTAATATTCTGCTCTAACCAAAATTCAATGTAGTTATTATATACTGAAATATTGTATAATGTAACCTTTTTTTTTGCAAACACAGGCTTTGTATAACTATTGTAAGTTCGTATCTAACAGTAGGTTGACTGTTGACAACACATGCTTTGGGATAGCTTTTGGAATCTTAATCCATATCTTGCCTGATTCCAGTATTCATGATACTTATCAATAAAAATTTGTCGACATATCCATGAATAGAAAGAGGAAAAGTCAAACAAATAAATGTAGGCATAACAGTAAATGTAGTTGTCGAAACATGGAGACGCGTGAAGAAGGAAGAGTTGATGCATAAACGCCTACATAAACGTGTTGTGACTTGTGAACATTCAATAAGAAGGCCTGGACCATTTGAAAATGTGCTCTCGTGTGAGTCACTCTATCTATCTCTGTTGCTAGCTAGCTACTAGCTCTCTTTCTACCGACTCTCCATTTTTCCTTTAACAATTTATTCTCTAGGTCAATATCTTCCTCGTAATTACTATCCTATGCCATTACTGTAAATTAACTCTGTCTGGCCAGCATGGACTTTCTCAAAGTCCACACTATAAAAATATTACATTGTTTCTAGATTCGATCTTCAGGATTGCAAATACTAGAATCGTGTATGATAATTATGATTCCTCAAAAAATGTATGATAATTAACTGATAATTCAAGAAAATCGTGGAATCGTAGATTTATTACTCCATATTTGTAATTGTACCGGTTACACAATGCAGCTATGAAAGTTCCCTCTTTATAATAGACGCACGTAGCTAGTCACGTAGAAAAAAGAAGAAATTGATCATACGTTAGCTGGTACGTGGTATAATATAAATGGTATGTAACACTTTTTATGAAACGATGTATTCATGTAAATAAAGAAAAATCTGCGTAGAATGACAATGAAATCTTAAATATACGTCATGAGTTGATTGTACGCATCGGCTAAATTTGCTTGTGATCTTCTTTGTGTTCAGCAAATTTGTTAAACTCTATATGGCCTCAAAATTATACTCAGTCACAATTAGATTTAATGCATCGAAATAGTTAAATAAAAAACAAAATTTGCTTGTATCTTGGTTTGTTAGTTATACGCATCAAAACCTAAAATCTGTATCGACGGAGATGTACTGAAGTAGTCACATGACATAACTGGATGTTAAGTTGTTAAAGTTATCCGAATCATAAAAGTGGATAGGATAACATTGTCATCAAAAAGAACAAGACTCGTAATCGTTTACGCAAACACGTGTTGAACATTTTTAAACATCTAGAAAGTCAACATCGGTCCTTTCCTCTTCAATGTGTTTTCCTGTTTATGGAGTTTGTTTTGGACTGTCTCGACTTTGATTCTTATTTCTTCCTGCTTATGAATATAATATCACCGCTGTTCTTACTGTCATTAACTACATATACTCCAAAATCAATATGGTATTTACTTTGTGTATACTATGCGCAGGGGATTATGTCACTGAAAAAAATGTGTAAATACAATCAGTTATAAACCCTAGCTGAGGTTGCATATGTAGATCCTGCTCAGCGACAATTACGTAAAGTCAACGCCGTTAACTTTTGAAGTCATGCACCGACGTTCTTAACCGGTAATATCATAGCGTGTAGAAGAAAAAATCATGCATGTCCTCGTCGAGCGCTTCACCCCCAAAATTAAAATAAAAATAGGATAAAATAATTTAAAGTCTCTTTAATTTATACTCTGTTTTATATCTTAGAATATGTTCCTTAGATTCATATCTAACAATAATTGAAGACAAAAGTCATCTCCATCCATCTTTGCATGTGTCTTCTTTTTCTACTAAAAGAAAACTATTTTCTATCAAATATCCAAATTAGACAATTCAGTTATTTTGAACCACATGTCCGAAAATCGAAATCTAAAGATTAGAATTTCACAAGATTTGTTTTTCTTGGTGGTATTTTTTGTGTTATCTAGGCAGCTCTTTCTATATCGGGCTTGTTAATGAGCCGATTGTTATAACCAATTGAACTGTTCGTCAATACAACCAATGGAACACGAGGTGTGGCATCCATGAACCAAAACATAGAAATTAGTCAATACCAATTGGTAACCCAACACAGTTCAAAGAGCTGTTCTCATAAATATAATGACAGTGCTCGAACGTGTGACCAACTAGCTACCCACTCAAACTCTATATTAAAACCAAGGGTGGCCCTAGCTGCAATATGGAGGGCTTGCAGTTGGTTGACCCAGTGAAATCGTCAGAAAATAAATAATTGTAAGTGTTTTTCTCAAGCAATTGGTAGTTCAAGTGGTAATAACTTCACATTGCACCCATTGGTTTCAGCTTCACGAATTCTAGTCTCTCAAACTCATAATGCCACCACTTTAAATTTAATCCCAGTTCAGAGAAATGACTTTTGAAAATTTTGCCGCCCAATACAAAGAGACCAAACATAATTACCTACTCAAACATAACGCGGCAATATAAGTGAGACTGGTGAAGGTAGGTGACTAACGAGAAAATGCTTGTTGACCATATATTTTAGTGGTCCAAATTCCAGTTAACTAGTTTTTTTCCCCCCTTGAAGAAATAAAATTAATACATTGAACAAAGAATCTAATGGAAAGGAAACGTGCATGCAAATGTTGCGGAAAGTATTATAATTGGTGAGGTAGTTAAGGGCATGCCGATTTCGTTGAATGTTTTGCTTAAAGTACGTGACCCAAACCATTTTTTTCATTTAATTTTGGGGTTTCTACGTAGTTATCATACATTGTATGCTTTTGCCTTGATCAAACAGCTTTCCACAACCACCACACAATTTATAACATTTAACAACCCATCATACCAAAGATAACAATGCTAGTGTTGATTTGGAATATGTTGCCTAACTTTGAACAATCAATTTCTAGCAAGAAAATTATGCTAATCATTAGATCATTATTAAGATATATCGGGTTTTAATATTAGTTCGGGTACGTATTTTAAATGGTAAATTAATTGGATATCACTCTTAACTACAACTGCTCGTAATTGATATTTTTTTAGTAAAATTCAGGATATTTTATTGAAGGAATCAGAACCATAACTATTTTTCAGACAGTTTCTGCATAATAGGTGAAATTTGTACAATTGGATGAACTCATTAGTTAAAATTGCAGATACCACATAAAGAAAATGTCTCATGGTGAAATGTACAATTTCTTGCAAAATCACATGGACTCTAATAATTCAACATGCCGAACTTTGGTCTTTTTTTTCCTTCTTTAGAACAAACCAAACTGTGGTCTAACATTTATTTATTAACAAATTCATCGCCTCCTATCAGTTGATCACACACAGCTTATTCTCATAATGATTTACTATTTCTACTGACAAAGCATGCATATATGATGCATCTAGCCTAGATGCAACATACAAAATGCTTTCTAGTTATAAAATTTGCGAAAACATATATGATTAATTCTCTTGGAAAAGTACCTATAAGAAGAACATCCATAATGCTGGTACTGATAGACAAGTGCGACATGAAAAACGCATTCTATAACGATCAAATCAAATGAGTTAGGGTTGATATTAGCCAGTGATTATAAGTTCATACAAAAAAGACTTCTAGCTAGGTAGCCTGGTGTGGTTGATTGATTAATAAATGTGTCACTTGATTTTTTCGGCTTGAATTTAAGTAGGTTTGAGAGATTGTTCCGGAGGTGAAGATACTCTTTTTTTTTGGTGAAGCTATACTCTGTAGATATTCATCAGAAGAATACGTAAATTGTAACGACCCACCTATGTATATGTGTTGACATGGATTTCATGTAGCCATCGACGAACGTACATGAGCATCATCTGAATTCTAACTAGTGGGTAGGGATGTTAAAATGGTAAAACCCACCACATTTATACTAACTCCGTTAAAGACACATCTCATTTAAAACGGGAAATCGGTCAAAAAAATACTGAACTTTTCAGGAATTGCGACGTCAACAAATTTAACAGAAAAAATGACATCGTTACGACGTGTTTTGAAATGCGATGAAACAACATCGTTTTACATGATTTGAAAATAAAAACATGTCAACCACTAGATTCGAACCCAGGTTGCTTTGATCAAATGGTAAGGTACTTTACCACTGGACTAGTGGTTCAATCAATTAAATTACTAACACATTTAAGTATATTTGGTATTGATTGTATATAAAAAATTATTTTAAAACTTACAAAGATCTTTAATTTTTCTAAAAACTGAAAAATTAATTCCAAAAAAAAAAGAAAATTTTCATTTTTGGATTATAAAAAAATGAAAGAAAAATCGAAAAGAATTCCAAAAAGTTATAAATATTTCGAATCTGAAAACATATAATCAGAAACTATAAAAAATAATTATTTTTTACTATTATTATTTTTTATTTTTTTATAGTTTCTGATTATATGTTTTCAGATGTGAATTTTTTATCACTTTTTTTGAATTGTTTTTCGAATTATTATTATTTTTTTCGTTTTTCTTTAAATAATTTGAAAAATAAAAATTTTCCTTTTTGGCATATTTTTATAAAAAATAATAATTTTTTTTTATAGATTCTGATTATTTTCAGATTCGAATTTTTTTATACCTTTTTTTTGTTATTTTCTATTTTTTTATTTATTTTCGAATTTTTTAAACCTAAAATGAAAATTTTCTTTTTTTGGATTTTTATTTAAATGAAAATTTTGGAAGATTTTTATCTTTTTAAAGGAAAAATAAAATTTTATTTTTAATTTTTGTTTCAAAATTAATTTTATAAAAAAAATCTTTATTTTTCAATTTTTTGAAATTTTAAAGACCTTTTAAATTTTTAGACAATTTTTATATTCAAAATCAATACCAAATAAAAATAAATGTGTTAGTTCCTTTGTTGAATGTGCCACTAGCCTAATAGTAAAATACCTTCTCATTTGATCCAATTAACTCGGGTTTGAACCCCGGTATCTACCTATTTTTATTTTCAAATCTTGTAAACCGAAATGACGTCATTTTACTTAACGCCAACAGTTAACGTTGGGTTAACGCTGTTTTAACTCTCGTTTAACGGTGTGCTAATTTGGCCAGTCAACCGTAAGTTTCTGTAACGATCCTGATTTCTTTTTTTTTTTGAGTGGGCCCATTTGTCTTTTTAATTCAAACTCAAAAACCCCCTTTTTATTTTTGTCCCACATTGAAAGTTTGCAAAACCTAGCTCTCTTCTCTTCTCCTATATAAGAATCTCCATCTTTTCCCCTTTATTCTCATCAAGTCAAAGTATATCTTTGCGTGACGAGTTGTTGAAATATCCAACGACCAGTCACTAGTAAATTTTCTGGTGGGATTTTCCGGCGAGCTTCTGGTGAGTTTTCTAGACGAGCTTTCGGTGGGATTTCTAGGCGAGCTCCAGCGGATTTTTCTAGTAAGTTTGTCGCCTCCTTATTTCTAGTTATATGAATCTATTTAGGGAAGTTCTACTTTAGAAAAGTTCTATTTTAGGAAAGTTCTATTTTAAGAAATTTTCCATTTTCGGAAACTTTATTTCCTGAGACTCTGAGCCTAAGTCGTTGACTCTCGTATTGCAGTTGACCTCAGTTGATCATCTTCCGTTGTTCATTCCAGCCAGTTGCTAAGGTGAGGGCTACTCCGTTAAATCCCGAGCTAGTTTAGTACTACTATTATGAAAAGTTTAGTTTCGAAACATGATAAGATTGTGTGAATCGAGTCTGTTTGAGAGTCTTGTTTGATTACCGTTATTATTGATTGTTAAACCGGAAATAGGATAATAGAGGATCCAACGGTTGAATGAATTGAGTGATGTTAAAACTGTTATATATATATATATATATATATATATATATATATATATATATATATATATATATATATATATATATAAATATGTCCGTTTGTGTGGATTGCGGGTGCACAAAGTCGTTTGTGTAAGCCGCCGACGAGCAGTGTGATTGCGGGTGCACAGAGACGTTTGTGTAAGCCGCCGACGAGCAGTGAGATTGCGGGGGTACAAAGACATTTGTATCAGTCGCCGACGCGCAGATTGTGGGAGTGTAGAGATGGACTACTGTACGCCTGGAGATATACATATATCCTTATGAGGAAATGCGGGGTGCATTGAGTAGCATGTACTATCAGTGCATTGGATGTTTTATGTGGTGTATTAGATACTGTGTTTGTTTCATGCTAGAGCTAGGCCTACATGGTCGTAGTGCTATGTACTGAGTCAGTGGTTTTACGGTTTAGCATCCCATACCTTGCTGAGCGATTCCCCTGTCGTTCATCCCTCTTTTTTCCCTTCTTCAGGTGAGACCGACGGGTATGAGTGATTGCTATCGGATTGGTGCTTTTGGGAGTTTTACTTATCTATTTTCCAGACTTGTGGTTTTATGTTTTATCGATATTTTTGGGATTCATTTTATTACTTGGATTTAGTGCTATTTATTTATGGATTATGATATTGGAATTATTTACGGAAAGCAATAAATAGAGATTTTAAGACATTATTATTTATTATTTTATTTTGAGAAATGCGGGTGTTACAGTTTCTTAATAATCTAAATAAGTCAATAAAAGTTCAGAATTGTATTGGCCAGACAAGTGTACATGTTTATTTTGGCAATTTTTGCAAAGTTCAGTATTTTTTTGGCCGATTTCCCCATTTAAAACCAATATCCTTTTAAACCCATCTAAAAAATTGTCTTATTAAAGATGCTCACTTAAACCCACGAATTTTACTCTAACCCATTTAGACCTATTTAAACTATTACTTATTTAATTTTGAATTATTTTAACTTTATGAATTCTTAACAAAAATTAAATAAAACAAATATTATTTCCTTCAAAACAATAGAACCGAGTTTTCTGCCAAAATTTAAACCAAATTTCGTCAGAAACAAAAAAAATAATGAAGTTTTCCAGTAAAACAAAATATCGAATTTTTCGGCTAAAATTGCAAAACTAAGTTTTTTCTGCTAAAACCGCCAAAACCGAGTTTCCTATCCAAAACAAAATCAAATTTCCCAGTAAAATCACAAAACCGAGTTTTTCTGCCAAAATTACAAAACTGAATTTTTTAGCCAACACCACCACCAAACCGAGTTTCCCGTCAAAATCGTCAAAACTGAATTTCCCGTTGAAAAATGCAGAATTGATTTTCCATAACGATGCGTAAACAAGTTTATGGGCCCTTTCTGTTAAAGCCTTTAGAAGCCCAGATGAAAGCGTTCACAGAAAGCAGTGAATCAAATTTCATCTGACACTTCTCGTTCTCGAGTGTTTCTTTGGTTAATCAAATTCTAATAAGATCATCCACGATTACAGTTGAAAATTCTTACATTGACGCAATCAGAAATTTACACTTTGAAATAATCTTTAGAGATTACTGAAAATTTTGGCGACCTATGCACATACTTTAATAAAGAAAAAAAAATCTCAAAAGTAAAATGTCAAAAAAAGAAGTAAAGAAACAAAAGTGGTGCGCACGTGCTTAGAAACTTTTTGTTTACCTTTTCTTCGATTCGTCGCTTTTCAGCCGTCCATCGATAACAGATCAGACTTGTTCGGTTATCATTGCTTTGAAGGGAACGCGAAACCCTAATCGCATCGAATCGCAAAAAGTTGCTTATCCTTTTTTTTTTATCAATCTCTCACCACTTTCACTGGCAATCGGAAAAAGTCGAAACTTTCTTTCCCCCTTTCCACTATATATTCGAAGATCTTTAGGGTTTATCACTCGCTTATCCGATCCATTTCCTCTATAGATGGCGGAAGAGAGGAACTTGAACGGCGACGCGACGGCGCAGGAGGATGACAGTTTCCTCGATTCCGACGGCGGAAAGTCATCGGAATCGAATCGAAAGATCATCGGAGATCTCGAGTCTAAGAATCAAGAACTCGAGCGCGAGAACGGCGAGATCAGCAAGAAGATCGAGGCTCTGACGGCGGAGATCGAGGAGATGAGAGGAGCGGAGGCCAAGGCGAGGCGTAAGATGGGGGAGATGGAGAGAGAGATGGACAAATCGGAAGAGGAGAAGAAGGTTCTCGAGGCTATAGCCGAGAGATCCTCCGAGCTCGAGACGGAAAAGGCGAGGATTCAGGGTGAGCTCGTAACGGCTCAGAGGGAGAAGGAAGAGGCTGAGAAGGAGGGGAAGAAGCTGAGGGATGAGATTTCGAAGAAGAGGGAGGGGATTGAGGAGTTGGAGAAGGAGGTTGGTTTGTTGAGGAGTGGGAAGGAGGAGAACGAGAGGAGGAGGAAGGAGTTGGAGGCGAAGCTTGGTGGTTTGGAGGAGAAGGAGTTGGAGGAGAGGAACAAGAAGGTGAGATCTGAGGAAGAGATGAGGGATAGGATTGGTAATAAGGAGAAGGAGGTTGATGAGTTGAAGGAGAAGGTGAAGAGTTTGGAAGTTAATGTGGAAGAAGGGAGAGCAGAGGTGGAGAAGTGGAGAAAGGAGAGGAAGGTTTTGGAGGATTCGTTGAGAGAGTCTGAGAAGAGAGTTGCTGTTATGGAATCGGAGATTGTGGAGCTGGAGAGACAGATGGATGAGTCTGAGAAGATGATCAGTGGGTTGAAGAACATGGTTGAGCCGGTTAATGGGGTAGAGGTTGTTAGTAGGTCATGGTCTCCGAGTGGTGGTTCTGGTGGTGCTTTGGCTGCTGTTGCGGTTGCAGTTGCGGGAGCAGCTGTTGTGTTCTACGTTTACAACTCGAAGAAGGCTTAATTCTCGGAGGTAGAAGAAGTTGATTTGTTTGTTTTTGGAGTGTTTCTTACGGTACCTTTTCTTGTTATATTTGCTTTTGAGAATCACGACTTGGTAGTGTTTCTTTATATTATGTGTTTGTTTACATCTTTCAATACATATATTCTCGGCAACAATCAAAAGAGATTGAAAAAATAACCAGAGGGTTAAGCAGAGGAATTGAAAGAAAGGATATAACTTGGTGTGATCTTGTGATCTTGTTTATCTCTTCTCTGTTAGTTGATCTTTCATCTAGTTAGATGATGATGATGATGCCTTGAGAAGATCTAGAATTTCACAACAGCTCTTCCACCATGGCGTGGGTGTCTCACCTGACGCTAGGAGTGGCTGCAATTGTAATAGAAACAAGAATAAGATTCTCTCTCTCACCTATCTAATTTTGTTCCAATATATGTATGTGTGTTTTGATTCCAAACCTGGTTGTCTGTGGAAACGGGCAAGTCACGGTCTGCAGTTGTGGCTGTTGAGGAGTCAGCGATACCACCGGCTAAATGTGAAACAGCTCCAACGATCTTGGAGGAGACTTGACCTTTATTCTCCTCCAAATTGTGAAGCATAGTTTTGGCTCCATCTATGCCTTTTGAGACAACACTGTCCACTGCATCCTTTAAGACGTCGGTTTTGGCGGCCGCGGCTTCACCGAGAGCAGAGGTGGCCTTTTCCAAAATGGAGGTAGACATATTGTTTGTTGCTCCTCTGCCTCTGTAGCGTGTGGTTAACGTTAAGACGCAGGAGATTATGAGAAAATATGAAGATGTATATATGGAGAAGGTTGGAGAGAAGAAAGCCAATTTGAGCTGTCCAAATTGGCCTCGGCTGTTTCAACAACCTAAAACCTGACTTGCTATATCTAATATCTTTAACACTTAATATAGAATTTTGATTAGTTTTTTTGTTTGTTTGTGTGGAGAAGACGACGACATCTGAAAACGATAACTTTTTTTAACTATTTATAAGATCACCATTTTGGTTTAGGTTTTTAGGCTTGGTTGAGGTTTTGGTGTGTAATCTAGACACCAACCAAAAGCATGTTCTGGAACCGACGAGAACTTAAACCAAACAAAGCATTGATAAACTGAAAATCAGACTTCTTTAATCGTCGCTGCATCCAGTGCTGGAGTGTAAAGCAAACAACACACTACCTTGAAAGTCTTAACTGAACAAATACTACGTATCCTCTGTTCTCTTCTCTTCACTGATGCTAGTTAAAATGGTTGAGTTGGGCTAACAATTGAGTAACACTTAGTGGGCTTAATCCAGCAATTTTAAGCCCATTCCCCATTAAAGCCCGATCCATTCTAAAACCCTCCTTCCTCCACAGCCGGAGAGTCACGACTCACGACCATCTTCTCCTCTGCTTCTCAGACTCTCGCTCTCTCTCGCATTAGATGGAGATGAATCCTTCGTCGCGTTACAGTTATGATCCAGTGTTGCGATGGGATCCTGAAGTGGAAGACTACTTCAACAAAGCTTACGGAGCTGACCACTTTGCTCGAATTTCAAAGGCTCTCACGTACTTTACTTTACTTTTCCCATCATCCCTCTTTTTGATGCATCACTTCTGTATTTCCCTATAACTTATTTCATTCCCTAGATTTCTCCAAAATCAAAAAATTGATTTTTGCTTTCCTCTTCCTTCCTTGTGTGCATATTTAACCATTCGTGTGAGCTCTGATTATTAGTGTTACTGTTGCTACATTTTGTTTCTACTTAAACATTTTTTTTGTTGGTTTAATGTTAGGCGTCCATCTTCCTACTCCTGCGTTCGGGTGAACACAGTTAAAACCACGAGCGATGCGGTTATTGAGAAGCTTACGAATATCTTAAACGACTCAGAGGATGGCTTGAAGCTATTGCTGCGATCAGATGGGAGTAGTCCCATCTCCAAATGTCAGATTCCTGGTTTGGAATATGTTGTTTTTGTCAACGGTTCAGGCCCACATAGAATTGACTATGTCTCTGGCCTTGAAAACACTCCTAAAGAGGTGTTAGTGAGTAGGAAGTGTGCTGAAGCAGTTCTTAGAGGAGCTCAGGTAAACTCCCTTTATCTCTCTCAGTAAAACAGTGAACTAAGGAAAGGAAAGAGCTTATATTTACTCTTATGGGTTTTGTTGTGTTGTAGGTTTATGTCCCAGGTGTGCTTGCTTGCACTGCTCATGTTGAGGTAGGAGATGCAGTTGCCGTCTGTGTTGCTGTGGAGCAACCTGGTGATGAAGGTGACTGGAGTGTTAATATGACTCGGGGGACCACTCTTCAGGGTTTACCGACAGGCAAGCATCACACTTCTTCCTTTTTTGATTTGGTCTTCACATTATCACTATATATAACTGAAACCAAATAATAGGTCTTTGAGTATTGCTATGAATGGAAGTATTGCTACCTGTTAGGTTGTTTTTTGATCAAAAGTTCCTACTTGTGGTAGCCAAATGAGTCAAACAATCTACTCTGTGGAATGCATTTATACATAAGCTTTTGGGTTGTCAACAATCAAACGTTGAAAAAAATACTTTTTAGTTTTTTTTTTTGGGGTCACGTAAGATGTTTTGAGCTTAGACAGTTGACATGTGCCGTAGTGTTATTGTAGATCCTTTCTATTGTGAACGCAGTGGACTATATATCGGCATGGGAACGGCTATGTTGTCAAGGGCTGGCATGTTTCGTGTTTCTCATGGAGTTGCGGTTGATTTGAACAACAGAGTTTTCAGATTGCCCTCTTTTCATAGTAAGCTTCTTCATTTTCCCCTAAGTTTGCTATCTACTACAGCTTACAAAAGTTGCTGACTCTCAGTATCTTTTTTCATCATGGGGTATTGCTCTCACATTGTCGTTTTGGGTCGTTAGATGTCCTGGAGGGAGAAATATTTCTTCAAAACCTGCCAAGTATTATTGCTGCTCATGCTCTTGGTACGTGAACTAATTTTTGGTCTACACCATGCTTATACCTTCAGTCATACGAAAGTTTTGTCTTGGCCTCCCAGATCCTCAGAAGGGGGAGAGAATCTTAGATATGTGTGCAGCACCGGGAGGGAAGACTACTGCGATAGCTATACTTATGAATGATGAGGGAGAGATAGTGGCAGCAGATAGATCTCATAACAAAGTACAGTTTCTTTTTTTTATTACATAACCTTTTGAATTCCTCACATAATTTGTTGAAACAGACATGATTTCAATTGGTGTTTTACTTGCTTAGTTGGGTTTGCTAAACTACATGCTTTAATTAGTCCATCTACTGTCTATTTTTTTTATAAAAAAAGGTGATGGATGTCCAGAGATTGTCTGCTGAGATGGGATTAACTTGCATAACAACATGTAAACTGGATGCGCTAAAATCTGTTTGTCTTCCGAGCACACTCAGTGATTCAACTTCTGTTAACGGTGAGAATAGTGGTTCTATGACCAGCCATTCTGAATTATCATCAAACGAGGGAATGGCATCTGATGCTTCTAGAAGATCTGAGGCTGAAAACTCGTGCGAGAAAAATGGTAATTACTCTGCTTTCTCTCCCCTCTCACAGTGTTTGCTTTGTATACTTGTTTTCTGCGAAATGTTGGCTTCTGTATTGGCTAGATGAAAGTGTGTCGGTAAACTTGCTATGTTTACATTGCCCTGTCCCCTTCGCCGAAAAGGACCTTAGTTATCACTTTAGCATCACACAGATACAGAACATTACTGAATTGGCATCTGTAGTCCATTTTCTTGTGCCTATGCTTGTGTATAAATGCAAATCGCCATATATTAGTTTTAATACATAAGCAGAATCTTATTTTTCGCATTTTCATCCATATTTTAGCCAGCATTGAACAGGCAAAAGGAGGGGATAAAGTTAGCCAATCTGAAATCAGGAAGAATAAGGGAAGGCTGAAAAATGGACGTGGAAGAACACAAAGTCAAGGTGGAAGGGCTGGAAAATCAGAAGGCTTCCCGCCTAATAGTTTCGATAGGGTCCTTTTAGATGCTCCTTGTTCTGCTCTTGGCTTGAGACCTCGTCTTTTCGCTGGACTGGTAATATTAATTCCAAAGTTGCATTTTATCTGTGAGTTAACAACGTGTACACATCCTAGTATCTGTGTCAACATATGGATAGACTTTAGCTTATCACTTGTATGTGGCAAGAATATTATTTCCTAGTAGCTTCTTGAAGACTTTAGTAATGGAAATACTGTTGTTATTCGTGAAGTCCGAGTAGAATCTGTATTTATTCCTTCTTCATCTTCTTAAGATTATTTAGAGTGTGCTGACTAGTAAGGAATTTGCCACTGATATTTTTTTTTTGTAGGAGACTGTAATATCTTTGAGAAACCATGGAAGGTACCAGCGGAAAATGTTTGATCAGGCTGTTCAATTGGTTCGTGTTGGTGGAGTTCTCGTATACTCAACGTAAGTATATGCAAACGTAATTTAAATACTGAGTTTGCATTGACCAAGCTATGCAGATGACGTTGTCGAGTTTATATTGAGAGTTACTATAATCTTACCTGTCGATGATGTGTTTTCCATCTTGCTAGATGCACGATTAACCCTAGCGAGAACGAGGCAGTAGTTCGCTATGCTCTAGATAAATACAAGTTTCTCTCGTTAGCACCGCAGGTTTGTGTCTAGAAAACCCTAATATCTAAGAAACTATTGGGATCTTGGCATATGTTGCACTAGGATCTTGTTCTCTGTCCTGATGTATCGTCATGTGTGTTGCTGTCTTGTTACAGCATCCTAGGATTGGAGGCCCTGGTCTAGTTGGTCGATGTGAATTCCCAGACGGATATGTCGAGTAAGCATCTATCTATACTCACGAGAGACATCATCTAATTAACATTCAGCAAAGCAGAACTTTAAAAAAAAACATGTATGATATGTTAATGTTATGCAGGGAGTGGTTAAAACCGGGTGAAGAAGAAATGGTTCAGAAGTTCGACCCGTCATCTAAGCTCGATACCATCGGCTTCTTTATAGCTAAGTTCAGCGTCGGCCCCAAGGATTAACCTCTCAAAATACTGATTCCTGATCCAAAGACATTCCACACAAAAGACAGTGGTGTTTACATTGTTATTGAACCTCTTAAGATAGTATTTGCATTAATCTCGTTTTGTAACAACATACAAAGTTTTACATATGAATTACAATCCTTTTTAAAATTGATTCCATCTTCACTCGACATGCTGTTTAGCTTCAAGAGTCTTCTCGTATTCTTCAATAGACTTAAAGAGCTCAGAGAAGTTGCCTTCGCCAAAACCACCACATCCTCCACTCTGGTAAACTCTCCCTTCCTCATCGTTCTTCATGCATCCTATCCTCTGTAACTGTTATGTTTCTGTCTCTCTTTCTTGTTAGAAAAGCCTATACGTTTTGTTATATATGTTTGATCAGTAGCAATAAAAAGTGAGTAAAATGACAAACAAACAATTTTTTGAATTAGACAAAATAAAATCCGTATCTTATATATTTGTGGCCGATTGGGGGAGAAAATCATCACTTAAGACTTCACTAGAACAATGTTTATTATTGTTTTAAAATCTACAAAAATATTTTCGTTTTTATTTAGTCATTTCTTTTTAAGATTGCACAATATAATAATGTACGTATTTATCTAAATGGGAATTACATATAGAATTTTATGAAGCACATATTTATATCTAGTTAGTATTATTTCATTTGTTTTATATTTAAATAGTATTATTTTATTTTATCTATTTTAGATTTTCTGTTTCTAGTTAGTATTATTTCATTTGTTTTATATTTAAATATTATTATTTTATTTAAAGAATTTTTATTTACTATTATTTTATTTTATCTATTTTAGATATTATGTTTTCAGTTAGGCTTTAAAAATTCGTATTAATATATAAATTATTTTATTAGCAAATTTTAGTTATATGAATATTTTATTATATAAATGATTATTGCAACTAGGCATGGGCATTCGGGTTTTCGGTTCGGGTCGGTTCGGTTTATTCGGTTTTTGGGTTATTCGGATTGGGATGTTTAGGAACCGTTTAGAAACCAGACAGTTTTCAGATCGGTTCGGTTCGGATAATGTTGGGTTTTGATCGGGTTTCTATTTTTGTTATAAAATCCGAAGTGGAACCATATCTTATTATATAAAGCTTAGTTTTCAAAGTTACTAATTAACAAGATTGCGACACATGTCAATTGTGTATTTAAGATTGTGACATGTGTTAAATAATTAATCTTTACATAAATAGTTAATTAATAGTATTTTTTCCTTTTAATTTTAAACAAAATATTGTAAACAAAAAATAATTTCATACAAATTTAATAATATTTTTCCTTTTTAAGTTTAAAACAAAATATTCTAAATAAAAAACAATTTCATACAAGTAATTATTTGATATTATTTTCGTTTTATATATCCAAAAAATAAAATTTCAAAAATTATAAAAAATAATTATTTGATATTATTTTCTTTTTTATATCCAAAAAAATAAAATTGTAAAAGTTATAAGAAAAAAATTTCTTTTTAACAAAATATTCTGAACAAAAAACAATTTCATACAAGTAATTATTTGATATTATTTTCGTTTTTTTATATCAAAAAAAAAGAAAATTGTAAAAGTTATAAGAAAATAATTCCTTTTTTACAACTTTATTTTGCTTAGAATTCTAATAAAGAAAAAATACTTAGAATTGTGACATGTGTTAAGTAATTAATCTTTACATAAATAGTTAATTAATAGTATATTTCCTTTTTAAGTTTTAAACAAAATATTGTAAACAAAAATATTTTCATACAAATTTAATAGTATTTTTCCTTTTTAAGTTTAAAACAAAATTTTCTAAAAAAACAATGTTCATACAAGTAATTATTTGATATTATTTTCGTTTTTCATATCCAAAAAAAAAAATGTAAAAGTTATAAAAAATAATTCTTTTTTTACAAATATAATAAAAAAAACAACTTCATACAAGTAGTTATTTGATACTATTTTCGTTTTTTATATCCAAAAAAAAAAGAAAATTAGAAAAATTATAAGAAAATAATTCCTTTTTTAAAACTCTCTTTTGCTTAGAATTCTAATAAGGAAAAACATATTTAGATTTATTATAAATAGTCAGTTGTATTCTCATGTTTTTATAATCCGTTAAAAATATTTTAACTATTATTTTCTTTCATAATTCTACTTTGTCCTGATTTTAAAAAAGAAAAATTAAAATTTCTTTAAAAAGGAAAATTATACTCATACATCTTATACAGTTTTATTTGTTACAATTTCATGTCTATTACAACATGTACTACATATTATTTTTATAAACAGTTATTCTCACAATTGATATTCAGAAACATAGTCTTTAGCATACACATATCACAAAAATCAAATTAGTATCAAACTGTATAAAGTATAAATAGTTTTCTTACATCTAATTGCATGATAAAATGTTGATCTATAATGTTATTTATTGATAAAATATTAAAGATGATTATTTATATCTATATTCTCTTTTAAAATATATCAATTATTTTATAGAAATGGATTTGCTCCAATGTGTGATTATGCAATATAGTTCATTTACTTTGAGAGTAAAATATAGAGATATGATATTTTGTTTATAAATAAAAAGATGAAAATGTCATTCCATTACATTTTTTCCTTAAAAAACATAGAAACTCTATATCTGAATCATACAATGGAGAGATTCCCATTTATGAGAAAATATAGAGAAATATATAGAGCTGGAAACTTGATATATTTTTAAGATGAATAAACCATACAAACCAAAATATATAAATGCTAACGAATGTACAAAAAAATTCGAGATAGTACAATAACAACACAAAACATTACTAAATTGTTATGAAGCATTAAAATATGTATGACGTTGTCTTTAAGAAAAACAGCACAGAAAATTAATACAAAGATGCATTAAACTAAGAACTTGATATATTTTTAAAATGAATAAACCATACAAACCAAAATATATAAATGCTAACGAATGCACACAAAAATTCGAGATACTACAATAACAACACAAAACATTACTAAATTGTTATGTAAGCATTAAAATATGTATGACGTTGTCTTTAAGAAAAATAGCACCGAAAATTAATACAAACATGCATTAAACTAAGAGTTTAAGAAAGTGTAGAACATTGTCTTCAACTCAATTGACTTGATTCAACTTTTAAATTCTTTGTATTTTGCTTTATTTCGTATTTCTTTATGTTGATTTTGATTTGAATTTTCGAGAATAGTTCTTTCATCTAACCTTATATATAAAGTTGCTAATAACTCACTTTATTTATGCGACATAATTGTTAAAATAAGAGTATTAACCAAAATTTATGTGAGAAAAATAATTCTTATACCTTGAATAATTTTCACACAGTACATACAAAATCATACAATGAAGTTAAAACATTAATATAACATGTGTTAAATAATAATTCTATTTTTAAAAAAATGAAACCAAAATACTTTTAAAAGTTAGTTTTACTTTTTTCAAAAAGTCTTAAAAAAAACTATAAGAGATAAATATTTCGATATAAATAATTATTTAATTATTTTTTTAACACTGGGTTTAAAATAATTATAAGATTAAAAATGTTTCTTTACCAATTAAAATATTTTAAAAAAACTTATAGAAAACTTGACTCTTCAAAGTTTTCAAGTTTAAATTAACTGTAGCATTCCTTTTTTTTAAACCTTATTTTTTAAGGCTGAATAAAATATATGGATTTAATTTAATTACAAAATCAGTAAACATTGGTTTCAGAAAATAATTTCTTAGTAAAATAAATAATTACAAGATGAGTTTTTTTGTTATATAAAGTTTGGTACTCAAAGTTTCTAACAAGCATAATCATGCACATGGTAATTATATATTTAAGATTATCATATGTGTCAAACAACAGTTTTTTTATAAACTTAAACTAAAAGAATTTAAATAGTTTGTTTTACTTTTTTAAAAGTCGTAAACAAAAAAAAGGGAAATATATTTATTTCTATATAAATAATTATTAATAAAATTATTTTAAAATGTGGGTTTACGATAATTACAAAATAAAAAAAATATTATTTAAAGATGATACATTGCAATAGAACGTTTTCTAATTTTTATGTTTGTTATGAAATTGAAATATCAACCAAAACCCGTGCAACGCACGGGTCCATATCTAGTTACAAATAATTCGGGTTTGTTTCGGATTTAAAGCTCAAAGAACCAAAAAAACTGAAAATCCGAGTCAGACCCGGAAAAAACCAAGAAACAATCGGGTAATTCAGATTTTTTAGATATTTTTTATTTATAAATTATTTTTTATATATTAAAATTAAAAAATAATTAATTTTCAATATATTCAAAATATTCGGGTACCCATTCGGTTTTCGGTTCTATCTCGATTCGGTTTCGGTTTTTAGGGTTTAGAAATATAAGAACCGTTCGGGTTTTCGTAATTTTTGGTCCGGTTTCGGTCCCGGTTTTTTCAGTTCGATTCCTGTTTGGTTTTCAGGTTTCGGATACTATGCTGAGGGCTAATTCCAACATATAAAAAAAAGATCAGTCGGTCAGTGATTTTGTGACAAAAATGCTAACTTATAAATCTACATCAAACATATATACCAAATAAATCTACGTGATATTTACTGAAACTAACGGTCCACTAAATTATTAGATCTAATGTAGCTCAATTTTAATATTATTTATTTATGGGAGTAACCAAAATATGATTAAAATTATGTATTTTGGATGAACTTTATGGGGTAACCAGAATTTTATTTTTTTAAAATAACTTATGGGTAAAAAATATTATTTATGTGAATATTTTATTTTTATAAATGCATATTGCAACTTATAAATAAAAAAAATTAGTCAGTGATTTTGTGACAAGAATGCTAATTTATAAATCTACTTCAAACATACCAAATAAATCTACAAATTTCTTCCACATGATTTGTACTGAAGCTTACAGCGCACCGAATTATTATAGATCTACAGCAACTCAAATTTGACATTATTTATGGGGTGACAGAAGAATATTAAAATTATTTATTCTGGATTAACTTATGGGGTAACCAGAAATTTATTAAAATAATAACTTATGGGGTAACTAAAAATTTAGATGAAAACTACTTACAGTACTTTGATAAATTTGAATGTAATTGGAAGTTTTCAAAATTACTTACTTTGATGAAAACTTTCTGTAAAATTATGGATTAAAATATCTAGATTTTGGATAATAAAGATTTTATGTTCGGTCGTGAACAAAAAAAAAAAAAGGAGTATAAGTTCGGTAGTAAGGTGAAGCGAACCGGTACACGACAAAGAGTAGACCCGAACATAACTCACTTTTAGACCCGAACATAACTCACTTTACCCCTTAATTAGCAAAAGCCATAAAAGATTCCTTGGCCTCTCCGTCTGTTTTCCAATCTCTCTCGATTACCCACCCAAACTTATGGCGGCGGAATTTCTATCGTTAATTTTCTATAGGGTTTGTAATCCGAAAAGTGAAGAAATCGCGGAAGCTCGAGCAGAGGCAGAACGCAAGAGGTTTGAGGCAGAGCTCCAGAGGTATGGGAATGAATATATATAAGTGTTGGAGATGTATATTTCACAAATATCTTGTTATTATTGGTGGACAGGTTGAGAACAATCTCAGAAGCAGAGGAATTGAGGTTTTTGTTCTTCTTTCTTTCTTTCAATGCCCTCTTATTGTTGTGATTCACAGAGGAGAGGGGTGTGTGTGTTTACTTTATAATGATTGGCGTTTTGTTTGTTTGTTTGTTTGTAGGTTGAAAACAGAGTTAAAAAATGTTGAGGCAAAGCGCAAATGGTTTGAGGAAGAAGTCAATAGGTTTGTTCTTTTTCTTTTTTTTAATTTATGTTTCAATGTAGTATAGAGTTTCTGTGAGATAAGAGATGATTTTTATTTTCGTCGTCTGTCAATAGGTTGAGAAGAATGTTGGAAAACAAGAGCGGACCGGAGTTTTGTCTTCCCTCGGATCTTTTAGTTTTGATATTGTCCCGTCTAGATTTGAAAGACAACATACGGTCTAGTGCTGTTTGCAAGACATGGGGTGAAATAGCTTCATCTGTTCGGGTTAGAGATCCGCCTTGCTGGCTTATGTATCTTGATCCATCTCGTAACTCGTATGGGTTCTTCGACCCAGTAGAGAAGAAGAAGACAAAGGCGATGACGATGATGGATCTACTACCCGAGTCTTCTTCTTGCTATATCCATTATTCCAATGATGGGTGGTTACTCATGCAAGAGAGGAGGGGGGATTTTTCACGTTTTAGACTTTTCTTCTTCAATCCTTTCACCCGAGAGCGCATAGACCTGCCGTTATTTGAGACTGTTTTTTTGTTCCAAGATTGTTTTGCTTTCTCTTGCGCTCCCACAAAGAAACAAGCTTGTGTGGTGTTTGGTATTGCTAAATCTACTGTCTCTTATCGGAAAGTCCAAATCTGCACTTGGCATTCTGGTGCAGCTACATGGGTAAAAGACTACTTCCCAAACCCGTTTCCTTGTGACGACGGCCTTGTTGTGGACACAATAAACGTCTTATACTCAAGGGATGATGGTCTCTTCTATATGTCATTGGGGAATGCGCTAGGGGTATTCGATCCATCTGCACGTACTTGGAATCTTGTTCCTGTGCAACCCATCCTCCCAAGATTTGAGAGGTACTCACTGAGGTGGATGACTGAATATAAAGGAGAAATATTTCTTGTTGATGCATCATCGTCTCCCGTGGTGTACAGGCTTAACCGGTCCAACAAGTCGGTTTGGGAAATGAAACAAACATTGGATGCTTGTTCAATTTTTGTGAGCGATGGTTCATGTGTGATGACTTGTGGGTCAATGAGTAACATTTTGTATTTCTGGAACAATTTTATCAACGACAGGCGTCCCAGTCCCACCAAGTACCCGGACTATACTTTCAAAAAGAATCGGCCCTACAAGTATTCGCTATATAGCAGGAGTTTCTGTGAAGACCCTGACGGGTATTACTTTGAGTATCGCCCCACCAATCGGAATGATGGTGTCTGGATTCAACCGCCCCACGACACCTCTATCTTTGATTTCCCCATCCTTCCCGCCGATGCCATTAATACTCGTCTTTTTATCTGATTTTTATATTATTTTGTAATAACATACACTCTTTTTAAAAAAAAAGTTTATTTTAATAATCATTATCTTTGGATTTTACTTAGGAGATCAATGAGTCAGTAAAACTGGTGCACGCACAAAGAAAGAGTTGTTTTGTAATTAAGTTTTTCTTCTTCTTCTTCTTTGCTAAAAAAAAACAATAAACAAAAACAATTTTGAACCAAGAAATGTATGTAACGAGGAAGATTGAAACTATACCATTATTCTAATCTGTCTTACGCTTTCTAGAGATGTATGTAACGAGGAAGATTGAAACTCGGTTCAGTTTCTGCTCAGGAGTTTACTGGCATATATTTCTTACGCTTTGAAGTGGGGATATATGCCAGTAAACTCCCCACTTCAAATCCACTTGTTTCTTGAATTCCTGTCTCGTAATGGATATACATATCCTTAACAGTTTTGCTGAGACATAACAACCTGCTTCTTCTAGAAATTTATTACCATATACTCTTTCTGGGTCAAAGACATGGAGCTCATTGCAAAGTCTCCTAAAGCAGGTAAATGTTTCAACTGCTATCTATACAAATTTCCGAGATTGAAACAGTGGAAAACGTTTGTAACTGGAATGTGATATACCTCATTACTAAAGCTGTACTAAAGGGAATACCTTCCATTACGCAGAGTAAAATGCTAAATCCTCACACAGATCGTGGAGCCACAGAAAAGAATCATATTCACAGCTTTCCATGAACAGAATGGAGTTGCAGCTCTCCTGTCACTAGCTTCTGGATCTTATATGGGTTGCTTCTTGGTCAATTCCTCCAACCTTTTCTCGGCATCTAACCTTGCATCTCGCTCTTTACGCAGTTGCTGCTCCAGCCCCTTCACTATTAATCTCAGGTCAACCTCCCCCTAAGCACATATTTTTTTTTTCAGAGATGTTATATGACATAAACGATATCAGTAAGTCACAGCTATGACTATCAGAATTCAGACGTTACCAAAAATTGCTTAACCATGAAATCCACAAATCTCTCTTTGTATTCGCTCGGCCTTATCACAGTTGGCCTCGTCTCTTTGCCAAGCAAAAGCAATGATTTACCAACCGTCTCGAGCTTCTTTATCAGTGAGTACGGCGCTAAGTAATCTATGATTCCGCAAACAAGTTCATGATTTTCCATGTCCACTCCCACCAACAATGAATAGTCCATCACGTTTATCCCCTGAATTATTTTAACAATTTAAACAATCTAAAATAAGGAAAAGAAGTTCGGTAAATAAATCGAAACTTACACTTAGGAATGCTGTGTCTTTCCTAATAACAGTTTGCAAATCTTGTTTTAGGTACGGGTTGATATGAAGTCTTTTTCTCTTCATATCGTTGATGAAATTCTGATCTAGACGAACTTGAGCCGAGTCCAGTGTTAATCGGCCATGTACCAATCCCTTGAGGTCATACTGCATCGCCAAGCTCCTGTTGAAATTCAAGTTTTCCATGACCATTAAGAACTTTGTCTCACCCAAAGTCACCTGCAAAAGCAAAACAGAATGAAGTTATCATATTTTCAACTTCCTAAAACAGAACTAAATTTAATAACTACTCCGTACCTTATATAAGCCGTAGACTTTGGCCAGAAATGTCTTCTTTGCTTCATTCATGTAATCGAAATACATTGGAGCAAAGTTCCCAAAAGACTCAAACTCAGCTTTGTTGATCTCCTTGATGATCAGTCTTGTGTCTCGGCTCTTGGCAAAAAGAGCTCCGCTTTTACCACCTTTAGCATCCCACCTTTCACACCTGCTCAGTGAGGAAATGTACTGAGGTTCTGTCATGTTGCACTTGCTCCTCAACTCATGAAATCTGTCTCGATGTTGACAGAAGACAGAAGACAGAATCTCTGAAGATTCATCGTGGACATGTTGAAGGGAATAAGCGATATAGCTTGATACTTCATCTTCACGGATTGTTACTACTTCGTCTTGGCCTCCATCCATATCCCAAGGTGTGATCTTTGAAGGTGGCAATGCCACTAAGAAATAGTTTGATGAAAGGAGCTCGTTTCGAAACAGATTGTACCCTGTCTTGAGGATCCGCTTCATCAGTTTTAGTTCTGCGGTGGAGCTACCTTTTAGCAAAAACTGAAACAAACACAAGAAATTTCCAGTGAAAAAAGAACGAGCACATCAATATAACTTATAAAAGGACTAAGACTTTCTTACCGTTAAGCTTTCACAACCTCCCAAATGCATGAGTGGCTTGACAGTAACTGGATCGTTGAGATCTTCACTTGTAATTTCACATCGAAGTGATGTGCAGGAATATCCAATACTGGGATATCTCTGAAGTCGATGTCTCATATCTTCAACAGCCGTAATGTCCCTATCAAGGAGATATCCTTGATATTCTTCAGATACTGAACTCTCCACCATCACCATGTTGACTGAGTTTTGGTCTAGCAATGAGTATGTTTGATAGACAAAGTTTTTGTCCTCCTGAACATGTTGACAGACATTTGTCAAACAACCAAAATAAGTTTTCACATTATCATTTGCAAATAGTAAAACAATATCTGAATTCAATTCACCTTGTCCATGTCCAATGAGCCTTCCCATAGTAAAAGATTTGCTGGACTTACAACCATTGGCATATTCTCATGAACCGGTGCTTTGGTAAACACCAAACCATCAATAACTTTGCTGCATTCAATCATTAAAAGAAGACTATATAAGAAAACATTTCTTATACCTTACTTTTGCAAATATAGTTGTACCTTGGACTATCCGAAGTTGCAACACACTTGAATTTGATATATTTGTGAAGACCATCTTCAGCAAGTTCTTTTAGCAAATCAGCACTTGGAATTATCCAATCATCTTTTAACCCGAGACTGTTTGCTGATGTCAGGAGAAATTGCCTTAACCTTTCCACTGCCTCTTCCATTGCTGCCTCTTCCATTGCTGCTCTTAGGCTTCTTCTGACTAAAAACAGTCAATTCAAGGTAGAGTTTCAAATCAGTGACAAGATACAAGGTGTCCAAAAAGTCGATTAGTTTATACTATTTTAACACTGTTCCAACACATAACACAGTACCAATAGTTCCAGCAATCTCTAAACCCTAACTATTCTTCCATCACAAGGAAAACAATCAAACAGAGTGATCGATCATTCCCACACATAACACAGTACCAATAATTCCAGAAATCTCTAACCCTAACTATTCTTCAATCCATCAGAAAGAGAATCACAAGAAAACAATCGAACAGAGGGATCGAACATTCCAACACATAACACAGTACCAATAACTCAAGAAATTTCTAAACCTAACTATTCTTCCATCCATCAGAAAGAGAATCACAAGGAAGACAATCGAACATTCTTACTCAAATCTAAGCACCGGAGGAAATCCGAAGACGGCGGTGGAGTCGAGTTCGAAGGCGGCACTGGAGTGAAATGCGGACGACGGAACCGGAGAGAAATTCGACGACGGTTCGAAGCCGGCACCGGAGAGAATACCGACGACGGAACCAGAGAGAAAAACCGACGACGGCACCGGAGAGAAAACCGACGACGGAACCGGAGAGAAAACCGACGACGGCACCGGAGAATAACCGTCGATTGCTGGGTTGCGATTTGCGAACGATTTGGTGATGGACTTGGGCCTTTTTCAATATTTTGTGTTAATATGTATATATATTTTTCCGAAAAGCCCACGTTTTAAGAAGCTGCATTTTGTTCCGAAAAGCCCACGAAATGAGTGGGCTAGAGGTTACACATTTTATGTAATCAAGGCTGTATGCTCAGAAAAAATAATATCAAATCTATGTGTTAAAAAAATAATAATCAAATATTAAAGGACTTGGGTGCATAAAATCTAAAATAGATAAAATAAAATAAGTTATATATTAATTCAAACTTAAAACGCTAACTAAAAAAAATCTAAAATAGACAAAATAAAATAACAGTAAATAAAATAATACTATTTAAATATAAAACAAATGAAATAATACTAACTAGATATAAATATGTGCTTCATAAAATACTATATATAATTCCCATTTAGATAAATAAGTACATTCTGCATATTATATTGTGGAATCTTAAAAAAAAAAAGACTAAATAAAAACGAAAATATTTTTGTTGATTTTAAAACAATAATAAACATTGTTTTAGTGAAGTCTGAAGTGATGATTTTGTCCCCCAATCGGCCATAAATATATAACATACGGATTTTATTTTGTCTAATTCAAAAAATTGTTTGTTTGTCATTTTACTCTCTTTTTATTGCTACTGATCAAACATATATAACAAAACGTATAGGCTTTTCTAACAAGAAAGAGAGACAGAAACATAACACATAGAGAGTTGTTCACGTATAAGTCTCTTCTCCCTGTGAACTCCGATTCTTTAGTAGGATCAAATATTAAAGGACTTGGGTGCATAAAATCTAAAATAGATAAAATAAAATCTATGTGTTAAAAAAATAATAATCAAATATTAAAGGACTTGGGTGCTGATTACTTAGAAGAAGAGCTTATGGGATTGTGTTCACTATTACATTCCACATTTTCATAAAAATTGAGTTTGATCTGTTTTTTACATAGTTTATTGTTATCCACATTTTCATATTTCTCTTTACACTTTCATTATATATAACATGCTAATAGGCAACAAGAATGACAACTAGCTAAGACAAGTTGATTACTAAGGGGCTTAAAGGAATTTCATATAACATGCTAATAGACAATTCGTTTGCATATATTAGGAACACATGTTTGAAGAAATATGGTGTTTTGACCCGATGCTACGGCAGATATGACGGTGGAGAGCAACTTCTCTCCGGCGGAGACACCACCGCCATAGTTGCCGATAGCACAAGCAACAACAACTGCAGTCTAGAAGATCTCTCTGAGTTCCACCTCAGTCCACAAGATTGTTCCCTAGCCGCTGCAGCAGCTGCTTCTGTTCATCAGCTTCACATCACTACTCCTCCTAGTTGTGATCACCAACTCCAGAGTTTAATGAACCAAAACTTTCAAGATCCACATTCTAACAATTGGGACAACGGTTATCAAGATTTTGTGACTTTAGGTCCTAATCACACGACTCCTGACCTCTCTTGAAGCTGCCAAGATCCTCACTTCCACCTTTCGCAACACCTACCCTTCACGACATGATCATGACATCTTCCTCTGCCGCCTCTGCTGCCTTTGACCTGCTCTACCATCTGAATTTCAATGAATTGAACGATTTGCTGTATGCTGAAGAAAACAACAACAACAACAACAACGAGATTGGTCTTAACCGTAAAGGGAGAGGATCAAGAAAGAGCAAAGTCTAGTTGCTGTCTTGACTGTTTGAGATTTTGTTCTTAGTGTATCTTCATGTGTGTTGCTGCCCTGTTGCAGCATCCTAGGATTGGAGGCCCTGGTCTAGTTGGTCGAGTAAGTATCTATCTATACTCACGAGAGTCACCATCTAATCAATAATCAGCAAATCAGAACCTTTAAAAAAAACTATGTATGATATTGTAATTCCGGGAGTGGTTAAAACCAGGTGAAGAAGAAATGGTTCAGAAGTTCGACCCGTCATCTAAGCTCGATACCATCGGCTTCTTTATAGCTAAGTTCAGCGTCGGCCCCAAGGATTAAGATCTCAAAAAAAATAAAAAAACTGATTCCTGATCCAAAAACATTGTCATTGAACCTTGAGATGGTATTTGTATTGATCTCGTTTTCTAAAAATGAGAATGGTATTTGTAACAACAACATACAAAGTTTTATATATGAATTACAACAATCCTTTTTTAGTTAGTTCCTTCTTCTTCTTCTTCTTCTTCTTCTTCTTCTTCTTCTTCTTCTTCTTCTTCTTCTTCTTCACCCCACAAGATGTTTAGCTTCAAGAGTCTTCTCCTACTCTTCAATAGACTTGAAGAGCTCAGAGAAGTTGCCTTTGCCAAAGCCACACGATGCATCATGAAGCCAGTGACCAGTGTTGCCTTTCAACACTGGTCACCTCTGGTAAACTTTCCCTTCCTCATCTTTCTTCATGCATCATGAAGCCAGTGAACTATGCGAGGTAAGTTAACGCGGGACCAAGCTCGGGGACGTTTCCAACCGCGTGGTCGAGACGTCTTATACCGTAGTCTAGTGGAAACGACGACGTTTCTTCCACAGGCTCGAATCTTGGGAGGAAAACGGATGTAACGGCTTTACTATAAGAGCATCTCCAATGGTGTTACCACCATTGGAGTCCTTAGCATTAATAAACTATTTTTTTTTTTGTGTTTGAATAGTTAAGGATTCATCTCCAAATTTGAAGTCCAATGGTGTTCTCCAATTTGAAGTTTTTATTACTTGTGAAAAAAAAGCTTTGGCAAAGAACAAGAACAAAAAAATAGAGAAAATCACAACTTAATTTAAGGAGGCATGTTTATCCACATGAAAGTAGATTCCCATGTCAACGAGAACATGAATTACATAACAACTAAACTCTCTACCTGCACTTGGAAGTAGATTCCCAAGTCAACGAGAACATTCTTGACATCAACATGGTTTTCCAAATTCTCGCCAGCCATTAGCAAAAGCAACCTAAGTACCAAAAATCACAGCTCGTTACACTAAATCTATATAAAGACATGGTTGCTAATTTACTGTGGAACCCAAGTATAAGAGAATCAATACTCACAGGGAAGTAAAATGAACAATAAGAGGTTTTGTACAGGACAATACGCTGGTAGCTGCATGTTGAAAACCATTACATCAGTCACAAATGGACATGTACCCTGCAACCTCCATCTCATTCCTTAGCTTGGTCAGCATTATCTGAATCTCTTTGTTCATTCTGTGTGATCTGTCCTTACTTTACAAATTGTTTCAAGAAAATTTTGAAATCTGGAAAGCAAAAAAAACATTAAAAAAACTATAACATTTCATCAGTTATATTGTAAAACCTTGGTTTACATATATGTCTTGCAAGAAAAAAGCAAAAACAGAGCATATGTTTGATCTTCTTCTCATTCATTGCTTTTTCAACACCAAGGAAAGAGCTTTTTTTTTTACCAAAAAGGAAAATAGCTTTATCGATTTCAATCAGAGACCATGATAGCTGAAGGCAACACTAAACAATCAGAGATTACATGAACCCTAAAGAGATAAACAATTCCAATCACAATCACATTCACCTGAAACCCTAATTCCACAACCTATCAAAACAATCATGACAGAGAGAGAGAGAGAGATTAAAGAGAGGCGTAAGCTTACGAGGACGGTTCAGGTCTTCCTCGACCTTGACAGCCATCCGAACGGATCGGAGCCGTCGTTGCCAATGGGAGGAGGTTCGTGAGGTTTGATGAGGAGGATGATGCGCTGGGAGAGGCGGAAACCTACGGCAGAGTCCGGGAAGAGGCTGGTGCCATTATCGGGGAGGATCAGGAGGTGGTGAGTCGGGAGAGGGGGTTTCGGCTCGGCGGAGGAGCGCCAAGAGGAGCAGACGGAGCGGAATTGAAGGAGATCGAAGGAGGATTCAGGGATTTGGAGATTGTTTAGGAGATCCTTCGGAAGTGTTGCCCAATCGAACATTGATGATGATAGAAAAGAGCTTGCCACGTCAGTAAGGATTAACTCTCCAAAACCTCTTAATTTAGGATTGATCCTTGGCTTTTGGCATTATTATATTGAGTTTTTATTAGCAAATAGGGAAGGATTCCATCTAAGGATTTTATTAAATCCCCCGTTGGACATGGTCTAACTAACGTAACGGAGGACGACGTCACCGTATAGTTTAACCTCAGCGATCGTAACGGCGTCGTTTAGGAGGATAGGAGGGGAGGAAGGAACGGCGCCGTTTAGGACGCTGATGGAGAATGCTGACTCTGCGTCTTCTACTTCGACGGCGACTGCTCTCACGTAGATGACGTGATCGAAGGATGGGATGGAGGCTGTTGTGGTGGTCGGTGGAGTTTCTCCGGCGGCGGAGAGAGATTTGGTGTAGGGAGCAGTGAAGAGGAAGCGGAGGTCGCCGGAGGTGAGGAGGTAGGAGGCGTGAACGGAGTTTCCGGTGGAGAGATCGGATTTGGCGGAGAGTTTCATGCCGAGGCCCGAGGAGAAGCGGCGGGAGACGTTGGTGGCGTCGCCGCACCAGAACTCGATGTGGTGGAAGCGCTTGACGTTGAACTTGTCGGACTTTGGATTCTTTCTGACGAACTTGGATAATCCGACGAGTTTAAATCCCGGCGGAGACGCGGAGGTAGCAGCAGCGTCGTCATCGTCGTGATGCTTATTAAATAAGGTCACGAATTCTCATGCCATGTTTGGTTCCTCGTCTTGAGGGTTCTCGAGAGCTGTTATATGCTTCTTAAACAAAGTCGCAGCTTCTTCCCTCTCCTCAAGCCGTCCCAGCTTGTCATATACCATCGCCATTAAATACAAAGCTTCAGCTGCCAGTTCATGGTACTGCACAACAGATGCAATGATTAACAAGTGAACAGCGGTAATTCACGATACTAGAATCCAAAAAAACATTATCTATCAATGAGATAAACCGAAGCTGGATCTACTTTATCTTCAAACCCATAACAGCATAACATCTCTTATGCAATATGGCGATAGAACAGAGTACAGGCTTGTTTCTGAAACAAAAGCTACATAGCATTCTTATTGGCATAAATTACCTCCAAAGCTTGAAGCTCATCTGAAGCTTGCCTTAGTGAATCCAGGACAGTGTCAGAATCTGTGGAAACTGGAGGAATATATTCACAGCCCATACATATAAAAATTATGATCATGCAACCAACAAGTATGAACTACTATATAGTCAAAGCAGTACAAGACATTAAAAACTACCTGAAAAGCTTGGATCAGACAGATAGCAGTTTGCTTCAAAGATGTATGCTCGAGCACGCAACTCTAGACCTCCATGGCCGAGAATCATAGGGAAAGCCCCATGCAATAGGTCTAAGGCTCGTTTGGCATGATTTGATCCAAGACCAAGCCACAGCTCGGCCAGCGTGAGAGTAGCTGATGCTTTGAGAAGATCCAAATTGAATGACTGGCAAAAAGAGATGCTTGCCAGCGCATACGGAAGACCCAGGACTGCATTTCCTGACTTCTGAGAACCAAAAAGGGGAATCGAAAGGTGAAGGCAGGTCAGAAAACAAATACAAAACTGACATAACGATATGTAATCCAAAGACATAGCAACAGAGACACAGAATATTCAGAAGAAGTGCAAGCATGTTACTCTTCATACCTTATGGATCTCTGCAAGCAGAAGAAGAACAGACGCTTTTTCGATTTGCAAATTGAATTTGTGGCACGTGCAGAAGAGGGAGTGTGCCACCTTCGCTGCCTGTAGAGAACGTAGTAACAAAGTAAAATGGCGATACACTTAACAAAGCATAGCTCCTGGAAAATAAAACAGATGGTCAACAAGGATTTTGAACAAACCTGGCTATACTGTTTTGCTGCAAGCAACGTCCTAGCTTCACGAAGACTTGCTTCTACTTTCAGCTCCATGTCTACACCCATGGTGGTTGATGCCAAGCCTCCTAACTCATTGCACATTCGTTGAGCTAGCTTCAGATTTCCGCTAGTGGATTTATTTAACAAAGTTAGAATGGCTAACGTAAGAGATAATAAATCCAGTACAAAAGAGTGTTTCTGTTCAAATTATATATCCCAAACGTATAACGTTTACACATTTTCAAAGAGTTTGAATCTATCTACATAACGTTCAAACTGTACACTAAGTGATCACAGAGGGTCGACAAATGAATCAACTTCGCAGGTTATCTGAGGTTGCTTATAGGAGACGGGAAATTTCGGGACAGAATTACTAAGTTGTTAGACACACACTTTTATTTCTCGTAACCGTGAAGCTAATTTGGATTGGAGTGAGTGTATAACAAGAGGAGTACGCATATATAGGAGACAGGAAAGCTTACAAACAGCAGAAGACCGTATGTTGTCTTTCAAATCTAGACGGGACAATATCACAACTAAAAGATCCGAGGGAATACAAAACTCGGGTTCGCTATTGGTTTCAAAATTCACTGAAGTCGATGTGCGTATCATAGACGATGAAGTTACTATCAAGATCTTGCAAAAGAAGAAAATCAACTGTTTAGTGTTCGTCTCCAAAGTGATTGATCAGCTTCAGCTTAATCTTCATCATGTAGCTGGTGCACAGATAGGAGACAAACCACAGCTTCTTGTTCAACACTAAGGTTTGTCATTAAATTGCATGGCCCTTTTATTAGACCTAAAAGTATTGTACTAACGAAGTGTGACATATAACAGATTTGTGAAGGGTCTAGTGTTTATGCAAGTGCCATAGCAGATAGAGTTATGCAAGTGTTGGAGAAACAATACATGGAAGCTGTTTCTTCGAACGATGGCTATCACTGCTACACCAGTGATTAAAATGTGTTTTCTTCTAGCTAGTAATGACTTTCATAATGAATGATTAATAATGTCACATTAGTAATGTTTCGTATTATTGCTTTTTTATCTATGTGGGCTTCAAGCTGTTTTCATTGGAGGATTAAACATCACATTAGTAAATACTCCAACCATTCCGAAAAAATACATGTTTTGGAAAAAAAACTTTCGTTTCAAAAAGATACATCTTTTACATTTTCAATACATTTATTAATGACAAATTATACATTTCAAAAATTATAATTGTATTTACTAATATCTTATTGGTTGAAAATTATGGGGAATGGTTAATTAAGAAAAATAATGCATTGATAACTAAAATTTTATGTTTTTTTTTTAATAAGTGTGAAAAACCTACATACATCTCTTATAAACAGAGGAAATATAGTTTACTAATAACTACACTCAACAACAATTAATACAGAAATAGAAACTCAAATCTAAAAATCTATTAATCTGTTAGAAATATAATATAAACTAGTTATATAGAGATTGTGATAAATATTAAACAAGAAAATATCATCAGTAACATGTAGATATAATTTCTTATGACCTCCATACATTGTAGAAAATAAAAATAAAATAAAGATGACTAGAAGCTATGTTTATATCACTCTCTATTGCGTTCTGTTTTTTTTTTTTGTTGTACAGTGTTTCCTAGTCGCCTAGATGATTCAGTCTTATTATGTTGTCAATACACTTTCAAGTTCCAACATCTCTCACCGCATCTCTTCCAAATTCTTGGATAACAATAAACTATGTAAAAAACAGATCAAACTCAATTTTTATGAAAATGTGGAATGTAATAGTGAACACAATCCCATAAGCTCTTCTTCTAAGTAATCAGCACCCAAGTCCTTTAATATTTGATTATTATTTTTTTAACACATAGATTTTATTTTATCTATTTTAGATTTTATGCACCCAAGTCCTTTAATATTTGATCCTACTAAAGAATCGGAGTTCACAGGGAGAAGAGACTTATACGTGAACAACTCTCTATGTGTTATGTTTCTGTCTCTCTTTCTTGTTAGAAAAGCCTATACGTTTTGTTATATATGTTTGATCAGTAGCAATAAAAAGAGAGTAAAATGACAAACAAACAATTTTTTGAATTAGACAAAATAAAATCCGTATGTTATATATTTATGGCCGATTGGGGGACAAAATCATCACTTCAGACTTCACTAAAACAATGTTTATTATTGTTTTAAAATCAACAAAAATATTTTCGTTTTTATTTAGTCTTTTTTTTTTTAAGATTCCACAATATAATATGCAGAATGTACTTATTTATCTAAATGGGAATTATATATAGTATTTTATGAAGCACATATTTATATCTAGTTAGTATTATTTCATTTGTTTTATATTTAAATAGTATTATTTTATTTACTGTTATTTTATTTTGTCTATTTTAGATTTTTTTTAGTTAGCGTTTTAAGTTTGAATTAATATATAACTTATTTTATTTTATCTATTTTAGATTTTATGCACCCAAGTCCTTTAATATTTGATTATTATTTTTTTAACACATAGATTTGATATTATTTTTTCTGAGCATACAGCCTTGATTACATAAAATGTGTAACCTCTAGCCCACTCATTTCGTGGGCTTTTCGGAACAAAATGCAGCTTCTTAAAACGTGGGCTTTTCGGAAAAATATATATACATATTAACACAAAATATTGAAAAAGGCCCAAGTCCATCACCAAATCGTTCGCAAATCGCAACCCAGCAATCGACGGTTATTCTCCGGTGCCGTCGTCGGTTTTCTCTCCGGTTCCGTCGTCGGTTTTCTCTCCGGTGCCGTCGTCGGTTTTTCTCTCTGGTTCCGTCGTCGGTATTCTCTCCGGTGCCGGCTTCGAACCGTCGTCGAATTTCTCTCCGGTTCCGTCGTCCGCATTTCACTCCAGTGCCGCCTTCGAACTCGACTCCACCGCCGTCTTCGGATTTCCTCCGGTGCTTAGATTTGAGTAAGAATGTTCGATTGTCTTCCTTGTGATTCTCTTTCTGATGGATGGAAGAATAGTTAGGTTTAGAAATTTCTTGAGTTATTGGTACTGTGTTATGTGTTGGAATGTTCGATCCCTCTGTTCGATTGTTTTCTTGTGATTCTCTTTCTGATGGATTGAAGAATAGTTAGGGTTAGAGATTTCTGGAATTATTGGTACTGTGTTATGTGTGGGAATGATCGATCACTCTGTTTGATTGTTTTCCTTGTGATGGAAGAATAGTTAGGGTTTAGAGATTGCTGGAACTATTGGTACTGTGTTATGTGTTGGAACAGTGTTAAAATAGTATAAACTAATCGACTTTTTGGACACCTTGTATCTTGTCACTGATTTGAAACTCTACCTTGAATTGACTGTTTTTAGTCAGAAGAAGCCTAAGAGCAGCAATGGAAGAGGCAGCAATGGAAGAGGCAGTGGAAAGGTTAAGGCAATTTCTCCTGACATCAGCAAACAGTCTCGGGTTAAAAGATGATTGGATAATTCCAAGTGCTGATTTGCTAAAAGAACTTGCTGAAGATGGTCTTCACAAATATATCAAATTCAAGTGTGTTGCAACTTCGGATAGTCCAAGGTACAACTATATTTGCAAAAGTAAGGTATAAGAAATGTTTTCTTATATAGTCTTCTTTTAATGATTGAATGCAGCAAAGTTATTGATGGTTTGGTGTTTACCAAAGCACCGGTTCATGAGAATATGCCAATGGTTGTAAGTCCAGCAAATCTTTTACTATGGGAAGGCTCATTGGACATGGACAAGGTGAATTGAATTCAGATATTGTTTTACTATTTGCAAATGATAATGTGAAAACTTATTTTGGTTGTTTGACAAATGTCTGTCAACATGTTCAGGAGGACAAAAACTTTGTCTATCAAACATACTCATTGCTAGACCAAAACTCAGTCAACATGGTGATGGTGGAGAGTTCAGTATCTGAAGAATATCAAGGATATCTCCTTGATAGGGACATTACGGCTGTTGAAGATATGAGACATCGACTTCAGAGATATCCCAGTATTGGATATTCCTGCACATCACTTCGATGTGAAATTACAAGTGAAGATCTCAACGATCCAGTTACTGTCAAGCCACTCATGCATTTGGGAGGTTGTGAAAGCTTAACGGTAAGAAAGTCTTAGTCCTTTTATAAGTTATATTGATGTGCTCGTTCTTTTTTCACTGGAAATTTCTTGTGTTTGTTTCAGTTTTTGCTAAAAGGTAGCTCCACCGCAGAACTAAAACTGATGAAGCGGATCCTCAAGACAGGGTACAATCTGTTTCGAAACGAGCTCCTTTCATCAAACTATTTCTTAGTGGCATTGCCACCTTCAAAGATCACACCTTGGGATATGGATGGAGGCCAAGACGAAGTAGTAACAATCCGTGAAGATGAAGTATCAAGCTATATCGCTTATTCCCTTCAACATGTCCACGATGAATCTTCAGAGATTCTGTCTTCTGTCTTCTGTCAACATCGAGACAGATTTCATGAGTTGAGGAGCAAGTGCAACATGACAGAACCTCAGTACATTTCCTCACTGAGCAGGTGTGAAAGGTGGGATGCTAAAGGTGGTAAAAGCGGAGCTCTTTTTGCCAAGAGCCGAGACACAAGACTGATCATCAAGGAGATCAACAAAGCTGAGTTTGAGTCTTTTGGGAACTTTGCTCCAATGTATTTCGATTACATGAATGAAGCAAAGAAGACATTTCTGGCCAAAGTCTACGGCTTATATAAGGTACGGAGTAGTTATTAAATTTAGTTCTGTTTTAGGAAGTTGAAAATATGATAACTTCATTCTGTTTTGCTTTTGCAGGTGACTTTGGGTGAGACAAAGTTCTTAATGGTCATGGAAAACTTGAATTTCAACAGGAGCTTGGCGATGCAGTATGACCTCAAGGGATTGGTACATGGCCGATTAACACTGGACTCGGCTCAAGTTCGTCTAGATCAGAATTTCATCAACGATATGAAGAGAAAAAGACTTCATATCAACCCGTACCTAAAACAAGATTTGCAAACTGTTATTAGGAAAGACACAGCATTCCTAAGTGTAAGTTTCGATTTATTTACCGAACTTCTTTTCCTTATTTTAGATTGTTTAAATTGTTAAAATAATTCAGGGGATAAACGTGATGGACTATTCATTGTTGGTGGGAGTGGACATGGAAAATCATGAACTTGTTTGCGGAATCATAGATTACTTAGCGCCGTACTCACTGATAAAGAAGCTCGAGACGGTTGGTAAATCATTGCTTTTGCTTGGCAAAGAGACGAGGCCAACTGTGATAAGGCCGAGCGAATACAAAGAGAGATTTGTGGATTTCATGGTTAAGCAATTTTTGGTAACGTCTGAATTCTGATAGTCATAGCTGTGACTTACTGATATCGTTTATGTCATATAACATCTCTGAAAAAAAAAATATGTGCTTAGGGGGAGGTTGACCTGAGATTAATAGTGAAGGGGCTGGAGCAGCAACTGCGTAAAGAGCGAGATGCAAGGTTAGATGCCGAGAAAAGGTTGGAGGAATTGACCAAGAAGCAACCCATATAAGATCCAGAAGCTAGTGACAGGAGAGCTGCAACTCCATTCTGTTCATGGAAAGCTGTGAATATGATTCTTTTCTGTGGCTCCACGATCTGTGTGAGGATTTAGCATTTTACTCTGCGTAATGGAAGGTATTCCCTTTAGTACAGCTTTAGTAATGAGGTATATCACATTCCAGTTACAAACGTTTTCCACTGTTTCAATCTCGGAAATTTGTATAGATAGCAGTTGAAACATTTACCTGCTTTAGGAGACTTTGCAATGAGCTCCATGTCTTTGACCCAGAAAGAGTATATGGTAATAAATTTCTAGAAGAAGCAGGTTGTTATGTCTCAGCAAAACTGTTAAGGATATGTATATCCATTACGAGACAGGAATTCAAGAAACAAGTGGATTTGAAGTGGGGAGTTTACTGGCATATATCCCCACTTCAAAGCGTAAGAAATATATGCCAGTAAACTCCTGAGCAGAAACTGAACCGAGTTTCAATCTTCCTCGTTACATACATCTCTAGAAAGCGTAAGACAGATTAGAATAATGGTATAGTTTCAATCTTCCTCGTTACATACATTTCTTGGTTCAAAATTGTTTTTGTTTATTGTTTTTTTTTTAGCAAAGAAGAAGAAGAAGAAAAACTTAATTACAAAACAACTCTTTCTTTGTGCGTGCACCAGTTTTACTGACTCATTGATCTCCTAAGTAAAATCCAAAGATAATGATTATTAAAATAAACTTTTTTTTTAAAAAGAGTGTATGTTATTACAAAATAATATAAAAATCAGATAAAAAGACGAGTATTAATGGCATCGGCGGGAAGGATGGGGAAATCAAAGATAGAGGTGTCGTGGGGCGGTTGAATCCAGACACCATCATTCCGATTGGTGGGGCGATACTCAAAGTAATACCCGTCAGGGTCTTCACAGAAACTCCTGCTATATAGCGAATACTTGTAGGGCCGATTCTTTTTGAAAGTATAGTCCGGGTACTTGGTGGGACTGGGACGCCTGTCGTTGATAAAATTGTTCCAGAAATACAAAATGTTACTCATTGACCCACAAGTCATC
Organism: Hirschfeldia incana; assembly: GCA_026261945.1. Lineage (NCBI taxonomy): Eukaryota > Viridiplantae > Streptophyta > Magnoliopsida > Brassicales > Brassicaceae > Hirschfeldia > Hirschfeldia incana. The sequence goes on along the minus strand of JABCMI010000028.1, from coordinate 1,734,941 downwards.
ACACATGAACCATCGCTCACAAAAATTGAACAAGCATCCAATGTTTGTTTCATTTCCCAAACCGACTTGTTGGACCGGTTAAGCCTGTACACCACGGGAGACGATGATGCATCAACAAGAAATATTTCTCCTTTATATTCAGTCATCCACCTCAGTGAGTACCTCTCAAATCTTGGGAGGATGGGTTGCACAGGAACAAGATTCCAAGTACGTGCAGATGGATCGAATACCCCTAGCGCATTCCCCAATGACATATAGAAGAGACCATCATCCCTTGAGTATAAGACGTTTATTGTGTCCACAACAAGGCCGTCGTCACAAGGAAACGGGTTTGGGAAGTAGTCTTTTACCCATGTAGCTGCACCAGAATGCCAAGTGCAGATTTGGACTTTCCGATAAGAGACAGTAGATTTAGCAATACCAAACACCACACAAGCTTGTTTCTTTGTGGGAGCGCAAGAGAAAGCAAAACAATCTTGGAACAAAAAAACAGTCTCAAATAACGGCAGGTCTATGCGCTCTCGGGTGAAAGGATTGAAGAAGAAAAGTCTAAAACGTGAAAAATCCCCCCTCCTCTCTTGCATGAGTAACCACCCATCATTGGAATAATGGATATAGCAAGAAGAAGACTCGGGTAGTAGATCCATCATCGTCATCGCCTTTGTCTTCTTCTTCTCTACTGGGTCGAAGAACCCATACGAGTTACGAGATGGATCAAGATACATAAGCCAGCAAGGCGGATCTCTAACCCGAACAGATGAAGCTATTTCACCCCATGTCTTGCAAACAGCACTAGACCGTATGTTGTCTTTCAAATCTAGACGGGACAATATCAAAACTAAAAGATCCGAGGGAAGACAAAACTCCGGTCCGCTCTTGTTTTCCAACATTCTTCTCAACCTATTGACAGACGACGAAAATAAAAATCATCTCTTATCTCACAGAAACTCTATACTACATTGAAACATAAATTAAAAAAAAGAAAAAGAACAAACCTATTGACTTCTTCCTCAAACCATTTGCGCTTTGCCTCAACATTTTTTAACTCTGTTTTCAACCTACAAACAAACAAACAAACAAAACGCCAATCATTATAAAGTAAACACACACACCCCTCTCCTCTGTGAATCACAACAATAAGAGGGCATTGAAAGAAAGAAAGAAGAACAAAAACCTCAATTCCTCTGCTTCTGAGATTGTTCTCAACCTGTCCACCAATAATAACAAGATATTTGTGAAATATACATCTCCAACACTTATATATATTCATTCCCATACCTCTGGAGCTCTGCCTCAAACCTCTTGCGTTCTGCCTCTGCTCGAGCTTCCGCGATTTCTTCACTTTTCGGATTACAAACCCTATACAAAATTAACGATAGAAATTCCGCCGCCATAAGGTTGGGTGGGTAATCGAGAGAGATTGGAAAACAGACGAAGAGGCCAAGGAATCTCTTCTGGCTTTTGCTAATTAAGGGGTAAAGTGAGTTATGTTCGGGTCTAAAAGTGAGTTATGTTCGGGTCTACTCTTTGTCGTGTACGGTTCGCTTCACCTTACTACCCAACTTATACTCCTTTTTTTTTGTTCACGACCGAACATAAAATCTTTATTATCCAAAATCTAGATATTTTAATCCATAATTTTACAGAAAGCTTTCATTAAAGTAAGTAATTCTGAAAACTTCTAAATACATTCAAATAGCTCCTAAATTTTTAAGTTACCCATAAGTTATTATTTAAATAAATTTCTGGTTACCCCATAAGTTAATCCAGAATAAATAATTTTAATATTAAAATTATCGAGTTGCTGTAGATCTAATAATTCGGTGGGCTGTAAGCTTCAGTACAAATCATGTGAAAGAAATTTGTAGATTTATTTGGTATGTTTGAAGTAGATTTATAAATTAGCATTCTTGTCACAAAATAACTGACTAATTTTTTATTTATTTAGAAGTTGCAATATGCATTTATAAAAATAAAATATTCATATAAATAGTATTTTTTACCCATAAGTTATTTAAAAAAAAAGAATTCTGGTTAACCCATAAAGTTCATCCAAAATAAATAATTTTAATAATCTTTTGGTTACCCCATAAATAAATAATATTAAAATTGAGTTACAATAGATCTAATAATTCAATGGAGTGTTAGTTTCAGTAAAAATCACGTAGATTTATTTGCTATATATTTTTGATGTAGATTTATAAGTAAGCATTCTTGTCACAAAATTACTGACCGACTGATCTTTTTTTATATGTTGCAATATGCATTTATAAAATAAAATATTCATATAACTAAAATTTGTTAATAAATTAATTTATATATTAATACGAATTTTTAAAAGGCTAACTGAAAACATAATATCTAAAATAGATAAAATAAAATAATAGTAAATACAAACTATTTAATTAAAATAATAATATTTAAATATAAAACAAATGAAATAATACTAACTAGAAACATAAAATCTAAAATACATATATTGATACAAACTTAAAACGCTAACTAAAAAATAATCTAAAATAGATAAAATAAAACAATACGATTTAAATATAAAACAAATGAAATAATACTAACTAGATATAAATATGTGCTTCACAAAATTCTGCATATTATATTGTGCAATCTTTAAAAAAATGACTAAATAAAAACGAAAATATTTTTGTAGATTTTAAAACAATAATAAACATTGTTCAAGTGATGTTAAGTGATGATTTTGTCCCCCAATCGGCCACAAATATATAACATACAGATTTTATTTTGTCTAATTCAAAATAAGGGGCTTAAAGGAATTTCATATAACATGCTAATAGACAATTCGCTTGCATATTTTTTCAACCATCTCAGCACTTAAAACGGTATCATGGGAGGAGGAACACATGTTTGAAGAAATATGGTGTTTTGACCCTGATGCTCCGGCAGATATGACGGTGGAGAGCAACTTCTCTCCGGCGGAGCCACCACCGCCATAGTTGCCTATAGCACAAGCAACAGCAACTGCAGTCTAGAAGATCTCTCTGAGTTCCACCTCAGCCCACAAGATTGTTCCCTAGCCGCTGCAGCAGCTGCTTCTGTTCATCAGCTTCACATCACTACTCCTCCTAGTTGTGATCACCAACTCCAGAGTTTAATGAACCAAAACTTTCAAGATCCACCTTATGCGCCACATTTTAACAATTGGGACAACGGTTACCAAGATTTTGTGACTTTAGGTCCTAATCACACGACTCCTGACCTTTCTTGCAGCTGCCAAGATCCTGGACGAATATGTCGAGTAAGTATCTATCTATACTCACGCGAGTCACCATCTAATCAATAATCAGCAAAGCAGAACTAAGGATTAAGATCGACCCGTCATCTAAGCTCGATACCATCGGTTTCTGTATAGCTAAGTTCAGCGTCGGCCCCAAGGATTAAGATCTCCAGAATACTGATTCCTGATCCAAAGACATTGTTATTGAACCTTGAGATGGTATTTGTATTGATCTCGTTTTCTAAAAATGAGAATGGTATTTGTAACAACAACATACAAAGTTTTACATATGAATTACAACAATCCTTTTTTAGTTAGTTCCTTCTTCTTCTTCTTTCACCCGACAAGCTGTTTAGCTTCAAGAGTCTTCTCGTACTCTTCAATAGACTTGAAGAGCTCAGAGAAGTTGCCTTTGCCAAAACCACCACATCCTCCACTCTGGTAAACTTTCCCTTCCTCATCTTTCTTCATGCATCCTATCCTCTGTATTATCTCTATAAATATCGTCGGCCTATTCACAAAGACAAGAAGAGACTATTATTAGCTAATTCTGATAAAAGAGAAAACACTTGTAAGTTTTTGTCGTTGTATAACCTGTCACCAAGTGGTTTTGTGAAGATCTGAAGCAACGTCCCTTGATCATCTCTATCCACAAGAATCCCCAACTCCTCACACTCCTTAATCTCTTCGTCCCTAAGCACATCTCCCACCCGTTTCTTCAGATTCTTATAGTAAGTAGGCGGAGGAGAAGGCATGAAGTCAAACCCTCCAACACCGCTCCTCTTCCTCATCTCTCTCAACGTCCTGAATATGTCTTCGCTCATCAGCGCAAGATGCTGTACCCCCGCGCCTTCATTGTGTTCCAGATACGTCTGGATCTGACTCTTCCTCTTCGTCCCGTGAACCGGCTCGTTGATCGGTAAGAGAACGGTCTCGTCGTTGTTAGCTAGAACCGCTGAGTTCAAACCGCTCTCGGCTGTTCCCACGTCGTCTGATGTGAACTCCGCGAACTGGTGGAAGCCTGTGAACGACGCGAGGTAAGTTAGCGCTGGACCGAGCTCGGGGACGTTCCCCACGGCGTGGTCGAGACGCGTTATACCGTAGTCTAGTGGAAACGACGACGTATCTTCCACTGGCTCAAAACTCGGGAGGAAGAAAACGGATGTAACGGCTTTATTATAACTAACGTAACGGAGGACGACGTCTCCGTATAGTTTAACCTCAGAGATTGTAACGGCGTCGTTTAAGAGGATAGGAGGGGAGGAAGGAACGGCGCCGTTTAGGACGCTGATGGAGAAGGCTGACTCTGCGTCTTCTACTTCGACTGCGACTGCTCTCACGCCGAGTCCATGGGAAGAGAAGGAGCTGTAGGTGAGGTGATCGAAGGATGGGATGGAGGCTGTTGTGGTGGTCGGTGGAGTTTCTCCGGCGGAGGAGAGAGATGTGGAGTAGGGAGCGGTGAAGAGGAAGCGGAGGTCGCCGGAGGTGAGGAGATAGGAGGCGTGGACAGTGTTTCCGGTGGAGAGATCGGATTTGGCGGAGAGGCGCATGCCGAGGCCCCAGGAGAAGCGGCGGGAGACGTTGGTGGCGTCGCCGCACCAGAACTCGATGTGGTGGAAGCGCTTGACTTTGAACTTGTCGGACTTTGGATTCTTTCTGACGAACTTGGAGAATCCGACGAGCTTGAATCCCGGCGACGCGGAGGTGGCAGCAGCCTCGTCGTCGGGGTGATGCTGGTTCTCCGAAACGGCTGCGTTTTCGTGTCCCATGGATTACCTTCTGATGGAACTAAACTCTGCCACGAAACTGTGAGCTTTTGGACACAAGTTAAAATGTCGTTTAATACCAGTTTTGTCAGAAAGAGATGCCGACTGTTGTTGGACATGGAAGAGTACACGTGTACGGTTAGATTTTCATTAAAACGCAAGCGCTACGTGATGGATCTCTCTCAACTTTGCTTGACCTTTAGCTGATTGGTTCGTTCTATCCCCTTGTCTCTATGGTCACGAAGTTCTGACGTGTTAGACGTATCTACAATTTACAACGTATCTACAATTTACAGTAAATATTTCACCTTTTTGCAATATCATTACTTGAAAACGATGATGGAACGTTATCCAAACACATATGGATGAAAAGGACAATAAGGCAAAAGTGGAATCTAGTGTTTGGTAATGTTGACAGTTACGTTTTGACGTATAGTAACACAATTAAGTTGATATCCCAATCGAGCAATTTGATCAAGTACATAAAAGAAACAGAGAATATGTTATAACATATGAAAATTTCTCAAATCACCTCGACGGCTTCTAGAATTTCCTGCATTTTCAGAGTTATGTAAGGTTGCTACTTACTCTCGATCCTGAAATAAACCTACAAATCACTAGAAAGAGTGTTAAGAACATGTTACAATACAAGTTACAAGCTTTGCACAATAAGCTTATTAAATAAGGTCACGAATTCTCATGCCATGTTTGGTTCCTCGTCTTGAGGGTTCTCGAGAGCTGTTATATGCTTCTTAAACAAAGTCGCAGCTTCTTCCCTCTCCTCAAGCCGTCCCAGCTTGTCATATACCATCGCCATTAAATACAAAGCTTCAGCTGCCAGTTCATGGTACTGCACAACAGATGCAATGATTAACAAGTGAACGGCGGTAATTTACGATACTAGAATCCAAAAAATATTTATCTATCGATGAGCTAAACCGAAGCTGGATCTACTTTATATTCAAACCCATAATGCAATATGGCGATAGAACAGAGTACAGGCTTGTTTCTGAAACAAAAGCTACATAGCATTCTTATTGGCATAAATTACCTCCAAAGCTTGAAGCTCATCTGAAGCTTGCCTTAGTGAATCCAGGACAGTGTCAGAATCTGTGGAAACTGGAGGAATATATTCACAGCCCATACATATAAAAATTATGATCATAGTCAAAGCAGTACAAGAGATTAAAAACTACCTGAAAAGCTTGGATCAGACAGATAGCAGTTTGCTTCAAAGATGTATGCTCGAGAACGCAACTCTAGACCTCCATGGCCGAGAATCATAGGGAAAGCCCCAAGCAATAGGTCTAAGGCTCGTTTGGCATGATTTGATCCAAGACCAAGCCACAGCTCGGCCAGCGTGAGAGTAGCTGATGCTTTGAGAAGATCCAAATTGAATGACTGGCAAAAAGAGATGCTTGCCAGCGCATACGGAAGACCCAGGACTGCATTTCCTGACTTCTGAGAACCAAAAAGGGGATTCGAAAGGTGAAGGCAGGTCAGAAAACAAATACAAAACTGACATAACGATATGTAATCCAAAGACATAGCAACAGAGACACAGAATATTCAGAAGAAGTGCAAGCATGTTACTCTTCATACCTTATGGATCTCTGCAAGCAGAAGAAGAACAGACGCTTTTTCGATTTGCAAATTGAATTTGTGGCACGCGCAGAAGAGGGAGTGTGCCACCTTCGCTGCCTGTAGAGAACGTAGTAACAAAGTAAAATGACGATACACTTAACAAAGCATTGCTCCTGGAAAATAAAACAGATGGTCAAGAAGGATTTTGAACAAACCTGGCTATACTGTTTTGCTGCAAGCAACGTCCTAGCTTCACGAAGACTTGCTTCTACTTTCAGCTCCATGTCTACACCCATGGTGGTTGATGCCAAGCCTCCTAACTCATTGCACATTCGTTGAGCTAGCTTCAGATTTCCGCTAGTGGATTTATTTAACAAAGTTAGAATGGCTGACTTAAGAGATCATAAATCCAGTACAAACGAGAGCTTCTGTTCAAATTCTATATCCCAACGAATAATGTTTATACATTTTCAACGAACTTGAATATATCTATATAACAATCAAACAGTACACGAAGTGATCACAGAGGGCAGACAAATGAATCAAATTCGTAGGTTATCTGAGGTTGCTTATAGGAGGACTGGAAACTTCGGCACAGAATTACTAAGTTGTTAGACACACACGTCATTTCTCGTAACCATGAAGCTAATTTGGATTGGAGGGAGTGTATAACAAGAGGAATCGCATATATAGGAGACAGGGAACCTTACCGATGCAAGGCATGTTCATGCAGTAGCTGCAGCTTGAGCAACAATACTTTTGATTTTGACACGGTTAAGAACTTTTCCTCCGCAATCTTAAGCGCAGCAAAGGCATCTGGAATAGCATTTGTTTCAGAAAAGAGACCAACGCAGTGGAAAAAAAATGGAGCAAGATCTTAATAAACTTAATCAGAAACATGAGTAAAAGGTCAGATATTTGTACACTGACATGGTATTCCTTGTACAGAAACATAATACTAGGTAGTTATAACTTATTGAATGATCATATAGGTCCTTTTTGTTGTTCGTTCAAGAATTGAGTGACGGCATGTATAACAAGGTGTTCATGACCTTGTGCAAAGAATCTAACCTTTGTATCCCTTATATAGAGCCAAATGTTGAATGAGCTTCAAACATGCTAACTCTGCGTCTGATGAACTACAGATGCAAAAAATAGATAAACATCAAACAGAACAAATGTGAAAAGAGAAAGAGCTAAAAGAGGAGAGAAAAGGGGCTGACGGTAGAACAAGAAAGTGATATATTAATGAAGATTACCTCGAAGAGTCACCGAATAAAGTTGCATACACCAAGGTATTCATCCGAGCCATAGGAGCGCTAACAAAAACAAATAGATTAATAAATTACAGTAAACCCACCGATCAAGTTCCTATGGTTACTTGTTAGAAAGGTAAAATTCAGCAGTGTATGAGTTACAAGTTTATCAACATCAAGGTTTAGGGCGGTGAGAAATTAAACTTTGACCAAATGAAACCAGCACATGTATATGGAAATTGCGTGGAAGAAAAGTGCCCGTATCAAGCTTGCAATAAACGACTTTGCACTAATGGTGGATAAACATTCTAAGAGATATTCGGCAGAACTTGCTAAGAAAGTAACAATCATCGTCAAACAGAATGCCGATATCGATTTTACCTGCCATATAACTCCCATGAAGTCGCCCGTAGTAAATAAGAAGCGCCTATTATTTGTGACACAGATCCAGGAATCGAGACCAAATGATCACAGAATTGGAAAAAAGTCGAGCTCTTTCTAGAACCAGATTCCTGAGAAAACACAGGTTGACCCCATGGTTTTTGCAAGTCTTTGAGCCAAACTGAGCTTAATGAACCATCAATTGTCATTGTAGAGCTTTCAGCAGAAAAGTCGCTAAGTAGGTGTGCACCTAGTCTTATCTCCTGCCATAGATTAATTAAGGACTGATTAGACCTCAATATAAGATATGGACATTTTACTCTTACTTCTAAGCATAATAATTAGTTGGCATATTCAGTACCTTGCAGACACTAACTGGACAAGTTTTGTGACGCATAGAAGCTTTGGGACCAAACGAAAGCAGAGGCCTTTGCACATGCTGTATTACAACAAAATAACTTTTCTGGTTTAGCGTATACCTAAGATTAGATAAACAAAGATATGGATTCTATTTCTTACAAGTTGACAATCATCAGAGAAGCAGAATAAAAGAAACAGATATAAATTTTGAATTCAAAAGTTCGTGGACTAACCATCAACTCAAACTTAGCCATCGCAAGATGATTAGAAGCCACTAAGCGTCTTAACTTTAGACTGTCCGCCCTCCTCAAAGACTCTTTCAGAAGAATGTACACCCTTTGTTGTACAGATAATGAAGACGCAGTGCTAGTGACGGGTGAGTAGGAGGATCCAAGAACACTGGTGGTACTTGCAATGCCCATTTCTGATAACAAGTTGCTCATTGCTGCTAGCGTATAGGCTAGACAAGTATCGTTGCTAATCTGCAGTATCAACAAAGGTTTTAAATACCACAAATGAACTAAAGCTTGAGCTACAGTATCTTTAAACAATTAAGTTGTCAAAGTTGCTCATGCGATTGCATATTCGACCCAAATGATAGCAATGTGATCCTTCTAGCATGTACCAAAATACAACAAATTTTATATCTGCTAAGACTGCACAGCCCCCACTGGACAACTTAGAAATCAGTACGTAAATATGGGAGTATATTAAGAGTCAGTGCAATAAATTTGGAAAACTAAACATAAATAGTGTTAAAAGTCCTCGATCGCGTACACAAGATATACGAAAAGATTAAAATAGCGCGCTATTCAGCTTATAAAAACTTTGATAAAAATACACGTCCTGCAGGAATCTATCAAACGCACCACTCTCTTCAAAATATACTATAAACAGAGCTAACAACAGATGAATGAATTGAACATACATACCTGTTGCGATACACGCACAGCTTCAGTGAAAACCTACAATTAGAGAGAAACCATTTTATGAGCAAACTGAACAATCATAACGGCCAATTTCATGTCTAGTGATATCACTTATAAATATGAAGTTAAGATAGCAAGTCCAATAGTTGCAAAATTCACAGTGACGATGTTAAGGTTAGTATTGCATCTTTATTTACCCAAACCGAGCTCACAAATGTTTAGACGAATATACTAAGGCTAAGACACCATAAGAAAAAGAAACTTCAACTAAAAGGTTCCTAATGGGGGTGGTTAACACATTCAAGATACATCATCACAAGTATCTTGAGGTTAACACCATTCAAGATACATCACAAATTGCATCAGTTATTAACTTATTATTAGCCTCACCAACAGCCCAGTAATCTATCCAATGTACAGCTTGGTCCGTCTATGCAGGTATAAATGTTAGAAAAATTCTTCAGCAATGGACGCGATAAAGAGAAATCAATGCTCACCTCTAGAGCCAGATTAGGATGCCCAAAGCGGAAATGCATCATTCCCAAACATAACAAAGCAATCTCGTACCTCCCATTCATGCTACAGCCAGTTGAAGGAGGAACTAGGTCAAATCCCTCAGTCCCTGCACTTTTAGACAATGGATCATGGATCAGTTCATGTTTGAAACACAGTTCCTAGTGCCACATACCTAACAGCAAAAACAACTGGATATTTACAAGAGTCACACGCAAGCGTTAAAAGCCTCTATCAGACGTATTAATATAATAGTTATCAATTTATATGAGGCAGAGGAAAACAGCTAGAGTACAGATTACCTGTAATCGAAGTAACGGAGGAGATTATCCAAAGCAGCAAAATAGTCATCGCTGTGAAGTTTATTCAAGTAACGCAAAAAGTGAACCTGCATCGTAAATAACATGTAAAAATATCAAAGGAGTCAAAGGGTGAATAACTTCTGAATCCACTACCACTACAAAGGAAAATATGTTTAAAATGCAAGACATTACACGATGCAACTCAGGGGCTAATTTCTGAAGCTTCTGAAGGAAACTTTCAATCGAACTTGAAGACAATGAACTTCCATGGCTGACATCATATTACAAGGAGATGAAAGTTAAAAATACTAGCAATACTTTTGACAGAAATACATCAAGTACTAACGAAATAGAGACTTTACGTTTCGATTGCATCAGCCTGCTCCATTAAAAAGCCTTGTATCTGATAATTTGTCCGAAGGAATAATGACTCATCAACCAGAGTATCATCAGCTGTACTTGAGGAGGCACTAGCAAGTGGAGTAGCCTCTGTTTTCTTCATGTTGGTTCTTGATTTTTCCTTCCTAGTAACTAGCAAACCTGCATGTTTCATTAGTTCTGCGCATTACATACGAATGAAAACCCCCAAAGATATTTTTTAGAGTATATTGTTTCTACTTTAAGGAAGGGAAATATCTTCACAAGCCCAAAGTTAAACAAAAAAAAAATCCGTAAGGTTTCATACAAACACTCCACAATTCATCCGAGAATGATACAAGGTTAAACTTCGATCCTACGATTGATAGTGATCATCAGCAAAAACATGTTAACAAAAGGAAACGCTGAAAGCTACATTCAAAACACAGCCTGGCCACGAATATAAGACTCTATTTCATCAATATTTTCAAGCACCTGAGATTCTTGAGAAACTCTAACCTTACTTTGAGCACAAATGAGTGAATCATAAGGGATACCTTCTGTCACTTTGAAAAGTGCTTCCGGCGTATGAAGGTGAAAAGGGACACTTCCACTAGCATTTTTCTGTAGCTCTATCTCTTCGGTTGCTTTATCCATTATATATTTCTCCATATCCATCTGATCATGTTGTATTAATGACTCCAGGTTATCATTAGATTCATCATACTGAGCAGAGCTTGAATGGGCTTCTCTGCAGTAGACTTCAATGCTGGTAAAGAGATGACAAACTCCCTGCACAGGAATCAAAAATAAATGGAATAGACCGTTTCTTAATACCAAACACTTCCTTAACGATATTAAGATGAATAGAAGTAGCATTACCTAGACTCAAAAATAAACAAGAGTAATAAGAAGTCAAAAAAAAAGAAAGAATACCTCGAAGGATAAAAGGTTAAATGCCAAAATGCAACGACGAACGAACATTCCCAAGTTGCTATTCGGATCCAAAATAATCTGATCATCTTGCGTGGCTCCTGAATCAAGGCTCCCAAGTATTCCTACATACAAAAGATTTGATAGCTAATAATAAGACTCAAAACAGGCCCCCCTTAAAGGGAAAGAAACGAGCAGCTAACTAACCTCGCATGTCATTAAAGAAGTTCAACAGGTCATCAGGTGAAGTCAGAGAGGAGAATCTATTAGTCAAATGGTCAGTTAGCCACGCATCCATGTCTTCCCCAACTTCCCTCAACTGGTTGATGAGATCTTCCAGCTTCGGCTCAAATATATCATCGCAAGACTGCAAAATCAAACCAATAAGTAACGGAATCAATCAAATCTCATCAACTATGAGCCTTGAAGTCGTTACAATTGAAATACAAAATCGATAGAGCAGCATAGCTCGAGGTAAATGCGATTTTGAAAGAGGAAACGAAGAGTGGAACCTTGGTGAGAGAGAGAAGGTAGAGGCCGAGGCGGTTGTGCTGAGAGACGGAAGAGAAAGGGAAGGGGAGAGACATCTGAGCAGATGGTGCGTATAACTGGAGGAGAATGCAAACGGAGATCTTGTGCGGAGTTACAGCGAAAGCGCCGGCTGTTCTCGTTAATCCGGCCATCTCTTTCAGTCGCCGCCGCTAGAATAGAATCTCTCTCTCTCGCCGGTTATTGCCTCCGACAAGCAGAGGGGATTAGGTCACTGGGAGGGGGGGGGGGGGGATTTAGTTATTTTGAAGTTTTGACTCGAGTGAGTGAGTCACCGGGAAAGGTTTGAAAAGAATTAACAAAAATCAATCTTCGAGAAACCGGTTATTTCGTGCCGTCCGGTTTAGAGTATCGATTTACCTAGAGGGCTGAGGTGATATTTAATATAATAATAAACTTTATGGTAGTTCTGTCAACAATGGGGATGTAGCTCAGATGGTAGAGCGCTCGCTTAGCATGCGAGAGGTACGGGGATCGATACCCCGCATTTCCAAATTTTTGTAACTTTATCTTGTGTTATTATCCGTCGTGTCCTATTTAGCTGTGTCATTTTCTCTTCTATTTCCCACGTGAATCACGTTTTAAAATCTTGCTTGGTCGTTGACGTTGACTCTAAACACAAGTTTTAAGAAGCAGCTGTTAGTTAATGTCTCTGCAATACATTTCTTGCATAAACCGATAAACAAAAAAAAGAACAGCAATGGAGTCAACGGCCACTGTTGCATTGGATCGATCAACTCAGCTAAAAGCTTTCGACGAGACCAAGACCGGCGTGAAAGGCCTCGTCGAGGCCGGAGTCTCCGAGATTCCCGCCATCTTCCGTGCACCTCCCGCTACTATAAAAACCCCAAAGCCACCTTCCTCGTCATCACCGTCGCAGTTCACCATCCCAACAATCGATCTCCAAGGAGGCAGCACAGACTCGATCTCGAGGAGGGACTTGGTGGAGAAGATCGGTGACGCGGCTGAGAGATGGGGTTTTTTCCAGGTGATCAATCACGGTATCTCGCTAGATGTGATGGAGAGGATGAAAGAAGGGGTTCGTGAGTTTCACGAGCAAGATCCAGAAGTGAGAAAAAGGTTCTACTCTCGAGATCCAAGTAGCAAGATGGTTTACCATAGCAACTTCGATCTGTATAGCTCACCGGCTGCTAACTGGAGAGATACGCTAGGTTGTTACACGGCTCCAGATCCTCCCAGTCCTGAGGACTTGCCTGCCGTTTGTGGGTATGATTCGAAATCTGTAGCAAAACCTTTGTTACAATGAAATATATAATAGAACAGTAACAATCTATTACTGGATGATTTATTATCAAGAACATGTCTGTCTTGTCTGGTTTGTAATCTAGTGAAGTCAAAACAACGACTATAAGCATAAATCACTTGGCTTGGCAAGATCGATTTTTACTGGATTTCTAAATTTATTAATAGATCGAACTTAATTTTGAAACAAAATTGTTTACTTATTTTTTACAAAAAAAAAGTTATTTGATTAAGATATACTATTAGAAGGAGATTAGGACCATAGTAAGCATATGTCGGAATAATCTCCACGGAACGTGTGCCTTATTGTTGTTTTCTTTTTTTCTGGTCGGAGACTTTGACAGGGAGGTGATGATTGAATACTCAAAGGAAGTGATGAAAGTGGGTAAATTACTCTTTGAGCTTCTCTCGGAAGCTCTTGGGTTAAACACTAATCACCTCAAGGACATGGACTGCGCCAATTCATTGTTGCTACTCGGCAACTACTACCCGCCATGTCCTCAACCAGACCTTACTTTAGGCTTAACCAAACACTCAGACAACTCTTTTCTCACGGTTCTTCTTCAAGACCACATCGGAGGGCTACAAGTTTTCCATGACCAATACTGGGTTGATGTTCCTTCTGTCCCTGGAGCTCTTGTTGTCAATGCTGGAGACCTTCTCCAGGTTAACTCACTAACTAATTAATTAACCTACCTTTTTTTTAGCTTGATCAATGTTTTTAATTTAATTGGGCATTTGTGCAGCTTATTACGAACGGCAAGTTCATAAGCGTGGAGCATCGTGTTTTGGCGAATGTAGTTGGACCGCGTATCTCAGTGGCGTGCTTCTTCAGTACGTACTTGATGGCCAATCCTAGAGTTTATGGACCTATCAAAGAGCTTTTGTCTGAACAAAACCCTCCCATATACAGAGACACTACCATTACAGAGTATTCAAAGTTCTACAGATCCAAAGGTTTCGATGGTACCTCTGGACTACTATACCTCAAGATCTAAAAGAATATGCACGTTTGTGTTTCAATAAGGATGCGTGGAAGCACATGCACATCTATGTTTAATAAGGATGCGTGCTCTGTAATAACTCTTGTTTAATAATATTGTGTTAGAGACAGTGGGGCAGAAACCGTCACAAACCGTTTATTTTCTATCAAACTCACGATTACAATATATTATCTACGGTCAGTGATTTGTCTGTAGCGAGTGGTCACATGTCTATCAATGATATCTATAACCAATGGTTTTGCTGTAAATCCAATAAAAGTAAAATAAGTTCTTTTGTACCAAATTGTTCTGTTTTTTTTTCTCAACACAAAGAACACTATGGCGACGACCAAGATTGATTCATTCGATCGTGTTAGTGAGCTTAAAGCTTTTGACGAGACGAAGACGGGCGTGAAAGGACTCGTCGACGCTGGAATAACACAGCTCCCACGCATCTTCCACGACTCACCTTCCAACTTAGCAAACCCCAAGCCGCTTTCCTCTGACTTGCTACATCTCACGACCATCCCAACGATTGATCTTGGAGGACGAGTCTCTGAAGACGAGACTAAGCGCAAGAATACTATTGTTGAGATTAGGGAAGCAGCAGAGAAGTGGGGTTTCTTCCAGGTGGTCAACCATGGCGTTTCACTCGATCTTCTCGAGAGGATGAAAGATGGAGTTCGCAGGTTTAACGAGCAGTCATCAGAAGTGAAGAAACAATACTACAGCCGAGATTTTAGGAAAGAGTTTGTGTATACAAGTAACTTTGATCTCTACACTTCATCAGCAGCAAGTTGGAGAGACACTTTTTCTTGTTACATGGCTCCAAATCCTCCAAAACCACAAGATCTGCCAGCGATCTGTAGGTACATTGCTTCATTTTCTTTCAACCTGGTTATGATTTGATTGTGTAGTCTTTCTATGTATATTCATATGGAGGAAAGTGTTTTAGGGATGTTATGTTGGAATACTCAAAGGAAGCTACAAGTTTGGGGGAGTTTCTGTTTGAGCTTATATCAGAAGCTCTAGGGTTAAACCCTAACCACCTCAAGGAGATTGATTGCTCCAAGGGCTTGCGCATGCTCTGCCATTACTACCCACCCTGTCCAGAGCCTGACCTAACTTTAGGCGCAAGTAAACACAGTGACAGTTCTTTTCTTACCGTCCTTCTTCCGGATCAGATAGAAGGGCTTCAAGTTCTCCGTGAAGGCTACTGGTTCGGTGTTCCTCCTGTTCCCGATGCACTCATCATCAACGTCGGAGACCTTCTGCAGGCAAGTTCCAGTTCACAATCAATACATTTTGCTCAAAATCTCCCTATAGGGTTAATATAGTGTATCTGGGAAATTTGGGGTGGCTTAATGCATGCAGCTTATAACAAACGACAAGTTCATCAGTTCAGAGCACAGAGTCTTGGCAAACAGAGCTACAAAAGCTAGAGTATCGGTCGCCTGTTTCTTCACAACCGGCATTAGACCGAATCCTAGAATATACGGACCAATAAGAGAGCTTGTGTCTGAAGATAACCCTCCAAAGTACAGAGAGATCACCGTTAAGGAGTTCGCTGCTCACCGCAGTGCCAAGGGGCTTGACGGAACCTCTGATTTGCTCCATTTTAAAATATGAACACGGTGAGCTGGTATTTTCTCACATCTATTCAACATGGAAATATATGTAATCATCATGTGACTCATGTCTACTTTTGTAGATTAATAATTACTTTGAGAAAATTATCAAAAGAGCGCAGAGGAAGGTTTAAAAACTTCGCTGTTTATACTCTTCAGTGATCAGTCTAAAAATTTCTTATGAAGTCAGTAACAGAGCCGTGACTACCATGTTACAAAAAAGGCTTTCGCCCCAGACCCCACTAATATATTGACATTTTTGGACCCCCATTTTTGCAGAAGTTTGGTTTAATATACTGGTTTTAATTGCAGTTTTTAATGTTTGTGTCTCATTTGTTCAAAAAAAAATGTTTGTGTCTCAAATTTAATTATTATTTGCTTTACTGTTTTTTTTTTCTTTTTTTGAATTGGATTAGATGTAAAAAAAAGTATAAATAGCTTCTATTAATAAAAAATTGACTAAATATTACTAATAAAATTTTAGTTTTTAAATTTTGCCCTGATCCCCTAATAACCTTCGCACGGCACTGGACAGTAAAAGTCGGAAATAAGTATCACTGTTCTGTACGAGGGCCAAGTTTTTTTCTTTCTTTTTTTTTTTTTTTGCTAAAACGAGGACCAAGTTTCAGAAGGAAACTGTCGATCCAGCTTGGTTTCACTCAATGGTGAAGCTGCGATATGTCCGATTCTTCTTCATCCTCCATCACTTCAAGTTTCCTACATCACACACATTTACAACATATTTTTTCTCCTGTTGCATTTCAAAAAATACATACTTCAGCATCTATGATTTTATCTTTTGTAAAATTTGGAATATTATTATTTGAGTTTAAAATATCTATTTTTAATAATATAGTTAGCCAAGAGAAATTTAAGAAATTAAATAACTATTTTTGAGTTTGGAAAATTATATGACTTTCGATTTTTTTATTACTAGACTAATGCATTATGTTATTTTAAAAGTAAAATTTTTGGTGCAATTTTGTTTTATATTTTCTCGACATCAATACTATTAAATCAGAAGACCATTTTTTGAGGTGTCCTTCAAATTTTAAAGTATTTACTATCATGTACCACTGACTTATTTATATGCTATTGTTTTTATTTAATGCTTATTTGTTTTTTGGAAAATCGAATGCTTTTATTTATGGTAAATCGTTGCTTTTGTTTGTTTACATGTTTTGTCCATTTATTTAGTTTATCAACCATGTATAATCGTTGCTGTCAAAACTATATGTATGAACATATTAAAATAAAATTTCACCTTCGTTTTAAACCATCAACAAATTGTTTAAATACACTGATTTTCATTGCTTAAAAAGTATATGTACAAATTTTTTGTATATTGAAATTTAGATCATCATGTTCCATCCACACTGGCAGTTCAACATTTAAAGATCAAACTAGGTCTCGACCCGCACAACCGTGCGGGTTTTATTTCAGTTTTATATGTATGTAATCTTAATCTTAATTATGTATTTAAATATTTATAAAGCTATTTCATTACAATAATGTATAGTTTACATGTTGTATATAATCAACTATTTAAACCGTTAAATATATTTGTTGTTTCTTATTATATATTTATCTTATTGTATTTGCATTTAGTTATTAAACATATTAATATGTGCATGAAAAACATATTTGACAATTATTTTGTATTTAGTTTATGTTAAATTTTTACTCGTTCTTCAAAACTGAATTTCTTTTAAGTTGTATTTTCTATGTTACTCATTTACACAATATATATATATATATATATATATATATATATATATATATATATATAAAAGTGAAAGAAAGATATGTTAATTTTTATACATGTAGTATATAGTCAGCTAATGTTAAGGTGCCTTGTCATTATATTATATTTTTAACATAAATATTTTATATTTATGAAAATAAAATTTATATTTATCAATTTAATATAATTTTATCACATTAAGTTCATTATAACAAAAATTAGCTTTATTAATTGGGATCATATAATAGATAAAAATAAGATATAATATTTAATTTTCATTTTGTAAAAGACAAAAAAGTATATTAATGTATAATAATATTTCAGAACTAATTACAGAATTAGTTAAAATATTTACATATAATTTTAAAAATTAAGAAATTATTAAAAAAATTAATAGATTTTTAAAATTTATATATATATATATATATATATATATATAATTTTAAATGAAAAGATATCAAAAGATATTATGATTAAAGTAGTTCAAAGATTGTATATTATTAGTCTTTTTAAGATACATTTAATAAAAAGAAATAAAAATTGACCAACTTAAAAATCACACATAAAGTGAAGTTGCGACTTCTATTTTAATAGAATATAGATATTACGAATAAGATGTTTTTTTTGATCAAATATTATGAATAAGTTGTTATCGTTAGTTATTTCCTAGATATTGATATCTTGGTAGTATATCCGGTTAATATATATCAATAATAGAGGATATTGTTGTTTGTTGTTTCTATATTTCTAGCAAAAATTTAGGAAACAACGAACTTTTGTATTTCGCAGGCAGGTTTTAATTCGATGAGTTTGTTAAGAATATTCTCTTTTAAACGTTCAAGTAACCGGATATTGTGTGATTTAATTTTTGATATATAATGAGTATTTTTATATATATATATATATATATAATATGGTTGCAACAGTTTTTTTTAAAACGGTTGGCAAGTTCAAGTTCGATCATTCTGTTAAGAATATCTACAAACGAAGTATGTTGAGCTAATGGGAATAATTGACAGAAATTTTAACAAACAGAGCATGGTGAACGGTCGTTATTTTGTTATGGTGGAGAAGATGCTAAAACAAAAAGAGAGAATGGTCTTTATATAGTCTGTAATATGTATTAGCATATATAGGAATACAAAAGTTATAGTTTCTTGACAACAATCCAAACCTACAAAACAGCACGGTGGAGAAGAGGCTAAAACAAAAAATAGAGAATGATCTTTAGTATTACGGGAAGCTCTCCAGCAAGGTGAGAGGTTGTTTTTTTTTGACAAAGGAGGTGAGAGGTTGTTGCTTCCGCCTATTATATATCAGGTCATATGATGATGATGATATATGTAAAGAATTATGCTAAGTTTCAGACTTCGAAGTATAGGATTAACATTTCTTAAGGGAGGTTTTGTATGAGTTGGTTTAACATTGAATAATTTAATAAGGATTACAAATGGTTTGATCGAGGATTAAAAGTGGGTTATGTTAAGCATGGCGATTTTGTAGGAGTATAAATGACATATTATAGTTATATTTTTTAAGCAATAAATGAATGAGTTGTTATTTCTAGTAAAAGTCCATTTTTTTAAATATCACACATGAATAAGAAGTCATGACTTCTCTTTTAATATAATAGATGAAAAATACCAGCATATACACGATTTATCAACCTTTAAAGATCAAGTGTAAAAACCAAACTCATTATACTGTTTAGCTATCGAGATATACGTGATTTCAAATTTTTTGAAGATATTATCGAATCTGTAAAATATTTAGCACATTTATGTTTAGATATAAAAAACGGAATCCTATTTACACGTACGTATATGCAAGCTAATCTTCCAAGTATCCATATTTAAATAAAACATGATATTTTAGAAATATTCTGATCGAATTCAAAGTTTAAAATTTCCTCCACAACACATAAATTTAGTTCTGATTCTGGGCTAACAACAATATATTCAGTGTTAAGAGTTACTATCAATATTAATAATTTGAAGCGGAAATTAGTAATCAACTGGAAACAAAACATATTGACAATCATTAATTAACTAAGTATATTCCAAGTAATATTCTAGATTGACCAAATATTTCCACCTCCGATGTTCCATCCGTGTAATCGCTATCAAAACCTACATCTCCATTCACTATATATACAACCATCTAAACATGTACTGTGAAAATCAGAACAATATTATTTCACATGCTTGAGAAACAAGTAGCCAAGATAGAAAGGATCTAGAGATTCTCTTTACCTCTTCATGTTCGAGCTAGTGTTTGTGTGGGAGGAAGAATGACTTGGTTTCAGGAACCAACCAATTCTAACCCATGGAACAGCCAATGGAGTTGCTTGGAGGGATGCAGCAGTATAAACTTCAGTGCCATAGTTTCTCCATTCAGCTTGGTGTTTTCTCGAGAACCGAATCATGTTCAAGTTGTGGAACATTCTTCAAGGGAACACAAGTAAGAGAATGGGTTTAATACAGTAATTAAACCGATTATTTTATCTATTCACGTGTTTAATCATGATATCAGCACCTACAGGCTACAATAGCATAGAAGATTTTTTTTTTTTTTTTTTTTTTTTTTTTGAAAGAATGTAAAATTATTATTCAATCAAAAACCTTTGTACATCTAGTGCTTCAGTTTATCAAAAGAATTCAAAAATACTCAGAAAGAGCAAAGAATGAAAAAATCTCCTATTTTGTTTACTCCCTAGTCTCGAACCATGTAACCAAACCCTCTTCAAAATATTTGTTTCCCATTCCCTTGACTGCAAGTAACTTGAGTCTGATGGTTTTGTCAATAAAGTTGATGATGGTACTTGGGTCACGCAGTTGTTCTCCATGTCTACGGGCGTTTCTCTCCCTCCACACCGCATGCACCGTAGCCTGAAAAGTGTAGCGGATGAGAAACTGCTTCGTTGGCGGCAATCTTGTAGTTGAGATTATCTCGATTATATCATTCCACGCTGTAGTGAACGATCTTTGCAGTATTCCCCCGGCTAGAGCCTTCCAAATCTGCTGTGAATATTTGCAACCGAAAAACAGATGCTGGCATGTTTCATTTGTTTCGTTACAGAGAACATTGATTGTGTTAACTGCATTATTCCACAGCTGAAGTCTGTCACAGGTTTGCAACCGTTGGCGAAGAGCAACCCATAAGAGAAAATAATACTTTGGAGTGGATTGGGGAAACCAAATTCCCTTGCTCCATTCACATGCTGGCTGAGCAGAGCGTATTTGCATCCAAGTCTTCTTTGCAGAGAAACTACTAACGTACTTCCCATCCCTCTGCTTCCAAAGAGGAATGTCCTGATCTTGACTTGCTTCACGCTGGAGAAGTGCAATCTCATTTTCTATCTCATTTAACACACTCACTCGGTGGTTCCTTCTTCTATGAGTTCCCAGTACATCTGCAACCACAGCGTTTTCAGATATACCCAAACTAATAGTACCACGATCCCCCATCACATCTTTAAGACAACCAAGTTTTGACCATTCTTCATACCAAAATGAAGTATCTGCCCCGTTTCGAACATCTCTTTTAAAAAACTGCTTCGCAAGATCACGAAGTTTGAGTAATTTTCTCCATACCCATGATCCAGAAGTTGTGTTTCCCTTGATTGACCAGAAGGAACCCTTCCTGATCAGATAGCAGTGCACCCATCGGACCCAAAGAGATGCTTTTGTCGAGTGTATCCTCCATATTAGTTTCAGAGCATGAACCACATTTACCTCCTTCAAAGGCCTAAGACCCAGCCCTCCTTCATGTTTAGGCAAACAAACATCCTGCCAGCTTACTTTCGCTTTACTTGTTTCCAGATTAGGGCCTGACCACAAGAAAGCTGAGCATAATCTCTTTATGTCTTTAAGGCAACTGCTTGGAAGCCTAAAAGCTTGCATCCAAAAATTGGTGAGACTAGTAATGACTGACTTGATTAGTTGTAATCTCCCTCCATGAGACAGAAACCTTCCAGTCCAAGATTTCATACGTTGTCGAACTCTCTCAACTAGTGGTAAATAGTCTTGTACTGTCATGCGCTTTGTTAGGAGAGGGAGACCTAGGTAGCGGACAGGTAGCTCTCCTGAAGCAAATGGGAAGGTGCTGAGAATATCCTCTACTTCCGTGGAGCCAGCAATGTAAAGAGTTGATTTCTCAAGACTGATCTTCAACCCCGACATTGCGGCGAAGTCATCAAAGACCTTTAGAACCTCTTCAATTGAGTGCTTTGAACCATCTGTGAAGACCATCAGGTCGTCGGCGAAGCAGAGGTGCGTGAGGAGGATGTTTTGACATCGGGGATGGTAACCAATTAATTTTCTTTGAGCAGCTCTGTCCAGCATATAAGAGAGGACATTCATGCAGATAACAAAGAGGTAGGGAGAGAGAGCACATCCCTGTCTCAAACCTCTCTTACTTTGAAAAAATCCAGCTAACTCCCCATTGATCTGAACTGAGAATGAGGCAGTACAAACACACAGCTTGATCCAATGAACAAATTCCTCTGGAATATTTAAAGCTCTCAGCGTGTTCAAGAGAAAACCCCAATGGACAGAATCGAAAGCTTTCGCAATATCTATCTTCATCGCACATCTAGGAGAAATATCTTCTTTGTGGTAGTCTTTCACTATCTCAGTTGCCAGTAAGAGATTCTCCACTAAAAGTCTATCCTTCACGAACGCTGATTGATTTTGTGTGATGCACTGGGGAAGGTTACCTTTGAGCCGGTTGGCTATAATCTTAGAGATTACCTTGTACAAGACGTTACAGCAGGATATGGGCCTGTAGTCTTTCATCTCGATTGCAGCCTCTTTTTTAGGAATAAGGGCCAGAATGGTTGAATTCAGACCTTTTGGCAAAAACCCTTTGCTGAAGAAAGATTGGACAGCGATGGTGAAGTCTCTTGCAATGACACTCCATGAAGCTGTAAAGAATTCAGTTGTGAATCCATCAGGCCCCGGTGATTTGTTGCTTCGCATATGAAAGAGAACAGCACGAATTTCCTCTTCAGTTACCGGCCTTATCAACATCGATCTCTCTTCATCACTGCAACGAAATGGCATGATCTCTTGAAGCTCTGCAACCGATGAGCTTTGGATATCAGGAGGTTCCAGATTGAGAAACTCCTTGAAGAACCTCTCAGCTTCAGTTTTGATGTCATCCTGCGACGTAACTACAGTTCCAGAAGGGCACTTGATTTCCCTGATGCCATTCCTATTTTCTCTGACCTTTGCAGCGTTGTGGAAAAACCTGTTGTTCTGATCCCCAACTTGAAGCCAGTGAAGCTTGACCTTTGTTTCAGAAGCTTCTCTTCGATGCCTGAAATTCTTTGCCATCGCTCATTTGCCAGTAACTCAGCTTGAATGTTATCACGAGTCGGGTTCCTGAACAAACTCTCTTGTTTAGCACATAAATCCAAATAGGCTTCCTTTACCTTTCTTGTTAGATCACCCAATTTAGCTTTTCCCAGAGCGCGAATCAATGGTTTCAAAGCTTTTAGGGACTTTGAGAACCGGAAAAGTGCCGAGGTTGAAACAAATAATGGTTGAGTATCTTTTCAGAAACTCTTTACTGCTTCAAGAAATTCAGGCATGTCTGCTAAAGCATTAGTAAATTTAAACGGCTTCCTCTTACCCACTGCCTCTACTGTTAAATGAAATCTCCCGCGAAGATGATCGGAACAGCCACCAGCCTCGAATACGCCATATGCCTGAGTGCGCTGATTTAACCAAGTGTCATTAACTAGGATACGGTCGAGTTTTTTACAAATGATTCCCTCATCTCGCTTGTTGCACCATGTGAACTGCGGACCTTGATATCCCATATCAGTAAGGTTACAGTACCTGATAACATCTTCAAAATCCTTCATACCAGATGTAGAAAGCCCCGCGTTTTGGTGATTCGAGTGTTCATCTCCTTCAAGGATTTCGTTGAAATCGCCCATAATGATCCACTCTTTATTTCTGAAGATAAGGGAGTTCTGGTGGTTTTTAATGTCCTCCCAAAGCTCCTTTCTCCTTTCAGCAGTGTTCTCAGCATAAACGAAAGAACAAAAGAATTCCTCTGTTTCACCCTCCATAAGCACTGAGACCGTAATGATCTGATCAGACTTAAAAACAGGCATCACTCTTATTTGAGGACTCCAGACCACCCAGATTCTGCCTTTCCTGTTATACTCATAGTTAGTTACATGCGACCAGCCCGGGAAAACTGTAGAAACAAACTGCTCCGACTTGCTTTCCTTGACCCTTGTTTCTAATAACGCTCCAAACTGAAGCCCCTTATTCTGAATCCAACTTCGAACTACATTGTGTTTTGAAAACTTGTTAAACCCTCTCACATTCCAGAAGAAACCCGTCATTGAGAAGGTTTTTGAGACTTTTTTCCCAATTTACCTGAGTGATCCACCTCCCTGCCAGTACCTTCAGGGATGACCCTATGGTTTGTTTTTGAGGCCTTGGGAGTGAAGGACGTAAAACAGACTCGTCTTTCTTACCCTGTCCTCTTTTTGTGTTATTATTCTCCTCCACGTGATCATCCAATTTTGCCGGTGACAATAGGTTGCTTTCATCTGGTGCCACTACTTCTGCATTTGTTTGTGCCACTGCATCCTCAGCCTCTGTTTCTGCCTCCTGATCAACTAGGTTCCCTGAATCATCTGCTTGAGCAAGAGCTGCAAACCGAGAAGCAATCTTGACTTGGCCGTATTCGAGTTGTTTCTGAGGGCTTTTCCCAGCTTTCCCTGGAGATACTTCAGACCAGTCTTTCACTACCTCACCCTCCTCTATATCTTCTGTCTCATCTCTCACCTCTATGATTTTCTTTGCTGTTTCAGTAGGTTTCTCTGATGTTGTGTTGTCGCTTCCATTATTGTCTACAACTTCATCCCTTGTTATCGGTTTCTCACTAGGTTTCCCCCCTGAATATCCAGTCTCTATTATCTCAGATACTGATTTGAAATCTCCTTCTTTCTTGTTCATAATACATGCTTTCTCCTCATGACCCCACTTTTTGCAAGTATCACAACGAGTTGGAAGCCGAGGGAAAATAAATTCAACTGTTGTGGATTTCCCATTCTTTGTAAAGTTGATCTCCTTCGGAAGCTCCTTTGATAAGTCAACCTTGACAAAGATTTTCGCAAGCTTGAAGTTGGAACATGATGCAGTTTCAGGGTGAAGTTTCACCGGATGTCCAACTGCGCTTGTGATGAAACTCAGGCCCTGCCAGGAAAACATGTGCATCGGGACGTTTTTCAAATAGACCCACATCGGAATAGACTTAATCTCTGCTTTCTCCTTGAGTTCTTCTGGAGTCCACTTGGTTACCACTAGAGGTATGTTTCCAATGTTCCACATACCTCTGCGCAGGATTCGGTTCCTCATAGTTGGATCAGGAACTCGAAACTTGATCGTAGTTGAATCAACCTCAAATACCTCCACCTGTTGACCCTTTCCTCCCTCTCTCCAGATTTTATTCACCACTGCGTGGATCCTGGCGATATGAGGTGCCGTATCCAAGAACTTTCCTATCAGAAAATCTTCCCAAAGTGAGTTTGCGTTAACGACCACTTCATCTGGAACCTCGACGTTAAGACGCCCCTCCAGGTTCGTGATATCAACCTCGTACTTCCTCAAAACTTTTTTATCCTGAATCGCTTCGACCCAAGACACTGCCTTTCGAACTGTTTCCTTCTGTGTCGAAATCTCTTCCCTTGAATCGCCCTCATTCTGTGTCAAACCTGCTTCCCTTGAATCACCCTTCCCCTGCAACGAGCTTTCCCTGTCCTCGGGAGCCGATTCCGTCTCCGATGAGTCCGGCGGCGGCGCCGAAATCATGTCGAGAGCCCTAGAACACGTATCGCCAAAAGAGTCGCCAATCACCTTCGGAGTCAAAACGGTGCGTTTATGAATCGCACTCAATCTATCCTCACTTGAAATTATTATAGCATAGAAGATTTGGCACACAGTGCTTTCAAAATTTAGAAAAACGAGTTTACTATGATAGTTATAGACTTATATCCTGTCCTACATCACTACTTACAGAACCATTAACATCATCACTGAAAGTCTGAAACCCCTAAGCAAACATAAAAACGAATGAAAAAGACAACCGATAGTCAAAAACTAGAATGTAAGCTACCACTTTTTATCTTTATGATAATCAACCGAAAGTCTATCAACAAATAAACAAGGAAAAAGACATAAGAAATGGAATTTTTTAACTCCAAAAACATTTAAAAAAAATTACTATAATCATAAACATGGATTCTTTTTGAAACTCAAGAAAATAGGAGACCATAGCTATTGTGGGCTTTGGTGCCTCTTGGGCCATCCTTGCTGGGCTGGTTGATGGGCTTCGACTTAAACCTGCAAGATGAAACAAGATAGACTTAGTCTTGTGCCATAAGGAGTCCTAGTTCAAATTGGAAAAAGCTCAGATGCATATGACGGTGGAAGATAATTTCCTTTTCTTATTAGAACTAGGTCAAGGCAGGTAGTATAAATATATGTCTCATCTCTTCATTGTAATAGACAACACAGAAACATATAATCTCTTAGAACACGCAACTAGTGCGAGACTTGTAATCTTTCGATTCATAGTGATATAGAGTTATCTCCGGTTTGGAGAAGGACTCACCAAACATATCGTTCCGCTCGTTTCGTTTATTACAAGAGAAAGCCAAGGTCGTTTCTCTACAAGTGGTATCAGAGCTTAGGCTAACCGAGATCCTAGTTACAGAGATTCGAAGGCAAGATTCAATAAACAAGCAAGGAGAATTCTTATCTGGTGTGGTGAAGAAGTCTCAGCTCGTTGGTGATTGAAGCTTGACGGCGACGGCGTGTTACAGCAACCTGCGAACAAAGAAAAACAAGTTTACAGGTTAGTGGAGAGATGGAAGCTATTTCAAAGAAATTTGAAGTAGAGAAATTCGATGGCAAGGGTGATTTTGGTCTATGGAAGTATAAGATGCTATGTCAGCTAGAGATCTTTGGTTTGGGGTCTGTTCTTAAGGAGAAAACTCCTTCTACGGATGCTGAAGGTGAAGAACAGAAGGATGAGAAACCTGATCCTAAGGAGCAAGACAAGGAGTTGCGTACAAAGAACCTGATCAGTTTGTGTCTGTCTGATCTTATCTTACGCAAGGTCATGCAGGAGCCTACAGCACTGGCTATGTGGAAGGCTTTGGAAGCTGAGTATCAGACCAAGACATTACCTAATCGAATCTATATGAAGCAGAGATATGCAGGTTTCAGAATGGAAGAACACAAGACCATTGAGGAAAATTTGGATGTGTTTCTGAAACTTGTGGCAGATCTAGCAAGTCTGGACATTAAGATCAGTGAAGAAGATCAAGCAATTCAGATCTTAACCAGCTTGCCCAAGCAATACGAGTCTCTCGTTGATGCATTGAAATACGGCAGCGGAAAAGAAACCTTAACAGTACGTGATGTTACAAGCTCAGCTTATTCTAAGGAAGTTGAATTAAGGGAGAAGGGACTTCTTAACAAGTCCAAGAGTAACTCAGAGGGGCTGTACGTTGGCAACAACAGAGGCAGGGGCGAGAAGAAGAATGACAAGACTTGGAGAGCTAGATGAAAGAGCAAGGACAGATCACAATCAAGAGCTAAATTCTCTAAAGAATGTTGGACGTGTGGCAAGGAGGGACACTTTAAAAAGCAGTGTCCAGAGAGGAAGTCATCAAATTCGGTCAACATAGCTGAAGAGAAGGAACAACCGTTGGTGTTAGTAGCCAGCCAGCAAGCTACTAAGGACGAGTGGGTACTTGATTCTGGTTGTACGTTCCATATCACTCCCAATAAAGATGTCTTATTTGATCTTGAAGACATAGAAGGAGGAAAGGTTTTGATGGGGAATAATACTATCAGCGAGATTAAAGGGATCGGGAAGATCAGGATCATGAATGATGATGGATCAAGCGTGATTCTCACTGATGTTCGTTACATGCCTACGATGGGCAGAAACCTTATATCCTACGGTTTATTGGAGAAGATGGGATGCAGATACGAAGGCAAAGACTTCATGGTGCAGTTTTACAAAGGAGATCAGAAGGTTCTTTCTGGTAAATACTGTGATGGCTTGTATTACTTACAAGGGACAGTATTGAGTGGTGAAGCTGCAGTTGCAAGGCCTGATATCGATTTGACTAAGAGGTGGCACTCTAGACTTGGACATATGAGTCTAAAGGGCATGAATATCCTAGTCAAAGAGGGATACTTAAACACGAAGGATGTAAAGACGTTGGAGTTTTGCGAGAGTTGCGTTTTGGGTAAAGCACACAAGCTAAGCTTTCCAAAAGGCAAGCATACGTCTAAGGAAGTCCTAGAATACATCCATTCGGACTTATGGGGTTCACCTTCGGTGGTTAAGAGTCTCGGAGCATGCTTTTATTTTGTTACATTCATTGATGACTTTTCTAGGAAAGTTTGGATCTATTTCCTAAGATCAAAGAGTGAAGTGTTCCAGAACTTCAAAGAATGGAAGACAAGCATGGAAACTGAGACAGGAAAGAAGGTGAAGTGTCTCAGGACGGATAACGGATTAGAGTTTTGCAATACACAGATGGATACTTTGTGTAAGGAAGCAGGGATTAAAAGACACAGAACATGCGTCTATACTCCACAGCAAAACGGAGTATCAGAACGCATGAACCGTACGATTATGGAGAAGGTTAGATGCATGTTGACAGAGGCAGGCTTAGAGCAGAAGTTCTGGGCAGAAGCGGCTTCTACAGCTGTCTACTTAATCAACCGATCTCCTAGTACAGCTATTAACTTCAAGCTACCGGAAGAGGTGTGGTCTGGAACTAAAACAGACTTAAATCATCTAAGGAGGTTCGAGTGTACAGCTTATGTTCACGTGACTCAAGCCAAGACAAGTCCAAGAGCAATGAAAGGAGTTTTCATGGGATATCCAGAGGGGACTAAGGGCTATCGAGTTTGGTTACCAGAAGAGTTAAGATGTACAGTGAGCAGAAACGTGATTTTCAATGAGGAAGAGATGTTTAAAGACATCAAAGAAGTCAGCGAGAAGAAGAGGAGAACGAAGAAAGTTACGTTCAATCCGGTGCTGATTCAAGGACCTTCAGACACAACTAAAGACACTGAAACATAGGATACAGTTCAAGGTGGAGTTTCTCCAGCATCAGAAAACTCGGAACCTGAATCCTCAAGCTCGGAAAGTGAAGAAGAAGTTGTGGAAACTCAACAGGAAAATCTAGATAACTACATTCTTGCTAGAGACAGGATCAGAAGAGAAGTGAAGAAACCTTCTAGGTTTGATGATTCAGATTGCGTGGCTTATGCTCTAGCTACAGCAGAGGAAATAAATATGGATGAGCCTAAATCCTATTTGGAAGCAAGAAGGAGTAAGAGCTGGAAGTTATGGCACGAAGGAATGCAAGAAGAGATGGATTCGTTGGAGAAAAATCAGACTTGGAAGCTGGTTGAGAAACCAGAGAAAAAGAAGATTATTGGCAGCAAGTGGGTTTTCAAGCTGAAAGAAGGCATTCCTGGAGTAGAGAAGCCGAGATACAAAGCTAGATTAGTAGCTAAAGGGTTTTCACAAGTTGAAGGGATCGACTACACAGAGGTGTTTGCACCAGTGGTGAAACATGTGTCGATCAGAATTATGCTGTCACTTGTTGCAAATTATGATCTTGATTTGGAACAACTAGACGTGAAAACTGCTTTCTTATACGGAACGTTGGACGAGGAGATTTATATGGCACAGCCAGAAGGTTTCGTTGAGGAGGGAAAAGAAGATCAAGTTTGTCTCCTGTTAAAATCTCTTTACGGATTAAAACAGTCACCAAGACAGTGGAATAGGAGATTTGACAGCTTCATGAAACATCAAGGCTTCAACCGAAGCGCATACGATCCTTGTGTCTACATGAAAGGTTCAGATTTATCTCATATGGTTTATCTCTTGATCTATGTCGATGACATGCTCATAGCATCTAAGGATTCTAAAGAAATTAAAAGAATCAAAGATAGCTTGAAGAGAGAGTTTGAGATGAAAGACCTTGGAGCAGCTTCAAGAATACTTGGAATGGATATAATTAGAGACCGGGAGAAAGGAACTCTAAAGCTATCACAAGGGAAGTATCTACAGAAGGTGCTGGAAACTTTTAACATGACAGAGAGCAAAGCCGTGGTTACTCCTATCGGACCACAATTCAAGCTTAAAAGTTTAACACAAGAAGAAGAGGACGTGGAAGCAAGTTTCATGAACGTGATTCCATATGCATCAGCCGTTGGAAGTTTAATGTATGCAATGGTGGGATCTAGACCAGACTTATGCTTCGCAGTGGGCTTAATCAGCCGTTACATGAGCAAGCCAGGAAGAAAACATTGGGAAGCTGTTAAGTGGGTGATGAGATATCTTAAAGGAGCTCTAGATTCCGACCTATTGTTTACTAAAGGAGAAGATTTTATGGTTCGAGGATTCTGTGACGCGGACTACGCGACCGATTTGGATAGAAGAAGATCTGTTACCGGATACGTATTTCAAGTCGGAGGCAACACTATAAGCTGGAGATCAGGTCTCCAACATATTGTGGCACTATCAACGACAGAATCAGAATACATGGCATTAGCCGAAGCTTTTAAAGAAGCGTTATGGCTTAAGGGTTTTGTTGGTGAATTGGGATTCAAGCAAGATGACGTGAGAGTGTTTTCAGATTCTCAAAGTGCTATACACTTGGCTAAGAATGGAGGATTCCATGAAAGGACTAAGCATATAGACACTAGACTACACTTTATGAGGGACGTAATTGAAGCTGGCGACGTTACGGTTCATAAGATTCACACATCTATCAATCCTGCGGATTTCCTAACTAAGTGTGTACCTGGAAAGAAGTTCGAGACATGCTTGGAGATCCTCAAGGTTCTGCCATAGTAGGTCTCGTGTGGCTGCAGGTGACAGTGCTGTCGAGTTGTTCACCTTGCGGAAAGGCCACAAAGAAAGTATCAGTTTCAGGAAAAGCAAACTGATGGTTCGACAGGGAGTTACAAAGCTTGAGAAAGATGAGTTCAGAAGAATTACCTTTGAAGTATGATGGTTATAGACAAGGGTCGTCTATACAAGGAGCCTGCAAAATAATTCAGAAATACTAGTCAAAGAATTATTATGTGGAAGAAGTTTTAGCTTCAACAGAAGCTGGAAAAACATTAAAAATTAAAGAATCAGTGGCAATACCTAAGGAAGTACGTGTTGGTAGCAAGTGAAGCTGGAAGCAATTAAACAAGGAAAGGAACAAGAGGAACTTTGCTACCGGAGAATCACGAAGGTCAAAAGGTCTTGCTGGATTCATCAAAGGACAAGCTGGAAATTGAAATCAAAGGTTATGGTTTTGTTCAATTGTCTAAGGAAACAGACAAGGAAGAACAAAAGTAAACCTGAGATATCAATGGCGGAAGCGGTGGAAGCTAAAGCCGGTGAAGACAAGCGGCGGCGTGGTCGGGATCTTGTCTTGGTCACAGGGAATCGAAGAGAGGAAGTGTTCGGGAAAGAGAGAGGAGCAAGGATCGGAGAAAGGCATGCATCTCCGGTGGAACGGCGTCGAGGAACAGACGGTGGTGCTCGGAGACGGTGGTTCTCGTCGGGTTTCATTTTTTCGCCAAAGGAGAGAAAGGAGAGAGACGGAGAAGTCGATGAATGAGGCCAAAGAGTCAAGGTGGAGAATGTGGGCTTTGGTGCCTCTTGGGCCATCCTTGCTGGGCTGGTTGATGGGCTTCGACTTAAACCTGCAAGATGAAACAAGATAGACTTAGTCTTGTGCCATAAGGAGTCCTAGTTCAAATTGGAAAAAGCTCAGATGCATATGACGGTGGAAGATAATTTCCTTTTCTTATTAGAACTATGTCAAGGCAGGTAGTATAAATATATGTCTCATCTCTTCATTGTAATAGACAACACAGAAACATATAATCTCTTAGAACACGCAACTAGTGCGAGGCTTGTAATCTTTCGATTCATAGTGATATAGAGTTATCTCCGGTTTGGAGAAGAACTCACCAAACATATCGTTCCGCTCGTTTCGTTTATTACAAGAGAAAGCCAAGGTCGTTTCTCTACAGCTATGAATTTAGGGTTTCACTGAATAAATCTAAACGATTAAGGAGCCATTGAAGATGTCATTTTTTTAGATCTCTCATGAAGTGTGTCAAATCACATTAAGATGATACAATTAGCTAAAGAGATTGAAGATTTACCAGAAGAAATCAGATTCGATGGTGTGAAATCGCGTAGGTGAATGGACAAGATCATCGAACGAAATAATTTTTTTTACCGTTCGATTTGTCTCACATGAGACAAAAAAGATTGTGAAATTTTGTCTGTACTAACGTGTCTTGTGCTCTCTCTTCTACCTGTGAAATGTTTCTAACGCTAGAACTGAATTATTTTAGGCCACAGCTTGATCTTTCTTATTCTCTACCCAACCGAATAAGAAATAAATTTTAGCTACTGAAGTTTTTTAATAGTATTGACTATATATTGATGTATTTCATTTCTGGAAGCCCACTTATTTAAGACCAGCTCCATCGGTTACAACTTGTAAAAGGTTCTAGAACAAAAAAAATAATGTTATTATAATAATTAAATTATGTATTAATTTTTCAAAATCAATTAAAACACTACTACAATGACATCTGTCCTTTTAAATTTAAAACCCGTTCTTTAAATCCTGTAATGAGAACCTTTCTACATTCTCTCACCTCAAATAATTTATTTTTCACTAAAAAAAACCCGCTCTACGGGCGGGATGTGATATTTTGTCAGTTATATTTTTTAAGTTTATTTCTAAATTTATGGGATTGAGTTCATCTTTGATTCAAACCAGTTTTCGTATGATACTTTTGCGATTGGTGTAATTGAAAACCAAAAAAATGAAAAATGAACCAAGTCAAACTTGTGCAGCATAAAAAGAAAACTATTCAGTGAAGCTACTTTATATCCTTACAAAGCTACATCTCTACTAAGATATTCTTCATAAGTATATTACACGTCTTAGCAACACCAGTAGATGCTCTAATGCAAAAAGAATATAGCTTGGTTTTTTCCGAGTTTAGTAGAATGATGACTTTAGAACCTTTCAAGTATTGGCATAAGGGAAATAAATATGATCCTGGTTATGGATTATGTCTAGACCAAAACGACATAATGTCGGTGATAAAAAAAAAAAGCCTAAAAATCTGCAGTACTAAAACAGGGAACTAAAGAATTTTATTTTTGTTACACGGGAACTAAAAAAGCTAAACCATCCTTAAAAAATGATTACCAAGTGAATAGCAGATGCCTCTTTCAAACAATTGAATATGTTAACATCTACATTGAGTTTGCGGTAGCTGTATTTACATGGCCCAAAACTTCCACTGTATTTCTCGTGGGATTCCCTTCTTTCTTTCATTTCTTCTTGTTGTCTGCGCTTCCCGCAGAATCTGATATTTTGTCGACCAAAAAAATAAAAATTTGTTTAAGTTTGTTTATAAGTGTATTTGGAAATTACAATGATGTTTAGATTGTGATAATTTATATGATACTTTATATATCCAATAATATAACATTTTATAATTATATTATTGTAAAAAAAAAGTCAGTTACATTATTGGCACTATTTCTAGACATTATGTAATTTCTATAAATAAAAACCTCAAAGAATATCTTTGGATAAAAACATCTGGTACAATAATTGATGTTATGATAATTATTAATTTTAACTGTAAATTTCAGTATTTTATGACTTTTTTTATCGTATTTCGTTTGACAGCCTTATTTATTACTTCTTCTTAGACTTTTGGGGTTAAGAGGTTATTTTCTTTTGTATTGTAGTGTTTATTTAACAATTTAAATATTATTTCGGGTGAATACGAACGATTAATTAAATCCCAAATAACATATCATAGGAGACTTTTAAAGTTGTATAAGAGAATTAGATAGTTTATTAGTAATAATTTTTAAAGGTTTGTCTTATAAATAATCTCAAACGTTTTCTAAGAAAAGAAAATACTCGGTTTATTTTGATTTTGTTCTCTCCTGCTCTTGAAGAAGATGAGACGTCGACGGCACAAAGGTTTGATCTTTCTTTCTGCGTAACCTAATCAAAAGTTTGATAAAAATATAATGGGCTATAGAGAAAACGGGCCAAAGAAACAAAAAAACCCAAATAACTTAAATGAAACGCGAAATTGATATGCGTTTGGACACGTGTCTTTCCCTGGTTAATCTATTTTTTTTGTACACGAATCGCTGAGAAGAGAGTGTAGCTTTTTTTTATGTTTTAAGATTTGATTTATTAAATTATTATTTGATGAATAGGTAAATAGTTTTAATTTCATATATATATTTTTATATTTTGTTTACCAATAAAAATTATTCAACCAATTTTTGAAAATTTGAAACTATAATTTATTTTAAATATCAAAAATTTTAGTCTTTATTATTTTGTTAAAAAAAATTTACTATAAAAGAATCTTAAATCAACGATTTTTAGATACTAATATAACACCAAAAATTTAAAATCTTTTTGTTTGTCTATTTTTGTTTATTGTTTTTCTTCGTAACTTTACTTCTGGTTGAGTGACACAATGAAAATTTGATATCCTATCTAGATTCTGGTTTATATCATTCTGCTAGGGGCTTGCATGTAATTTCTGAAAGAAAACCATTATGGACCGGTACATTCATGATTATACATTTGGTGTTTTACTTTTCATTGACCAAAATGGTATCTTTATCCTTCAGAATATGAATGAGGGGGGGGGATATAGATACATCCACAGTGGCCAATGAACATGGTCATATTGTGGAGCTTCGGATCCAAGATTTAATAAAGGGATATAGGTTTTCTGCATGATACTTTTCTTACCCCTGTTTTATCTACTTGTAACATACTTCTTACCCCTTATGTATCTACCTGTAAAATACTTATCATATCTTTAGTTTTAAGAAATTTGTTATGTCGGTTCTTTGTGGAACAAAAACCAACACATTTTTTAATAAGAAGTCTGAATCAAAAGAAACAGAGAGTCAAAAAATATTGTAAAGCTTATCCATCTCCAGATTTCTGTCGAAAAAAACAACAACGTCATCTCTTCTCTCTCCCGAAATTTCAGATTTCTTCTCTCCTTCTATCTGTCACTTGCACCCATCTTCAACGCCTCTCTTCCAACACCCTAACCATTTCCTTATCCTCCTCCTAATGATGTATTTACGACTCCATTGGTGGCTGTGGCGGTGATACTTATGACTACAACAAAGGTGACGTCAATTTCCCTTGTTGATCCGCCCAAATGCTCGACGTCTCTCCAAGCGTCCACTGCCACTCACAGTTAGAGAACATGGGATATATGAAGCCATTAATTACTGTCCACAGTGCAAGACTGCTTTTTACTTCAGGCGGCTCAAATTCTCTCCGCTTTAATGAAGTTTTATTGAGCTATGCAATCACACAAAAATAGAGAACCTGGAGTGAAAAAGAATCAGTGAGAATTTGTAATATATCAGTAACATGTAAGCACATGTTTAGAGACCTCCCCGAGCAATAAAATATTATATTTGAATGAGTGATACAAACCTGAAGAAAGCACAGTCTAGGATTCAAAAAAACTTGGTCTCTTACCTTTAGAATTTGAGAGATAATAATATCGAACATCATATGTCAGAGAGTGGATAAAGGACTTTAAAATCATTACTGATCAGATGACCGCTTGTAAATCTGGCACATTTTCATTTATTCCCACAGCTGAATGCTTTCATACCCAAGAAGATGATGGAGTTTCTCATCACATCGGATAGCCATTGGATTTTCCTGGTCATGTAAACATATTGAGAAAGAGAAGAAATGGTGATTTGTTTTTTTATACCCATTCAAAAACCTCTAAACATTCAAAAATGTCATATACAATCCCAGCAAATAAAGAGAAACCAGAGTATCTCAATACACACCTTTAAATTGTTGAGATTTAGATATTCCCAAACATGGCGCATTATCTCTTCGCAAGTCTCACCAGTGCCAAAGAACGTTGCAAGTGGATAAGATAATGCAACACTTGAAGTTGAACTAACGGTTAGTAGCTTCGACTGGAGTCCATAGTTTGAGAGGATATTAATATATATGCGGTTAAAGAAATTACATGCAAAAACTTATCATGAATTGCAGTTACTAATACCAATTTCATGAAATGCAGAACCTGAAACATATAACCTTAACAACAATGAGATGATTGGATATGAACGTCAATATATAAGCTGCACCTCCGTTCAGCTAGAAGTATGCAATGGATTCCAAAGAGCTCACAACCACCCGCTGTCTTCTCTTCCCTCGCCACATGTTCCACCTGAGAGAGAAATATAAACCACGTTCACAGTTTCATCAACAAATATATATGAGACTTATGACTCATATAAAGAAACCCACATAACCCCACTTTTTCGTTCTTTCTTCTTCCTTTTCTTTTCATCTCATGTTTCTCTATATACAAAAATGATCAAACTAACCACTCATGGAAATCTCAGGGTTGAATGATCAGACAATAGCTTTTCCCTTGACGCCAGAGGAGACAGCAGCTTTGCCTCTTACGCCTGATACTGGTCTTCGCGGTCTGAATGATCGGACCTACAGAGAAATATGAGCGTTGCCATCATCATAAAAGGAAATTCATCTCTGTAACACAATTGTACATGTTTTTGTATTTACCGTAGAAAAACTATTAGGAAAAAAAATTACTTGTTTGATCTCACTGTCCTAAAACACAAACTCAATATATAGTATCAGAGAAATCTAATTTCAAATATAATAGCTCGAATATCTTTTAGCAAAAATCAAACGAAACGATTCGGTTCTTACCACCGGGGTTCTTCGTATTAGGTACGCCGATCGAGACACCGGAAGAGACAACTCTTTTGCCGCTGGGTTTGGTCAGACTTGGAGAGGAGACCGAAGCTTGCCTTTGGCTTTCTTCCTGTGGTGATCGCCGATCGAGAGGCCGGAAGAGACATCGGGTGTGCCGATAGGCTTGATCGGACCGGAAAGGTCGCCAGCCTCGCGGTCGTTTGGCTTCTCCGAGCGGGAACCACCAGAGAACGCAAATTTTCCGCTGGAACTCATTGCAATAGCGATGTACTAATGAAAGATCGAGAAGGAACGGCGTCGTTAGACTCGGAGACGATACACAGTGAAGACTCCTTTGGCACACGTGTGATAATGGGTGAGATATCTCTCTATACCGAAGCCCAAAGCCAAGGCCCAATTTTAAGAATGCTCGCGCTTAAGTGATACGGAGCGTTTCACTCGTGGCAGAAGAGGAGGTGTTTAATTTCCAGGGTGTCATCCTAGCTCGACACTTTGGAAGAGAGTTATGGTGTCTTTTATATATAAAGATTTTTCTTAAATGTTCAGAACCCATTAAAGAGCTTGCCGATGGAGTTGCTCTAATATAAACCAACTTAAGTACATATAAGATTAATGTTTTAAAAGCCCACTATAGTTAAATTATATATTGTATAATACTACAATATAAATAGGAATAGTTTAGTTACTAAATTTGGAAACTTATAATATTTATAATAACATAGGACATGCACCTAAACTATGTTAATAATATGTTATGCAATTTAAAGTATCAACATAAAATTGTGAAAAATATAATCAATTCTAAATAAGACATTTAAACTAAAATATAAGTTTGAAGATAAAAAAAGTTTAAAATATAAGCTATTACATAACTAAGAATATATTATGTAACTTTTTGTGCTCATGCACAGATAAATATTTAGAATATAAATTAATTATAATAATTGTTTATTAATTCATTATTTAATTAATTTTTTTTAGTTTTATTTATTTGATTTTTTACATAAATAAATTTATATAAATTTTTATGTATAATTTAATAGATGTAGTTTTTGAAAAATAGTAAAAATATAATTACAATATAAAATGATCAAAAACACCAATCACTTATCATCAAACTGAACTAAATTATAATATTCAAAATCAGAAGCTTAACTGAGTCAACAAAATATTATTGTTTAGAATAATTTTATATTTGATTTTATAGATGTAAATTATAAAATGAATAAAGTTTGTATTAAAAATATAAAATTAATTTATTATTTTTTATTTTTTTTAAAAAATATTGAAATTTGTATATTTCAAAAATAAGTGGTTATTAGTTGTACAATACCAAACAAAAGAACACTTCATTTTTTACTATTTGTAACTTTTGATGATCCGTTTGACGGTTTATTTAGTTTATGATTTATTCATTATGAGATTTAGTATGTTTAAATCAAGTGAAAACAATAAAAAAGATGATTGGTATGGAGTGATATTAGCTAAAATTTAATATTTTTTAAAAAATCTCACACATTAATATGAATATTTATAAAAAGATTGAAGCATAATAAAAATCTCACATATTGTTTTAAAAGCGCACAAAACAACGTCATTACACATAAAAAATTGGTTTCTCATATAATATTATATAGATTACACAGTCAAAATAATTAATAGTGAGCACAAAAATTTTGTTATATAAAACACTAATTCCATATGGTAAATAAAATAATAAGAACTTTCAAATTTTACACATCTACACAAAACACATCATATTTTCATATTCATGAAAAGTTATTGAAAATTTAATAAATCATAGGATGACATAAAATATATACGTTTTAAAATAAAATACTTATTAAAGAGACAAATCCCGCGCTTTATAAGCGCGGGTCAAA
This sequence comes from Hirschfeldia incana, assembly GCA_026261945.1. NCBI lineage: Eukaryota > Viridiplantae > Streptophyta > Magnoliopsida > Brassicales > Brassicaceae > Hirschfeldia > Hirschfeldia incana. Next base: position 1,696,386 of record JABCMI010000028.1, on the reverse strand, counting down.
ATATATTATATTTTTATAAATAAAATTGTTTTCTTATTAATTTCCTTAATGAATTATTAAAATTAAAAAGTTTTCAAATAATATATTTTGAATAATATATTGTTGTTATTTTGAAATAAATAAGACAATATATAATTGTAGATATAAAAGTTTAACATATGTTAACAATTAATTTTTTGGTATACAAAATTACATAATTTAAAAATATTAATCTTATTAAACAGTAAATGATACTTACTTTATTTATTTAAATGAAAATAAATTTAAATATGTTAATTTACCAGTTTAATATCATTTTAATATTTAATTCATTTATTACTTCTATTTTAATATAACAAATACTATATTTTTTTATTAAATATAGCATATAATTTTATTTTTTCATTATGATAAAAATATGATTTAACATTCATTATAATAATATTATATTATCAATTATGAAATTAATCAATGTATTAATTTTAAACATTTTTTTATTTTTCTAAATAAGATTTTATTAGATTTTTCTAAATAAGATTTTATTAGATTTTTTCAACAGATTTTGGTTATAACTAAAATTTAAGTTTAAATTTATATTTAAATTTGATCTATTATTAATATTTTTAAAATTTTTAATATTTTTTATAAATGTTATATATTTAATAAAATAATGTAAATAATTATTTTGTTGTACTTATCTTTTAATATAGCGACAAACCATTCCTTTTGTATCAAACTTATAACATCATTTAAGTTTTATGTTTAATTTGTGAACGATAAAAATAGTGTTTAATTTGTATATATAATCAAAAATTACCAAACATATTTAATTTACATTTTGAAGATACAATAAAAAATATTTCAAAGCATTATTTATTCAACAGTAGAAAATATAGTGTTGTGATTTTTTTCTTGTTTAAACTCACACTAGGTGATTTTCCCTCATATGAGGACATATTTTTTTATGAATATTTGTTAATTTATATCTTATTAATTCAAAATCAGTATGATAATTTATTATTTATGTTTTAAACAAATAAATTAAACATCAAATTATTTATATACGAAATATATATATATATATATATATATATATATATATATATATATATATATATATATATATATATATATATATATATATATATATATATATATTTAGCTTATTATTGTGTTCAAATTTTAAAAACACATACATCTTAAACATATTTTAGAAAATATCTTTATACAAATGTTTTCTTGTCATTATTTTTTGCCATAAAATCTATTATGTCTTAATCTTTTAAATTTTTATTTTCGAAAATATTATTTTCAGATAATAACATAATATATCTAAGAATAATCTGACTTTTTAAAATATATTTTGATAATTTATTACATTAAAATTATAACTAATTATCTTATATAACACAAATAATTCTAATATTATTAGTAATAGTAATATCACTAATAAAAAATTTAATATTAGTAATATCAAATTACTTAGGCGTTAGTCGGGTTCTCTCCGGAGTATCCGGATTACCTAGATCATAAAAAAATATAATATTAGTAATATCAAATCCGTTTTAATTATATAATAAATAAAATATAAAAAAATCATTAAGTGTAATACTGATACTAAGAGCAAGATTATTGGTGGTCCTCAAAAAAAGGCCCTTAGATTTGTTAATCAATATAATTGAGTTATGGGATGAAGCTAGGAACTTTCACAAAAAAATACATTATTGGTGGGTCTTGTGAAAGTCCCTTAGTTAATTTTTTTTTCATATGTTTTAACTGGATATATAAACCATGAGAAAACATAATAGCATATAACATTTTTTGAGTATCAAGTTGCAACAACTAAAAACACGAAAAGGAGAGTGATAGAAATACAAAAACAAAGCAAAAGGAGATAGAGTGATAGCTAAGGCTGGCCACTTTTTCTGCTCGGGTGTTGGCTCAGTATTTCTGCTACCCGAGGGTTTTCCTGACATGCAGCCATCAATGGCTATGTTTTCCCATCTCCAACGACATTGAAGAAAAATAGAGACCATATAGAGGCTCTGTTATCGAAACAAAACTTTGTTCACCCTCTTGAGATGTAGTACTTGCCGGCTGCATCGGAAAAATGCAAACGCACTTACCATGAATCTCCGTCTTTGTTAATCAGTAGGGTCCATTGGAATTGTTTGTTGAGTGCATGAGAACTCGTAGCTCCGAGAGGGAGATACTGCAAAAAAAAAAACGTTTAGACACATATATTATTGAACCATATGTTTGAGTAGCTAAATAGACTCACAAGTTTGTCTTCTTCAAGATTTTTGGCTGTGATCGGGGCCAAGAAACAGTCGTCCTGAAATTCGACAGTGTAGTCGAATTCGAAAGAAGACATTGCCCCGGTTCCTCCTGAAACTGAACAACCAAAGAGTTACTATATCTAACTCGCAAAATCATACAGAAAAATATATACTAAACGTGTACCATTATTGTTGCTCGTTTGATCAACAGTATTGTCATTGTTGTTGTGAGCTGATGGTGAAGTGTATTGAATGTCACAGCAGCTTGGTCCGAACGGTGTGACATGAAACACCATATTCCCTTCATGTCTGAAAATGACAATGTCACCAATCCGCAGATTATGCGCTGCTGCAAAGTCTTTTCACCCATCCGTGAGTTTCAAGCCGTCCACCTTCACTAACCAGGTTTTATCTGACGCATCTGTGCTCAGTATAGCAGTTTTGATGTGGTCGAAACTTCCTTGGACATGCTTGTTGAAGAAAGTTACAGGAACGCTCTGCGGATTGAAAACATGCAACCAAACGATTAGCAAAGGAAAAAACAGAGCATGCAACCAGAAGAAGACTTGAGAAGAATACGAGGTGAGTCTCGAAGCCGGGAATGAGAGGCTGAAAGAAATGTGGCTTGGTAGGAGAGTGAAGGGACTGTTGGGCCATTCCTGAAACAAGACAATCACAAGTCAATCACAAAGAGAGAACTAGTTGAATAACGAGTTAAACAAGACAATCACAAGTCTATATCAAACCATTGATTATTCAAAGACAATTCAATCAAAGACAATTCACTCTATTTGAGTTCAAGAGGTATCAAAACGTTTTCTATATCAAACCATTGAATTCAATCACAACAAATCTATACGATTTCAAACGCATCAATATCAAAGTCGATGACTTCACAAGTCTATATCAAAGACAATTCAATCAAAGACAAAAAATCTATAGTTATCAACAAATCTATACGATATCAAACCATCAATTCAATCACAAGTCCCGACCATAGAATCTATATATCACAGACAAGAGAGATTGAGTTTCGGGTTAAAGACAAGTTAAAGACAAACCTTGCCAGAGGAGGGATCGATTGAGTTGCAGAAACAGAGAGAAGAAAGCTCAGCTGAGTTCGAGAGGAGAGAAGAATGCTAGGTGAGTTCGACTTCAAATACATCGACCACTCCAAACCTGTCCGACTTCGTATACATCGATGTAATCTCCAACTCCCGTGATGCCACGTTGCTTAAGGGACGAGACCGAACAGCCCTTAATTAAGGCCCGTTCCACACTTTTTAATTTGTTTTTGATTTATTTTCGACCAATAAATGGTACGGGACGGGCCTGGATTCCACCGATAATTATGCCCTAAGCACTCTAAATTTTAAGGTGATATTTTATAATATAAAATATTATCTTCAGATAATACCACAATACACTTTTAAATTTTTTAAAAAATATTACTTTAGAATAACAACACAATATATATAAAAATATCTTTATATTTTTGACTATAACAATTTATAATTTAATATAACATATAAATACAATATTATTAACTTAAAATTCATTTTTAGTTACATCATAAATTATATATAAAAATTATTAAGAATATAGTAATAATATTAACCGATCTAACTTTTAACTAAAAAGTTTTGTTGCGAAAAACCACTATGAAAAATAAAAGTACAGATAGATAGATAGATATCTTAAGATTAAATTAGAAGAATAAGTTAAAATACAATTAACATCTAGTGGTGCTGTGGTGGTCACATGTCATATGTTGTCCATAGATGATGATATTTATAATCAGTGGTTTTGCTGTAACCCCAGGAAAAATAAAAGTTTATCTTGTGTATCAGACTGTTTTGTTTTTTTCTTAACACTAACACGATGGAGACGACCAAGATTGCTTCATTCGATCGTGTTAGTGAGCTTAAAGCTTTTGACGAGACGAAGACGGGCGTGAAAGGACTCGTCGACGCTTGAATAACACAGCTCCCACGCATCTTCCACGAATCACCTTCCAACTTAGCAAACCCCAAGCCGCCTTCCTCTGACTTGCTACATCTCACGACCATCCCAACGATCGATCTTGGAGGACGAGTCTTCGAGGACGAGACCAGGCGCAAGAATACGGTTGATGGGGTTAGGGAAGCAGCAGAGAAGTGGGGTTTCTTCCAGGTGGTCAACCATGGCGTTTCACTCGATCTTCTTGAGAGAATGAAAGATGGAGTTCGCAGGTTTAACGAGCAAGCTCCTGAACTGAAGAAACAATTCTACAGCCGAGATTTCAGCAGAGAGTTCGTGTATACAAGTAACTTCGATCTCTACACTTCATCAGCTGCAAGTTGGAGAGACACTTTCTCTTGCTACATGGCTCCAAATCCTCCAAAACCACATGATCTGCCAGCTATTTGTAGGTATATAACTTCATTTACTTTTAACCTAATGGTTTGATTGTATAATATATGGTGGAAAGTGTTTTAGGGATGTTATGTTGGAATACTCAAAGGAAGTTATAAGTTTAGGGGAGTTTCTGTTTGAGCTTATATCAGAAGCTCTAGGCTTGAACCCTACTCACCTCAAGGACATTGATTGCTCCAAGGGCTTGCGCATGCTTTGCCATTACTACCCACCATGTCCAGAGCCTGACCTAACTTTAGGCACCACTAAACACAGCGACATCTCTTTTCTTACCGTCCTCCTTCCGGATCAGATAGAAGGGCTTCAAGTTCTCCGTGAAGGGTACTGGTTCGATGTTCCTCCTGTGGCCGGTGCACTCATCATCAACATCGGTGATCTTCTGCAGGCAAGTTTCTAGTTCACAAATCATTGCCTACTTCTCAGTTTAATTTGTCTCGGCTTCTACATAATGTAACAAAGTTGTTTTGGTGGGTGGTGTCTGATGCAGCTTGTAACTAACGACAAGTTCATCAGTTCAGAACACAGAGTCTTGGCGAACAGAGCTACAAAAGCTAGAGTCTCGATCGGCTGTTTCTTCACAACCGGCATTAGACCGAATCCTAGAATGTACGGACCAATCAGAGAGCTTGTGTCTGAAGATAACCCTCCAAAGTACAGAGAGATCACCGTTAAGGAGTTGAATGCTCATCGCAATGCCAAAGGACTTGACGGATCTAATTTGCTCCATTTTAGAATATGAGAGATTATATGGTGAGCTTACTATTTCTCCTACATATATTCAACATGGAAAACATATGTAATCATGTCTGCGTTTGAAGATTATAATTACCTGAGAAAATAATCAAAAAAGTGCCGAGGAAGGTTTATAAACAGCACTGGTTGTACTTTACTCTAAAAAAATTCTTATGAAGTTCAATAAAAGCCGGAAATAAGAACATCTCCATGGCTCATGAACAGGGGCGAAGCTACGTTACGGGGTGTGGGGGCACGTGCACCCATAGCTATTTTGATGTTAAAAGTTTTACATGTAAAAACAGTGAATTTTCAGTGGCTCATGTGGTAAAACAAAGAAAGTGCACCCATGACATCTCGACTTCAAAGCCCCTTTTAATGCATATTTAATTTTTATTACTAATGGTGCACCCAGTTATTAAAACTTCTAGATTCGCCCCTGCTCATGAATCATGATATCCCTATGTAGATATCATTGTTTTGTACGAGAGCCATGCTGAAGACTATAACGAGAATAAAGCGTGCACCATGCGGAAGACCGATATGTGAATAATGCATGCACCTTATAGAAATGTTAATGAACCAAACCACTTGATTAAAAGGCTTTTGTAGACAAAATTGTTTAATTAATTTGCACCAAAACAAAATTATTTGATCCCTTATATATTAATTGAGAAACAATACAACATTATTTTGTAGTAAATTCAAAAAATTTAGAAAAATAAGCTGGTTCATCTTAATTTATATTATACTTTTAACTAAACTAATTATCAAATCGATAAATAGTGTATAAAATAATATTTTCGCACTTTCCTTAAATAAAAAATATGGAATTAACTAATATGATTAACGTATATATGGCAATTAATGATTATGACTAATAAATATTTGATAACAATTTTTGTATCTTAGTTTTTTTTGTTAATTTTTTATTGTCCAAAAATATTAAACAATCACATTAACCATATAATTAAAAAAATTAAAATTTTCTTATATGTTATATTTAAAATTTTTAATACGACTATAAATTATTATAAATTTTAAAATTCCACTTTGAAATTTTGTAATCAATGGCTTAATTTAAGTTGTTATAATAATATACAAATGATCATAAATTGTATTAATATGAATTTTTATTAAATAAATATTCAAACTATAAATATTGCCCGCATCAATTTAGTTGTCTAATTAAAATCCTTCAATGTGAAAACAATTCGATTTTGAAAACAACAATAAACAACTGATTCTAAAACCATTAAAATGGTTCTCAATGATGTTAAAGTAAAATATTAAAAAAATTGTAAAATATGTTTTGTAATAAAAATTAACTTGATGACCACATTACGATTTAATAGATATAAACAAAGTAATAAAAAATTTAAGCTCAGATCAATCTGACTCACCATAAATTTAAAATAGATTTCAGTCCACTATTACAATTACAAATGTTCGTGTCAATATATAAATGATTATATACATAAAACACAATATGCATGTTATCAAGCATGTATACATATTTAATTTGCCAATACTATACATTTTTAATTTTTATTATTTTATCCTAGTTAAGAGATAGTAGGAAGGAGATTAGGACCATGGTAAGCATATGTCGGAAAATATCTCCACTAGACGTGTGCCTTATTGTTTTGTTTGGTCGGAGAAAATCTGACAGGGAGGTGATGATTTACTCATAAGGAAGTGATGAAAGTGGCATGGTAAGTTACTCTTTGAGCTTCTCTCAGAAGCTATAGGGTTAAACGCTAATCACCTCAAGGACATGGACTGCACCCTCCATGTCCTCAACCAGACTTCTAACACATATTCCACATGGAAATATATATGTAATTTTATCAGATTTGCATATTAAAATTACTACTTGAGAAGAAAATATTAAAAGAGTGCCCGAGGATGAGAATTCCTAAGAGGAATGTTTGTACTTTTTTACTCTAAAATTCTTATGAAGTTCAGTAAAAGCATGAAATAAGACTATCTTCATTGCTCATGAATCACGATAGCGCTATGCATGTAACACTATTCTGTACGAGGGCCAAGTTTTCAGAAGGAAACTACCGAGGTTGGTTGCAATGAAGCTGAGCCTGCGATATGTCCGCCGAGTCTTCTTTATCCTCCATCACTTCAAGTTTCCTGCATCACACACATTTATAAGTGGCTTATCGCTTCTCCTAGGTAATGTTCCTAAATATAGTCGAGATTTAAGGTAAGTACCTTCGAGGGAATAAACTCTGACCACCTTCTTCCGAGAGAACCTTCTCCAATCTCACCTCGAATGGTGTTGCATGCCAGCTCACTTTCTGATCCTGCGTAAGGAAAAAATGTAACAACTCATTATGTATGGTTTCTGAATAGTACACGAATCAACAGAGCCTAGAAAGCAGAAGACTGAGCACGAAGAATAATACCTCCTTGTATTTGGTTGTCGAATTTGGGATCCCATTCCCATCCCACCATTTGGGTAAAATCTCCTTTTGCTCATCCTCATTCCAGTGAGAAGCAACCAATCCAATGATAGGCCTGTCACCTAGTGTTATGGCATTGACTCCAGGTGTCCTATCGTTACAGTTTTTGTTGATCGGGTTTAGCCAAGGAGAAAAGCTTGCCTCAAACTTGGACTGTTTCTCATATGAGTTTTCTTTCACCCTTTCCCCTTGAGTTGCTGAAGTGGGAGTTTCACCATCGATCTCCTCTTTGTAAGCCTGCCATTTAGCTTGTTCTAGGCTCCCATGTGAATCACCCTGGGCCTTATATATGGATGCATTCTCCATTAGACTGGAAACTGAATGCACAAACTGTGATCTGATTCTAGGTCTTCCTTTTCCTGCTGATTCCATGTTTGCAGGATATATGGTTCCGGGAGTTTGCATCTCATCAGATAGCTTCAATGGGGTTGGATTAGGCGAGGTCAATGCAAAACTAATCTTGCTACCCATCAGGGGTTTTCTTGAGCTGCTATTCTCGGAAGAGTTAGAAGATTGAGATTGCTCACGATCACATTCAAACCGCACCGACTTTGTCTTTCCAGCTGTGAGCATTCGCCTGCCAGATCTATCCAAGTCACCCTTGACAGCAGTTCCCATGATTTCTACTTCATCAGCATCATTAAAAGCAGACGTGATCCTTGCATCGTCCCGGACATCAATCACGCAACTAAAAATGAAAATAAAGAAAGAGTGAATTTCAGATCCAAATATGTGTTGAACCTCTTCAGTAACATGCAAGAATGATGTTAGCATAGAAACCACGCCACTTATAAAGAGACTATGCTAATTCTATTAAGCATAGCGCAAGAAGGCAAAATGCTTGTTCTAGTCAACAAAGATAACCTCAAGTGCTTTACCTGCTTGGTGTTTGCTCTGAAGTAAATGATTGTCTTCCCACCTCTTCACAAGCTTTCATGAGGGTTGGAGATTCATCCACATGAAACCCGAGAGCAGAGCTACTGGAAATCCATGAGTGGAAATGGGAAGATCCAGAATGTTGAGGACTACTTAGTTTTTGGGATGCTTTCCTAATTTCAATAGGCGTCTCCGGTATTGTACCACAAGCTTTAAGAAACTGCGCCTAGGGATTCCACAAGTAAAAAAATAAATGGACAATCAGATTCTACTGATATATGCAGAGAAAGGATTCTCATAACATCAAAAGAGCTAACACAACAAGTTACTGACAGTTTCTGAAATAAACTCAACTAATTGCAAGCAATAAGAAAAAAAAAAGGAAGCTAAAGACCACGTCAGTCACAAAAAGCATAGACCACATCTTCTCATAACGAAAGAAGAGATGTGGTAATCACAAGGCAGATAACCTGATCGTCATACAAGAAGTACATAACCACATTATTAGAGGCAAGGCTTTTGATATTAACCATACCTCATCCTTTAGGCCTTTGTCAATATGTATAGAATCCAAATCAAATCTTTCTTGGCCAGTGCAAGGAGAAGAAGCTTCTTTCTCTACAAAATCAAGAACAAGTACTGTTACTATTAGCAAGAATTGCATAAAAAAACAAACCTCATATAAACACATCAAAAAAATATTTACCTCCAGACCGAAACAAGGCGGATAAATGATCCGGAGAGTCCTCACCTTTCTGAAAGATAAATACGAAAGAAACGATGTTAGTATATGAAATCCAAGTCAAGAAAAACAAAGAAACGAGGATGCAATCAGCTCAACAATCAAACGGATCTCTGTGATCTATCCATGAAGGATCTATTTCATCTACGATCACTGAAGCAGCTAGAATCAACACCTAAAACGGACTCGATCATGCCAAATAAAAGATTAAAAAAATCCAGAGAACAGAGAGGATTACTTTGGGATTGGCGAGTGAAGATCGAGAAACGAGGTTACTAGTAGATCGATCGTCTCTGTCTCTGCCGCGGAAGCAATAGAGAAAGCAAGCCATGACTCTGCAAGCTGATATATTGATCAATCTGAGCACGAATCTGCACAATCGACTTAGGTTCCGCTTCATCAACAGCCACAAGAGACTCAGGTTTCGCTTCATCAACAGCCGTCTCATATCATTTGATTTTCTTAAAGGGGCGAACGAATCAGAGAAACCTACAAAGTCTCTTTTTCAATTTATATGAGTTGGGGATGATTTTCCCGAGAAACACGCAGAGAATGTGAGAGAGAAAGAGTGAGAGCCGTTTCTTTATAAGTATTTGAAATCAATCGCTTGCGAGGGAACTAATCAGGTACGCGCGGGTCTCCCAGATCACAAAATAAAAACGTATCGTATCGAGCAGACGCGTGTGGAAGATTAATTACCGGATTTGACTCTGCCACGTGTCGAGATACTGTACAGTTCATTGGATATTTAACGAGTTCCGTTATGGGCCTATCAGAATAAATGGGCCAATAAATAGGCCCAGTCTCTTGCACGAATCTTTTTTTGTTCTTTCTTAAAATTAAAAAAAAATATTTAATTTAATGTCAAACCAGAGAAAATAGGGTTTAAGGATGGAGGCGGAGAGAAGAACGGAAAACGCCTGAAAGAGCAACTCTGCCGTCTCTGCTCACTAGTGTCGATAGAAGAAAACACTAGTAATCAATCAATGGGGAAGAAGAAGATGAATATAAATCAAGATACAGATTCCCCAGAATCCACTCGGATTCGGATTTGGGCCTCCAAGTTCCTCAAGGAGTTTCGCGCCTCCCAGCAAGATAGTGAGTTAACCTACCTCATTCGAATCCTTACTGAAACTCACAATTGCTAATTGTTTGTTTGATTGATTGTAATTGTTAATTGTGTAGCTCACACGTTTGATAGTAGTCTTACGAACCACGAACGTGGCATTATCCACCAGATGTGCCCTAAGCTGGGTTTTCGATCCAAAAGCTCCGGGTCAGTTTTTGATTGGTACTACCTGAGAGATAGAGATAGAGACTAGTTTCTGATTCTTCTTTGTTTATTGTGTAGGAAAGGGGATCAAAGGCGTCTTACGATTTTCAAACGTGTAGCTCGAAATAAGACAACAGATTGCAAAGAGAAGCTCAAGCGCGTCTCGTTTCCACCGGAGGCGAGACCTGTGCTGCAGGATTTGTTTACTCGCTATCCGCCTTGTGAAGGAGATACTACAGGGACGTCGCTGGGTGTATATACTGGACACTTTGGGAAACAACGGAAGTGGAAAGATGACTTCTTTGGCAAACCTCAGATGAGCAATGATGATATTCAACATAAGGCGGCTTCTCTGAGTTCTAGACTGGCAAACGACAGAGATTTTCGGGAGGTTTGGCTGTTTTATATATTTTCAGATGATTTTGTAATTTCTACTTGTCTATATATAATATAGATATGTCTTTGTATTTGTATTGATGGTACAGATCTTTGGAGCAAGGACAAAGCTTCCCATCGCATCTTTTAGAGAGGCAATCACATCTGCAGTTGAATCCAATCAGGTGATTACATATGTTCTCTGTTTTTCTATAAAATCATTTGGGTGGTGTGAGCAGTTGTGCTTTCAGTAGGGATTTAATTCCACTGCCTTTTGAAAGAGTCTTTATTTATTTTATTGTAAATGCAGGTTGTTCTTATTGCTGGTGAAACTGGTTGTGGAAAAACTACTCAGGTGCGTTTTTCCTCTTGTTGTTTGTTTTGGAGCCAAATATTTATACTTGTAAAAAAGAATTTTGATTTAAGTTTTGTGGTATAAGTGTTTGTACTGTGTGCATGGACATGGCATTGCCATATCGATTTTGCTATTTACAATTACAAAGCGTTTTAGATTCACATAGCAGTTTCGTTTATCTCACTTGTGAAGTGTCTCATGTACTTCAGGTGCCACAATATCTGCTAGACCATATGTGGTATACTAAGAGAGAATCTTGCAAAATCATTTGCACTCAACCACGCCGTATCTCAGCTATTTCAGGTTGGTATTTATCTGATTCAACTCCTGTGAAGTTTTCAGCGTTGTAATTCTAATGCATACCGTAGCTTAATACCTTCTTTTACTATTTTGAAGTTTCTGAGCGAATTTCTTGGGAAAGAGGTGAAACTATAGGGAACAACGTCGGCTACAAGGTATGGGGGCATATTTGCTTTACATAAACGTTTTCATATGATAGAGATATGTTAACGGCTGCTTGAAAAATCCCCCTCAATATATCATTGACTTTATGATCCATTTATAGGTGCGGCTGAAGAGCAAAGGTGGAAAACAGTCATCAGTTGTTTTCTGCACGAATGGCATTCTGTTGAGGGTGCTTGTAGGCAAAGGCGGTGGTAGCTGTGTTCCTGATATTACTCACATTATTGTGGTAACACATTTTTGTTTGATTAATAATATGCTTTTCATGTATTTAGTAAGCATGCTTTTCCTGGTTTCTCTGGTAGGAGTAAATTTGATTGAATAAATTCAACATGAATTGTCAGTCACTTTTGTCTGCCTTCTTGTTTCTGTTTGTCATCTTAGGTTCCGTTTTTGTATAAATTGATTTGGTAGTTGTTTTAATTTTCAATAACCTATATGTTAATATGTAGGATGAAATTCATGAAAGGGACTGCTACTCTGATTTCATGTTGGCGATTATAAGGTATACTCTACTCTTCTTGAACACTAGAGTGCTCAGCTTGTCAAATTTGGGACCAAATATAAAAATCGATATTTAGTTGTCGCACTATGCTAATAGATGCCTAAATTGCTTTACCTGTGCACTTTTTTGTAATCTTTTAATTGAATCTAAGCCATGAAAATGAGAACTATCATGATTTATTTTCTTTTCGTTGTTTGCAGGGACTTCCTTCCTTCAAATCCTCATCTCCGACTGGTTAGTTCAAATTCATTACTTAAGACTCTTCTTCGTTTTACACTTTTGTGACAGTTACTATATAAGAACAATTTTTATTCTGTGGGTACAGATTCTAATGAGTGCTACTCTTGATGCTGAGAGGTTTTCTGGATATTTCGGAGGTTGTCCGGTTGTCCAAGTGCCTGGATTCACTTATCCAGTTAATTCCTCTCCATCTTTCTCTGTAATTTGCTTTAGTCTTATTGTAATGGAAAACAATCTTCTTGCCCCTGTCTCTAGGTGAGGACCTTTTATCTAGAAGATGTGCTCTCTGTCCTCAAATCAGAGAAGAATCACCATATAATTTCAGACGACTCGAGCATACCAGATGGCAAGCGTGACATTAAAGATGAAGATAGAGTTGCTTTAGACGAAGCAATAGAAATGGCGTGGACAAATGATGAGTTTGAAGCTCTCTTAGATCTGGTTTCCTCCGAAGGAAGTCCCGAGGTTTACAATCACAAGCAATCATCGACCTGGCTAACACCACTTATGGTCTTTGCTGGAAAGGGCAGGGTTAACACTGTCTGTAAGCTCCTCGCACTTGGCGCTGACTGTAAATTGAAGTCCAAAGAAGGTATGACAGCATTAGAATTGGCCGAAAAAGAGAAGCAATTTGAAGCTGCTCAAATAATCAGGGAACATACCGATAACATCCAGTCCAATTCTCAGCAAGAACAAGTCCTACTTGATAAGTATATGGCGACAATCAATCCAGAAGAGGTAGACGTTGGTCTTATAGTGCGTTTAATGAAGAAACTATGCAGCGACTCAGAAGCGGGTGCCGTTCTTGTTTTTCTACCTGGGTGGGATGAAATAAGTAAAACGAAAGAGAGATTGCTCGCTAATCCCTATTTTGCAGATAGTGCTAAATACAACATCATATGTCTACACTCAAGGGTTCCGGTAGAGGAACAGAAAAGGGTTTTTAAACGCCCCCCTCAAGGTTGTCGCAAAATTGTACTTGCGACAAATATTGCTGAATCAGCAGTTACTATCGATGATGTGGTGTATGTGATAGATAGTGGGAGGATGAAGGAAAAGAGTTATGATCCTTATAACGACGTGTCAACGTTAGAATCTTCTTGGGTTTCAAAAGCGAATGCAAAACAGCGGGAGGGTCGAGCAGGCCGGTGCCAACCTGGAATTTGTTATCATCTCTATTCTAAACTTCGGGCAGCCTCGTTGCCTGAATATAGAATCCCCGAAGTTAGGAGGATGCCAGTAGATGAGCTCTGCTTGCAGGTACTGTTCTTTCTATGGTATAAATTTTCTATAATTTCTAATGTCATTCATGCATGTTAGCATCTTATTTGAAACTTTTTTGAGTACTTACATTCTAACTTATGTCCCTTACTTATGAGTTCAGGTTAAGATTCTGGATCCGAATTGCAACGTAAATGATTTCCTCCAGAAATTGATGGACCCGCCTGTTGATCAAAGCATTGCAAATGCCTTAACCACCCTTAAAGACATTGGAGCATTGACACCACAAGAAGAGCTGACAGAACTTGGACAGAAATTTGGCCAGCTTCCAGTTCATCCTCGGATTAGCAAGATGATTTATTTTGCCATATTAGTGAACTGTCTGGACCCAGCACTTATTCTGGCATGTGCAGCCGACACCAAGGATCCATTTATCATGCCCTTGGGGCCAGCAGAAAGAAAGAAAGCTGTTGCCGCAAAACGTGAACTTGCGTCGCTTTACGGAGGCCACAGTGATCACCTTTCGATTGTTGCGACTTTTCATCGCTGGAAAGATGCAAAAAGAAATGGCCAATCTCGGGAGTTCTGTTCTCAGTACTTCGTCTCCCCAAATGCCATGAAGATGCTGGATAATATGCGTGAAAAGCTTCAGAAGGAACTTGAAAGACATGGGCTCATCCCTAGAAATGACTCAAACTGTAGTCTGAATGCTCACGATCCGGGTATTCTCCGTGCTGTTGTAGCAGTAGGATTGTACCCTATGGTGGGAAGAATGTGCCCGCCTTCCATAAATAATAGAAGGTCACTAGTAGAGACCATTACGGGTGCCAAAGTTCGTGTGCTTTCAAACATGTCCTCTAGGGAGGATGATGAAGCTTTAATTGTTTTTGATGAGATCACTCGAGGAGATTGGGACGTGCACATAAGAGAAAGCACTGCTCTTACCACTCTACCGCTGTTACTGTTTGCGGGAGAGATAGCTGTGGCTCCTACAGGGAGCTGTGATGCTGATAAGAGTGATGACGAGGAAGGCAACGAAGTAGAAACTGTAGGAGATGCGATGGACATGGACAAAGCAGGTGGTAGGCCTGGAGATAAAATAATGCTTGCACCGGAAAATTCAGTCAAGGTGGTAGTGGATCGGTGGTTGCCGTTCGAGATGACAGCTATTGAAATTGCTCAAATGTACATCTTGAGAGAGCGACTAGTAGCATCCATTTTGTTCAAGGTAGAGTAGTTATAATCACTACGGTTGTATATATTCAACAATTTATTCAGGTAGTGTCATCCTTTTCAACCTTTCATTTACATTTTATAGGTGAAACATCCACAAGAAAATTTGCCGCCTCATCTCGGAGCCTCTATGTACGCAATAGCTTGCATTCTCTCATTTGATGGCCTCTCAAAACTTTCAGTTCCAATTGTGTCGGAGCTCGAATCAGGCAACACGTCAGGTGTGAATAACATGGGAGAGAACTTGTTTTCGAATCTCGCTAATGGGAATGAGCTACTTGACTTGGTCTCTGCTCCGACTAAAGCTGCTTCATCAGTGAAGGAATCAGAGAAGAAGAGATCAAGGTCCAAAAATCACAAATCAACCAACATGGATTCACGGATCATGGAAGCTGATTTAAGCACTGCTTCGGACGGAGCTGCTTCAGCAGTTGAGGAACCAAAGAAGAAGCGACGGAGGTCCAAAAAGCGGTATTCAGCCAAAAATTTGGATTTGGCTAATGAGCAACCAGAGGTTAAGCCAGCCAACAAATCGGATTTGGTGAACATGGAAGGGAGCTTGCCTTCCACTCTTGTTAATGGAAATGGGCAGCCTGACACAAACACTGCTCCGGCTGAAGCTTCTTCAGCAGGTGAGGAACCAGAGAAGAAGCGATCAAGAAGTTCCAAAAAGCGGAAATCAGACAAGAACTTGGATTTGGGGAACATGGAAGTGAACGAACCTTCTGATCTAGCTAATAGTGGGAATGAGCAAACAATACTCAAGTCATCCAGCAAAGAGAAAGAGAGCATCCCTGCGAATCTTACGAATGGGAATGAGGAACCTGACCCAGACACTGCTCAAATGGAAGCTGCTTCAGCGGCAAAGACACCAGAAAAGAAGCAATCAAGATCCACAAGGCGCAAACTAGCTGACAATTCAAGTTCGGGTAATAACATTGAAGAGAACGTGGCTTCCACTAATGTGGATGAGCAACATATAAACAGTGGTGCAACCGAAGCTGCATGAATGGCAGAAGAATGAGGTGTCAATAGAGCCAAAGTCGGATTTTTTTTTGAGGAGGGAGAGCATGCCTTCCGATCATGTCAAGTTGCCTCAGTGGAGAACGACCAAGGAAGCAAAGCAATGAAGTTGTAAACTCGCAAGGACAAGAAAGCAGATGAGAATGGCCGTTATTTATCTGCAAGTGTTGTTAACATTTTTTGAAATCTCAACGATTTTGTTAAGTATTTTGTTGTATACGGTTACATGTTTAGTTAGATGTTTTGTCTACTTCTGTGACATTCTTACTTGGTGCTCAAACTTAAAAGTTTTACAACCTTGGTGATAAATGAAGGTAAGTGAAGAAGCAAAATCATTATTAACCAGTGTTAGCCGATGAAAGATGATCTTGAAGTGGGTTTAGAGTAAACACAGAAAGAACGGTTTAAGAATCCGATGTGGACAAGAACAAAACTCCGACACGTGGCACCTTACAAGACCTCAACAACCTTATCAGGACATCAAGAGAGAGATTTTCTAATATCCAAAACCAACCAATCATCTTCACTCTTGATGCATTATCACACTCCACAATCCTCAAAAAACCACTTTCATCACAACTTAACCAGCCAGAGCTTAAGAGAGAGACAGAGACAGAGAGAAGATGGCATACAGCGCGTGTTTCCTACATCAGAGCGCACTGGCCTCTGCCGCAGCACGATCATCATCTTCCTCCTCATCCCAGCGCTACGTTTCACTCTCCAAACCCGTTCAGGTAGTTTGCAAAGCCCAACAGGCTCATGAAGACGATAACTCCGCCGTCTCTCGCCGTCTCGCTCTCACACTCCTCGTTGGTGCCGCCGCCGTTGGTTCCAAAGTGTCTCCCGCTGATGCCGCCTACGGTGAAGCTGGTAAAGAATCGAGAAAAACTTGGATCATTTCATTTTTCAGACCAAATGATTCTTGAAAAAAACTAAACTGTTACCTTTTTTTTTCATTTGGGTTTGCAGCAAATGTGTTTGGGAAGCCAAAGAAGAACACAGACTTCACTGCATACAGTGGAGATGGATTCCAAGTGCAGGTGCCAGCTAAATGGAACCCAAGCAGAGAGGTAGAGTATCCAGGACAAGTCCTTAGGTACGAAGACAACTTCGATGCTACCAGCAACCTCAATGTCATGGTCACTCCTACCGACAAGAAGTCCATCACTGATTACGGCTCTCCTGAAGAGTTCCTCTCTCAGGTCTCTTTTTACTCACATTTGACACCTACAGAGATACTTGATGTATTAAAACCCAAATGACATGTGATTCTTTGGTCCTTGCAGGTCAACTACCTCCTTGGGAAACAAGCTTACTTCGGTGAGACAGCCTCTGAGGTAAACTTTTCATACTTGTTAGAGAATAGAATGTGAGAAATAGACAAAAGCTTACGACACTGTTTCATCATTGCTAGCTTATGTTTGAATTTGGATTAGTAGGCTACATTACAGATTGTGTGTCTTCTCCTTGCAGGGAGGCTTTGACAACAATGCAGTGGCAACAGCAAACATTCTGGAGACTAATGTTCAGGACGTTGGTGGGAAAGCATACTATTACTTGTCCGTGTTGACAAGAACGGCCGATGGAGACGAAGGTGGTAAGCATCAGCTGATCACAGCCACCGTGAACGGAGGCAAGCTTTACATCTGCAAAGCACAAGCTGGAGACAAGAGGTGGTTCAAGGGAGCCAACAAATTCGTCGAGAAAGCAGCCACTTCTTTCAGTGTTGCTTGAATGTAAAAGCAACACAAACAGAACAGTACAATGCTCTGCTTTCTTTCTTCATTTGTGTCTTGTAAAAAAGGATAATGAAACTAAGCTTTTGAGAAACTCTATCAAGATGATGATGCTATATATCTTTGCTATCAACAGACTCTAGCTCTCTGTGCTTGATAAAAAAAAAATGAATTCGGTAGATTCATATGTATAAGCAATCATCAAATGAAACATATAATAATATCATCTTTATAGTTATCATCACTCACAAAGCCAACTTCATTCATATATTGGTAATGGCAGTAATGATTACAAATTCTGATAGTTATTTGCAAATTGAAAGAAAAAGGTTTCAAGAAGATGGAGCTGCAGCAGGTGGAGGAGGTTTGAGGAGAGGCTGTAACGCCTTCACAACTATGCTCATATTTGGTCTAAATTCAGATTCGTATTGCACACACAATGCTGCCACCGCTGCTAGCTGCATTTCCCACAATAAAAACAGATTTTTTTTAATTTAATACCAAATGTTCAAAGGGCATCATGAAGAGAGAGTGAGGTACCTTAGCAACTGCTTTTGGAGGGTAATCTGCTTGTAGCTTTGGATCAATGCACTCTTTGACTTTGTCTTCACTGAGTCTTGGTGTCGCCTAATAGCGCCAATAACATCAAATTGTAAGGCAGGACAAGCATATTATTATAAAGAAAAAATGGTCCAGATTTGGAACAGTGTATACACTCACCCAGGTGACTAGACTTTGTTGACCACGAGGCATGTTGTTATCGACTGGTTTCCTCCCTGTGAGAAGTTCTAGAAGCACAACCCCAAAGCTGTACACATCACTCTTCTGAGTTAATTGTCCAGTCATTGCGTATCTGAATATGTGAAAAAAAACATATTAGCTGCTTCTTAGGACATTTATACGCATACAAAACCAATAACGGTACAAGAAACATGTACTCTGGAGCATGATAACCGAAAGTTCCCAAGACTCTTGTGGAGTGAAGACGAGCAGCGTTATCAGGCGACTGGTTCGAGAGATTGAAATCAGCAATCTTTGGTTTGTAGTCATCAAAAAGAAGAATATTGCTAGATCTTATGTCTCTGTGGATCACAGGAGGCTGAGACTTCTCATGAAGGTATTCCAAACCCCTAGCTGCCTCAACTGCTATTTTCACCCTCGTTGTCCAGTCAAGTGTTGGACCTGGCTGTGCCCCTTGAACTCCCTTCCTACCTGTGGTCAAACCAGATAGTTTGTTTACCAAGTGAACTGAGTAGAGAATCTTAAAGAGTGGAAGAAGCTTATTCTTACCATGCAAGACGTCATGCAACGATCCCATAGTTGCAAACTCATATGCAAGGACGCGGAGGTTGCCATCAACACAAAAACCAAGCAATTGAACGAGATTCTCATGCTTAAGTCTAGAAACCATGGAGACCTAAGGAAGAGCAAAGTTATTAACATAGCAAATTGAAAGAAGGTGTAATTACACAAGCTGAGCCTGAACAAGATGAATAAACCTGGCTCAAGAACTCGGCATTAGATTCAGATTCAGGAGCGGCATCAAGTTTCTTGAGAGCAACAGCTACACCATCATTTAACGTGCCGTAGTATACTCTTCCGTAGGATCCTTCACCGATAAGGGACTTGGATCCGAAATTATCAGTCTTTTCCTTGACCTCGTCCAAAGACAAGGCAGGGACCTCGATGGGAAGAGGTTCCTTACGCACCTCAGGCTTTGCAACAGCTGGTGGTTTTGGATTCTTATGATTTGCTTCTGCTACCATGAAATGAACAAGAAGCTCAACATCAAATAGAAACACACAATCAATGCAAAATAAAAAATAAAAAAAGCCTATAGTATTTGAAAACATTATTACCATCAGGTTGATGATGATGCTGGTGAGAAGATTTCAAATGTTCCTCATCGTTAGAATCTTGAATTTGACATGTACAGCACATCCACTTGCACATCCTCATCGTTTCCACGAACCTTTATTGGCTCCCTCCTGAAACAGATGAAGTATAATGAATATGGATGCATAATTAAGGTATAGGAGCAGATGTATCTGTTATCTCATCGCCCATTAAACATCAATGGTACTTTTAAATAGAGATCACGACGAGTGAGCACATTCTATCAAAATATTCTCAATCAATCAAGGCCACATGATCCAAAATTTAGTTTCCAAATTTCCATGTATATCCATATTTTCAATCAATGCCACATGATCCAGCACCGCTGATACATTGATCTGAACATCTGTTTGGCGAGAGCAATAATCAAAAAAAAAAGGGGGGGCAAGAGGCTTCTTCTCCTTTTGCCGCCTTTATACGTATGGCGAGAGCAATGAATCAAAGATGATAATGTTACAACATTTACAAATCAGAAACAAAATCAAAATGAGGATCTACTCAAAAAGGGAAACGTAATCTAAGAGAAACGCTAAAGCGAAGATGCGTCAAGGATTAGAAGAGCAAATCTTGAGAGAGAATAGGTTACCTGTGTCTAACCTCCGTGCGTCACCAACAAAACTCGCTGTCCCTCTCAATCTCTCTAGGATTCGTTGCGTAACGATCCTCTCCTCAAGAGAAAGAGAGAGGGAGGAGCTTGCTTGATGGAGACGACGAACGAGAAATAAAGAGATTAGCTAATGGCAAAAAAAGGAGAAAAGCCTTTTGTGCGTGCGTTTATGCGTTTTCAGTTTTCCCTTTTTATTTAGAGCGCTTAAATCGCGCCTCTTTCTCTACCTCTCAGCTTCGGCTGTTTGTTTCTCTCTTTTATCATTTCAACGGTCTTTATATAGTTTCCACGACATGTAAACTTTTATCACCAAATAAGAGATAAATCGAATATATATATATATATATATAGCTCACCAACAAAATTTACAGAGTATATGTCACTCTTGTTGCATTTCGCATCACATGATTGCTCTTTACAAATTTCATTTCTTTCAAAATTGGTCAAGTAAAGTACAGAAGATAGATAAACTGAAGGCACCTGATATTATCTAATTCTCTGTAGCGCTTGATTCATCAGGTGATGCCAGGCCACATGAAGTAAAACATATACTAACCAAAACTGTTTTTGCTCTTAGGAACGTAGAATCCAAACAAGATTTCTGCACAAGCCTTTTGATGATTTTTGTGACCCATATTGCACCTCCAAAACTATACTTTCATGTCTCACCTTTGTATCGATTGTCTTGTCTTCTCTAGTAAAACAAACAAACAAACAAACAAACAACAAAAGAATGACCGCTCCAATCAGAAAATCTAAACATCCTTTCTTTTTTCGTTTTAGAAAACCTCTAGCAAAGCAGAAAATCTAAACCTCTACCACCAACTCAGGCTTACCTTTGATGCAGTTGCTGTGTGTCAATAAACTCCATCAATATCTGAGGATCATTACAAGTGTACAAATTTACACGTCATGTACAAAGAAGAACCTGCAAACACAAACAGATGCTTGTTTTGATACATGAGTTTAAGCAGACGCTGACCATGTGGGATTTAAAACCAACAAACTTACCTGAGGATTTTGGTTCCAAAAACCCAGTGCATTTCCCAATACGTTATGCAGATCTCCCAACCTTGACTAGGCTACTCCAACCTTGGAAATCTCAGGTTTGGACTAGGAGGATGCTCAGTATCGGATGCACAATCTAACTGGTCAGAACTAGACATCATGGATCAATAAGCCTAACCCCCATCAGATACTTTATTTTCTTCTATCCTCTGAATCTCCTGCAAAAGATAGAGGCACTTTAGCAATGAGATACCATAAACAAATACCAAACTGCATTCCAATGAAGGAGAAACATTTACTATTACTACACTTTCCAAATTCAGAAGGAAAAGAGAAAGAGTACAAACCATTTGCGATACGAAATCCAGAAGCAAAAGTGCTTCACTGATCTTCCTGTTCCGGAAAAGTCCCTTGACAAGGGTACAGAACGATTCCATATCCGGACTGACACCTTTCTTCGTCATGTCAGAGAACAACTGCAAAGCCTTGTCCACTTTATCAGCAAGGCAAAGGCTTTCAATCAACATATTATATGTGCTACCGTAGTTAACCAACGTGGGTGACAACGTTGCAACCTCTTCAAGAAGCGTAATAGCCATCTCCAACCTCTCACCTTTAATAAGATTATCAATCAGAAGCCTATATACAGAAACAAACGGGGCAGTATCATCCTTCGCTATCTCATCGAGAAGCCCAAGAGACTCTACGAACTCTTTCCTGAATCCTTCAACGACTTTACGATACCCTGCGGCATGTGTAGGCCAATGCGTCTGTTTCATCTCTTCTAAAAGATTGTGAGCCACATCCAACGCACCGTTTTCGCAACAGTGACCTATCAACACCCTATAAGTAACATAGTTTGGAGCAACACCTTTGGAACCCATCCGCTCTAAGAGCTCAAGGCACGTCTCTATCTTACCAATCACTCCAAATCCATCGATCAACGCCGTATACGTCACAACGTTCGGCTGACACCCGTTCTCTTCCATCACTTTCATAAGCTTATAAGCTTCATCAGTTTTACCAACCTTGCATAAGCCATCAATCATCTCGGTGTATATAACCACATTAGGCTTACAGCTGTCAAGCATCTTCGACAACACTTTCGAGACTAAATCTTGCCGCTTCATTTTGAAATAACGATCGATCAAGGAACTGTAAGTATATATGGTTGCTGTAAACCCATGCTCAGACATCTCAGTTTTCACTTCTTGCGCTTCCTCTAGTTTCCCAACCTTGCAGAGTCCATCTATAAGAGCATCATACACAATCTCATTCGCCTCACAGCCTTCCATGGACATAGCATCCAACAGCTTACGAGCTTCTTCCACTCTATGCGACTTGCAGAAACCATCTACCAAAGCTCCATAGGTAACTACATTCGGTCGCTCGCCATCTTGGTCCTGCGTGAAGTACATATCTACATCCGGAACAACATCTTTGCTGCCACACATTCTTTCGAAAATCCGGCAAGCTTTCTCTGTCTGTCCAGCTTTACAATGCCCATCGATTAAAGCGGAATACGTAACAACATTGGGGACGCACCCTTCAGACACCATCACTTCAAACAGCTCATTCGCATAACCGACCTTCTTAGCCTTAAGATACGCATGGATAAGAGCAGTATACGTGACGACATTAGGTGCACAACCAACGTTCCTCATCTCATCGAACCACTTACGAGCCTGTTCGATCAAACCAGCTTTACAGAAGCTATCTACCATGATGGTATAAGTGTAGACATCGGCAACAAGACCACGAGTTTTCATTTCTTCAAACAACAGAAACGCCATCTCCATTTTCGAAGCGTTGCATAAGTAACCAAGGACTTTGGAATAAGTACTGTTATCCGGTATAAACCCCTGTCCAATCATTTCGCGGATGACATTAAACGCCTTCTCATACTTGCCAGCACTGCAAAGACACTTAGTGAAGCTGCTGACGTTAATCTTATTAAGAACAACCCCTGCAGCAAGCATCTCACTATAAGCTCTCTCAGCCAACTCCAAAAGATCAGAACTAAGCGAGTCTTTCCCACCGCAGATACTCCCAATCAATATATTGTAGACAACATACCCTGGCGTGTGACCGCACTGAACCATTTTTTTAAACAGTTTGTATGCATACGAATGATCTCCCGTTGTGCAATAAGCATGTACAAGAGAATTAAAAACCTTGGGACTCGGATAACAACCTTCGATCATCATCATACTAAGCACTCTCTTACACCTACCTAGCTGCTTTTTATTCAAGCATCCACACAACAAAGTCGAATACGTTACAACATTCGGAAGACATGCATCAGCTCGCATCCTATTCAAGAAATCCATAGCCTCTTCAAAAAGCGAAGCTTCACACAGACCAGAGATCAGTTTCGTATAAAATACAGTGTCAGGAACAAACTTCTCAGCTTCCACCAACGCTAGAGCTTCTCTCCACTTCCCTACTTTACATAGAGAATAAGCAAAGCAACGAAGCGTAAACCCATCCATACTCACATTGGCAAGCGACATCTCACGATGAACCAAAGAAGCAGAGTCCAAACTCCCAGCGTTGAGAAACGCTTGAACCAAACAATTATAAGTAGATCTCGAAGGTCTAAACCTAAAATCTTTCAACCTCCCTAACTCCTCGAGAGCAATGCTGAACGAACCGTTCCTGCAACGTCTCCTTATCAACACGTTCAGGAACTCCCCAAGCGTTTCCTTGTCGTCTTCTCTGATCTGTTGTATGAGTTCTTCCGGGACTTTTTCGTCATTGTCAGTTACAATCAAGTCTACCAAAGCGTTAAACACAGGTGGTGTGTGTTTATAACCTATCTGCCTACCTGCCCAAACGAAGAAGCTGATGACAGCAGAGGGTTTTTCTACCAAACGCAACACCTCGATCACCAAGCTCTCGTTAAGTTTCTCTCTGAATTGCCTAAGGAGCTTCTGGGATTTGCTATCAAACACGTCTTCGCCACGAGAGACAACTGCAATGGCTATAGCATCGATGGAAGGTGATTGGGTTGTGGTCTTTGGAGAGTCAGCAAGAGAATCAAGAAGAAAGGAGTGGTCTTTAGTCAAACCCGCCACTTCCCGGGGATCGTTAGGTGAGAAAGGTTCGTCGAATCCGTACATTTCATCCGGCGGAGGAGTTGAGATGAATCTAGCGGTGAGATAACGGCTACAGGTGGATACTGTGTTGAGAAGAGTTCGATTGAGAGATGAATTGGTGGAGAATTGGATAAGAAGATGATGGGAGCGAGAAAGAATGCATCTTACGACTGTTTTGTTCATCTCGATGGAGAGAGATTTAGGGTTTAGAAGAGTGGTTTCTGGGTTTATATGAGGAAGAAGAAAGGAATGGAAAAAAAATTTAAAAACAAAAATCTGAGAATGATGTGAACGAGTGAAACCACCTGATAGATGTAGAAACTTTAGGGTTTAAGGGTTTAAAGGATTGAACCCACCTGGAATCAATATACCAACAATTGAAGCAAACCCGACCTTGTTGCAAGTTTTCAATTAGATTCTCAATTCAACATTTTAACCAATAAATGTTTAGTTGGCATGAAAAAGTAGACTGAAACCTGGTTTGAATTTGGGAAAATTGGTAGTTGCAGGAGTTTAGTGACAAATAGTTCAGAAGTTTAACAAGTTATAAACGCAGAAGAAAGAATCCACGTCAAAAACAAAACTTGGTGGTCTGAGCAAAAGATAACCATATGATGTGTTCTATTGATTTTAGTCTTGGCCTCTTCTCATCTTCTTCTTCTGTTTATCTTCCGTACGATACCTCTCACGTCTCTCCTCTCTGTTCCGTTTCTTAGATATTACCTCTTTCTTAGCCTTCTCTGCCTCATAAGCTTTCCTCTTCTCCTGCTCCTTTGCTTTCTTCTTAGTCATCTGCATTGGTACACCACAGTTCAAGCTACTATTAATAAGAGAGGATATACCAATCATAGACACCACATGATAGTAGATTTCTAAACATTACCTTGACTTTATTCATCAGCTTATAGTGCTGGACGACGGCATGAGCTTTTCTTTCTTCTGGCTCCATTACTACAGCTCTTCTAGCATCTAAATCTGGTCTTTTCCGCCCTGGTTTGTTTTTGGGTTTGGAAGCAAACGGCAACTCTGCTTGTAGTTTCTTTGGAATCACCAATGGATTGAACTTCTTCTTCTTCCTTTCGATTGGCTACATGGAAAAAAAATGAGAGAATTAATTATGGAAAATCAAGGGAACCTAATGTTTACTGCATTTTTTTATGGGGGCGTTTTTTTACCTTGTAGAGTGAATCCTTGTTCACCGGAATAGGAATGTTATGCTCACTACGGAGTTCCCTAAACGTTTTCATTCCTGTCCAGGTCTTATCGCGAGGTTGCAAGGCTGTAGTTAGAGGGTTGTAAAATTGTGGAACTTCCACCTGGGTCCAAGCCCTTAAGAAGACTATGTCGCTCATTTTTATTTGATCTTCAAAGGTACACCTCGCAATCCCTTCTTGGGCATTGTTATCGAGCATGTTTTTCCCAGCCTAGCAAATAAAAAAGGGAAGGTTAACCACCGACTGTGTAGCTTCTTAGACTAATGGAAAACTGGAAATTACATGAGAAAACAGTCAAGGTCAAAAGCATGCGTACCTTTTTCACTTGTCCTCTAATGCCACTAACTGTCCGGACAGATGACCCTTCAAATCGAGCTATTTCAAGATCAGATGTGAACATGTCTTTGATGAATGCAGTGTTTTTCTTGATCTTGCAGGGGTGCCCGACCAGCTTGATTTTCTTTGAAATATGGGATTGGTGATTATACTCAAGTACGACCGAAGTCGCTGTTATCCTAAATCCTGTCTGAAGCACAGCACCAAGAGAGCGACAGTCAGTAGGAAAGGTATTAATAGAACTTTACACGAGCAACAAGCCAATAAAATTCCTCTTTATGACTAAAACAAATACTAGACCACTATGGATGAAAAAACTGCAGTTCCACAATACCTCAACACTGACCAATGGGTTGATATGATAGAAAATTTACATGAGAAAACAGTCATTTCAGCTTGTGGTAACAGTTACAGGAAGAAGAAAGTATCTTAGCTTTTATCAATTCATATGCGAGTTCCAATTTGCTAGTAATGACTATTGGTGGTTAGTCCACCTTAAACTCACACTACCCATTTCATGAAGATGCACTTCGTTTTAACAAATACGTCTATCACAAAAGAACAATCAGACTCCAAAGGTAACTTAGCACAGTGAATTATACCTGATTGCTTGACAGGTTTTGGAAAGCGACAAAGCCTGTGTTGGGTGGGACAAGAGGACCCCAGAACATAGCAAGGCAGTGCATGTGTTCTGGAGTATACTTAAGCATTCGATGTCTACCATTGCGATCTTCAATGGCGTATACAGGAATAGTCTGGTAACGTCTCCATCCAATAGACACAATAATGGGATCTCTTGTCTTCAGTACTTTCTTGTGCCACCTATGTTTCTTCAACCGGGCCTAAAGACAAAAATCATATCATACAATAAGCAGTATTCAATACCAACTTGCTTCAAATAAGACTAAAATTTCATGATGAAATGAACTACTTTATCCAACTTTCATCTAGGTCATAAAAGAGAAAATGGTCGCAGCCTTACCTGCATATATCCAGCACTATCCTCGCCGAAACCAATACCTCCAATAAGAACTGGATGACACGGATCAAAGAAATCAACCATCTCATAAGGAACATTGTGAATCTCCAGCCGCAAGTATGTTCCAGTCCGGAATCCTTCTATCTCTATTCGAGTATCTTCGTCAAGATCATTGAGTTCCAACAGATTCATTTGTTTTCTCAATTCAAGCTCCTCCTTCAACTGGGGAGCCAATAGAGTGAGTGAACAATAGAAAATAACAAAATCTTTTGCAGATAGTAACGTTTACTTACTTTGTCAACGAATCCGGGTTCCTTGGCTTCAATATTACGGGGATTGATCCCATCACCATTATCATTGTCATCATCCTCCAACTCCGATTTATCGCTTGTACAATGAAGTTAAGGTTGAACAAAAAACGTAAGTTGTCAAAGTGCAAACTAAAACAGAAGCATAAAACCAGATATGACAAATAAAAGACATACGGTACATAAATTGTTAGCCTAACACAGATATGAATGACGGCAAGTATATAAATTGTTAGCCTAACAAAGATATGAATGATGGTAAATGATATGATGCGTAGAATAGTAAGAAATGCCATGCAAATAAAAAGGATATTGTGCATCAAACTTTGCTCGGAGAGCCAGCTTTTTAAGCCTACGCTCAGCTGCTTCAGCATCTTCATTTTGATGTGTATCAGTCTCCATGTTCTCATGGTCATCATGTTTCTCTCCTGTCTCTAGATCCTCAAAATCACCATAAAGTTCATCATCTTCTCCCTCATCGCCAGCAACAGAATTTCTATTTCTCAGAGCAGCTTTTGACCAGTCACCCGTGGTAAACCGATTACGAATGTCCTCACAAACTTCTTTCTCTTTCCAGTTCTTCAAGTTTCCATAATTTACAAATTTGGAACAATCCTCCGAGTTGACATGTCCCGCATCAAGTCCACCACTTAAGTTCTGGAAGTTTATGAAAAAACAGTAGATAGTTCAAGCCAATTAGATTCTAAGAATAAGAAAGGATTACCAAACTATGTATGGTCTTGAAGACAAACCTTGCTATGTTCTCCTTTCGGCTTAAAGAAGTCTTCATCATCACTTATTTCATCGTTCTCGTTTATCAAGGCAGTAGCTGTTGATGCCGATGCACCATACACAATTTGCATCAAGTTGGGGTTCTTCTTTCTGCCCTTCTCCTTTAAGGGTTCTTTCCATTTTGATATGTTACCAAGGACCTTATCTTCTGATTGCTCAGCATCATCTTCATCTGAGTCCTGCGAGTTGGAATCAGTGTCATCTTCCCCATCTTTATTTTCGTCAGATTCAGCATCTTCTGCTTCCTCATCATCATCTGCGCCCTCATCATCATCATTTCCTTCTGAGTCCTGCGTCACACACACCCATGCATAACAACCAGTAACACTGGTCAGACAGACTTGAAGAAAATCATTTGGTTTTGAATAATTGAAATATTACGAAAAATCAGATCAAGCAAAGAAATTTCAATTGCATCACTCACACCAACCTCATCCTTGAAGATAGCTTTCCTCCTCAACCTTCCATTACGGAGCTCGGTTTTCTCCTTAATTTTCCCGTCATTACTCTCTACATCCATATCATGATCGTCATCATCATCGGACTGAGATTCATCCGATGACTCAGTGTCAGAACCTTCGGGTGACAATTGCGCTTCTTCATCAAGTATTCTTTCTGAGCTGGCACTTTTCTTTTTGCCAAATAAATTAATGAAAGTCTTCTCTAATTTCTCATCAACAGAATATTTTGTGTTCTGCAACGACTTCACCAAATCTTCACCAACATCCTTGCCCTTTCCTGCCAAAAGAAAAATGTCATTATCAGAGATCAGAGCTACAAACCATTACTGAGGTAAAGCATAAAGCGAGCAAAAATATAAAAATGCAAGATGCTGGAAAACCCTTAATAACCTTTATTAGCAGTTTCTCCATTTTCATCATCAGTTTTAGAGTACTGAACAAGATGATCATTTATGTTGATGTAAACAGCATCTTTGTCATACAAAAGATCTCCTATCCCGGACATAGGAGCATAGAAAAGCTTTTCTCTGTCCCTCAGCCCCTTTTTCTTGGCAGCTGAGGGTAAAGGACAAGGATCAGGTAATGCCGTCACGCCAGCTAAACTATAGTCACCAACTCCAGCAATATGAACCTGATAATCATAAGAACTAATATCAGATGCATGTTAAACATGTAAAAAAAGGTCTATTGCAAGGGTTAAGACAACATTATCAGCATAACAGCAATCATTTAGATCAATGAAGTAGAGGGTATACAAATCTATGCTACTACCAGTAAGGTAGACCCAAAAAAAAATGCTATCAAAACATCCCATTTCTTGGCTCAATGAAAACTTGATCTTTTACCCGGGACTTATCTAGTAATTTTGCAACAGAAGTACTACTAAGCACACAAAAGGCTCACGTATCCGGCCATGGAAATTTTCATAGGCTAAGATGAGTCTGTGTTTAAGGACAATAATGAAGAAACATCTGATGACATACCTTCATTCCTTTTTTCAAGTTACAACCACGTAGGTAACCATACAATGTGATATTTCTATCGCATTTCTTATCCATCTGAACTTTCTCGGGAGGGGTAACATCTTCCAGACGATCAGCCAACACATAAGGATGTGCTGTCCTCCATGACAACGGATGAAACTTGATGACAGATATAAATCGGGAGAGATTGAGAACTTCACGTTGCGAATACCTGAGAATAAAAAGATAAAATCAAAGGTAAACCTCAAGCGTTGATTGTAAATGTTATCCAACTTGGTGAAACTACCAAGAATGTAGATACTTACTTCCCATGAATGAGACCAGATAAATAGAACAATTTAGCTCCATTGTAAATTTCAGTCCAAAAACGATGCTTGAGACGTTGCTTTGTCTTCCTCAGCTTCTTCACATCCTTGAACTTATCCAGGTGAGTGAGGACTCCCATAACTTTAGGAAACCCATGCACTTGCATAATATTGAGGAACTCAAAGGTTTCCTGAGAATCAAAACAGATTAAAAAGACAGTTTACTTACCACATTGCCTATGCCAGATAAAAAGGTCAAGCATCTTAACGCATACACTATGAAGAGAGAAATTAAGGAGGAAAATAATCGTGAGTGGTGTCTCACCATCTCAAAACCATAACTCCCGTCTATGAGAAGAATAGCTAGATCAGCAACCTTGGCACAATCAATCATCCCATTGATGTCATTAGGGCACTCCACAAACTGTATCCGTTTCTTCTTCCCTAAACACATAACCAGCCAAAAATGAGAAGAGGAATAAAAACACACCCTAAAAAATTAAAAGGGAGCAATGAACAATGTATCACAGAACCTTGAACAATAGTAATAGGTCCTCGAACCTCAGGCACATTCTGGTGAGTAAAATGCTTAACAAGAGACTTAATCACCAGTGACTTTCCAACCTATAGTAATCAAACACAGTGATACCATCACCACATCTACAGAAAAAGATAGCTTATCTAAAGAGTGTATAAGTGAACACAGTACCCCTGGGGGACCTTGTACAACGACGACGAAAGGAGGAGGTTCTCCATAAGTACGATCAGCAGTCGGAAGATGAATCCTCCGTTGTTCCTTCTCCACCGCGCGAATCTTCAGACGCTTCGCCTTAACAGCCGACCTAACGCTAAACGCCTGCAGAAATACAAGTGAAAATCCGGTTGTTTACCAAAACAGAGAGCAGAAGATTCAATAAAGAAAATCTGAAAAGGAGCTCACTCTAGGGTTTGGCTGCTTGTTATCGGCGACACCACGCTTCTTCTTGTCAATCTCGGATTTCTTCCTCATCGTAGGACCTGATTTGCGAGTCCTGTGCGACTTCTGCGACGACATCAAGTCGTCGGCGGCCATGGCGTATGGTGAGAACTGAGGAGAAGAAGATGAAGAAAGGTTTTTGGTGGCGGACCGTCGAGAAGAGAAGATATTAATCAGGTGAGGATGCAAAACCCTTGTTCATATAAACCCTTGATCAAAGACGGTTAAACCGAACAAACCGGATAATATTATACCAGAAAGAAACCATACCCGGTTTGATTTAATTTTAACATTCTATATTCATTCCGGTTTGGTTTAATTTGACATCCTACATTTGTTCCGGTTCGATTTACCACTTCGAAGAACAAGTTCTCACCTTTCTCTTTTCTCATCAGCAATTTGAAGATTGAAGACGGGAGAGAGAGCTTGGAGGAGAACGACGAAGCATTCCGAAAAAAGAAACTCTCTTTCTCGTCTCCAAGCTCGTCTGAATGCATCAGCACGCGCTTGCCCTCAAATTTCACTCCTTCTCTCCTCAGTATGCGTTACCCCTCTCCAATTTCACCCTCCAAAGCCCTAATCCTCTCCAATTTCGAGTTCCCAATGTGAGCAGCCCCGTATCCCTCCGCTCCCGGAGCAGCGCCGCCGCCGATGTATCCCCCGTTAGATACAGGGATGGCTCCTCCTCCTCCGTCGGGTCGCTCGGGGAAACCGGAGGTATCGTGGTGACGGAGAAGCCTATCGATGTCGCAACTCTGGGTAATCTCTGCGTCGACATTGTTCTCAGTGTTCAAGAATTGCCCCCTCCTTCTCGCGGGGAACGCAAGGCACTCATGGACGAGCTCTCTCTTTCTCCTCCGGATAAGGTTTGAGTTTTAATGATAAAGTGAAACACTTTGTTGACTCATCATTGTTTCTGGTGTTTGTTATCAGTGAAGATATTTGTTTTTGTTTTTTGTTTTTTTGCTTATAGAAATATTGGGAAGCAGGTGGGAACTGTAACATGGCTATAGCAGCTGCTAGACTAGGGCTTCAGTGTGTTGCTATCGGTCACGTGGGGGATGAAATCTACGGAGAGTTTCTTTTGGATGTGCTTCATGAAGAGGGTATAGGTACGGTTGCGTTGGATGGAGAAGCAAATGCCAAAGACGCCAGCTCATTCTGTGAGACTCTTATTTGCTGGGTTCTTGTGGATCCTCTGCAGAGACATGGGTTTTGCAGGTACTGCTTTTTGCCATTCCGAGTTTATATGGGTGTTAATATAACTGTAAAAATGCCTCTCGTCGAAAGTTAGTTCTTTGATTTGTAGTGGTTTGTGTGTGACGACAGTGTCTAATGTTATACAAAAATGCATAATTCCAATGATTTAGTTTGATCGTGATGGTGATGGCTATCTAGAAATAGGAGGTTTCTTTTAAAATAGCTCTTTTGGAATGAATGAATGCTGCTAACTCATTGTAGTTTTTCTTAATGTCTATGCATAAGAACGTATGGCTTTCTTGTTTAGACATCTCGTTTCTCTTAGAGATACAAACCTATTGCCGTGATCTGGTCATACTTGCTTCCTTTCCTATTCTGTTTTCCTAGTTCTTTGAGGTCTTTCACTAGGGTCTCTTTTTATTCCTATTCTTATGTCTGTATGTGAATCGAAATCTTGTAGGTGATTCCATTGTGCATACGCCTTATACAGTCATTTTCCTTTTAAGTACCTTGAACTTTATTACCAAAAGGTACTTATGTCTGTGGTTGTTTCTCTTTTTAAGTCGAGCTGATTTCAAGGAGGAGCCTGCTTTTAGTTGGATAACTGATCTATCTGATGAAGTAAAGATGGCAATAAGACAGTCAAAAGTTATTTTCTGCAATGGTTATGACTTTGACGATTTCAGCCCTAGTTTTATAATGTCAACAATAGATTATGCTACCAAAGTTGGGACAGCTGTATTCTTTGATCCTGGACCACGCGGAAAGAGTCTTTCCAAGGGAACTCCTGATGAGCGCAGAGCACTTGCTCATTTCTTAAGAATGAGTGATGTTCTTCTACTAACTTCTGAGGAGGTACAGTGCTTCGGTCATAACAATATGGTGATTAGTATTGGTAATAGTAAGTTAACTGATCAAATTATTGTTGACCTGTTTAATGAATTACTCAGGCCGAGTCTCTAACTGGCATCAGGAACCCTGTAAAAGCAGGACAAGAAATTCTGAGAAATGGGAAGGGAACAAAGTGGGTGATTGTAAAAATGGGCTCAAAAGGTTCTATTCTAGTGACCAAATCTAGTGTCTCAGTGGCACCTGCATTTAAGGTATCTGCTTACAGATCAATCTAATTTCTCATCTGACAGTTCACCTCAAGGTGCTGAAATTCGAATTTATATGTAGGTAAGTTTATGTAATGATGTGAATCTTTCTTTGGCAAAACAATCATGATTCAGGTGGAGGTGGTTGATACTGTTGGATGTGGAGACAGTTTTGTGGCTGCAATTGCATTGGGTTATATACGCAGCATGCCGCTTGTTAACACCTTGACGATTGCAAACGCGGTTGGAGCAGCAACTGCAATGGGGTGTGGAGCAGGTAGAAACGTCGCGAAAAGGCATCAAGTGGTGGATCTCATAAAGGCGTCGAAACTCAACGATGAAGAGAACTTGTTAAAAGAACTACTTGCCGAAAACCCGGAAACTCCCAAAGTCAATCTCCTTTCAAAAGGGATGATGAGAAAGGAAGGAAGCAACAGCCAGCAGATAGAAGTAATCTCAATGGAAAAAGTTGTTTCTGAGTTGCTTCCGGAGATTGAACTTGGGAGGTGTTGTGTAAAGGCTTCGTCGTGATGCATTTGAAACAGACTCAAAACTTCTTGGAGAGATTTTGATCGCTCACAAGATTCGCGGGGAAACTTATAATCCAGTAAGTGTGGAACTTTTTCAGCTGGCTGGATGTAGAAACCTCGCGTAATTGATTGTTTGGCTAATTTTTCTATTGGAACAATCCCTCAACTCTCAAGGGAGATATGAAAGTGAAGTTTGATCTTACAACAGTAAGGATAAAGATAAGTTTGGTATTTTTATTTTTGATGTTTGTCTTCTGTTATTGTGTAGTGTATGTTGGTGAGTGTTTTGTAGGAATTTGACTGTTGCATATTCAGGATATTAGACGAACAGAAAACAAAACAGAGTTGATCAAGACATTTTATATTTTAAGATAATTTTTCATACATAATTGCATCCACATAGAGTTCATAATTAAAAAAATGTTGGATGTATGTTGTGAATGGATGAAACTGCAACATCTATAAAGATTAATGTCATTGTGTATAAGATAATTTCTTAAAACCAACAATATTTAGGAGCAATCGGTCACAAGCTAATTTTAGTAACCGGCTAACCGCTGCTAGTGACGGCTCTGAATGAAGGGAGTATATGTGATAATGGATGGGGACATTCTCATGTGTACCTTTTGTGGTGCAGACATAACAATGACTTAGGAACGTGCACCCCATTACAGAATGGGAGCTGGATACTACTTAGCTTCTACTATCATATCAATATTCGGTTAATAGAAAAAGAAAAATGGTGAAGGTTGTGGTTTATGGCAGCGGATAGGTTGGAAAGAGACGGAAACACTTTACTAGTGGTTCGAGAGGAGATGAGAGTGATTGAAACGAGTATGCAGACTTCATTAACGAGTTCTATATTCTGAAACCGGATCAATCTGAAAGAACTTGTTCTTTCACCTCCAAAGGTTTAACAACAATCAACAGGATCAAAACAACATCAAAAGCTGAACAGAGAGAGGTGATGAACATTGAAAAGAGATTTTAGCTATTATATATGATAAGTCCAAGTAACCATAGATTACAAGAACATCAAAGCAAACAAGAAAGATCGGATTATACAAACACTACCAACCTACAAGAGATAGAAAGCTACAACCATGTATCCACTAAAACTCTAGACTCACTTCACCGCCCTCTTCGAAGCCCTCTTCGCTGGAGACTTAACCGTCTTCGGCTTCACAACCTTCTTCACTGGAGTCTTCTTCTTTGTCGCCACCTTCGTAACCTTCTTCTTAGCACCACCAGCAGCAGCCTTCTTCCCCGGAGATGTAACCGTCGAAGTTTTAGCCGCCTTCGCCTTAGGCTTCGCAGCAGCAGCAGCCGCTTTCCTCTTGGGCGCCGCAACAGCTGCCTTCGGCTTCGCCTTGGGTTTAACCGCCGCCGATTTCTTCGCTACCTTCGATTTCGAACCTGCCGCGGTGGTAACCTTCGTCCCCTTCGGCTTTGAAACCTTCGCCGCGGTGGTTGCAGGTTTCTTCTTCTCCGTAACCGCCGCCTTGGGAGATGATGAAGACTTAGCAGACGGAATCTTAAACGAGGCTTTAACCTTCACGAGCTTCTCGGAAGCCACGAGCCTCTTGAGGTTGAGAAGCAAGAGCTTCCTGAACGAAGGCGAGAGCACCTTGTGCTTCTCCTCGATGAACTTCTGAATCGCGTATTGGCTAGATCCAGTCCTCTCCTTCAACGACACAATCGCCTCCTTGATCATCTTAAATCGCAACAACAACAACAACACAATCAATCTCACGAATCTCGATACACGAATCGATTAGGAATAAAAGTAGATCCGAATCTCGTACCTCTTCGTAAGTAGGATGAGTTGAAACAGACTTCTTCTTCGCAACGGCAGCAGCAGGCTTCTTCGCCTTCGCCTTCACTTCCTTAGCTTTCTTCGTCTTGCCTCCCTTCGCAGCAGGCTCCGTCGTGTTGGTTACGTCCATAGGAGGAGGGATGTTCTCTTGATCGACCGCTGGACTCGTCATCTCAAACTTTGATTTGATTGGCTAGAGAAACCGTAAACGTGAGCTTTTGGAGAAGATGAGAAGTTATTATGAGAAATGGTGATGTGTGATCGTATCATCGGAAACGTCAGGTTTATATATAGTTAGATGTGTGATAGACGGCACGCCGTATCTCTCTTCTGATTGGTTGAAACATTCACTACGCGGATCGCTACTCTTTTTCTCAAAGTTTGAATGGCAACCGTTGGATCTTTTTTTTTATCAACGGCTTAGAAGGCATAGGGGTGGGGAAGTTAGTGGATGTTGGGATTAGATGCTTTTAGGTATGTTTTCTGTGTTTTTAGGCTCGATTGATTTGATCATAACTCGTTATATACTTAATGAAATTCGTTTTTGTTTTTTGCATTGGGTAGAAAACTCTGTGAGGTTTCTTTTGGTTATCTAATTGAGTCGAAATGATTATTCTGTGATGAGAAAATCGGTTTTAAAGCGAGATATGTCATGAATATTGTTTTTTCTTGGCTGTGTCACAGTACATTTGGTTTTCTGAATATTACTTAAGAGAAGTTCATAGAAAAAGTATGTTAATCTTAAACCAGAAAACCAATGAGTGAATCCAACCATGAACCCTGACATTTCGGTTACTCTTTGATGCAAAATCATTTGATTGGTTACTGCTCGAGATGACCACTTTCTAGAATGTGCTGCTCACCGCTTGTTGATATGTGGTGGTATACCTTTGTTAAACATAGTCAGAGGGTTTCATATATATTGTGATCTACTTGTTAAGGATGTGATCAATTGATTTTAGCATAAACATTTGTAATAGTTTCACTTGAGTAATGATGCAAACGGGATTCTTAACGTATGACGGTATGAGTACCTCATGTACAGTAACCATGTTAAATACTTTGCTACGCATCAATTGGGCATCCATCCCACAGATGTCCATCATGATATATAACATCATGACAATCACATAGGATATGATATACGCATATGAACGGAACACCGAGACCAAATGGCAATATAGCGGTCCACACTAACACAAGATAGCACAAGTAGTGTCTCGTTGGTAATTAGCCATTTAAACAAAACATGGTTTCACAAGCGTCATCACAAAACATTGTTTGTGAGGTTTTTTATATATCTAAATTCTGGATTGGCCATCTACCGATTAACTGTTTAGTTTGCTAAAAGAATTTTACAACACATTCTACTACTCCCGCAGTTCAATTAACCTCCCCACTAGCAATGCTTAACACAGAGATGAAAAAACTATTAGCCTGTCTCCACAAATCTTCTTCTTACAGAAAGAGTCATGTAAGTTCCTTAGTTGTTGCACTCTAGAAGCTTCCGACCATAGACAAGCACCATCATGTAATCCTCTGCAGACGAACCAATCGATGCATCAACCCATTGGCGCTTTGAATTTCTCTGCAACCATAGATCCACCAGTTTCTGAAGCTTCAGCGTTGGAGTCACTGCTTCTCCCATACATCTGATCACTACCTGTACAAAACAACAAAATTTACATATATATATATATGATCACCCAAACATCCACCGGCCATACTTGCGGTTCGCTCTAAAGAACTGACAATACTCATTAGTCAGCTTCCATTATCTATAGCGCCATATAAAAAGACACTTACCTCAGTTCCACTCTGGAGATCCAGCTTCCTCATTAGGTACTTTTGGATAAAAGAAACTGGAATATCTCCATCCCTGTCACAGAAAGAGAGAAACAGAGGATAACATAACGCAAAAAAAAATACTATCTAATTGCCAATCAAGTGGAATAATACAGAAACTGATAACAAGAACCAAGAAACCTTACCTTATTCTCAAAAAATTAGCTGGGATTTGAGGCAAAGATGTTTTTCCTTCCCTGAAATCACCAAGCCCCTTGTCAACATACCAACAGGATAGAGACAAAAAAAAAGAAAAAGAGAAAGAAAGAGCTCAAAGAATATCACTGATCAGTGGAGGCCACAAGCGAGAACCAAACAGGTCCTCTCCTCCTCTCCCGTTTTGCACTCGACTCACCTGGTTGTATTGCATTTCTAGAATCACCAAAGGTGGTGGAAGGCCTTTTGCGCTAAGTCTTAGGCAGTCTCTTCGGAGTAGTAGTAGTTTCCGATGCTGTATGATCACAAACACCATTGTCACTCTTTTGATACTCGCTTTTACATTTGCTCTTGTGGTCCTTAACTTTGGGTTGCTTTTGTTTTTGAGATGTACTAGCCTGCTCAGATTTCGAAGCTGACTCTTGAGAAAAAGCAGAAGGCTTCAAGGTATTTCTCTTGTTTGCCACTTCGACCAGAAAATTCAAAGTTTTCCAATACGATTCGTCATCCCAAGGCTCATCACTACTACCCTTGTTTACCTGCTTTTTATTCTGACTAGATTTTATACTCGGGCTGCGAGTCTGTTTAATATTTTTTGTTTAATTTTATATTTTCAAATATAGTTATTCATATAATCTTTATTTCTATAAAAATAGTTAAAATATGATATATTTTTTTCTACTTATGTTTGCCTGTATAATTATGTTCTTTAGTTTGTTTACCATTTAGTATCTATCTATTTATAATTTTTGCTTACAAATACTTATATTAGTTAAGAAAAGTTTTACTATTTCATTATTTAAAAGATTGCTCAATTCATATAAGTACAATTATATTATTGTAAACATTTTTGTTAGACATTTTACCTGTATAAGAGATTAATCTATATGCATAGTATATAACTTTGCTTTTTTACTTAGCAACGTGTTAAACTGAAAAGTGTGCTTGTTATATATATTTTTCTTTCAATCGATACCATTTTGATTGTTATATATTCATTGTGTGCAGATATGTATTTGAAATAATTTTCGTTATTTAAAAAACTGTATGTATGTGATAGTATATAATATTTAGATAGAAAATTTTAATCACAATAAATATTTTTCTGAACATAACTAATATTAAATAGTTTTTGTTTTGTAAAAAATACATATATAACTAATTTTTACTAAGCTAAGTAATATTTTGTATATTGAGATATAACATAAAAAATCTAGCGTATTAGATTTATTTTCCAGTACTTGATTTAATTAACTATGATATATAGTAGGGAAATTTATATGAATGTATAATGCAGTTAAATAGATATGGTTTTAATTTCCAAAAGTATATCACATATTAGTTGATGGTAAGATAAATAATGTTTTGTTGTTTTGTAGTTCTACATGAAAATTTGTAATACCTTTTGTAACCTGTTACATAATTTGACAATTAATTTTGAAGTTGGTAACTTCTAATAAAAAAGATAGTATATCTTTTATATTGAATATTTCTTGTAATCTGGTGTAAGATATAATTTTTTTTGTTTTGTTGACTGGTATTTTTATATTTTGTACTATCGTGTTCATGAATGCATTTGGCTAATCTTCTTATCATTTTCTTAAGTTTATCATTCAGATTATAATTTATTATTGATATGCCGTAGCAATTTTATTGAAATTTTTAATGAAATTTACTGTAGACATGAATTCAATGATTTTAAGAGATCGTTTAGTTTGCTTTATTATTAATAATCATAATTTTTTAAAAAGATTTGTTGACTACACCTGGTTTTAGATTTTCTTGATAAAGCATATTTCGATTAACTTCTATAAGGGTTATGTTTGTATTATCTTTTAAAATTTGTGTTGAAACATAATATAAAAGGTTGATAAAAAATTCAACCGCTGATTATTAAACAGTCTGTTGTCTTTTGAATGATAAGAAATAAAATTTTTAAACTCATATCAAAGTTATCATTTAACAATATGTTTTTTCATATAAATGAATTTCTCTTGTCAGTAGCTTTTTGGTTATTTTTTTTGTAAACTCAATGAAAGGGAAATGATATAGCGGTTTAAGAAAGCAAATAGTTAAAACCATGTATTATTTTAGGTATAATTTCAAGGACATAAAACAAAAAGGCGGATAGCTTAGCATGTGGTGTGAGGCAACAAACGTTGTTTACTGTCTGTATGGATACAGAGCAACCAGTTTGGTTTACAGAGTCCACATGAGTCTGTAATCTTGTCGACAAAAAAAATTATGTATAATTTCATTTTATTGTGAAGCAGATTTCTTTTTTGCTATATTGACATTTTTATTATACATATTAAGTTAATTAATTTTAATAATTTTTTTTATTTTGTTAGTTTAATTTATTTCATATTTTTATGTATTTCTTTGGTAATACTTAATATTACTATATTATTTTATATTTTCAGTTTAATTTAATAAATAGCATTTTAAGTAAGGCGTCATAAGTTAAATATTAAACGAAATTAATATTTAGTTTAAGTTTATTTTATTTTATTGGTTTTAGTTATATGAAATTCGTTTAAAATTTTTTTTCTACAAATACTAACTAAAACCAATAAATTAAATTGTGAATTTTTTTTCATTTTTTTATTGTTGTTTTAAAACCCTAAGTCGCCACTCTCAATGGTTAATCGCCTGTTGATTTTCATTTTATTTTAAAGCAGATTTTTTAGATATTGACATTTTTATAATTATACACATTAAGTTAATTAATTTTAATAATTTTTTTATCTTTCTTTATTCTTATTTTATACGTATTTCTTTTGTTAATATTTCTATATTGTTTTGCATTTTCCATTTTAATTTAATAATTAGCATTTTAAGTAATGTGTTATATATTAAAATTATTTTGCTAGTTTAAGTTATATTAGTTTTGTTTTAAAAAAATACCCTTTGCAAATACTAACTAAAACAATAAATTAAATTGATGAAATGTCATGTTTTGATTGATTGTATTAAAATTCTAAGTGACGATCTCAATAACTTATACCCTGTTGATTTCATTATATTTTGAGGTGGATTTGTTTGAGATATTGACATTTTTATAATTATAAATATTAAGGTAATTAGTTTTAATAAGTTTTTAATTTTCCTAGCTTACCTTATTTCCTATTTTATATGTATTTCTTTTGTAAATATTGTTATATTGTTTTTATTTTCTATTTTAATATAATAATTAGCATTTTAACTAAGTAAGGTGTCATATTAAATTTATTTTGTTAGCTTAAGTTATATTAATTTCGTTTTAAAAAATATTTTTTGGACATGTTAATATTTTTTAGAAACAAAAAGTTAAACTGATGATATGTCGTATTTTGATTGAGTTTTTTAAATATTATGTGGACGCTCTTAATGGCTTATAGCAGAAACAACCATTGTCTAAATATCTATTTTCAATATCTTTCTCTTTCTCAAACTAAATCATGAAAACTTTAAAAATTTAGACAATTATTTATAGTCTTCCAGGAAATTTTCTTATTTTACATATTTAGTGAATTCTCCTTTTAGATATTTTAGTTTTTGTTATCTCTTTTAGGTATGGATGATGGAGGGTGATGACTGTGTTGTCGTATTTTAGTTCGTAAAGCCACTTCGTATAACCATCTGCTAGCTATTCTTTAAATCTTGGTTCACATATTTACTTCATCTTCTGCTAATTTAAACCCTTAACAAGAATTTCTTTCCGTGCTGCTTTGATGATCGTAAAGGAACTTAAGGTTGGAATCTCTTTTCTCTGGAGAAATAGTTAACAAGGACAATCTAAAACCGAATCTTGTATTGAAAAACATTTGATTTCTAGACATCAAAATATATGAAAAAGCTATAATTGATCTAAATCAAAGCCTGGGAAACAGTAAAGAATAAATCATGAGATATAATGAAAAGTAGAAAGACCTAACCAAATATCGTTATAAAATTAGCTCTCGGCTTTCAACTTGATCTCAGCTTTGAGATTACACATCATCAGCTCAAGTCTCTTCAACTGTTTCTCAAGTTTTTTAGCCTCAGCTTGGTAACCAGATAGTTTCTTCCTCTCCTCGGAAACTTTCTCAAGCTTTTCCCTCAACCATTCCAGCTTAAAACCAGCTTGTGTCAGATCAAGCAAATCCTTGGAAACTTTACTTAGCTTACTTTCCGTTAGCTTCTCAAGAGGACTGTTATATAGTTTCTCATAGATTCTGAGGAGAATTTTCATGTATGCTGTCTTAAGCTGTGGATCTTGTGGTTGAATATACAATGCTGTCTCCGGGTAAGTCTCAAAAATCCACTTTGCTGACTTTACTTGAGAATCAAGAACTTGGAAGCCATTGACACACACGGTCTCGTTCTTCTTTCTGGGCAACACATGTGGATCTAGCCCACCGTTAACATAGACACTACCTATGTAGACTTCAATTTTGAGTTTGTCGTTCACAAGAATTTTTTTCTCTTGAAGTTTGGAAAGACTCAAGTCCGTCCTAAAACCCCAGCTTGGCAGTCTCTTGTTAAATTTGTGTTCAGTTACTGTTGATATATGGAGACATGAACAAAATTTAAAAAAAATCATATTGAAATTAAAAGGTTCTTTTTTTTTGTTAACAAAAAAAATTTCTTTTAATGTTAGTGAAATTAAAAGAAGGGCTTTGAAAAGACGAATTACTGAGAGTTCGGGAACGGTTAACGTCGGATGGGTTGACAACGACGAAGCGAAAAAATGTCTGTCTCGACCAACAGAGAGGCCGTAAGAGAGGATCTGGAACTTTTAGCCACAGAGACATATTTTTACTAATTTTATCTCCCTTGGGATATACGGAAACATACCTAGGAAAAATAAAACAAAAGTTAGTTTAAATTGTCCAGTAACATTTGTAGGCATAGGAGCTTGTTTTAAGTTACAAAAGAAAACATGTGTAGAAAGTATCTAAAGCTGTGTTACAAAAAAAAGTTATCTAAAGCTATAGCTTAAATCTTGTTTTTTTACCAGTCGCAGGATCCCGATGAGAATATAGGAGTCGAAAATACAGTATTCCTTTGGGAGAAGTTGTCTATCTCGAAAGAGTAAGTCATCTTACGATTGTTGTTCCCCATGACTTTCAGAAACTCTCTCTTAATTTAGGGTTTGATACTTTCTTCGAAAGAGGGACTACAAAACACTATATAGCACTAAAACCTCTATAAATTAATAATCTATAAATTAATAATCTTTATAAATTAATAAATTTTATTATTTACTTTATTAATTGGAATAAATCTAGATACTTATCTTTTATTTATATTTTCCATATTTTATAGTTTTCATATTTTAGTTTCCTATATTTAAAATTTTATTATAAATAAGTATTGAAACCTTTGATAATTAATTATATAGTTTTTGTTAATTCTTTGTATCATTCGATTAAATTTATCTATTAAAAAATTGATCTGAAAAATGCTATCGAAAGAAACTCTTTAATTGATCTAAAAATAAAAACAAGTCTCGTAGATCTTAGATCCCTTGATGGACCGTTCAACCTATTTGTCAGCTAAATCACTAAGCCTTAGTAAGTAGTAGTATATTTTGTAAAGCACAATAACAAAGAAATATATTTGGATTAACTCCAAATATATTTTATTGTTATCTCTTCTTTTTGTAATCATCAAATCTTTCATAATTATAAATCATGATAAATTTAAATATTTTAACAAAAAGATACGTAAGAAATACAATTTTGTTTATTTTTAAATTTATCTAGTTCCATTAAAATTCGCAATTTAGTTTCCCCCTCCTATATATCTATACTATTAAAAGTAGCCTTGAGGCTCCAGAAGCCGTCCACATCAGCGAAATTAGAGAGAGGCATTTGTGGACACGTGGCACTAATATTAAAAAAAATAGAAACAAAATAAAATGTAAATATATAATATAAGGAAAATAAATATTAAATAATACATAAATATACAATATAAGGAAAACCAAATAATAAGTAAATATACATATAAGAAATAAAAATACTACATTAAACATATATATGAGATAATGTATATTTTACATTTTAATTATTTCCGAATATTTTAATAAATGGTAACATTACAATATTAGTAAATATTACATTAAAAAATATTTTAAATAACCAATAGTTTTATATTTTTATTATTTCAAAATATTGCATCTATACTATTAATAGTAGCCTTTTGAGCTCCATAAGCCGTCCACATCAACAAAATAAGAGAGAGGCATTTGTTGACACGTGGCACTGATATTAAAAAAAATAGAAACAAAATAAAATGTAAATATATAATATAAGGAAAATAAAAATTAAATAATACATAAATATACAATATAAGGAAAACCAAATAATAAGTAAATATACATATAAGAAATAAAAATACTACATTAAACATATATATGAGATAATGTATATTTTACATTTTAATTATTTCCAAATATTTTAATAAATGGTAACATTACAATATTAGTAAATATTACATTAAAAAAATATTTTAAATAACCTATAGTTTTATATTTTAATTATGCGAAATAAGGGAGAGGCATTTGTGGACATGTGGCACTGATATTAAAAAAAATAGAAACAAAATAAAATGTAAATATATAATATAAGGAAAATAAATATTAAATAATACATAAATATACAATATAAGGAAACCCAAATAATAAGGAAAAATACATATAAGAAATAAAAATACTACATTAAACATATATATGAGATA
The DNA here is from genome assembly GCA_026261945.1 of Hirschfeldia incana. Classification (NCBI taxonomy): domain Eukaryota; kingdom Viridiplantae; phylum Streptophyta; class Magnoliopsida; order Brassicales; family Brassicaceae; genus Hirschfeldia; species Hirschfeldia incana. The sequence goes on along the minus strand of JABCMI010000028.1, from coordinate 1,652,151 downwards.
ATGTATATTTTACATTTTAATTATTTTCGAATATTTTAATAAATGGTAACATTACAATATTAGTAAATATTACATTAAAAAAATATTTTAAATAACCTATACTTTTATATTTTAATTATTTCGAAATATTGCATCTATACTATTAATATTAGCCTTTTGAGGCTCCAGAAGCCGTCCACATCAGCAAAATAAGGGATAAACATTTGTTGACACGTGGCACTGATATTAAAAAAATAGAAACAAAATAAAATGTAAATATATAATATAAGGAAAATAAATATTAAATAATACATAAATATACAATATAAGGAAAACCAAATAATAAGTAAATATACATATAAGAAATAAAAATATTACATTAAACATATATATGAGATAATGTATATTTTACATTTTAATTATTTCCAAATATTTTTATAAATGGTAACATTACAATTTTAGTAAATATTACATTAAAAATATTTTAAATAACCTATAGTTTTATATTTTAATTATTCAGAAATATTACATCTATACTAATAAAATGGATTATTTGAGGTTTCGTAGAGCGTCTATATCAATGGAAACCATTCTTCTGAAAGATGGCATGTGGCATTATTATTAAAAATAGTAAGTAAATAATAATTAAATATACATATAAGAAATAGAAATATTACATTAACATCTAACATAATTTTACGATTTGATATAAAAACAAAAAAATAGAATCAGTAAATATAAAATATCAGAAAAATATAAAAAATAAATATACAATATAAGAAATAGAAAAACAAAATTAAGCATATATCTGAAAATTTATAGTAAATAATAAGTAAATACATAATGTAAGAAATAAAAATATTTAATAAACATATATTACAGTATTAGAATAAGCAAATATAAATATAAGAAAAATAAACAATAAGTAAATATACAATATAAAAAATATAAAAACTACACTGAACATCTATCTGGAAAATATATAATAAAATATATAATTAATAAATATAAAATATTAGAAATAAAATATTACATTAAAGATCTATCGTAATATTACAAATGTATATAAAAACAAAACAATTAAAATAAGTAAATATACAATATAAAAATACATTAAACATCTATCCAGACAATGTGCAGTTTTACATTTTTATTATTTTTAATACTTTTATATAAAGGGACCGTTTAAATCAAACTCAAGCACATCGCTATAAATCGCTTTGTAATGCAATAACACTCATTGTGACTCATATGGCAGAATGAGCTATCGAATGTGAAATAGTCACATGTAGAAATATTGGTAACAGAGTCTCATTTTCAATAATCATTTTATCTTGAGTTGTCTTAGACCATCCGTACATACTTAAGAGAAGACAATTTTCAATAAGAGTATGCTATGCAATAACCATAAACAAAAGTCAATGAAAAAACTTAAAATTAGTGGTTCTATATTTGTCTAAATTATTTTCAGTCACGGCAAGATATATGTTGCTCTTTCAAAAGTAACACCACCTGAAAATTTAAGCAACTTACAAGAAGAAAAAGGCTCAGGAACTAGAGTGAATAATATTTTCTACATAAAAATCTTCAACATCTTCTAATCGTAAGGTCCGCAGATGGTAAATAAATATATTTAAATATATATACACAAAAAATATACATGTTTATTCACTATATAAGTTCCTAAATCTGACAAATACAGAAGAAAATCACACCGATAAAAAAATGAGAAAAAGACAGATTGCAGAGATGAGATGCGGTGGAGGAAAGCCTCTTTTATATAGGAAAATATGTTTGGATAAGTTCATATGGAAGAAATCCTCTTTTATATGGAGATGCGATAGTGAAGAACCAACTTTCAAGAAGTGTTTTTCATATGGCTTCATTACTCATAGTTTCTTCATCTCTTAGACATGAGAGTCTTACACATTCTACACATTTATTCATGCGGTCATAGCTCTTGCAAGGACAAAAGAAATATAGACTAGAGATTGTATTTTGAATAAAAATATATGGTTTCTAAACAGTAAAATGGAAAGATTGACAAGAGAAAAATTATGGAAATATTACCATGCACATGATTGTTTTCAGTCCTCTCCTTTAAGCATTACACAAATAAGCAAGAATCATTCTTCCCTAAGAACAAGAACAAAATAACAAATGACAACTTTTTGACATGATGATACATATATGTAGTACTAAACAATAACTAAGAAACCAAGTTCATATCTATCACGAACAAATACACTAGCTATAAACACCCACAAGCAACAGTAATACACAACTAAATATATCATAAGCAACTGCAACACAAGGAGTTAGGACCCAACCAAATCCATCATAATCAAACACACCAATCATAAACACATCAATGATTAATATTACAAGTTAAAGAGTATATCATATTGATCTTTAAGATGTACACAAGCAGGATCTCAAAAGTAACAAGCAATAGTGTTGCCATAACATAATGAAAAGGAACCTAATGCTACAAATAAGTTTAAAAGTTCCAAAATAACATGATCCTAACAAAGAGAAAATATGATAACCATAAAATATTTTGTACATGGAGCATGCAGCAAAATCTACCACGAAAAATCACAGCACGTCAGTTTTAAAAGTGTAAATATACATCTGCAGAAAATAGAGTTAAATGATGATAAAAGTTTCTACTGTAGACATAGTTAAACACAAGGATCCAATTTTATAGTTTGTACCTAAACTAAACTTAGTCAAAACTAAATATCATAGAAACTCATCAACTAATTTAGATAATTATTCCAACTTTTGATTATACAAAGGAGAAGTCAAGACAGCAATTACGGAAAAGAAAGAAACTGATCATCATAATTGATAAAAAAACATGATCAAGCTTGAGAGCGAGAAGAATGGTGAAGGAAAAGAGAAAGCTATGCGCTGAAACCGTTTGAAACGACTTCCAAACTTCTCTAAGACACTATTTTTCTCTGCGTCAATATTTATTTACCTTTAAATCTCTAAATCAATTAGAGACCATTTTCGGCAAAGTTCACAATTCAAAATTTCATTGTGTGAAACTGGAGATTTTTCGTGGAAATATTCAAGAGGCAAACACATTAGAGAATGGAAAAGAGTTTGTTCTAAGAGAAAAATGTTTTTTTCAAGCCAACACATTCAACGATAAAAACAGATAATGACAAGCTTAGTTTACGATAATACCCTTTTACGTTTTGTATGTGACTGTGTATAAAATTGAAAGGAACATTTGAAATTTTAAAATTAGAATTAGATTAAGGCTACAACTATTAGTTAGATGTTTATTTTTTAAAATTAATTGAAGTGAAATATTGTTAGAGGTAAAATTAGAACAAATTGTTTTTAAGAAATTATATTTTATGATTTTATTCTATTTTATATATAATGTTTTATTTTTATCTAAATAAAATATTATATATATATATATTTCAATTATTTTTATATTTTTGTACCCGTCCGTAGGGCGGGTTTAATCCTAGTATTAAAGAAGATTAGCTTACGCATGAATCAATAAACCAAAACCCTTAAATCAACAAGCGATTTGCAGACATGTGGACGAAAACACCAAGTTATACTATGGAGACAAACAACTTCTCCCAAAGGAATGCTCCAATACGGTCGAACCTGTTCAGAAGCTACTCCTGCAACTGGTAAAACTAGAATTAATTGTAGATTTATATTCGAAATTTACGTTTTAAGGTTTTGACCATGTTTAATTTTGTTTGATATTTTTCTAGGTATGTTACCTTATATCCCAAGGGAAACGGTATTGATACACACATGTCTATGTATCTAGATGTTGCAAATTCTCTCTCACTGTCTAAAGGATGGTGGAGAAGTTCCAGGTTTCGATTTGTTATCGTGAACCAATCTAATGTCGCCAGGTCCAAACGTCTAGGTGATAAGAAAACCCTATCTTTTCAATTTCATAAATCACAAGTATCATGAGAAAAATATCAAATTAACCGGATTTCTCCAGAAATTACGTACTAAATTACATACATATATTGATATGATGTTTATTGTTTTTGTTTGTCTCTATGGACAGCAACTTATCACAACTTCAACGAGAGAAAGCCAAACCGGGGTTTCAAAAAGGCCTTGCGTCTAACCAAACTTCAAGAGGAAAGGTTTCTTGTGAACGACAAACTTAAAATTGAAGTCTACGTTGATGTATATGATATTCTAGGTATACTAGATACACATGTCTTACCTGAAAAGAAGCACAAGACCGTGTGTGTCAATGGATTCCAAGTTCTTGATTCCCAAGTCAAGTCAGCAAACATTATTTTTGAAACTTATCCGGAAACAGCATTGTATATTTATCCACAAGATCCACAGCTTAAGACAGCCTACATGAATATTCTCCTCAGAATCTACGAGACGCTTTATAATAATCCTCTTGAGAAGATCACGGAAAGTGAGCTAAGTAACGTTTCCAAGGGGTTGCTTGATCTGACACAAGCTGGTTTTAAGCTGGAATGGCTGAGGGAAAAGCTTGAGAAGGTTTCCGTGGAGAGGAAGAAACTATCTGGTTATGAAGCTCAGGCTCTAGAACTTGGAAAACAGTTAAAGAATCTTGAGCTGATGATGTGTAATCTCAAAGCTGCGATCAAGTTGAAAGCTGAGAGCTAGTTATATTACAATCTTTAGTTGGGTTTTAATAGTTCTTAGTATATCTTATGATTTCTTCTTTATTGTTTTCCAGGTTTTGATTTAAGATCAATCACAGATCTAGGGTTGTCCCTTTCACTTGATTTTAAACCAAGGTTTATAATATAAGTATAATTATTATTCGTATAGTTATAATTATATAGCTAGTATAATCAGAAATATCAAGATTCACGTTCAACTATCCAGCAATACAATTTGGATATTCCGATGACCAGTTTTGTTGTGCCTCTGTTTCACAATGGAAGACTTGTGGACCTTGTGGTACAAGTCACCTTACCAAATGTTAAATCTGTACCACATTCACTCACACATGATTTCTAAAGGAGGAGTAGAAAAAGGGACTAAACAAAGGATGCGCTTCAAGAGGGAGAATGCATTGGTTATATAATGTTTTAGAAAATATTAAGAACAACGAATAGGAATAAAAAAACCATGAATTTGACCTTGCTTGGAGGAAAAGTGATGAGAGGTTAACCAGAGCATTTCCCCAATACAGTATATGATTTATGTGACGTTAATTACACGCTATTGAGGTCAGAACACATAAACTATATTTTTTTGTAAATTGAAACCTCCTCAAACTTATTGCGTATATAAAACCAAGTTAATGTTTTGAGATCAGGAAGCAAGAGAGAAAGAATCCATGGAGTTGTGGACAGTAGGGTGGAGAATAGAGATCAGTAAACCTTATGCTAGTAACAAAAGGGATTATTCGTGGGATCCCTATCTTGGGACACAATCAAACTAGGAGTAGGTGATGAAAACAGGACAAACAATTATAGAAAAAAAAAACATGGATTCAAACTTGTTTGAAAGAAAGTGATGATAAGATTAAGAACTAAGACAATGAATTCAAACACTCCCCAAACTATCACTAGAAAAACGCAGTCAGTGTTCTGAGAAGCAAGACAAAATGAACCTCTTTACCAAAAAATCTATGCACTCAAACGGAGAAACTCTAGGAGAAGAAGCAGCTTGCTTCCTCTTCAAGGAAACCTCCTCAAGCTTTGGTTTCAACCAATCCAGCTTAAAGCCAGCTTCTGTTAGCTCGCTCATCTCGCTTTCAGCGTTTGTTAGCTCACTCTCAGACAAGCTCTGAGGAGCCTTGTCCAGTGTCTCGACGAGGCCAAGGAGAATATTCATGTATGCCGTCTTCACCTCTCTGATACTTGATCTGATATCTACTGCAACGTCTGGATGCTGTAAGAAAATATTGCTAACCGAAACAGCCTGCCAATGATAAAAACATGTAATCATGTTAACAAGATCCATTCAAGAGTCCAGACTGTGGGTACACCAGAATGAAGCTCATTGACTTACCTGCCTATTAAGAACATGGAAACCACGAAAATCTACCATCTCATTCCCAGTTAAATTTGCTTCATTGAAAATTTTAACTACTTTAATGTATACTTCAATGGTTAGTTTGTTGTCCTCTAGAAACCCTTCTTCCTGAAGCTTGGTAAGAGGCAACATTCTGTGACTACCCCGGCCTTCGACCTCAGCGCAGAACAGTCTGCATTCTCCTATAAATACAGAAAGAAAAAAGAATATATTTCAACTTTTCTTTCAATCATACAGGGCCGGGTTTAGGGATAGGCGGATGAAATACTGGTCTTGGCCACCAGAATTTTTGGAAGGATTTTACATAGATAAAAGCCCCTAAACTATGAAAAAAAAATTATAGTTTTTTTTTAAATGTTTCAGGCCCCATGGAATCTCAAATTCAGTCATATCATGTATAATCACACCAAAGGTTCAGAAACATATAACGGAAGAAATGATCATATCATTACCTACAGTTCTATGTAGCTCTTTGCCAGAATGACTTAACAAAACCAATCGATAACTAGCTCGTCTTCTCCATCCAGGTAGCAATGATACAGGATTCACAGCGTACAGGAAGAGGGACAAGTGATCATCCACCAACTTTCCCTTTGGGTGAACACAAAGACGCCTAATATTAAAACCTCTTTTTATCAGCTCTCAAATCAAAAGACATCTATCTAGACGAGTCGTGTAAGAAAGCTAAAGGGTCTTTAATATAGTCTTGTCGTTTTACCATTCGCAGCCACCGCTTGTGAAAGGATCCGACCGTATCTCACCGTTCCTTTCGGAAAAGTTGTCTATCTCCCAACTGAAAGCCTTCTCGGGTTCCTTCTCCATCTCCTAAAAAAATGCTCTCTCGATTTTAGGGTTTATAGTGCTTTGAAGTGAGGTACAACAATGTTATATAGGATGGGGAAAATAAATCTTTACAGTTCCTACTTCCTAGGTCAAACGAAACCTAGAAAATATTTAGTAAGATTTTACAATTTATGTCAACATATTCCGTGGATATTTCAAAAATCTTCTACAAAATAGGACAAATATTCAATTAAAAAATTGGCCTTATTATTTACTATTTTAGTAACTAGGATTATGCTATACAAAATATTATTTAAATGTTTTCTAGTTAAATTTTTTTCACATCATAACTTTTTCATTGGTTGGTAATTTACATTAATAAATGTCATGGAATACTAAATTCGAATTGTTTAATTTATTTATGTCTTTCACTTACCAAAGTATTGGAACTCGATAGTATAAGGGGTTTGGTTTAGTGGGAGAGAGACTCTTGAGGCTTAAGAAGAGATGCAATCAAATTACCTATGACACAGAACTAGTCATACTGCTCTTTGTTTATGTAACAACGATTTAAGAAGTTTTGTTGGAGTCTTGAATCTTCATTTATATTTCTTGAATAAAATAAGAAAGATCGTCCATTAGCATATAGCAGGTGACCAAAACATAGTAAGATGATCTCAAGTGATGGTGTTAGTTTTATACTATATATGAGCCTTGAGTCAAAAGACAAATATGTTCTTCTTTTTTTTACTATTTGCGACCGCCGCTTTGGAGAAGCTCTCGTAGTGAAAATTTGTTGAGCTGCTTAAGGAGATTGACCCAAAGCATTATTTGACCTCCTAAAGAGGTGACGAAGATACAAAAGAAAATGAAACCATCAATATGCATATCTTTTTTCTATAAAGCCGAGTCTCTAGACTATTAGGATTCAGAAAGAAGAAAAACACTAAAGCAAAGGAGCTCATAGCACTATAGTAGAGTCTTCTAAATGAACTAACAACTTGATATCTATATTAAGCTACCTCGTCGTCATCTACCAGCAAAAATCCATCAGAAGAGGTTTTTTCCTTCCCCTCGTCCAGTTTCACTTTGAGATCAGAGACAATCACCTCAAGATTCTTGACGTTTTCCTCCAATTGTTGGACCCTAGACCCATCAGCATCATCTACCTTCTTTTTCTCCAAGGATTTCGACTTCAGAGTCAGACAATCCATCCTGGAGCTGGAGTCCACCGCCTCAAGATAGTTGACCCGTTTCTCGAGTGTTTGGACCCGAGATCCATCATCTTTTGCTTTCTTCCTATGCAAGAAACACTCAACAATCTTTCTCTTCATCTTGTTTTCCATCTGCTCAAGATTCTTCACACGTTCCTCAAGTTGTATGACCGTATTACCATATACATCTGCTTTCTTCCTCTCCAAGACAACCTCCTCAAGCTTTGACTTGAGCCAGTCAAGCTTGAAGCCCACTTCTTCCAGCTCACTCAACTCGCTGTCAGCTCTGGCTAGCTCAGTCTCTGAGTGATTATGTGAAGGCCTGTTTAGTGTATTGATGAGGCCAATGAGGACATTCATGTATGCTGTCTTCAGAACTTCGTTCTTTGATTTCAAACCTACTGCAATGTCTGGATGCTCTTCGAATATTTTCTTCACTAGAGTGACCTGAGAAGCAAGAACCTTAAAACCGTTGATATCCATAGTCTCCTCCTTCCCTGATACAACTCCGCTTTCTCCGTCAACAGCTTCAATCAAATTGATGTAGACCTCAATGATTAATCTGTCTTTCTCCAAAACACCGTTCTCTTGAAGCTTACTAAGAGGAAATAGCTTTGAGAAGCCCCAGGATGGACCCTTAACATCAAGCACTTGGCATCGTGCAACTGTTTAGAAAAACAAAAAACAAAAAATAAAGACAAAATTCATCGTCAACCACATGATTATGTATAGAGTTTCTGCTTCTTGAAGATTCAACATGAGTTTTTAAACACCACACACATTCCTCTTGGTTTACCATCAACCTACAAAATATACTATTCTTCCCTACTTTCTCAGCAGACATTCATACATCCAAGAGAGTGTTTTTTTCTCCTTATAATGCTGCTTTGAAATCTACACTAGATTGCAACTCCTTTTGTAGTACTGTGTTTTCTCCCTATAGCATTTGACACCAGTATATGTGCTATCTAGTTCATATCCGTTCGTAAATTCAAATATATTTTTTTTTTCGTAAATTCAAATCAATAATGGCCATTGTTCTAAAAAACGATGTACGGAAACAATTTTTAGCAAATTGATCTAGGCGGTGGCTAGGAGCCTAGGATAATCCTCGAGAATGAGTATAATTACTGGCTAGTGGTTCTTCAAACATTGCTAATGACAGTTGCGAAAAATAAGAATCAAACATGGAAGAATATAATTCATTACTGTTAGATCTGCAGAGCTCTTTGTCGGATTGATTCAACAGAGTGAAGTACATACTAACATTCCTTTTCCACCCAGTAGGTAGCATGGTAGGATTTGCAACGTGCAGGTACAAAGAAAAGTGATCATCAGCAAGATAACGTCCCTTGGGATAAACGTAAAGATACCTGAAAGAATTTGAAACAAAATATATTAAACATATTTGAATTTACGAGATACAAAGAGCGAGGGTTCAACACTTCAACAGATCTAGGTTTAAGTTCTAGTTTTACCATTCGCATCCGCCAGCCACGAATATCTTCGATAGTATTCGATCTTTCTTTTCCGAGAAGTTATCTATCTAAAACCTGAAGCTCGGCTTTTGCCTCCACATATTGCTCTCGTAGACTTTCTTACTTCGAGAAAAATGTTGTTTTTAGAATTTACTAGGTTCGGATCCGCGCTACGTGCAGATTAGTTTTATTTTTTTTCAAACAATTAGAAATAAAACTGTTACAATTTAATATTAATTTTAAATATGAAGTTGATAAAGAAAGAAAACAAAAAAAAAAATTGGTTAAGAAATTCTTTAGTTTTTACTTCACCTTGTTATAAGTTTGTGTTTTCAATAATCTTCAAAAATTGTTACATTGTTTTCATATAGAGTGTTTTTAAAAATCATTTGATATTAGCAATATCATATTTTAAAATTGAAATATATGTATTGTGTTTATTATTTGATTGAAGTTTTTCATATATATATATATATATATATAAATAATATAAAGTTGACATATAGATTTGTATTTTTTTTTTTTTTTTTTTTTTTGTCAACAAGATTACAGACTCATATAGACTCTGTAAACCAAAGTGGGTGCTCTGTATCCATATGGACGGTAAACGACGTCTGTTGCCTTACACCACGTGCTAATCTATCCGCCTTTTTGTTTTGCGTCCTTGATATATGAATAATCTCCGAGCTGTGGAAACTTCTCTTGAGACTTCTTATGTCCTCCAAGTAACTTGCAAACGCCGGCCATTCTTCTGGTTCCGAAACCATCTTCACCAATTGAGAACAATCCGTTGCAAAAGTAACGTTATACTGCCGTAAATTCCTCATACATTCCATTGCCCATATCAGAGCCTCTACCTCCGTGTGTAGGGGTGATTGACTTGCCCTTGTATTTCTAGCTCCTAATAAGCCTTCAAATCCTTCTAAAGTGCTATACCATCCCTGACCAGAAAACATATCTCCCGCTTTCCAAGAGCCATCCGTGAAACACCATCTTCCTTGTCTGGTCGGTAAAACATTCTCAGATATCACTGCCTGATTCTGCTGAATAATATCTTGTTGCGCATCCGACCATAGTAAATATTCGGTCATAGCCAGTTTGAGGGTAACCGTTGGATCTATATCCAAGTTACTAAACACTTTGTTGTTTCTCCCTTTCCAAATGTACCACAGTATCCACGCAAAATAATGATCATCCATTGCCGGCCTGATTCTCCAGAATAAATAATCCATGTTCGTAAACAGGGACTGCCCTGGAAAATGATCCGGATGGGATGGTATCCTCGATAGGGCCCAAACCTGAACCGCTGGTGGGCATTCAAAAAATACATGATTTATAGATTCCTCCGCTGCTCCACATCTGTCACATCCAATATCTCCCTTAAGACCCCGGGTCTTTAGATTTTTTTTAACAGCGATACATCCGGACAACACCTGCCACAGAAAGTGCTTCATCTTTGGGGGACAACGCACTTTCCAGCAATGTGCTTGAAGATCTGTAACTGTTGGTCCAAATTCAGTTATCCTTATCCCTCTATCTGGGTATGCTCGTTCTATATGATATCCTGATTTAACCGTATATTTTCCATTCTTTGTAAAGTGCCAACCATCACGATCTGCTATTTGTATCCTACTCAAAGGTATACTTTCCACAATCTTAACATCCGCAGGTTCCATAATTTCCTGTAAAGCCATTAAGTTCCAAGTACGCGTCGAGTTATCAATGAGTGAATCGACCGTAAGATCTGGTAAGAGGACATTTTGTTTTTTATTTGCTGGTCTCGGGCGGTTGGTTGGGAGCCAGGGATCATTCCATACTGAGATGGAAGATCCTGATCCCACCCTTTTGATTAGTCCTTTGCTAACCAGAGATCTAGCAGAGATTATACTGCGCCACCCATAGGAGGACGAGTATGATCTGGCCGGTTCTAGGGGTGAAGTGTTCCTAAAATACCGACCTTTAAACACACGAGAAAATAGAGAATTTGGCTTCTCTATAAATCTCCATAGTTGCTTTCCAAGCATGGCGGTGTTGACATCTGTCAGATCTCGAAACCCCAGTCCTCCATCATCCTTATGTAAACATACCTTGTCCCATGATTTCCAATGTAGTCCTCTAGTGTTACCACTAGAACTCCACCAAAATTGAGATACCGCGCTCGTGAGTTTCTTCATCACCGTCTTCGGGATTCGATAGCAGGACATAATATGGTTGGGTAGAGCCGTTACCACTGATTTTATGATTACCTCTTTTCCACCTTTCGTAAAAAATTTAAAAGTCCATCCATTTATCCTGTTATTTAAGCGCTCTTGAACAAAGCCAAAAACTTGAACTTTTGAGCCGCCTAAACTCTCTGGGATTCCTAAATATGTTCCCATTCCACCCCTGTTTTGAATTCCCAAAATGTCCCTGAGCTCCTGACGGGTATTCTCTTCAATCGTATGGCCAAACTGGATTGATGACTTCTGGAAATTAATCTGTTGACCCGAAACCTTTTCGTAATCCTTAAGGATTTTCAATATGACCTGACACTCCTCTTTTTGCGCTTTGCAAAAGAAAAGACTGTCATCTGCGAAAAGCAAATGAGATATTGGCGGGCAAGCCCTTGCCACCTTTATTCCTGTCCATCGTTTACCAAACTCCGCCTTTTTTATATTAGCTATTAAAGCTTCCGTGCACATAATAAATAAATAAGGGGATTATAGATTTGTATTTAGTATTTGCTATTTAGTGTGGATGTATTGACTTTGAACGTTTTATTGTTTTTGATTTATTTTTATCATGCGCTTAAATTTTGTAATGAGCATTTTATTATTTTCTAACCGGGAGTTGTTAAAGATAAATATGGTTTACCATATTGATTTTATGTCTTTTTGAGAAATTGATTAATTATATGCTAAAAAGGTAACATATGCATTTTAATTAACTTACAGTTTTGGAAAAGAATGATTAGTACTTTTACCTATTATATTTATTTCTGTAACATATTATTTATTTGAGTTTTTAAAAGTAGCAAAATACATTCAAAGAATGAGTAATACGTTTGAAGTTTCTGTTTGTGATTTTTTTTATCTGGTTTCCATAACATTTCCTTTTTGGCAGAATTCATTGATCAGTAAGTAGAACTTTGTTTTTTTTTGTTGGCATAACTGAATTTTTGTGAAACTAATTAGTGCTCCTTTTTTGTTTAATTACTTTTAGTACTATACTCCACTAAATTTGTATATGTAGTAATTAAATTTTTAAATAGTGAGTAAATTTAACCAGTTCAAGATAGTTAAGGTTCATATTTTAATCACATATATCAATTGAGTGATTAAAACTTTTAAATTTAACATAGCTTTATGAAGATAATGGATATTTTTGGTTTATGATAGGTTTCTAATAAGTTAGCATTGATGTATTAGAAGCATATGATTTTACAAATAAAATGATTATCTCTATTATATAATAGAGATTACTCGATTCATCTACAATGTACATTTTTAAATTCTAATTTGGAAATTATCGTTTTTAAATTGACATATAATATGAAAATATAGAAAATATTAATTTTATTTTAAGATACGAAAATTGTAAAACAGATTATTTCATTTTATTAAATTAAATATCTTGTATGTGCATTACTCTTATTTGCCTGATATCCCTTATATATTATTTGCGAAGTGATTTCGCCACATGTCTTCTCCAGAATCAGTTTCACAAAATAAATGATGACATGTCACATAAAAAATATGACATGGCATAATTCATATTAATTTATGGTAATTGTGACTATGATCTTGCCATGTCACACTTATTGATTTACATATTTAATTTGGAATACAAATAGGAATATAAAATTTAAGTAAATTTACATATTTAGGAATATGACATGTCACGTTTATTAATTTACATATTTAATTTGGAATACAAATAGAAATATAAAAGAATAGGAAACAAAATATTGGCAATGTAAAGGATGGTTGAGAACCGTGTAAACGTCTCAAGCTTTGGTACGGAACCGTCTCAAGCTGGTGGTAGTTTTTCGACTGCATTGTTGCAAGGTCAACATATAGGGGATATATATATACGATTCACATCTTCATATAATTGACTACACGTTTTAAAGTTGATTAGGGTTTACAAAGGTCATTGCAATGTCGATTATATCTAAAACAAACAATTCTTTCGTTCTTGTGAAAGACATTGATGTCGCTGATGAAAAATAAAAAATCAAAGTTAAGGTTTTGGTGCTCTCGAAGATCAACAAGAATTCTTCAAAATATTATATATATTAATAAAATATTAATAAATTTAAAATTGAAATAGTTAGTTCAAATAAAAGAATAATATTACAAAAATACTTTTTATTTTTATAAACTGTTGAAGATAAATTTTTTAAAATAATAATATTCAAATATAAATTAAGATTTTAAAATAAAAAATAATATTTAAAACTATTTTTTCTGCGCATGGCGCAGGAGAACTCCTAGTAAACTATTATAGTTTGATTGAAATACAATTTGTAAATATCTTAATAGTTATCTAAACAGATTATAGATATAAGTTTAAGAGTTATAATCTATCTGTATCAAAATAATAGGGTTTTAAGGTTTTTACACGTCGATTAAAGAATCATAAACTTTTATTTAATATTTCTCGTTTGACTAAAATAACAATAATTACAACTAATTTAACCAATGAAAATTTATACTGCAGAATACAAATGGTCAAAAACATCAAATTATATTTATCTTTTGCCTAGAAACTTGAAAACATCACTTAAATTAGAACAAAAATAATTTCCTAAGACATCTAACAACTGAAACATATAGTTTCTTTTGCATATTTTTAAAGTATATCTCATATATAGTTACCGCATTCTCAGAGGTTGCAAACATAAATATTTTAAAAGCATCTTTTTACTAACTTTTAAAAGAGAAATATTAAATTTGTATATTGTCTTTTTTTTTAATTCGTATATTGTTGCACTCAATATCTCAAAATGTTTGTCGAGAAAAAAAAAAGAAAAGACTCTAAATGTTTGCTTTCTCCTCTGCCAGCAAAATAAGAAAAACAGAGTTGCCAAGAAAAACAGAGTTGCCAAAACAGAGTTGCCACCTTAAATGTCCATGCACAGCCTTCCACTGACCGAATACTCTTCCACATATGTTACAAACCGGTGATCCTCTCGATGGATTAGTCAACTCTGAAGATTTATGCTTAAATTTTGGTGTCTCTCATCCTTTACCCAGACACCTGCTTCGCCATTGATCTACATCTTCTTCATAAGTCTTCTAGCTTTCTTTTCTTTTCACCATTTCTCTCGTCTTTTACAACTACTGCCTCTGCCGCGACCACAAACGACTCCGCTGCATCAGATAAATAATTTTTAAAAAAAAATTACTCTGCAAAGATGAATCTGACATAAACAAATATTTGCATGAACAAAACTGTCGAACATATCACACCCACATTCAATTTCAACTCAACCTTCGAAAATTATTCATAGTAATAATGCTAGTGAAAAGAGCAAATAGACACTTCATATAAGTTGTAAGACTTCCACAAATAAACGAACAAAGATAGAAATAAACTCAACTCACGAGCTAAAAGATGATTTCCGTACCTAAAAATTAAGAGCATTAATTTAGATGACATGACACCCTGGAGTTCAATCTCTCAGTTCCCACAGTCCTGGCCAGTGCTCCTGCTCCAGCCATAGTGATTTCTGTTATGTAACCCAATTCTCTGATCAAGAGGCTAAGAGCATTGCTCAAGGTCGTGGTCAACATTAGATGTATCTGATTTAGTATTATTATATATATTCAAATGACGTATAGAACATATGTAGAAGAGCATAAGCAGTTACCATAATAGACTTCTCAAGCAGTGGGTCACCTTCAACAATATTATGATAAGACTTTGTAAAGATAGTATTATTAATATCAGTAAAAGAAAAACTCAAGTTTGAATCGTTTAGCTCTCTTCAGTCCTGCACCATATAAGATATTTGAGAGCCTAATCATCACGCTCTGTGATATGACATCATTAAGCTAGAGCCATTGTCCATGGTTATGATTGGAGTGGCATATAAAATAGATTACCTCCTCGGAAGTGACATCATTGTTTTTCAAGGCCATCAGCCAGAAACATGGTACTCTTTTCTCTGTGATGTGCAACACATGGAAACATGTTAATTAAATTGTTTTTTTTTTCTTTCCAATTTATCAAAGATAAACAAACAAAAAAAAAGACGCAGCCTTCCTCAAGTTACCTTATGCAGTTTCTTCCTCTCCTTTCCATCTTTGTATCCTTGGAGTTGGTTTGACATCAATAGTTCCATTCACAATCTCAAGAGGAAGTTATAGATGAAATAACATGATCCCACATAAACTTTGAATCTCTCACTAACAATTACCTTGTTATACAAAGCCTGATACTTCTTTTCATGTGTGGCTTCAAAACAACACAATCAGGAGATCGATGAAGCCATGGGTTAATGCAATTAGTCTCGGTTTCTGATTCTTGGATAGAGAGAATAAAGGAATAGTAGATAGAATCGTTACCTGTTTGTAGATGAGCAGCATCTCTACACCAATCTCATTGCTGTGTTGCAACCTTCTAAATAATGGATGAGCTTGAAGATGATTCTGGTCTCTCCCAACCCGTAGCAACGTCGATGAAAACCATGGATGAGAGATATCTGCTGCTTTTTCTTGTATGTGGGGTTTATTTTTTGTGGGAAGGTCGGGGGAGGTGAAGAGAACATCTTGTAGTATTGAAAATTTAATGACGAAAGTAATGAAGCAATGTTGATGAAAGCGTTTCACCAGAAGAACTGTGGCCACGGAAAAGATAATTTAGATCGCGAGTCTAAAGTGGGTTTCAAGATTTTATTCATGAAAATTACATTTAACATCACATGCTGATCTGTAACTTTGATTGGTTCTAAATATTTGTTCTGATGTGGCAAGCTTAAGAAAGCTTCAATTTAGTTCCTTTTATATAGTAGTGATGCTTGAGACTTTCACATCTACTATTTATACTAGGTGTTATGCCCGCTTGCGGGCTTAAAACTTTTACAAAAATTTGTAAATAAATATATTATCAATTCAAGATTGACTAAAATAAAATATTTTCATTCTTTTGAAATATTTAATAATTATCATATGATTTTTTTTTTATTTTAAGAAAATATCTTTTATCACGCAAAAGAAACTTGAAAACATTCATATATACAAAAATTATATACAAAAGAACTTATTTATTTTTAGAATATTATGATGTAAAATATTTTTGGATAACCTAATATAGAATCTTTTTAGAGAATGATAAAAACTTTAACGTTTATTGTATATATATATATATTAAAATAGAGACAGTTTGATATTATTAAACCAAAGATAATATAAATATATATATACATATTTTTAATTTAAAATAAATAAAAATAATATAAAATTAATTATGAAATTATTGGTAGAATTTTTTAGTTATTCTCAAGATAATGATAAATTATCTGCAAAATCAATAAAATTATTTATTAAGATTAATAATTGAGAATAAAATATGACTAAATTTTTAAATTATAGGAAACATGACAAATAAATAAAAAAAACCTACAATTATAAAAAACATGGTAAGTAAGCAAATCCACTTATCAAAAATATTATAAACATATATAAATATTTTTATTTGATGAATATAAACATATATAACTAATTAAATATAATGTAAATTTAAGTATGATATTATTATTTAGATTTTTTTTGTTATTCTCAAGATAAGAGAAACATAATAACAAAATTATTTATTAAGATTAATAATTGAATAAAATATGATTAAACCTTAAATTATAGAAAATATGACAAATAAGCAAAAAACCTAAAATTATGGAGAGAATGACAAGTAAGCAAATTCACTTCTCAAATAATAGTATAGATAAGAAGCAAAAAAGAAAAGAACACACAAACCACAAATAACTGAATATTTTTTTTTAACATTTATAATCATTTTTGGCTGGTTTTGTACATTAAATTAATAAATATATATATATATATATATATATATATATATATATATATATATATATATATATATATGTATGTGTATACAAAACATAAGCTAGAAACCTTTTGAATAAAAGATCTACATAATCCATTAATTTCACAATATTCTACAGAATATTCACATTATTTCTTAAAAAGAACTTTACATAACAATCATCTCTATTATAATTATTAAAATTCAAATCTGATAGTATATCTAATAGGTACCCGGCTTATTCTATTTAGTAAAGTGTTTAACAACCTTAATCAAATTTACCTACTATATAAAAATATAGTTCTTTTATAGATTGGTTTGTGAACTGTAAAAAATTCATTGAGTTTTAGCCTAAGTAATGAATTACGTGATCATTCCTTTATAACTGATATTGTTTATAATATTACAGGGAAATTCCAAATAACAAATGCATTTAAGATATCCAATGTGATCATAAACCCCCAAGTATTAAAATATTAAAAAAAATAACAATATTATAAATCAACAATAATAAAATATCCTAAACTCATTTAACTTCCTTACAATTCATTTCAACAACCATAAATATATAGCAGCCTATTACCAAAATATAGTTACATAATCCATATTTATACTAAAAATATTTACCATTTTTAAATTATATTGGTATATTTAGATTATAGCTTTTGATTATACAATTTATGTGGTATTGAAATTATAAAATGCTTTCTCAATTGGTATATAATCTTGAATTATACAGATTTCTTAAACATTTATAAAATATAAAGACATTGAATAATAAATTAAAAACCAGAAAATCAAATACCTAAATCAGAATTAAGATCAAAAATTTTATATCCATATTCAAATCTACGCACTCGAATTGAAGTTCAGGTTTAATTGAGTTTCTGATATTGTTATTTGAAACAAACCAAGAAAATAAAAAAAACTCAATCTAAATACAAATTCATAAATAACCAAATTATTACTAATTTTTTTGAATCAAAAACGAAAATCAAAAACCAAATTGATAACCAAAAATACAATCTGGACGAAAATCAAAAGATATAAAATATCATCAAACAATAATAAAAACTTAATTAAAAATATAAAGTATAAATACAAATAATCCTGCATTTTAATGCGGGTCAGAATCTAGTTATCTATTTATATAAGAAGCAAAAAAGAAAAGAAAAGGAACAAAATCCTGAAAGCCCTAGATGGCTAGATCGAATGGAAAACCAAAAAATGTAAAATATATACATATATATTTTTTTTTGTAACAAGATATACATATATTCTTTTTCAAAAATGTTATATATATAAACTATAAAGATATACATGTATAATTTTTCAAAAATGCTATATATATAAACTAGGGGAAATTTTATGTTTCCACTTTCTCTGATACCACAATTCAATTATACTACTAGTAAGAATACATTTTCATAAATACACTTTTCATTAAAGAGCAGATTACAATAGTACCCTCTGCTTATTTTTTCCTCCACCATCGGTTTCTCTCTCAACGATTCATCTTCTCCGGCGACGAAATCAATCTACGATTCCGGCGATAAAATCGACGATTTCAGAGACGAAAACGAATCCGGTGACGAATCTGGTGACATAATATTTGTACAGAGGAGTCTCTTTTAGACCGTCTAAATAATTCATTCATGAACAAAAGATATTGAGTTGCAGTTTGAGATGTGTGTTGGGACGTCACCGATATTTCTCGAGCTGATGAGGAGGCAGAATGTCGAGGATGTTAGTAAAGACTATGTGAATTTGAGTGTGAGTGTGAGTGGAAGTAGAGTGAGTAAGCATAGACGGAGAGGGAGCTGGCTAAAGAGCGACGAAGCACCAATGATAGAGATTCAGTTTCAGAGAGAGGAGGTGGTCAGAGGTTTAGCTCTGCAACTGATGATAGCAGAGACATGTTGTTTCACGACCCTGAGAGAGTTAAGGTGAGGCAGTATGGGAAGTCTTGTAAAGAACTCACAGCGGTTTTCAAGAGCCAAGAGATTCAGGGTCATAAAGGGTCGATTTGGAGCATTAAGTTCAGTTTGGATGGGAGGTATCTCGCTACTGCTGGTGAGGATTGTGTTATTCAGATTTGGAAAGTTGTTGAGTCGGAAAGAAAGCTGGAGCTCTTGTCGATGTGTAAACAGCAAGAAGATGGGAGCACAAACTTGTTCCTTTTGGCAAATGGATCTCCAGAACCAGCTTCAATGTCTCCAATGAGAAGAGGGAGAACTTCTTTTAGCAGAAAATCAGTGAGCTTGGAGAATGTTCTGGTTCCGGAAACATTCTTTGGTCTTTCAGAGACACATGTGTGTTCGTTTGTTGGGCATTTGGATGATGTACTTGATCTTTCGTGGTCAAAATCTCAGGTTGGTAGCAGTTTGTTTTTGTTATTCCCAACCATTATTCTTTTGGGATGCAAACTTCCGTATATGTATTTACTTTTAACTTGCTAGTGTTAAGTATACGCCTTGTGAACTGTTATGTGAGAATCTGCTTCATTCAGTTATTCTTCTTTAATCAGATGCATTAATACTCAAGACTTTGTACTTCCATTGTTTTTGTTTCCAGCACCTGCTTTCCTCTTCTATGGACAAGACTGTTCGTCTATGTTTGAAAGTCTTCTCGCACAGTGATTACGGTGAGTGCCTCATGTTCCCCATCAGTGACCATAATGTACTTGTTTCTCCTAGTCTCTAGGAAACTAAGCATACATCGCAAGGAGAATAAACTAGCCGCTTTGAATGTGAACTCTGATTCTGGAAAGAATGTTTTGTGTGATATGAAATTTTAGTCTCAAGCAGCTCTTCCATTTCACTGCAACATAGGAAGAAAAGATAACAATCTTTACGTTGGTTATGTAACATAAGATTTTCTCTCAGCTGGTTTTTGTTTCCTGTCCACGCAGTGACCTGCAGCCAGTTTAATCCCGTGGATGACAATTACTTCATCAGTGGATCGTTGGATGCAAAAGTTCATATATGGAGCATTCCAGATCATCAAGTTGTTGACTGGAATGATCTTCATGAGATGGTCACAGCTGCCTGCTATACACCGGATGGTCAGGTACACCATGGATTACTTTTCAATATAAAGAATGAATTTGGGTTAAACTAAAATGACGAAGTTCGTGAATGAAGCTCTGTTGGTTTGTAAATGGTGCATTGGTTGGTTCATACATGGGGACTTGTTGCTTATACAACACACTTGGTATATAAACTCATTAACCTTATCTCTTTCGTAAAAGCCTAAATTGTTTCTCCATCTTTTCGATCTTAATTTTTGTATTTTTATTTGGTTATTTTAGATAACAAATTTCAGCAGAGAAAGGAAATCAATCTGAAGAACAGGAAAAATAAATCCAACCACAAGAAAATCACTGGTTTTCAGGTAAAGCTTCTAAAACAACAAGCTGTTCTGTTCTTTTGATTTATACTTACTAATGTCGGATGCTCTTACTATTCTCATGAACCAGTTTGTGGCGGGAAGTTCATTGGAAGTACTTGTCACGTCTGCAGATTCACGCACACGTGTTATTGACGGTGTTGACCTTGTTCACAAGTTTAAAGGTAAGCAATACTTAGCTTAAAACTCTCTTCTTCATTCTTACAACTCAGGAAGTAGGTATTTAACTTTAATGTCCATGGAGGCGTCACATAAAATTGATAATCTCAACGTTCTTGTGTTTCTCTCTTTGGTCTTAAGACGAAGCTAAGCTTTTAGCAAATTTCGGTTTTGCAGGATTTCACAACACAAACAACCAAATCTCAGCCTCACTTACATCAAACGGGAAGTATCTAGTCTCAGCAAGCGAAGACTCCAATGTATATGTATGGAACTACGACTCAGACTCTCGTGCCGGAAGAAGCAAACGTGTCACAGTCACAAACTCATACGAACACTTTCACTGTCGAGATTTCTCTGTAAACAATTTATAAAAGGAATGCCTGGACACTTAAGCTTTGTAGGGATGCAAGACGATGCTCATCCACCGATGGCGAGCCCATACTCGCCTTTACAAAGCCTTAGTTTATTAAATATTAATAAATCAACTTCTAAACCCTTGAATAGTTTATAAACATTTATAAATCAGTTTATAGATTAATTTATACATCCTTATGAATCATTTTATAAGGTTTTTGTACAATAATTTAAAAATATTAATGAATTTGCTTATAAACCATTATAAATCAGTTAATAGTCTTTATAAATCAGTTAATAATCTTTATAAATTAGTTTATAAAAATCATTTTATAAACTCTTATAAATTAATTATAAGACTTTATAAATTCGTTCTTAAGTCTTCTAAATTTGTTTATAATCATTGTTTAATCCATTTATAAACATATATAAATTCTTATAAATCTCTTATAAGAGTCTATATATCACTAATAAAATTATATAAACTAGTCATAAATTTATAAGTCATATATAAAGGCTTCTAAATATCTTATATATCGTTATGAGTCTATATATCATTTATAAAATTATATAAACTATTTATAAGTTTATAAGTAATTTATATGGGTTTCTAAATATCTTATATATCGTTATAAGAGTCTATATATCATTTATAAAATTATATAAACTATTTATAAGTTTATAAGTTATTTTTAAGGGTTTATAAAATCATTTATAAGGATACGGAGAATTTTAAAAGGTAATTCATTTATGAAGTATTAAAACATTTTATAAAGGCTTATAAATCATTTATAAGAGTTTGTGAAAGATTTTTTCAAAATTATAAACATGTTTATAAGGGTTAATAAAACATCTATAAGAATATATATAAACTATTTATAAAACTTTAAAGTGATCTATAAACTTGTTACCTGCAATTTCCCTTTTATGTCAAGCACCTGAGATTCATCCTGGAAAATCAATGTTCCATACAATTTTTATTAGTGGCATTTTAGAGTCTATAACCATTTAGAAAGCCTTATAAAACAATTTATAATGGTTTGCATAATAATTTATAAGAGTTTATAAGGGTATGCAAATAATTTTTAAGGGTTTATAAGAAAATTTTATAAAGTTAATACACCATTATAAAGGATTCTAAAACAATTTATAATTTGTAAGAGTATATAAACCATTTATAAAAGCATATAAAACATGTTAAAAAAATCTATAAACCATTTATAAATGTTTATAAGAAAGTTATGAAAGTTTCTAAATAATTTATAAATGATATGTATACTACTAGTAAGGGTTTATAAAAACTTTAAGAAAGCTTATTTCCAATTTATAAGGGATATTATAAGAGTTTTATAATTTTATAAATCAACTAAAAGAGTCTATAACCATTTTAAAAGACTCATAAAACAATTTATAATGGTTCGTATAATAATTTATAAGGGTTTATAAAAATATGTAAAATAATTTATAAAGTTTTGTAAAAATAAAGGATTATAAAACAATTTATAAAGATATGTAAAATCATTTGTAAGAGTATATAAACAATTTATGAACATTACTGATCATAACTCTATTTATTTATAAGAGTTAATAAATCAATTTATATGAGTTTATACAAAAATATATAAGGGTTTATAAATCAAGTTATAAAATTTATAAAAGGTTTTAATGGGGTTTGAAGAGTTTATATAGGGTTTATAAAAAAACATAAATGTTTCTAAAATCATTTAAATATTTATATAACTATTTATAAAGCCTTATAAAACTATTTATGAACCATTTATAATTTTTTTAATGATTTAGATCATCTTATAAGGGTTTATAAGAGCTTTTCGTGGGTGTCGATGGGTTTAGAACATATTTATAAGAGTTGATCAAATATATATGAAATATAAATCTATTTATAAGAGTTTATAAATCTATTTATAAGGGTTTATTCAAAAGATTATAAGAATTTGATTATCTTTATAACAATTTAGAAGTGTTTATAAATCAATTTAAAAGAGTTTATAGAGCAAGAAAAGACAAAAATAATGTTTTTAAACATTAACATATAAACCGTTATGAAAGTGAGCATACTTTGAATATTAAAGGGTTTATAAACCGTTTTTATAAGGGTTTATAAACCATTTTTAAAAGCTAATACATTATCAGATACATCAACACCAATACATTAATAGACAGGAATCACAAAGGTATGTAAACAATTTGTTTCTTCATGCCTAAGTCCCTAAATCATTCAACTAAAGTTAGTTTATCATAATAATAATTCAACTTAAAACCCCTGAAATTCTTATATATCTGGGTTTTCTAATATTGTGATAATATATCAAAACAATTTATAAGCTTTTATAAAGTAGTATTTGAATAACATGTAAATATAAATAAATATATTTATGTATAGGTTTATAATATCTCCACTTAGACAATTTATAAAGGTTTATAAAGGTAAACTAAATCAGCTAGAAGAACTCTAAATCATTTAAAATTTTTATAACTATTTAAAAAGTCTAATAAACGAATTTACAAGGGTTTGTAGAATATTTATAAGCGTTTAAGGATATATAAATAATTTATAAGGGTTTATAAAACATTCATAAAGTTTATAAATTTTATGAATCATTTATAAATAATTTATAAGGGTGTATAAAACATTCATAAAGTTTATAAAAAAATTTTAAATTTTATACACCAATTTATGAGGGTTTTATAAGAGTTTATAAACATAATTTAAAAAGTTTATACACCATTATAAACACAATTTATAAGGGTATGTAAAATTATTTTTAAGAATATATAAACCATTTATAAAGACATATAAAATCTATAAACCATTTATAAATGTTTATAAGAAAATTATGAAAGTTTATAAATAATTAAAAGGGGTATATATACTATTAATAAGGGTTTATAAAAAAAAACTTTATGAAAGTTTATATTCAATTTATAAGAGATGTATTGTAAGAGTTGTATAGGTTTATAAATCAACGAAAAGAGTCTATAACCATTTAAAAAGTCTAATAAAACAATTTATAATGGTTTGTATAATAATTTATAAGGGTTTATAAGTGTATGTAAATGATTTATAAGGGTTTATAAAAATAATTTATAAAATTTATACACCATTATAAAAGATTATAAAACAACTTATAAAGGTATATAAAATTTATGAAGCGGTGGAGCCTTGCTTGCTGTCCGCATGTGCCTCAGAATCTGCCACGTATCATCATCTCTTTACAAAGTCTGCACGTGTTCTTTAGTTTTATGAATTTAATCTTGTGTATTAAAATGTTGGGCTTTAAGCCGAAAAGGTTTAAAGATGGTTATAAAGACTTTATATAGAATTTCTAAGAGTTTATAAAGGTTTAAATAAGTTTATAAAAAATTTATATAAGATTTTTAAGGGTTTATAAAAGGTTTTAATGGGGTTTCAAGAGTTTATATAGGGTTTATAAAAAAACATAAATGTTTCTAAAATCATTTAAATATTTATATAGCTATTTATAAAGCCTTATAAAACCATTTATGAACCATTTATAATTTTTTTAATGATTTAGATCATCTTATAAGGGTTTATAAGAGCTTTTCGTGGGTGTCGATGGGTTTAGAACGTATTTATAAGAGTTGATCAAATATATATGAAATATAAATCTATTTATAAGGGTTTATTCAAAAGATTATAAGAACTTGATTATCTTTATAACAATTTAGAAGTGTTTATAAATCAATTTAAAAGAGTTTATAGAGCAAGAAAAGACAAGAATAATGTTTTTAAACATTAACATATAAACATTAACATATTAAACAGGTTTCGGGTTTTATATAAACCGTATAAAACCAAAGTTGATAATACATCCAAACAATTTATAAGCTTTTGTAAAGTAGTATTTGAATAACACACACACAGATATATATATATATATATATATATATATATATATATATATATATATATATATATATATATATATATATATATATATATATATATATAAAGTTTTATAAATATCTTCACTTAGACAGATTATAAGGGTTTATAAAGTTAAAATAAATCAGTTTGAAAAACTCTAAATCATTTAAAAAGTTTATAACCATTTATAAGGGTTTGTAAAATATTTTATAAGGGTGTTTAAGGATATATACATAATTTATAAGTTTTTATAAAATATTCATAAAGTTTATGAAAACAATTTATAACCTCTAGTCCTCTGTTTACTCGCTGGCTATACCCACCAGAAACACTTCCATCCAAAATGACCAATTTTTATTTAATGACCAGTCCAAGTGAGAAGAAACTTCACTCACAAAACTCAAACATATAAAGTCTGCATTCCAATCTATAACCACTCAAAAATAAAAATTCACACCATATAGTAATGTCAATATAAAATCCAAAATCATAATATGTTTGAGTTTTTCTGTCAAGTCAACAAGAGTGAACTTAGAGATTTAAGAATATAACAGATTTCCAATGCGTACTCTGAATAATGATGATCTGATGCAGCTCCCATAACGAGCTTCTTAATTTTGCTTTAATGGATGAGTCTAATATCCCTTGCTTCACACCGTTCATCTCTATACACGATATGTAAATATCGTCCTCGTTCATCTGCGATCAGACAACAAGAATCAGGAGGAACACAACAATTTCAACGCAAGAAGAGAAAGACTTCACTAATATATATGAAGAAGGCAACAGAACAGAACAATACCACTTCTTGTCGACAGATGTCAAAATAATCATGTAATGTCTCGTACATGCTAGCATCCATTTCTTCAAGCTTACGTGCTGAAAACATCACCAAGAAATACATTACATCTGAAGCATCGAAAATTGCTACATGGGGACCATATAAATCAATCGGTAATGAAAATTACCAGCAGGAGAAGCAAATTTTGGCTGATAAACATGGAGGATGCAGACTTTCTTGGCACCAAGGTTCCTCAAAGCCCAAACCAGAGTCGACCTGCTCTCTTTGACATCATTCTTCACAGCAATATGAACAACATCATTTCCCATGGCCATGAGTTCCGCCATTGTTGTCCTTTACCTTTGTCATTGTGTTCTGTCTTCGTTTCCCCTGTAAAGTGAAAAGGAAAAAACAGAAAAACAAAGAAGCATCTGACAGAAAGGGACCAAGGATGGTTAGTGGTGACCCTCAACATTCTTCTTGTTCACAGTTTCAGTTTTGCTACGGTGGACACAGTAAAGTCAACGGGTGGTAGCTAAAACACAAGTCAATGCATAACAACAAATATCTATCTCTAAGGAAAATCAAAGAAATACGGGTGCTGTTGCAACCACTCGTTTAATAGCTGAACGAAGAACAAGATTTGGTATTAGCTTGTGATTCTCAAGCCTCAGATCTGTCATCTGCTTCATAAGTGTAACCATCAGCTGCAATAATCTCCTACAATCACGAGCAATTGGAAATTAATTATATAAGAGCAAAACAAATATCAAAATGAAAAATTCACTTTTGGACATGTCAGCTTAGTACACTATAGTTGAGATATTGAGCAGAAGCCAAGTCAAGATCCAACAAAAACATCTGCCTACTAAGTGGAGGTTTGAGTCCTGACCTTTGAAATGGGACAGATGAAATATGGGGGAGGCTCGTTGGAAACAGACCACTGCGACAAGGATGAAGGCGAATGTGATGATGACTCACCCTTCTCCATGTATAGATCTGTCAAAAGCTCTTCAGTTTTTTTTGATAGCTTCGTCTCTCTCTTTCTCGACCAACTCTAACCGACGATTGCCCATATAAAGCTGTTCTTCGAGTTCCTTTTGGACCCTCTTCATGTCTTTGATTTCTGCTCTCGCTCTGTTTAGTTCCTCCTCCGCTTCTCTGTTCAGGTATAGATTCAAAAGAACTAAATTAAGAGAACTTACTAATCTCCGTGACTATCACTCAGTCGTGCTCGGAGTTTCGTCGAGTTTGTCGAAGATTGCCAAATTCGCCGAGAGATCGCCGAATTCACCGAGATCACAGAATTTTCCGGAGATCGTCGAGTTCGCCGGAGATAGTTCGCCGGAGTTCCCCGAGTTCGCCGGAGATCGTTCGCCGGAGTTCACCGAGTTCGCCGAACGTCTCAATATAATCTCAAGATCTGGAAGAGAAATAGAACCAGGTTAAACTAATGAATTAAGGGTATAATGTCTTTAACCTAATGATATTTTAAGGATAAATTTGATTAGTGTAAACATGAAAAGTGGTATCTTGAAAGTGGTATTATTGACAATTTCCCTATAAACTATAAAAATAAAATTCGTCTATATATACAATATATATATATATATATATATATATATATATATATATATGTGTGTGAGAAATACATTAGGATAACCTTAAATTTTTTTTGTCACAAATATAGTTTCTAAAAATTAAAATAACCAAAATATTTTATTAATAATGTAAAAACATTTATACGCATAAGATTAACTACTACATGGATGAAATTTTGGGAGTTGACTTCAAAATATAAAAATAAAACATATGTATTAAAAATTTAAAATATTTTTTTTAAATAGTTTCAAAATGCATTTTCGAATTTTAAAAAGAAAATTTCAAAAACAAAAAGAAAATTCCATGTCAAACGAAACCTACAAAATATATAAGAAAAATCAAATCTTGTATATTCCGTGGATATTTCAGAAATCTTCTACATAATCATGATAAATAAGCAAGTAATTTGTTTTTTTTTTTAAAATTGGCCCTATCCTTTGCTATTTTAGTAACTCATAAAGCTATACAAATTATTATTTAAATTTTTCCTATTTTGATTTTTTTTAATATCACAAACTTTCCTTTGGTTGGTAAAACATTAATAAGTTTCATGGAATACTAAATTCCAATTGTTTTATAGGGTGTTTTATTTTATATATGTCTATCACTTACCTAAGTATTGGAAATCGATAGTATAAGGGGTTGGTTTGGTGGGAGAGAGATAGACTCTTGAGGCTGAAGAAGAGACAATCAAATTACCTATGACAGAACTAGTAAGATTCAAGAAGTTCGCAGTTGACAAAAAAAATAGATTCAATAAGTTCGCTGGAGTCTTGAATCTTCATTATATTTCTTGAATTAAATAAGAAAGATCGTTCATTAGCATAGCAGGTGACCAGAAACATAGTAAGACGACCTCAAGTGATGGTATAAGTTTTATATTATGAGCCTTGAATCGAACAAATATGTTCTTCTTCTTTTACAATTTCTGCCGCCGCTTTGGAGTATATGAGATGCTCTCGTAGCTTCCTTTTTTTAAGAAGTCATAGTTTGAAGTGAAAACTTGTTAGCCAGATCTTCTTAACATGATTAACCTAAAATGATAGGTCCCAGTTTTAGGATCATCAAATGTTGATCTAGAAACATGATCACACAAGAGAACACAACAACACAAGATTTCTTTTGGGTAGTTTTGACTACCTCTTTTTGGGTTTTCTCATTATCTTAAATAGCAAAACGATGGAAGCAAATGGAGTCATGACTCCTTCCAATAAGGGAATAATGAAAAGTGGAAGTAATCAACTTCCTACAAAAAAGGAACGCAACAAAGTAGAGAGTTGTCTCCTTAAGACTAGGTCTTCTTATTGAATAAAAGAAATGCAATACTTCATCCTAGTTCACGTATCTCTGTAGTCACTTCTTCATGTGTATCCTTTCATAAAAGGTCTAAAAAGGTGACGAAGATTCAAAAGACAATGAAACCATCAGTATAGCCAGATCTTTTTTATTATAAGGCCGAGTCTCTAGACTACTAGATTTTATACTCGCGCTACGCGCAAGTCTGTTTAATATTTTTAGTTTAATTTTATATTTTCAAATATATTAATTCATATAATCTTTATTTCTATAAAAATGGTTAAATATTCATTTTTTTTTTTACTTTTGTTCTTCTATATAATTTTTTTCTTTAGTTTGTTTACCATTTAGTATCTATCTATTTATAATTTGCGTTTACGCATAATTATAGTAGTTAAGAAAAGTTTTAATTTTTCATTATTTGAAAAACTGCTCAATTCATATAAGCACAATTATTTTATTATAAATATTTTTGTTAAACATTTTACCTATATAAGAGATTAAGTTATATGCATAGTATATAACTTTGTTTTTTTTACTTAGCAACGTGTTAAAGTGAAAAGTGTGCTTGTTATATATTTTTTCCTTCCAACGATACCATTTTGGTTGTTATATATTCATTGTGTGCAGATATGTATTTGAAATAATTTTCTTTATTTTTTAATATGTATGTATGTGATAGTATATAATATTTAGATTGAAAATTTTAATCACAATAAATATTTTTCTGAACATAACAAATATTAAATAGTTTTTTTTAGATTAAAAAATACATATATAACTAATTTTTACTAAGCTAAGTAATATTTTGTATATTAAGATATAACATAAAAAATCTAGCGTATTAGATTTTTTTCTACTTAATTTAATTAACTAATATGTGATATATAGTAGTGAACTTTATATA
Source organism: Hirschfeldia incana (assembly GCA_026261945.1). Classification (NCBI taxonomy): domain Eukaryota; kingdom Viridiplantae; phylum Streptophyta; class Magnoliopsida; order Brassicales; family Brassicaceae; genus Hirschfeldia; species Hirschfeldia incana. The sequence continues at coordinate 1,622,219 of JABCMI010000028.1, read as the reverse complement.
AATGTATAACGCAATTAAATAGATATGGTTTTACTTTCCGAAAGTATATCACATATTAGTTGATGGTAAGATAAATAATGTTTTGTTGTTTTGTAGTTCTACATGAAGATTTGTAATACCTTTTGTAACTTCTTACATAATTTGACAATTAATTTTGAAGTTGGTAACTTCTAATAAAAAGATAGTATATCTTTTACATTGAATATTTCTTGTAATCTTATGTAAGATTTCATTGTTTTTGGTTTGTTCACTGGATTTTTATATTTTGTATTATCGTGTTCATGAATGCATTTGGCTAATCTTCTTATCTTTTTCTTAAGTTTATCATTCAGATTATAATTTATTATTGATATGCCGTAGCAATATTATTGAAAGCTTTAATGAAATTTAATGTAGATATGGATTCAATGATTTTAAGAAATAATTAAGTTTGCTTTATTATTAATAATCATATTTTTTTAAAGATTTGTTGACTACGCCCGGTTTTAGATTTTCTTGATAAAGCATATTTTCATTAGCTTCTATAAGGTTTATGTTTGTATTATCTTTTAAAATTTGTGTCGAAACATAATATAAAAGGTTGATAAAAATTTCAACTGTTGATTATTAAACAATTTGTTGTCTTTTGATTTATAAGAAACATAATTTGAAACTCATATCAAAGTTATCATTTAACAATATGTTTTTTCATATAAATTATTTTTTCTTGTCAGTAGCTTTTTGAATAAAAAAATTTGTAAACTCAATGAAAGCGAAATAATATAGTGGTCTAAGAAAGCAAAGAGTTAAAAACATGTATTATTTTAGGTATTATTTCATTTTATTGTGAAGCAGATTTCTTTTTTGCTATATTGACATTTTTATTATACATATTAAGTTAATTAATTTTAATAGTTTTGTTCCTTTTGTTAGTTTACTTTATTTCCTATTTTTTATGTATTCCTTTAGTTAATACTTAATATTACTATATTAATTTTTATTTTCAGTTTAGTTTAATAAATAGCATTTTAAGTAAGGTGTCATAAGTTAAATTTATTTTATTGGTTTAAGTTATATGAAATTCGGTTAAAAAAATATTTGTTTTACAAATACTAACTAAAACCAATAAACTAAATTGATGAAATTTATTGTTCAGATTTTTATTTTATTTTGATTGTTGTTTTAAAACCCTAAGTGGATACTCTCAATGGTTTATAGCCTGTTGATTTTCATTTTATTTTGAAGCAGATATTTTTAGATATTGACATTTTTATAATTATACATATTAAGTTAATTAATTTTTATAAGTTTTTAATTTTGTTATCTTGCTTTGTTTCTTATTTTATACGTATTTATTTTGTTAATATTTCTATTTTGTTTTTGATTTTTCATTTTGATTTAATAATTAGCGTTTTAAGTAATGTGTTATATATTAAATTTATTTTATTAGTTTAAGTTATATTAATTTAATTTTAAAAACATCTTTTGAAAATACTAACTAAAACAATAAATTAAGTTGATGAAATGTCATATTTTCATTGATTGTTTTAAAATTCTAAGTGGACGCTCTCAATAGTTTATAGCCTGTTGATTTTCATTATATTTTGAGGTAGATTTTTTTTTGAGATATTGACCTTTTTATAATTATACATATTAAGTTAATTAATTTTAATAAGTTTTTAATTTTGCTATCCTACTTTATTTCCCATTTTATATGTATTTCTTTTGTAAATATTACTAAATTGTTTTGATTTTCCATTTTAATTTAATTATTAGCGTTTTAAGTAAGGTGTCATATTAAATTTATTTTGTTAGCTAAGTTATATTAATTTCGTTTAAAAAATATTTTTTGACATATTACTATTTTTTAGAAACAAAAAATTAAATTGATGATGTGTTGTATTTTGATTAGGTTTTTTAAATCATATGTGGACGCTCTCAATTGCTTATAGCTTCAACTTTTATATAGTATAGATTTATTATGGAAATATTGACATTTAAAAAACATTAAATTAAGATAACCATTTGTAATATTGTAATATATATTTTAAATTTCATTTTGTATACTTTAGGTGACTTATAGATTCTTTTTTTATGTATACTTTACTATAACTTTTATTAATTTATAATCTCAACTTATATATAATGTATGTTATTTGTTAATATTTTCAATAGAATATAGCCAAAATTTTGAGGTGTAGTTTTATCTTAATATTGTTAACATTTTTAAGTAATTTGTCAAATAATACTAATTTCGTTTTACTTTTAGTTTTTTTTGGAAATATATACATTTTGAAAATTAATAAATTATAATGATGAATTTTCATATTAGTTATTATATTCTTAATTATATATGTATAATGTTTTAATTTTTGTTAGTTTGCCTTATTCGATTTTATTATAATAAATAACTTGAGACCCATAAGCAAAAGAAGCAGAATCAACCATTATGTATATTTTTTTTTCCATATCTTTTTTTCTCAAAGTAAAGCTTGAATTTTTTTGGAGATTTAAACAACTATTTAGCCACCCAGTACTTTACAGATTAGAAATTTCTTCTTTTGTATTTTAGTGAATTTTTCTTTTAGATGTTTGAGTATTTGTTATTCTACTACATTAACATTAGCTTTCCATTTATCAGTTTAACAATTTTGGTATAAACAAATAACTTTTTAAATAACAAATTAATTTTTACCAAAAAAAAATGGTAAACTAACTTAAAACATAGTCAAAAAATATATAATTATTTGGTATATTAGCAAAATAAATATTTATTTTGCTAATATCACTATTTTTTTTTCCTTTTTACTGTACTAATTAGCATTTTTAAGTAAGGTGTAAATTGTGAATTCTTTAGTTTAAGCCATATTTGTAAATTAGATTATTATTAATTTCGTTTTTAATTATATTTTGAAAATATTAACACTTTAAAAACCAATAAATTGTAATGATGATATGTCGTATTTTGATTGGTGGTTTTAAATCCTATGTGGACACCCTCAATGGGACAACACAGTCATCACCCTCCATCATCCATACCTTATAGCCTTTGGTCCCTGTAGGGTAACCAATAAATATCCCTTTCAGTGCTCTTGGTTTCAATTTCCCTTGGTTGATATATACGAACACCAACGAACCAAACGTTCTCAAGTGTCCATATCCAGGCGTTTTGTTTAGCTGCCTCTGCCCAGAATCTTTCTTTAAGTCCTGATTCACTCAACAAACACCTCACTTTCTCCATTAAGGTTCGATTCATACGCTCAGCCACACCGTTTTGCTGTGGTGTGTACGTACAGGTGCGGTGTCTGGTGATCCCATTCTTCTTACAGAACTCATTGAACGCATGATTACAGAACTCGAGCCCATTATCAGTACGTAGATATCTAACCCTCTTGTTCACCTGCGTCTCCACCTGCTTCTTCCACACACAGAAACTTGCAAACGTCTCATCCTTTGTTTTAAGCAAACACAACCATACTTTTCTTGAATGGTCATCGACGAGTGATAGGAAGTATTGGAATCCAGACATGGATGGAACAACTTTTGGAGATCCCCATAGATCAGCATGTATATATTCAAGAACACACTGAGTTTCATGCCTTGCTGCCTCAAAGCTAACCCCCTTTGCTTTTCCAACAGTACAGTGTTCACAAAACACATCCTTACCAATATCTTTCTTCTTTAACACGCCTTGTCTCACGAGGACCTGCAAGTTCTTATAGCTCATGTGACCAAGCCTGCTGTGCCAGATAGATGTCTTGCTTTTGACACCTTCCACTTGACATAGTTCCACGGTAACAGTTTCACCATCAAGTATTTAAAGACCTCCTTTCAGGGTGCCCTGCATTGCCAGCTTGCCATTCTTCTGAAATTTGATCTTACCACGAGCACCTTCATTGTTGGGGTCAAAAACGGTTATCTCGAAATCAATGGCTAAGTCTATTTGTCACACGAAAAGCCCTCCAAAAAACGAACCACGAACACCCGTAAACCAAAAGAACCGCGCGACCGACCCCGGTCTCGGCCGTAGCCACCGGGCGGCTAGCCCCCGCGCTGGCCGTGGCCGCCGGCGGCTAGCACCCGTGCTGGCCGTGGCCGCCGGGCGGCTAGCCCCGTGCTGGCCGTGGCCACCGGCGGCTAGCGCCCGTGCTGGCCGTGGCCGCCGGGCGGCTAGCCCCGTGCTGGCCGTGGCCGCCGACGGCTAGCGCCCGTGCTGGCCGTGGCCGCCGGCGGCTAGCTCCCGTGCTGGCTTAGAGAATTCCTGCTAGCTTAGCGAACTTAGGATTTAGGAGGTTAGAATAGCAGAGCAAGACTTAGAACGTTTTGTCTCCTATATTTCCGTCGTTTTCCTCTTCAGCGTATCTCTACTTCCCTTTTTAGGAAGAATATTGTATTCAAGTTATCATTTATTTGATAAAACGCCTTAGTGCACTTTTTCCGCTACGTTGCTTTATTCTATCAATTTCGTTTGGTTGTCGCAGAGAATCCGAGCCTTCAGGGAAAATTAGGTTTACTTAGTTTTCCTCAAATTTATTTAACTAAAATCGACAGTGCGAATTTCGGTTCCCACAGTTTGGCGCTAGAAGGAGGGGGGGTCGGATTCTCTTACTCAAAAACCTACGATTGGTAACACAACAGCATGGCCACATCACCTGTCCGCAACATCGTGTCATTTGGGGACGGAGCAACGGCTGGTCAAGCCAAACCTCACGATGAACTCCTCGTTATCAGACTTACGATCCAGGACATCAACGTAGCGAGAATATTGGTCGACACCGGATGCTCGACAAATATTATATATAAAAACACGCTTGAGAGAATGGGAGTCGACTTAAGCACAATCACGGACGACCCCAATCCAGTAATCGAACTCTCGAGAAACATCACGATGACCCTCGGTTCGATCGACCTCTCAGTCAGAGCCGGGAGCGTCACCAAGAGGGTGTAATTTTTGGTTGTCGATGGTCCAACAGCATATAATGCGATCGTCGGGGCTCCGTGGTTAAACTCCATGCAAGCAATCCCATCGACTTTCCATCTATGCCTCAAATTTCCGCCCCTCCTCAGAGTCGAAACAATAAAAGGAGATCGTAAGGCGCCGCAAGTCTGCTTGGCCACTTGGGTAAAACGAAAAAGCTCTGAGCCCGAAACTAACGCGAAAAAGCAAGCGACCCACGAACCAGCATTGCAGGACCCTCCAGAAATCCTCTGGCAATCGCAAAGAGCTGAAGCCCATAGAAGGGAAACGTGAGCCCACTTGCGAACCAGTAATTTCGGTCTGCCTCAACGAGACTAACCCAGAGCGGTGCGTAGAGATTGGAGCCAATCTACGCAACCCGTTGAAAGCAGAACTCATCGCATGTCTTAAGAAGAACCTTAACACGTTCGCTTGGGCGGCAGAAGATATGCCGGGAATCGACATCAACATAACATGTCACGAACTCAACATTGATCCAACTCATAAACCCGTAAAACAAAAGAGGCGAAAGTTAGGCCCCGAACGGGCAACTGCGGTTAATGAGGAAGTCCAAAGACTCTTCAAAGTTGGGTCAATAATAGAAGTAAGATATCCCGACTGGCTCGCCAATCCCGTCGTCGTCAAGAAAAAGAACGGGAAATGGCGAGTGTGCGTCGACTTTACCGATCTTAACAAAGCATGCCCGAAGGATTGTTTTCCGCTTCAGCACATCGACCGTCTGGTCGAAGCAACAGCAGGAAACAAACTCCTATCATTCTAGGACGTGTTTTCTCCGGTTACAATCAAATCATGATGAACCCCGAAGACCGCGAGAAAACAGCATTCATTACTAACCGAGGAACCTATTGCTACAAAGTAATGCCTTTCGGTCTTAAGAACGCTGGCGCCACGTACCAGCGGCTCGTCAACCGAATGTTTGCTGAGCAACTCGGAAAAACCATGGAAGTATATATCGACGATATGTTGGTAAAATCTCTCGACGAGCACGACCACGTAGTCCACCTAGAGGAATGCTTTGAGAGATTGAACCAGCACAATATGAAACTCAATCCAGCGAAATGCAGATTCGTTGTGGCGTCAGGAGAATTTCTCGGATACCTCGTAACATTCCGCGGAATAGAGGCCAATCCAAAACAGATCAACGCACTGATAGAAATGGCCTCCCCAAGGACCAAGCGAGAAGTCCAAAGGCTGACCGGACGAGTTGCGGCCTTAAACCGATTCATCTCGCGCTCCACGGATAAGTGTCTACCATTCTACAAAACCTTGAAGGGGAACAAAAAGTTCGAGTGGTCAGAAGATTGCGAGAAAGCTTTCCAACAGCTGAAACAATATCTGGCCACCCCTCCTGTCCTCGCAAAACCCGTAGTCGGAGAGTCCTTGTTCCTCTACATCGTAGTATCCGCGTCAGCAGTCAGTGACGTCCTGATTCAAGAAGAATTCGGAGAACAGAAACCAGTCTTCTACGTCAGTAAGACATTACTAGACGCCAAAACTCGTTATCTGTTAATGGAAAAATTGGCACTCGCTGTCATAACCTCGGCGAGAAAGCTCAGACCATATTTCCAATCTCATACCATCGTGGTACTCACCACTTTTCTGTTACGGACGATTCTACATAGTCCAAGCTAGTCTGGAAGACTCGCGAAATGGGCAATCGAACTAAGCGAGTACGATATTGAATATCGTCCAAAGACCTGCACGAAATCGCAGGTACTCGCGGACTTCTTAGTAGAATTACCAACGACGGACTTGACTAACGAGGAGCCTGGTTCAACATGGGATCTCTATGTCGACGGATCCTCATCCAAGCAAAGATCTGGAATCGGGATCCGACTCACCTCGCCGACGGGGGAAATCCTCGATCAATCTTTCCGCTTGGATTTTCGTGCGTCAAACAACGAGGCAGAATACGAGGCACTAATCGCGGGCCTACGACTGGCCCATGGGCTGAAGATTCAAAATATTCACGCTTACTGCGACTCTCAGTTAGTCGCAAACCAATTCAGCGGAGAATACGAAGCAAGGGATGAAAGGATGAACGCGTATTTGAAGGTTGTCCAAGACTTGGCCCACGACTTTCAGGAATTTGCGCTAACCAGGATCCCCCGCCCGGAAAACGTCCAAGCTGACGCTTTAGCCGCTCTTGCCTCAAGTTCGGATCTAGGGCTTAAAAGAATCATTCCCGTCGAATTCATAGAGCATCCGAGCATCGGACCGCCAGTGATTGCCAACCTGATCAGAACACAGATCGAGGGCGCCGAAGAAAACGAAGATCAGCCGGAGGACGACGCAGACCTAACAGACTACGGCTGCGATACTCCCTGGTTGGAACCCATCCGAGCCTACATCGTAGATGGTACCCTACCTGCGAAGAAATGGGCTGCCCGGAAAGAAAAAATTCAGGCAGCACGATACGTAACCGTGGAAGGCGAAATCTACAAATGGCGATTCTCCGGACCTCTCATGACTTGCGCGGAAGGAGAAAAGGCAAGAAAAATCATGGAAGAGGTTCATTCCGGATCGTGCGGAAACCACTCCGGCGAAAGGTCTCTCGCAACAAAAATAAAACGCCACGGATTCTACTGGCCAACTATGGTAAAAGATTGCAAGAAGTTCGCTCGGAAGTGCGAGAAGTGTCAGCGGCACGCTCCAACAATACATCAGCCCGCAGAAATCCTCTCCTCTATCTCATCCCCATATCCTTTCATGAGATGGTCAATGGACATCGTCGGACCGCTACACAAATCAAAGCAAAAGCGTTTCCTCCTGGTCCTCACAGATTTCTTTTCGAAATGGGTGGAAGCAGAATCCTACGCAAGTATCAAAGACGTACAAGTCGAGAACTTCGTCAGGAAGAACATCATAACTAGACACGGCGTTCCATACGAAATCGTAACGGACAACGGGTCTCAGTTTATTTCCATAAGATTCGAGGCATTTTGCGAAAAATGGAAAATACGACTTAACAAGTCTACTCCCAGATACCCGCAATGCAACAGACAGGCTGAAACCATAAACAAAACCGTCTTGGATGGATTGAAAAAACGCTTGGAAGCCAAAAAGGGACGGTGGGCAGAAGAACTCGAAGGGGTCCTTTGGTCTCACCGAACCACTCCAAGAAGGGCAACGGGGGAAACTCCGTTCGCTCTCATTTACGGAGCAGAATGCATGATTCCGGCAGAAGTAGAATTCCCCGGCGTACGGGGAAGATTCCTTCCCGAACGGGAAGACCTGAACAACGCTATGCTGATGGATAGTCTTGATCTCATCAACAAGCGTCGCGACCAAGCCCTCATCCGGATTCAAAATTACCAGCAGGCCGCCGCAAAATACTACAACGCGAATGTCCGTCATCGCAGATTCAAAGAAGGTGATCTGGTCTTACGAAAAGTCTTCCAAAACACTGCTGAACGAAACGCAGGAAAGCTGGGGGCGAACTGGGAAGGACCATACAAAGTCATAAAAGTCGTCCGACCAGGATCGTATCAAATCGCAAACATGCAAGACGTGAAAATCCCAAGAACTTGGAATGCGATGCATCTTAAGAAATATTACCACTAGAACGTAAACGTGGACAATAGAACTACGTGATGGCTTGATCCTCGAAAGAGGTACGTAGGCAACTCGCCAACCGGTGGGTTCAGCTAACCCCCCCCCCCTGATTAAAAAGGGGGGGGGGGAGCGGGGTGCGTGTACTCAAATGTTCCTGCAACTTTTGAAACTTTCAAATACTAATTCGCCAAACGGCCTCAACTTCGGATCTAGTATCCATCGAAATCACCACCATCATCCGGAAACATTCCGCGATTCCTAAAAGCCCATAAGTCCTCTATGGCGTAAGAAAAATAAACTTCAAAGCACTGCGAGACGTCGCTTCGTGCCTGAACATTCGTTTTTCGATTAAAACTTTTATACGCCTTCTTAACGGCATCATATCGTTGTTGCTGATCACAACAAACGAACTCTAACGTCCTAAACAGACAAGCCACCTAAGGGTAGGCTCTCTTACATCCGACAAGGATCCCATAGCGCGCTATACAAAAAATCCAAATTTGGTCCAGCACTTCGTAAAGGAAGTAGTTCGATTCGTGCCCAGACAAATCATATAAGCCGATACCACTTCGCGGATTTTAAAACGGTACGAATCAGGTTGAAATCACAAACAGGCAAAACGAAAGCCGATTTGTCATCGCACAGCCTCAGTCCGAGAGTAAACCTAGGTCTTGCCCTAAACCCAGCCTTGCTAGTATCTTAAACATCTCATAGGCATAGCGTCAACGACGCGAGATCCCAAAACTTGTCTCTTCACTCAAGTCTGTACGTTTCCACGAATTTTCGCGTAAATCATAAACCGCAGAAAAATCTCGCTTTGAACAAACGACGGATACGGTGATCATCAGGGAGGCAGGAATGAGACGACAACTCACACCCTGTCCCTCTAACTTCGACAAACAGAAGTTCTAAACGCAAAATATTTTATAAACGCATACCGCGAGTTCAAGACCATGCCCTAAAAAGGGCAGGGATTCAAAGCCACCAACGGCTAGTCCCGAAATCATACATAATGGCCAACCAACGGCCGAAACACAATCAAAGTAAAAATCCCCTCATGGATTAAGCAACCTAGGCATCCTCCGGGACACCGTCTTCACTCTCCGACTCACCCGAAGCAGGGACAGCCTCGCCATCGCCATCGCCGGCCTCCTCATCGCCTTTGTCCGCGACAACTTCATGATCCTGAACCTCTGGAACTCCCGAACTCGGAACCGGGGCATCCGAGGATGACGGGCCAGCGAACTCTACCGTAGTGCAGGCTCCCATCTCCTCGAAGCGCTGGATCCGCTTCTTGAAACCTCAAACTTCCGAGGATTTGCTCTTCTTCTCTTCCTTCGCCTTGAGTAGCGAACTCACAGTCTTTCCCAGATCACGCTCAAGATCGCTGATCCTGGCTTCGAGCGTCGACGTCTGGGAAGCGTGAGTGCTCTCGATCGACTGAAGCACAGTCTCGGTGCGCTTCAGAGCCTCCCGCGACGTGTGACCTCCAGTCCGCAATCACCAAGCATCCCGTCGATCAACGACACAAACTGATCACACACGAGAAAGTGAGAATCAAAGGGGAAAGAAAGAAATTAAAAAAAAAACGAAATACCTTGGAGCGATGTTGCGATAGCTTCGCCGGGATCTCGCCGTCCTCACTCTTTGCACACCTCTCTCTCTTCGCTGATCCGGTCGTCCCAGCTCTTGAACGTCCCTTCGACGGCAGAGCAGCGCCAGACGCGGGAAGTCCCAAGACGATCTCCTTCTTCTTTTCTGGAGGAGGAGGCATGACTTCCACCACGTCTTCCAAAACCACTATCGGCGCGAAAGAGGAGCCCTCAGGGCGGGCCTGAACGTCGGGAGCTTGCTCTGAAACGACGATCTCCCCAGCAGACAAAGGAACATCGGATCCAGGGGTAGGAACCACGGAGTCCGGAACAAGAGCGACCTCGGATCCGGGAGGTGGAACCGCAGAAGTCGGAACGGAAGAAGTACTAGGACCTGCCACGCTAGACTCCTTCTCGGCATGGCGTCGCGCCATCTTGTCCTGAAAAGAACTGAACCCCTTGACGAACGTCTGCGTAAGGGCATGAGCATCCTGCGCCGGCGAGGCTTGGTTAGCCTCACTCATTTCAACATCGGAATCTTTCTTTTCGATTAGAGAGGAAGCCATACTTTCTGAAATTTGAGAAGAGAAGAGTGAGTGAGAAATGAGAGGAGGATGAGGCACTACTTATAAGAAATTAAAAGTGGTAAAGTTTTTCGGAATAAAATATACATAGCCAAAAATTTCGATTTTTCAAAACTCAATTTCTTCCGCACACAAAATTGCTCCCGCATCTTGCATGCTGGGGGGCTAACTGTTGGGGTCAAAAACGGTTATCTCGAAATCAATGGCTAAGTCTATTTGTCACACGAAAAACCCTCCGAAAAACGAACACGAACACCCGTAAACCAAAAGAACCGCGCGACCGACCCCGGTCTCGGCCGTAGCCGCCGGGCGGCTAGCCCCCGCGCTGGCCGTGGCCTCCGGCGGCTAGCACCCGTGTTGGTCGTGGCCGCCGGGCGGCTAGCCCCGTGCTGGCCGTGGCCGCAGGCGGCTAGCGCCCGTGCTGGCCGTGGCCGCCGGGCGGCTAGCCCCGTGCTGGCCGTGGCCGCCGGCGGCTAGCGCCCGCGCTGGCCGTGGCCGCCGGCGGCTAGCGCCCGTGCTGGCCGTGGCCGGCGGCGGCTAGCGTCCGTGCTGGCCGTGGCCGCCGGGCGGCTAGCCCCGTGCTGGCCGTGGCCGCCGGCGGCTAGCGCCCGTGCTGACCGTGGCCGCCGGCGGCTAGCGCCCGTGCTGGCCGTGGCCGCCGGGCGGCTAGCCCCGTGCTGGCCGTGGCCGCCGGCGGCTAGCGCCCGTGCTGGCCGTGGCCGCCGGCGGCTAGCGCCCGTGCTGGCCGTGGCCGCCGGGCGGCTAGCCCCGTGCTGGCCGTGGCCGCCGGCGGCTAGCGTCCGTGCTGGCCGTGGCCGCCGGCGGCTAGCGCCCGTGCTGGCCGTGGCCGCCGGGCGGCTAGCCCCGTGCTGGCCGTGGCCGCCGGCGGCTAGCGCCCGTGCTGGCCGTGGCCGCCGGGCGGCTAGCCCCGTGCTGGCCGTGGTCGCCGGCGGCTAGCGCCCGTGCTGGCCGTGGTTGCCGGCGGCTAGCCCCGAGTCTGTTTAATATTTTTTGTTTAATTTTATATTTTCAAATATAGTAATTCATATAATCTTTATTTCTATAAAAATAGTTAAATATGATATTTTTTTTCTACTTATGTTTGCCTGTATAATTATGTTCTTTAGTTTGTTTACCATTTAGTATCTATCTATTTATAATTTTTACTTACAAATACTTATATTAGTTAAGAAAAGTTTTACTATTTCATTATTTGAAAGATTGCTCAATTCATATAAGTACAATTATATTATTGTAAATATTTTTGTTATACATTTTACCTATATAAGAGATTAATCTATATGCATAGTATATAACTTTGTTTTTTTACTTAGCAACGTGTTAAACTGAAAATTGTGCTTGTTATATATATTTTTCCTTCAATCGATACCATTTTGATTGTTATATATTCATTGTGTGCAGATATGTATTTGAAATAATTTTCGTTATTTAAGAAACTGTATGTATGTGATAGTATATAATATATAGATAGAAAATTTTAATCACAATAAATATTTTTCTGAACATAACTAATATTAAATAGTTTTTGTTTTGTAAAAAATACATATATAACTAATTTTAACTAAGCTAAGTAATATTTTGTTTATTGAGATATAACATAAAAAATCTAGCGTATTAGATTTATTTTCTACTTGATTTAATTAACTATGATATATAGTAGGGAAATTTATATGAATGTATAATGCAGTTAAATAGATATGGTTTTACTTTCCAAAAGTATATCACATATTAGTTGATGGTAAGATAAATAATATTTTGTTGTTTTGTAGTTCTACATGAATATTTGTAATACCTTTTGTAACCTGTTACATAATTTGACAATTCATTTTGAAGTTGGTAACTTCTAATAAAAAGATAGTATATCTTTTATATTGAATATTTCTTGTAATCTGTTGTAAGATTTTTTTTTTTTTTTGTTGACTGGTATTTTTATATTTTGTACTATCGTGTTCATGAATGCATTTGACTAATCTTCTTATCATTTTCTTAAGTTTATCATTCAGATTATAATTTATTATTGATATGCTGAGCAATTTTATTGAAATTTTTAATGAAATTTTCTGTAGACATAGATTCAATGATTTTAAGAAATCATTTAGTTTGCTTTGTTATTAATAATCATAATTTTTAAAAAATATTTGTTGATTACACCTGGTTTGAGATTTTCTTGATAAATCATATTTTGATTAGCTTCTATAAGGGTTATGTTTGTATTATCTTTTAAAATTTGTGTTGAAACATAATATAAGAGGTTGATAAAAAATTCAACTGCTGATTATTAAACAATCTGTTGTCTTTTGAATGATAAGAAACAGAATTTTTAAACTCAAATCAAAGTTATCATTTAACAATGTGTTTTTTCATATAAATGAATTTCTCTTGGCAGTAGTTTTTTGATTATTTTTTTAGTAAACTCAATGAAAGGGAAATGATATAGCGGTTTAAGAAAGCAAAGAGTTAAAGCCATGTATTATTTTAGGTATAATTTCAAGGACATAAAACAAAAAAGGCGGATAGCTTAGCATGTGGTGTGAGACAACAAATGTTGTTTACTGTCCATATGGATACAGAGCAACCAGTTTGGTTTACAGAGTTCACATGAGTCTGTAATCTTGTCGACAAAAAATTATGTATAATTTCATTTTATTGTGAAGCAGATTTCTTTTTGCTATATTGACATTTTTATTATACATATTAAGTTAATTAATTTTAATAATTTTTTTCTTTTGTTATTTTAATTTATTTCATATTTTTATGTATTCCTTTGGTAATACTTAATATTACTATATTATTTTATATTTTCAGTTTAATTTAATAAATAGCATTTTAAGCAAGGCGTCATAAGTTAAATATTAAATGAAATTAATATTTAGTTTAAGTTTATTTTATTTTATTGGTTTTAGTTATATGATATTCGTTTAAAATTTTTTTTTTACAAATACTAACTAAAACCAATAAATTAAATTGTGAATTTTTTTTTATTTTTTTTTTGTTGTTTTAAAACCCTAAGTCGACACTCTCAATGGTTAATCGCCTGTTGATTAAAGCAGATTTTTTTAGATATTGACATTTTTATAGTTATACACATTAAGTTAATTAATTTTAATAAGTTTTTTATTTTTTATCTTTCTTTATTCTTATTTTATACATATTTCTTTTGTTAATATTTCTATATTGTTTTGCATTTTCCATTTTAATTTAATAATTAGCATTTTAAGTAATGTGTTATATATTAAAATTATTTTGCTAGTTTAAGTTATATTAGTTTTGTTTTAAAAAAAATACCCTTTGCAAATACTAACTAAAATAATAAATTAAATTGATGAAATGTCATGTTTTGATTGATTGTTTTAAAATTCTAAGTGACGCTCTCAATAACTTATTTCCTGTTGATTTCATTATATTTTGAGGTGGATTTGTTTGAGATATTGACATTTTTATAATTATACATATTAAGTTAATTAGTTTTAATTATTTTTTAGTTTTGCTAGCTTACCTTATTTCCTATTTTATATGTATTTCTTTTGTAAATATTCTTACATTGTTTTTATTTTCTATTTTAATATAATAATTAGAATTTTAACTAAATAAGGTGTCATATTAATTTTATTTTGTTAGCTTAAGTTATATTAATTGCGTTTTAAAAAATATTTTTTGGACATGTTAATATTTTTTAGAAACAAAAAGTTAAACTGATGATATGTCGTATTTGATTGAGTTTTTTAAATATTATGTGGACGCTCTCAATGGCTTATAGCAGAAGCAACCATTGTCTAAATATCTCTTTTCAATATCTTTCTCTTTCTCAAACTAAATCATGAAAACTTTAAAAATTTCGACAATTATTTATAGTCCTCCAATACTTCATATATTGGAAATTTTCTTATTTTAAATATTTAATGAATTCTCCTTTTAGATATTTTAGTTTTTGTTATCTCCTTTAACATAAGTTTTCCATTTTTTCATTAATTTATTTTATGTTAATATACATAAATCTGGAAATCATGACAATTTTAAAACTAATTATTTTTTTATTAGTCTACTTTATATAATAAGATATATATTTTTATTAACAGGTTAAATAGTATTTCAGGATATGTTTTGACCTTGTAATTTTCGTTTTTTTATTTTAACATTTAATCTGATTTGTCATATTTTTATTGGTGGCTTTGAATTATATATAGCATTTTAATTTTTGATTTTCAGTTTTACTATAACAATTAATGGTTTAAAGCAAGTTGTAAAATGTTAATATTTATTTATTTTAATATAATTTTGGAAATATTAATATTTTAGAAAACTTCTATTTTCTGTTAGCTTTTAATCTGATTTGTCATATTTTTATTAGTGGTTTGAAATTTTATATGGCCTTTTTATTTTTGATTTTCCATTTTACTATAACAATCAACGTTTTAATGCAAGTTATAAAATGTTAATATTTATTTATTTTTAAGTTATATATAAAATATTAAATTCGTTTTTAATATAATTTTGGAAATATTAATATTTTCTAAAAATAATAGACTAATATAATGATGTGTCAAAATACTATTGGTAGTTTTAAATCTTATGTGGACGCTCTCAATGGCTTATAGCCTCAACTTTTATATAGTATAGATTAAGAGTGCCGGGTGAGCTTGTGCTCTCCAGAAGATCACCCTTAAGAGATTCTTCGGCCAAAGAAGCACTGTCTCGTAGTAACTCTTTTCTCGCGACCGTTTTAGTTCTTCTTCTTCTTCTAGCTTGGTCTGACACCTTAAGTTTGGTTAAAACCAAAGAAGACATAGATCTCTCCTTCCTTCTTGCGGACTCTGGAGCTTTCACTTTTCTTCCTTTTATAGGAAAGATTTTGGCTCTCAGGTCTTGCAAATTTTGATCAGGCCTGAACAACATGCATGCATAAAAGTAGCTCATCAACACACACACACCTAATTTAACTACAAAGCTCACATCTGTACATAACGAGTAAGAAAAAGGAAAGCAACTTCTAAAGAAAACAAAAAGAGTTTCCATTCTCTATTCTACTTCAGATTCTTCTACAACTATGGCTTGATGATTGACTGTTAGAACCAAACCAAACAAAATATTGAAGAGAAACGGAGGAGCTCAAATACAGGACAAGATTTGAGCTTTACCTCAACTTGTCCAATGGGGTGCTACCAAGGTCGATATTGCATACTGGACAAGACTCTGTCTCGTCCTCTGTGATTTTCTCATAGATGCATTGCCTACAAACTGTATATACGAACGTTAAAATCACTCCAGCAAATAGCATCATAGCAACTAGTATATAAAGAATGCGATGAGAGCACTTTCGTAGCTTATAAGGGGGGATTTGCTCTGCTTTACACCCACCACTTGACCAACATTATTGTTATTTACCATTCAAGGATCTAACGAGATACCTTAGACATGTAAACTAGCTAATTGTTAGAGAAACAAGTTACCTAACCAAGCAAGAAAAAAGTAATATAAAGTAAACTAAACTCATGGCGGTGAATTTGGAAACATTGGGGTTTAGGGTTTAAAAGAGGAACTGACAAGTGTGGAGGCACTCGGAGATAGTGATGGCGTCAAGGAGTATGCTGTCGCAGATAGGGCAGCTCAAGCATGCCCTCATCGTCTCCCTCTTCACCTGGCTAACCATCTCTCCCCCCTCCCCCTCTCTTTCTATCTTCAGAGAGTCACTCACACGTGCCTTCCTCAAAACTGCATGTCGACAAAAACGGCGAACGCTCAGATCTGTGTCGTTGTCGTCTCTCTATCTCGTCGGGGAGCGTTAAAGAACCGAAATGAAGCTCGATTACGAGATTTCCTCAGTCGTACGGACGCAAGAGGAGAGGACCAAAGGAGTCTGATGGTGAGAGGATTGACGTACGGTTCAGACAAGACTAAGAAGGGTTTTGACTTTTGACTGATGTCTTTTTCTTTTGAAAACATTCTCCTCTCATATAAAAATAATTAAACATGTGATATAGAAAAAAATTGAACATAGAAATACCATTTAGATCCATGTGTAATGCGAAAAAAAAGGTTAGTGCAATTATCACTATCGCTAATACTAAACATGTGATATACTGTATCATATTTGTTCTTGAGATACCATCTCCGTTCACTAATTAGTCCATGCCAAACATAGAAGATTTATATATAGAATCTCCTCCCGTAAAACTCTCTCAAGACCTCCTCCTCAACAGAAAGCTTTTCACTCCGGTCCGGCACCTTGCCGGTGCCGGAGTTCCTCCTTCTTCCCTTAATCTCCTTTTTATTTGCCTTTCCTGTCATCTGCTCTTAATCCTTGTTCGATATATCAGTGATTCTGGACCATCTCTTTCACCGGAAACCTTAAGTGGTTACGGAGCTTCGATGATGGTTTCTGGAAAAACGGTGAGACTTGGAGTGACAGATGCAGGGGAGGTCGGCTTTTAGGAAAGGAGAAGTCGCCAGATCTAATTTTCAAATCTTCAGATCTAGGTCGACTCTTCCGCGACGTCGGCGCGTGACTCAGTGGGAACCTTACTCCGCCTTGGATCTACCTCCCTGTGTGGTGGTGTGACAAACGGAGGCGTGGTTGAAAAGCGGTGGAAGATGGCTCGTTTCTTCGGTTCTCGTAGACGACGTGTAGCCTGGTTTGCGACATCGGCGTAGTCAACCGGTGAAGGAAGCTTGGCGGAGTTCACGGTGGGGCTTTACTTCCCAGCACCGGCGAGTTCCCGGTGGTAAGGTCTCACACCATTTGAAACTAAGAGATGCTGTACCGGTCGCGATCTGTTGACGTCATTTCCGCCTTTCAGTACGGTTTCTATGCCGTCTTTTCCGGCTAAGAAGTGAGACAGGAACTTGGTGATGCTGAACCGAGACAAGAGATGCACTATTGTGGTGTTGACGTTTTGGTCCGTGTACTGAATTCAAATGTTTTGGCGTCCAAAGCTTGGGTGAAACAAATTAATCTTGTTTTTGGTTTAGATAAGCTTTAGTCTCTTGTCGTTCATTTGTGTGGTCGAATTGTAGGGGTCTAAGAGGCAGCTCATTCTGAGTAGTAGGGTGAGTTTGTTGTCTCATGGGTGGAATTACAACTGAGTGTTATGTCTGGTAGCATAGGATCCAAATGAGTGATGCTAGGTGATACTAGACTATTCAGTTTGTAAGTGTGGTTGAATCACTTATGTGGTGTAAATCATGTAATCCCTTTGTTGGTGAATGAAAAGTTTATGATGAGTCAAAAAAAAAAAAAAAACATTATTAATATTGACATGTCATGATTACAAGTGTTTTAAAGAGATGTGATGTCCCCTGGTGTCTTTCCACCAAGTTCGATCTGTTGAAGGATTCATCTGCATCACAAAACATTAGACAAATGGTGAAAATAAAACTCCATTAGGGAAATAAAACTCTGAATCACCATAATCAAAGCTATACCAAACTTGAATCTTAGAATCAATCATAAGAAAGAAAGAAACCGTAGAAGAGAAGATGCAAAAATTGTCGGAGAGATGAGTCTCAACGCTGCAATACCTTGAGATTATCTTCAATCTTGGCAGCATGACCCTGAATTTTTCCACAGCCTTCTTCAGAGATAACATTGTTGGGTACTTAGCTTCATCCCCAAAAGAGCTTTCTTTTATATAATGTCAACACCATAGCAATGAACTCTTTGTAAAGAGTAAGTATCAGATACCTGGGGAGGTAAGAATGAACAGGTACTCCATCAGCAGTGAGTCCGCTGCTCTCAACACCAGAAATCCTCTCCACTTCTTTGATCTGCCACCTGCCGATGTTTTGTGAAACTCCTTCCACAAAGCTATTCGACTACACACCTCCGAAGAAGAAGAAAAATTAAGATTGTTGACGATTAAGAAGAAGATATGCGACGGTTAAGAAGAGAAAGAGAAGAAGAAAAGAAGTCGTGGAGTTAATGGTTGACGCTTAATATTCAGATTGTAGGAAACGGACGATAAGGACAAAAGGAAGATTCGGGTTGCAGAGAGATGAGTTGTTTGGTGATCTGGCTATTTTTAGTGACCTGTCACTTTAATTGGTTGGGAATATTTTAGATGATGTGGCATGCTTTAGAAAGTCTCAAAATTAGTACATTTTATATAGTAGAGATACTAAACATATGATATATACTGTATCATATTTGTTATTGAGATACCATCTCCGTTCACTAATTAGTCCATGATCAACTCAAAAAACATTATTAACATTATCAAGTGTTTTAAAGAGATGTGATGTCTCATGGCGTTTTGATGCAAAAGATCTTTCAATATTTCCTCTGAATTCCTTGTAGTTCACAATAATTAAAAGTGAATTAGGACCCGAGTTTAGTCAGTGAGACAATGCAGAGCGTTGGTTCCCCCACTCGGACTAGCATTTCTGAGTCTGCTTCTTCCATTGTTAGTTAGGCTGCATCCTTTCAATTTGGGCCCCTGGTCCAATAATTACATCTGGTATTGGGCATTTTGTTCAGCATCTTTAAAGGCCTTCTAGACAATTGACTCATCCGAGGTTCAGAATAATTCCTAGATTGTGTGATTGAGCATTTTGTGATGTTAATTCCTGTCACAGTTATATATAATCAGAGCCGGATCTAGGCATAGGCTAGAAAACATTTGTCTCGGCCCCCAAAAATATTCGAATTATTTTACATGAAAATTGGCCCCCAAATTACGGAAATTTTATTTTTTAAAAAATTTCTTTAAGAAATGTTTCAAGCCCCCGCAAATTCAGATCCGGCTCTGTATATAATGCACTAAATTTAAGCAAGATAATAATCATAAAAAGGTGAATTGGAGGAGGTGTTCACTGAAGTTTCAACATTTTATTTTTTCGAACACAATTCTACAATCATTAATACACAATGTAGCAATAAACTAAACCAAATTTTATGTATAACTTGATGTGATAAAGAAGAAGATTGAAACATAACAATATAAACATCCACTGCTTCCACTAGACTAACAAAATTAAAAAAAACTTCATGCCAGGTCCTTTTACGATTGGTGATCAAGTTTCCAAAAGAAGACAAATGATGACATTATACTTGCAGCTTCACCAACGGAGTAATCAGTAATCACATGTCTACACATGTACGCCTGCCCGCACCTGATCCGCATCACTGCGTCCTCGGTCGCTCTTCACGGCAACATGTGACATGTTAACACGAACACCCAAAAAACCTATAACAATACAAAAATAAATTATTTCGACCTACGTACACTATATACAGTATAATACAGTAGTTGCACAAAAAATACTATATTGTATAGTGTGTATAAAGGGAATAAAAATATTATTAAAAAAAAGAAGAATCGCCCGATGATGCATGAACGAAGGAAGCTCTGAATCTAAAAACTCCCTCCGACGCCCCCAAACCTAAAATTTTGAAGCCGGAGAAAACACATAATCTGAGAATCGTATCATCTTTAGCTTTGCTGATCAATCAGAAAATCTCTACCGGAGAAAGGAGAAAGCGTTTGATGAGATACGATTAGTTAATTTCTATTTGTGTGTTCGTAGTCATGAATCAAATCCGTCGATGGCAGAGGATCCTGTTCCTCTCACTGCTATCGATCTCCGTGTTGGCTCCTCTTGTTTTCGTCTCGAATCGGCTCAACACCATCACTCCCGTTGGTCAGCTTCTTCTCTATCTCTGTCTAGATTTACGACTATGGCTAAAAGTTTTACCGGATGATCGCGTGGAATTGCGTAATAGCTTTTGATCTTTGATTGAATTGAATACTCATGATAATCGATATTAGTAGCGTCTTCTCATTGTTTATCTGAAGTTTGATTTGATTTTTTCTTTCTTCATTTCTGATTGTTTTTTTTTTTGGCAGGTCGGAGGGAGTTTATCGAAGAACTATCCAACTTTGTAAGTATGATGATTTATTTTTATTTTTTTCTGATCTTATTATTGCTTTAATGATTTTACTCTACACCATAGCTGAGATTCTGTTATTTATTTTGCAGAGATACAGGAGTAATGATCTTAGGCTTAACGCCTTCGAACATGTAAACTTACTGATTTACTCATTTCCTCAAATCCTTTTTTTTTTGACCATTCATTTAATAAACATTGTTTCACTTTTGTGAAAATTTAGGAGGATGGACAAGGCTTGAAGGGGCCAAGGCTCATTCTCTACAAGGATGGGGAGGAGTTTAATTCTTCAGTTAGTGATGAGAAAGAGAAAACTATCGATTTACCAAATATTGATGGTTGGTGTGGGGTCATCTTTTGCAACTTTAGCTTTGTTTTCCCCTTAACTCTTCCAGTTTTCTTATCGGTACTTGTTTTTATGGCTTTCAGGAAATAATCGTAAATACAGTGAAGAGAAAGTAATTGATTCACAGCATACGACGCTAAGCTCTGATTCCAAGGTGTTTTTTTTATATCAAAACTGATTTTATTTGTTAACATTAACTTGATGAATGCTCATGCTATGAATCAGATCACAAGACTTTACGCTTCATATTACTCAGCTGATCTTGTGAATTGAAAACCCATTTTTTTGTTTAATCTATTAAGATCAGGCGTATTAATGTTGAGATTTGTTGTTTTGTTTTGTGTCAGGATCAAAATCTGTCAGTTAACCAACTTGCTAATAAAACGGAGTTCAAACCCCCATTATCCAAGGGTGAAAAGAACACAAAGGTTCATCAGTCTGATAGAGCAACAGATGTGAAGATTAAAGAGATCAGAGACAAAATTATACAAGCTAAGGTCTACCTGAATTTTGCCCCGCCTGGAAGTAATTCTCAGCTTGTCAAGGAGTTGAGAACTCGTTTGAGAGAGCTGGAACGGGCTGTTGGTGATGTGACAAAGGATAAAGATTTGTCAAAGGGGTAAGCACACAACTGCTTAGTTCAAAAGGAGAATATAACTTAATAGCATCAATAGACTTTCGCTAACAACTACAACCTTCTTATCGGTAAAAAAGAATTGCTCTTTACGAAGTTTCTTACGTTAACCTCTGGTATGGTTGTTTCTTTCAGCGCGCTTCGTAGGCTAAAGCCCCTGGAAGCGACGTTATACAAGGCTAGTCGTGTCTTTAATAATTGCCCTGCCATTGCTACCAAACTCCGTGCCATGAATTATAACACAGAAGAACTAGTCCAGGCGCAGAAAAATCAAGCATCATATCTGATGCACCTTGCTGCAAGGACCACCCCTAAAGGGCAACACTGTCTCTCCATGCGGTTGACATCGGAGTACTTTGCCCTGGATCCTGAAAAAAGGCAGATGCCTAACCAGGAAAAGTACAATGATCCTAGTCTCAATCATTATGTTGTCTTCTCTGACAATGTTCTGGCTTCTGCAGTCGTTGTTAACTCTACAATATCTTCTTCAAAGGTAATTTTCACATTTCCTTATGTTTTATATCGCCAATAATCTACTGCTGTTTTCTAAATTTCTACTCGAATATCATTATGTGTTATGTTTCAAGTGCATTCCACTATATCGTCTCATTTGTGTAAGCCACTTGTTAATCTGAGTTCCTAATGCTATTTGCAGGAACCGGAAAAAATAGTATTCCACGTCGTGACTGATTCACTTAATTACCCAGCAATCTCAATGTGGTTTCTGCTAAACATCCAAAGTGTAGCTGCTATCCAAATCCAAAACATTGATGATATGGATGTCCTGCCTTCAGATTACGATCAGCTGCTGATGAAGCAAAACTCCAACGACCCAAGATTCATCTCGACCCTCAATCACGCACGCTTCTATCTCCCCGATATATTCCCTGGTTTGAATAAGATGGTACTCTTTGACCATGATGTAGTTGTTCAACGAGATTTAAGTAGACTGTGGAGCATTGATATGAAAGGGAAGGTCGTTGGTGCTGTAGAGACTTGTAAAGAAGGCGAACCTTCGTTCCATTCAATGAGCACATTTATTAATTTCTCAGATGCATGGGTCTCTGGGAAATTCAGTCCTAAAGCTTGCACGTGGGCATTTGGAATGAATCTAATTGATCTCGAAGAATGGAGAAGACGGAAGTTGACTTCTACATACATTAAATACTTCAACCTGGTACGTAGATTACACTCTCAACTGCACCTTACTCTCCTCAAATAATTAACACTCTGTCTTATATCTGCTTAGATTGCGTCTCTTAAAAGCTTTCCCATGTGGGTTCTTCGATTCCATTGTACACCATTTTATCTGAAAAAGTCTTAAAAATAATAACTATCGGGTTTTAGTTTTGGCTGTGTTGGGGAAGAAAGTTATACACACTAGTATTCAAAATAAAGGGCTGTAACTAGCAAACCAACATAAGTGAAGTTAGTAAAGTTCTAGAGAAAGAGTGGTTACAATTAACAGCATAACTTGTTCTCTATGTACATACACAGAATATATGCGTGCAATGAACGTAAACTTAACAAATGTTTGTGGGGATTTATTTTCTGGCAGGGAACAAAGAGACCTTTGTGGAAAGCTGGGAGCTTACCAATAGGTTGGTTGACTTTCTATAGGCAAACATTACCGTTGGACAAGAGATGGCATGTGACGGGGTTAGGTCGCGAGTCAGGCCTCAGAACGGTTGACATTGAACATGCCGCGGTCATACACTACGACGGGATCATGAAGCCATGGTTGGATATTGGAATAGACAAATACAAACGTTACTGGAACGTACATGTCCCTTACTATCACTCCTACTTGCAACAGTGCAATATTCACGCTTGATACAAAAAAAAAACAACTTCCACAATATAGGTTCAGTTCTAGATTCTTTCCTTTTTTTTTGGTTAAAACAAGCTTATGAGCATGTTACGAATGGTATTATTAGCTTCATTCTTTTACTCTTTCGAGTGTAAATCTTGACTATTCTTTTTCATATTTTCGAAGAGCTTACTTAGTCTCAGACTTAGCCTCGGCGAGTTATTAACGTCTTCTTTCAGAGACCTATACATATGATATAGTTCCGTGCTCCCTGATTGTGTTGAAGGTGGTTCTGATCTCTTCGTTTATAAATGCTCGAAACTTTAGTAGAACTTACCAAACATTATTCCTGTGCTATGTAGAAGTTTGCTTTTTTTTTTTTTTTGTGTCGGAATTCTTGTGTGGAGAGGCAAAGATTGTGTGGTAGGAAACGGATGAGACGTGACAGGTGGAGAGAAACAATTGGTGAGACTGTTGATAGAATGCAGATCCAGTTTCAGATTAAATACTTTTTCCATCACTTGCTACAGCTATAACCTACAGCTACCAAACCGAACAAAAAAGAACAGAGGCTCATTTGATCAAAAGTCTTGCGAGTTTGGGTAAGCTAAAGACAATGGCAAGCTTCACTTCCTCCGTCACTTGTCCTACTCGTCTTCTCAAGCCTTCAGTCAAAGCTATCTCCACTGAAACTGTCTATGGTAAATCTTTGTTTGCGTAGTAATATCTCTCCTGTTTATGAATATGAATTGTCATATTTTTGTTTTGTTTCTGTTCAGGTCTTCCAAGGATGATCAAGAGAAGCAGCGGAGTGAAATGCTCGATGGAGACAAAGCAGCCGAAGCAAGAGAAGAGCTCAACGGTATGTTCTTCCGCGGTGGCGGTTATGTTAACAGCGGTGATGAGTAGTAGCCCAGCAATGGCGTTAGTGGATGAGAGGATGTCAACGGAAGGAACAGGACTACCGTTTGGTCTGAGCAATAACCTGTTAGGTTGGATTCTGTTGGGCGTCTTTGGTTTGATATGGGCTATTTACTTTAACTACACTTCTTCCCTTGATGAGGATGATGATTCTGGGCTTTCCCTCTGAAAGTTCACACTCTCTGTCTCTCTCTCTCTCTCTCTCATTTTTCAGTGAACATTAAGTGAAAATGCTATTTACCTTCTTGAAAAGTTTCAGTAGAGAGTTCCAAAAAAAAAGACCTTACCCTGTGTAAACTGTCATCGTTTTTCAATAAACTTATTGGGCTAATAAGCCCATTAATATTCTTGGCAGGAGTCTTGTGACCAGAGACCTGAGCCAAAACTTCTATCTCAATCTTCAAATTACTGTTTATTGTAGTAGGCCTTTCATTGTAGTAGTATTAAAAAGCAGTGATACATATTAGAAAGATTAAAAAAAACAAAAGAAAGTTTTGGGCTCTGAATGGTGACCAAAGGAATGAGTGGGAATGAACAATTCCTCTTCATTCCTCAAATTAAACACCATTTATGAGGAATATTTTTTTCCAAATGTTCCTTCTCATTCCTTTAAATTTAAGGAACCATAGAGTAAAATCATTCCTTATCAAATCCGGCAAGGAATAATAAGGAACAAATATTCCTATTATTTTGTTCCTCATCATTCCATTCCTTTTTGTTCCTATTGTTCCATTTATGGTCACCAGTCAAAGCCTTGATGTAATTTACAAAGAGTTATGAAGGGTGATTGAGTTGGGTGAGAAGATGATGAATGTCAGGAGCATGGTGGTCCTCTGCACGGATGCGATCTGGCTGAATCCAACGGCCATCAGTGTGCCTAACCATTCCTTTGTTTGCATCTTGTCGCCAATAAGGAGGTACCATAAAATGGTCTTTCAGAAAATCAGACGCTTTGTTCACTAACGCTGGATCTCTCCCACTAGACAACACGAATCTCTGTCCTTTCCCATGATACCTGTTCCAGAAAAAAATCACGAATTGTTTAAACGCTAGTACAATCGTGTTCCAGATACGTCAAGTCATGTTGAAATTACATAATACGACAAATGAGACTGATCTAGAAACTAAAGCTTGACAGATAACAACACGGCAACAACTTGTTTAAATGATTAATTAAGTATTTTCTTTCTTACTTTCAATAATTCTCTCCCCACCCATAAAGTGTGCCACGTTAATCAAACCGAATGATCACATTCTCACAATCCCGCATTTTTCATGAAATTTAAAAATACTAGTAATACGTTTACTAATCCCCTTAAGATCGTATATTATTAACAAAGAAAGTTCTTGGAAAATACGAGATTCTCAAATCTCAAGATACACTGAGATTTGTCTCCTCAACAAGTCTTTGACTTTCTCTAAAGATTAGCTGACAAGTTTTGTATTCATACGTTATTGTATAATCATTAAATATGTCCACAATCATAATTAATTTCATACAGTAAATACTAGTAAAATGGTTAAATTACTGACCCGTCAAGTAGATGAAGAAGAGCTTCCAAGTTATGAGCCGTAGAAAGATCAACGGACGGTTTCAAAAACGGCGAGTTCTGGTGATCCAACGCTAGCTTCTCCCCCACGTGGCAGTAGCACCACGGCAACCCTCCCGCCAACTGCTTAAGCGCGTCCGGCGCGTGCTCGTTCAAAAACAGCCCCGGCGATTTCGGAACGACGTCGTGTTTGTTCACCACCCTCAGCACCTTAACTCCCAGCTCCTCCATCCTCTCCTTGAACCTTATGTTCCCCACCCGCGGAGCACTGTACGTGAACACCGTCACGGGAACGACCTTCCCCTTCTTCGTCCTGTTCAGCCCCATCTCCGCCACGTCGTACGCGCTAAGCACCGCCAGAGCTCCGCCGAGGCTGTGTCCCGTCACGGTTATGCTCAGATCGGCTTCCTCGTCGTCGCCGTATCTCTCCACCAGCCGCTTCACCTCCGTCAGAAGCTGCTCCCTCGCCGAGAATTTCGAGAAGTTGCACGACGTGTCTTTATCCGTGTAGAGATCCAGAAACCCGGACTCGGCCTTAACGGCCGGGTCACGGCACCGGAATCCGTTTCCGGAGACCGGTTTGAGGTAATCCTTGAGATCCGCGATCCACTCGAGCTGCGTGACGGTTCCTCTCCACGCGATCGCGATGTCGCGGCGTCCGAGACGGCGGCGCGTGGCTTCGCTGTCGTCGGAGACGGCGACGTATCCCATCCAGTTTGCGTTCTTGCTCCACACCTTAGACCATCTCGATTTGGAGAAGAAGTTTGGGAGGTTGATGTTCGACGTCGCGTAGAGGTAACGCGCCACCTCGTAGCCGGAATCGAAGATCCCGAGCGAGTCGAAGAGCTTCTTGCGCGTGAACCTGCAGCTCCCACAGTATCTCGAAAACGGATCGAAATCGAAAGCGTCGTAACAGGCCTGGGCCATTTCTCCGTAGCGGATCAGCTCTGATCTTAGAACTGGGTCCATCGGATCCATTAGTCCGGCCCAATCATCTTCCCCTTGGATCTTCCTCCACGTGTCCCTCAGATTCTTTGATTCTTTGGCTTCTCTGTCCCGTCGGCGAACATCCTCCGCCGCCGTGATCCCAAAGCTCTCCAGGGGCTCGAGCTTTGAGGATGTTGAAGCCGCGTCGGTTGTGGACATAGCCTTCGTGGCGATCGCCGGAGATGATCTCGCCGTGACATTGAGAAGAGTAGAGTGTGGTTTAAAGGAAAGAGAGTGAGCTGATTGGTTGATCGACTTAGGGAGAAGGAGGTTGTGAGAGGGAATGGTCGCCATTGTTGTTGAGAGAGAGCTTGATGAGTTGTTTCAGGGCCATCAAGAATCCTTTTTATATATACGTAACAACATACAATAAACAATAATAAACACATGCTCATGCTGCATACATATCATTTTCAAATGTAGGGTTTTATATAGACATGTCAAAATGGGTAAAATTAATGGGTTGATCCAAAACCAAACCAATCCATGGTTTTAATGGTTTAACAATTTGGATATAAATGGATAAATGGTTTTTGTGGGTTAGTGAATTTAATGAGCTGGGTTAATATTGGTTTGGATTAAAATAGGTTTATGGTTTATCCAGTCCAAACCATTTTTCTTAAGTAATCGTATTATCACTTCGTCTCTTTCACGAGACCTATTTTTTCCCCAATCTCAGATCACTTCATCTACACCGGCGAAGCTCTCGATCCTCGGCATACATAGACGACATCCACCCTCAACGGCGAAGCTCTCGATCTCCTTCCTCGCCATCGACCCTCAACGGCGAAGCTCTCGATCTCCCTCCTCGCCATCGACCCTCAACGGCGAAGCTCTCGATCTCCCTCCTCGCCATCGACCCTCAACAGCAAAGCTCTCGATCTCCTTCCTCGGCATCGACCCTCAACGGCAAAGCTCTCGATCTCCCTCCTCATCTCATCATCCAAAGCTCTCCTCTCATCTCATCACCATCAGGTCTCTCTCTCTTCGCCGTTTTTCGTTATGGGTTTACAGAGAAAGTTTTGATTCTCTTCAAATATTATGTATTCGTTATGTTTCGTTATGTTTTGTTAGGAATCCTTTCATTATGAGCTTTCGTTATGTTTAGAGATTTTAGCTTCAGATCTTAAGACAGTTCAAATATCATACGATTTTTGAGTATTCGTTATGTTTCGTTGTGGGTATTTTGTTCAGTTGTTAGTTCGTAGAAGAGAGTAGTTTATATGATTATATTGATGGTTCTGCTTGTTTATATTGTTCTTAGCTCGTAGGAAGAGGATGGACAATAACGAAGAGTTTCTTCCAAATGGTGTTGGTGGTGGACAATCATCAAGTGCATCAGAATTTCCACTTGTAAGTTCTTCTCATTTAAAAAGAACTAGGAGATCAACTGCATGGGATTACTTTACAATAGGGAGAGATGATACTGGCCAAGAGAGAGCGTATTGTAAGAAGTGTCCCAAAAACTACTTGTGGCATAGAAATAGTGGAACTTCTAACCTGAAACGTCACGCTGAGAAATGCTCAATTGGTTTAGGTGGTGAAAGAAAAGAGAGGAAGTTTGATGATAAGGTTGCTAGGGAAAAATTCAGTAGAGTAATTATCAGGCACAACCTTCCTTTCTGTTCAGTTGAATATGAAGAACTTAGGGATTATCTTAGTTATTTAAACCCAGATTATCAGTGCTATACTAGGAACACTGCTGCATCTGACGTGATTAAAACTTGGGAGAAAGAGAAGCAGAAACTTAAGTCTGAGTTAGAAAATATTCCTAGTAGGATATGTTTAACCTCTGACTGTTGGACTGCTTCAGTCTCAGGAGATGGGTATATAGTCTTGACTGCACATTATGTAGATGCGGAGTGGGTATTGCATAGCAAAATTTTGTCATTTTGTGATTTGCTTCCTCCACACACTGGTGATGTTTTAGCTAGTAAGATTCATGAATGCTTGAAGGAGTGGGGAATTGAGAGAAAAGTGTTCACTTTGACACTAGATAATGCCAATTCTAACGACTGTATGCAAGAAATATTGAAGGATAGGCTGAATTTAGATGATAATCTCTTGTGTAAAGGAGAATTCTTTCACGTGCGGTGCTGTGCTCACATACTAAACCTTATAGTACAGGATGGGTTAGGTGTTATTAGTGGTGCATTGTCTAAGATTCGAGAAACTGTGAAGTATTTCAAAGCTTCAACATCTAGAAGGATGGCACTCGCTGATTGTATAGAAGGTGATGAAGAAGCTGTCTTCTCTTTGGATGTTCAGCATAGATGGAATTCAACTTATTTAATGCTTGAGAAGGCTTTGAAGTTTGAGCGTGCATTAAATAGGTTCAAAGTGGTTGATAAAAGCTACAAACACTGTCCTTCGAGTCAAGAGTGGAAGAGGGCAAAGGTTATCCACCAGATTTTGATGCCCTTTTACTGTATCACCACGCTAATGTCAGGTACAAGTTATTCTACATCTAACTTGTACTTTGGGCATATTTGGAAGATTCAGTGTGTGTTGGAAGTGAATAGAGACAATGAAGATAGCGTCATTAGAGAGATGATTTCGAAGATGAGATTAAAGTTTGATAAATATTGGCAGCAGTATAGTGTTATTTTAGCAATGGGGGCTGTCTTTGATCCTAGGATGAAATTTAGACTTTTGAAGCGTTGCTATGATGAGCTTGATCCCTTCAGTTCGAGAGAAAAGATTGAGCACCTTAAGGATGAGCTTTATAAGCTTTTTGAAGAGTATAGGAAAAAATATCATTTAACTCCTGTTGTGAGCTCAACAAGAGTAGACTCTCGTGTTGCTAAAAGAAGAAGAGGGAACCTGGATGTACAAGATGTAAGTTCTGTTTGAGTTATTTATTATGTTCGATTAAAATTTTTTTTAGTTGAGTTTCAAATTATCTCTGATCTCTTCTCTATAAATGATACAGGATCTGTTCGATTTAGATGATGTTCCAGACTATATGGAAGAAGGGAAGTCATCTTTGGATATGTACTTAGAGGATCCAAAGTTAGATATGAGGAGTCATCCTAATTTGAATGTTCTGAAGTATTGGAAAGAAAATAGATATCGCTTTGGTGCTCTAACATATATGGCAATGGACGTGCTTAGCATTCCGATAACTACAGTGGCCTCTGAATCTTCTTTTAGCATTGGTTCTCAGGTTATAAGCAAGTATCGAAGTAGATTGTTGCCTAGTAATGTTCAGGCTCTGTTGTGTACACGTTCTTGGATACATGGTTACCTAGTTGATGATGAAGGTAAAAGTCTTTTGTCTGTTGATTAGCATGATTTGTTTGCTGTGAATTAAGATGAATTTAACATACAATTGTATTGCAGATAATGGCGAAGGTGAGATGGTTATTATTCGATCAAGTACAAATGGAGTAGAAGAATCTGGAAGCAGCCAAAGAAACAGTATCACACGTACACCCAGAGAGTAAGTCTTGAACCTTTAGCTTCGGTGTTTCTGTTTCTCAAAGCTCGTTCTTGTTTCTGTGTAGAGTACTGTCCTTGAACTCTTTAGCTTCAGGTCTTAGTTTAGAATTGGAACTGAGAACTGTGTTGAGGTTGCCTTGTGGGTTTTACAGTAACTTGTTGAGATCGTGTTGCTGGAACGTTCTTGTTTCTGTGTAAAGTACTATCTTGAACCCTTTAGCTTAAGGTCTTAGTGTCTTAGGTGAATCTTTCTGCACCCTTTAGCTTCAGATCTTAAGCTTTCTTTTTTTTTTGTTCAATGCAGGATGAGGTTTAACACGCAAGAACAAGAGCAAACTTGAGTTCAAACAAACTTGGTGGAATCTTCAAGCTTATTGTTTCATGAGACTTTTGATTTTATTGAATATTAAAATTTTATGAAAATATACTTTGTCTCCATTGTATTGAATTTAAAAAGCTTATGAAAAATTACATTTTTTTCATTGTACTGAATTTTAAAATTTTATGAAAATATACATTTTTCTTCACTGTATTGAATTTTGTGATTTTTTAAGAGTTTTTAGTGAGTCAACCCATTAAAACCACTAACTCATTAATCTAAATGAGTTAGAGACCAAACCAAACCATTAGGTAAATGGTTTGAGTTGAACCATAACCAATAGAAGAATGGATTTACTTGGATATAGTTTGGTTTGGGTTGGTTTACCCATTTTGACATGTCTAGTTTTATACAAGTAATACGTTGAACTTAAGATACAATAATGTATTCGTATCCACTGATTATTCAACACCTATCTCTTCTATTTTATTTTAAATATCTTTTCCTCATTCCAATGCACCCTTCATCGACGCCATCAACATTTTCACATATTAAAACCAGCATTTACTACAAAATTTGATATGGTTTGGATCGTCAGATATTTTGCAAGTTCACAATTACATAAAAAAACGTGCATGTGAAGTCGAATGAGACTTAGATTTGATTAAAAGTGTCTATGAAATAAAATAAAATAAAATAAATGAAGCTGTAGCTAGTAATCTTGGCATAATATATAACAAAGTTGAATGATAACACTGCAATATTATAAGCTAATTTGGTATTCATCATGTCAACAATTCACACGCGCATGTTATCAAAATCATTTTGAACTATGAGAAGAAGATATTAGTAAAATATTTTTTTTGTTTACTATTATGTTCCGCTTTCACTAACATCACTTTCATTTTCTCTTCTGGCACTAGTAATGATAGCGCGATTAGCGAAATATTTCGTATAAATCTCTAAGATGGCGTTAACAAGATATATATAAACACAAATCCTCAAAATATCAATTATATAAGGAGTTCCGGTTGGAAATTGTTTGACAGGGATACATGACTGTCCCACTTGGCTAATAGATGCCATCTGTAATAAGAATCCATATCTTTAGGGAAAATAATTTGATCTCAATTAATTTTAAATTATGTATTTGTTTAATCATGTAATGAAAGTCTATACGAATAGTTGACTGACCACAAACATAAAAATTAATCTAAACATGTTCTCAAATTCGCATATACCGTGTACAAGGTGTGTAACTGAACTTGATTTTGTTTTCCATGTTCCACATTCAACACGTTTCGAAACGTGTTGATTTCGTTAGAAATCTGTAAACAGTGTTGAAAACAAACGATAGAATTATTGAATTTTATAATTTTGGAAAATAAAAATAAATAAGCTTCAGTGGCTCTGATTAACCTCATGCGCAGATGTCATTAACATGGAAAAGGGTAAACGATAAGACCAACATGGGGGGCCAGCACAAGACTTGACTTGTTTCGGGTCCTCCCACAAGGGTAAGGTTATATCACTTATATTTTGCTTTACAATGATCCTCTGTTTCAAAACTGAAGCCGCCTTCATGGACTTTGGTAACACTTCCAATTATCTTCACTAGCTTGTCTCCCCTTTAAGCTAGACGCTAGTGTTCTTAGTCAACCAAGTAAACGAAGAAGGCCAGCATCATATCATGTACCTGTGATTTTCTCTCAAGCCCTACAAAAAAGTGAGTACTGTTCCTTCTGTTCATACCAATCAACAAGTCTCTAACTACACATCTCAAAAGGACGGCTTTTTTCACCAATGTTAGCAGCTGCGCAATGAGCACGCATCACTCCTTAGAAAGCCACAACTATATGATCGTTCCCATCTCCTGATTCATGGTTTTGGTGTCATATGATTCTAAATTTCTAATCCTTCATCCTCATGTGTTCGTTCCTACGATTGCTTCTGCTGCTATGGGCTTTTGTCTTAAGGCCCAACAAAGGCCTTATAGCTATGAAAAGTTGAATGCAAGTAGGTTTGTTCGTCGTCGTTTGGTCCACCAATTATTCTACGTCCAATATTCATCAGAATAAATCATATGGTCCAAAAGCATCAAAGCGTGAATCAATAATATTCAACAACAATGGCTCTCCTTTTATCAACTTGTACGTATCAACTTGTACGAGTATCGTTTGAAACCGTATCTTTGAATATATAAAAGATAAAACATGGAAAGAACCATTTATCTTTTCTGCAAAATCTTCTTGGCTTGGTTCCTTATGAAACAAAACAAAACAAAACAAAAAAGGTGAAACGCCCAATCAAAGGTTCGGTCTCCACGAATCATCTTGTTCATAATAAAGCCGCTTTATGGAACCTTTTTTAATCTCTGCCTTTTTAAAGCATTTGGATTCTGATTCTTCCTCTGCGTTGTTATAAGTAGCCTGCGACTCAAGCAACTAGAGCCACAAACAACTCCAAACTCCAACACTGGGTTTGATTTTGGGAACCTTCTTCATTTTTCTTGAAGAAAACTAGCTCTTAAGTATAATCAAGAAAATAATGGACAAGGTTATGAGAATGTCATCCGAAAAAGGAGTGGTTATATTCACCAAGAGCTCCTGTTGCTTGTCCTACGCGGTTCAAGTCCTCTTTCAAGATCTTGGGGTTAGCCCTAAGATCCACGAGATCGACAAGGACCCCGAATGCCGGGAGATCGAAAAGGCACTGATGAGGCTAGGCTGTTCAAAGCCAGTTCCAGCCGTCTTCATTGGTGGTAAGCTCGTTGGTTCCACCAACGAAGTCATGTCCATGCACCTTAGCAGCTCCTTGGTTCCTCTAGTCAAGCCTTATCTATGTTAAAAGAAAAGGTCTGAAATGTATTTCAATAAATGAAAAAAATGAGTCAAATCTTTGTAATGTGTTTTTACTTTTTAGTGTTATATTGGTTGTGTAACCTTATAAAATGATTTAGATGGATTCTTGATTAGTAAGCAAATGATCCAAAACCAAACACACAGAAGCAGAACTACATAACGTTACATAACCAGAATTGTCAACAGATTTTCACAAGGGGCCAAGACTATCTGCAACATAAACTATCTACTCTTACATGGCTTACACTAATTCTTCCCTGTACAAAGTACAAAGAAAGAACAAAAAAAACACACTGAATCATCATCAAACAAAGAGTGTGTGGTGTGGTATATATGGTTCGAAGAAAAGTTGCTATCTAGGTGCAACAGAGGGAACAATCCCACTGACGAGGTCAGAGCCAGAGACATCCATCGAAGTATAAGGATTTGGATTCTTCAAGAACGAGGAGTTCGACGACGATGATGGCTGAGACGTTGTCTCAGACGCATCCTCTCTTTTGGCTGTCTTAGATTCCGGCATCAGTTCCCATATGATCTCAAGCTCTCTCACAACTTCCTTCATCGAAGGCCTCGCATCAGTCTCCTCCCTGCAGCATCTCAACGCTAACGTTGCAAACTTTTCGATGCATTCGGATGGAACTGAGCTCATTCTCTTATCCACTACTGATGATATCGAACCAGACTGGTATGCGATGTTAGTCTGGCGGGAAAATTAAAAAAAACGGTTATAGAGAAAATGCCAGGAAGGATGAAAACAAGCTCTTTACCATCTAGTAAACTAGCATTTACCTCTCGAACTATGTTCTTGCCATGTGTGATTGGATGCATCCCTGTCAAAAGCTCCAAGAACACTACGCCTAAACTATATACATCGCTCTTGTCAGTTAATTGATGAGTCAAGAAATATTCCGGGTCAAGGTAACCCTGCAAGACAGACAAGAAAAAAAGTCTCAGTCATGAGCAATGTTCAAGAAATCGCTAGGCGGTGGTTAGACGCTTATAGAGGATAATGTTTAAAGTGAACGCCTAGGCACCGACTAAACCGATTTTTATAAAAATCATCATGAGTTTGAGAAGCAAATTTACAGCAGCAATGAAGGATAGAGATTTTTACCGGAGTCCCTTTAACAACAGTAGACACATGATGAGGCGAGATGCCTTCCATATCAGGCACCGGAGCGAGTCTTGAGAGTCCAAAATCTGCAACCTTTGCAATGAATCTTGAGTCCAACAGAATGTTACTAGCTTTGATATCTCTATGAAATATTGGCGGATTAGCTTCTGTGTGCAAGTACAGTATTCCCTTTGCTGAACCTATAGCAATCCGCATCCTCATGGCAAAGTCCAAAGGCTTTTCTAACTTAACTGTCAAATTTTGATTCAGTGTTATCTACAAGGAACAGAAGAAGTAACTAGATAATGACTCGTTGACAAAAACAATATACATACCAGAAATGTTGTCTCGCAAAGTACCATTTTCCATGTACTCGTAAACAAGCATCTGCACATTTGATAATACAAACAATAAAGAGAAATATAAAAGGCGTTGAACCTCAAACCGTAAGAGTGTTTTGGATTAAAAAAGGTACCTGTTCGCCTTCTTCATCACAAAATCCAACCAAAGCAACGAGGTTTCTGTGATGTAATCTCGACAACAGTTCAATCTCAGTTAGGAACTCCTTCTCACCCTGCAACGATCCTTCTTGTGCTCTTTTAATTGCCACAGCCGTTCCATCGCCAAGGATACCTTTGTAGACTTTTCCATAACCACCTTGCCCAATTTGAGTTGAACTGCTGAAATTGTCTGTAGCAAGAGCAAGCTCAGCATATGTGAAGCTCTTTACCCCTTCGATCTTCAAAGAAGCCTTGGAAGCTGCATAAGGATGGACGAATCAAAAACAATCCGAAAAGAGAATCTACTCCAAACACAAATTAAAAAAAAAAATGCCTACATCGCTTTCTCCTAGAAACTGCAGCGTATCCTTTCATACGTTTCCTCATAATGATAAGGGCAATGATAGCAGTTATAGTAACTGCAGCTGCAACTGAACCAAGAACTATACCAACTATTGCACCCTTACTTACACCTGATGGCGAACCTTGAGGAAACACTGCACAACAAAACGAAACCAAATCATGCATAAGTTTTATGATCCATCAGTAACACATCCAAACCCGAAACAACAACATGTAATATTAGTTTTGTCCCATCGATCACTAGAATCCGATAGAACTATGACACAATAGTCAAGTCTTTTCCAGTTGAGCTAACGACACCTCTAATCTGTTTTTTTTTAAAAAAAAATAAATCATCAGAGGATGAATATAATGCTACTAACCATCTCTGTAGACATCTAACAATGTGAAATTCATAAGCTCATAAGGACCAAACAGATCTTCGTCTCGGATGTTCCATCCAGTGAACATGGCCCTTATCCTCCGAACCTCGCTCCGATTAAATATGAAAGAGTTGTTGGGATTCGAACCATAAACAGGAAAGAACTTGAGATACATTCGAAGTCTAGGTCCTTTCTGCCACCGGAATGAGTCAATGCGTAGCTGATGCAGATCCAAACTAAGACCAGAGGTGATGTACTCCTGAAACTCGGACACGTAAGGAACGAAATCAGAGAAACCAGGACTTTTCAACCGATATCCAACGAGCAGAGGAGCAGCACAGAAGCACTCTCTGAGAGGTTCTGGAGATAACTCATAAGGAGGTGGGCAGATAGAACAAGTTGTGTTAGGACTGGTTGGACCCTGATTGTTGTCTTGTTCGGTTAGAGATCCACATAACTGAAGCAGGTTTCCATTTGAGCATAACGGATTCCCCTGAAGCCTGATAAGCAAAACGAAGATGTCAAATAGATAATGGAAAGGTGGACATTAATCTTAAGGAAAGTGTGTATTACATTTTAGAATGAGAAAACAAGATAAACAAGCTGTTTATATACATCATTGAGTAGCTACAGTGATATGCAAAGAAATATTTGAAAAAGGGGAAAAATAGGAAAGGGCAGAAGCAAACCAGACGGTCACATTTGGGCGGGGATCAGATCTGCCAGTAATATTTGAAAACCTGTTGTTCCTCAAATCTCTGGAAAAAAAAAACATAAAGGAAATATCAGTTGTCAAGAGATAAGAATAAGAAAATTGGCACATACTTGTAGGTCAAAGAAAAGGAGATATGATTGTGTGTCATACACTATAAGAGTCTCCGTTGAATTCAACACTCTGTCCTGGTATATGCTAGAGGGAATGGAACCACTCAGAGCATTGTTTGCAACCGACCTGCCACATTAGATACACAACCAAAACAAACCATTAGCCATCTTCAGTCCAAAAATGATAGAACTAACAGCAGCATCTCAGAATAGTAAAGCTCACTTACAACTTTTGAAGCCGCGGAAGATCGGAGAAATTTGTTGGAATGGTTCCAGTAAAACTGTTGTTGGACAGATCTCTGCAGTATTTTTTTCATCAGAAGATATCAAAGTTTAAAACCAACCCATTTCTAACAAAACAAAGATAATACTAATCCACAGTACATAGCTCGGAATAAATCAAAAGCCAGAATCAATTAAAGGTGCAAAAAGTTTACATGGTTGTGATGTTATCAGAAAGCTTCCCTGTAGGTATAGATCCATTCAACTGATTTCGACTTAGGTCCCTTGGAACAACCAGAAACAAAATGATATTAAATATGCCAAGGCAGCTGCTGCAGGATTATCTTAAGGAAGCGGCTAAGATAATAAACTTACAAATAGCCAAGGTTTGGGATGCTGCTAAGATCAGGCATTGGCCCTTGCAAGCTGCAGTTCCTAAGACTCCTGCCCATACCAAATAAAAACATGTGCATGTTAGCTTAGTAAACGCATAGATCACAGGTTAATTCAAATCCAACGCATGACTATCACAGTTAACTGTTGAATGCATTAACAAAATATGACATCCCTTGCACTTTCACGCTTCGCTGACTTTGAGTTCAATATACAGTTTGAAACGATCACTTACAGCTTCAAAAGCTTAGACATGTTTCCATAAGAGGGTGGAATCGTGGTCCCATCAAAATGATTGTTATCTAATTGTCTGCCCAAAAGAAACATGACAAAAAAAAGGGTCAAGAAGAGAAGAATAAATGCGTGGATGACGAATCAGTATGGTGAAAATCAACAGAAACTGTGACAGTAACTTACAGGATAAGCAGATTAGGCATTTTTGATAACTCAGGAGGAAGATAGCCAGATAAATTGTTGTTGTCAAGAAGACTGTAAGAAATAAATGTTTCATCAAAATTAGATTAGGTAAAAGCATGTGTGGCATGCCATCGACATAAAAGCTGAGGTTTAGATACCAAACTCACATGTGAACAATTGAAGGTAGGCTTCCAAGCTCTGGAGGAATCTGACCGCTAATTGAATTATTGTTCATGTGACTGCAAAGAAGATAAGATAAGAGTCAAAGAATGCTAATGAGTGTAACATACTCAAGACTCAACAGGTGTAAGGAATCGTTATAAGCAAAACAGCTATGTAGTACAACACGATATAAGATTAAAAAGAGAAAAAAACTCACAAGTGCTTAGTCTTGGTTAAATTCCCAAACGATTTGGGGAGTGGTCCTGATATACGGTTTTCATCAATCTGTATCCTGTCCAAGTTTGGAAGA
This sequence comes from Hirschfeldia incana, assembly GCA_026261945.1. NCBI lineage: Eukaryota > Viridiplantae > Streptophyta > Magnoliopsida > Brassicales > Brassicaceae > Hirschfeldia > Hirschfeldia incana. Next base: position 1,584,093 of record JABCMI010000028.1, on the reverse strand, counting down.
TAGCCAAGCTCCTCTGGTAAGTTTCCAGTTAATAGATTCCCATTCAATAGCCTGAAAGAGTTAAATTGACACATTAAGCCAAAAGTAAAGGCAAGCAAAGACAAAACAGATAAAAGGCATAATAAGAATCAAACTTGAATGGACTTACAAGAGTTGCAAAGACTTGATATTCCCAATTTCCTTTGGTATACTTCCGGTTATCTTGTTCCACATGAAATCTCTAGCAGAAGAGAAGAGGTAGTACAAAACACAAAGAGAGAAGTTATTCACCATTACAGCTTTAGAAAAAAAAAGAAGAAGATGAAGCTAGTTATTAAGGTTTAAGAACGTACAAGATAGTAAGACGAGTCAAGCGTCCAAGGTCCGGTGACAAGGTCCCTGAGAGGTTCATGCTGAGCAATTGCCTTCAAGTAACAAAAAAAAAGAAAACTTTTCAAACAATTCTTCAAGGAAGATAGTTTTTTTTATAGTAACAGTGAAGGAAAGAAGAGAATACAGTTCTTTGACGTGAAGATAACCATCATCAAGACTAGTGGAATTGAAGCAGAGAACACCAGTCCAATTCGAATTGCACGGATCTCCACGCCCCCAATTTCTCAATCTCTGAATTGGATCGTTTAAACTTTCCTTTATCGCTCGCAAAGCCCTCACTGAATCCAGAGAACAAAACCAAAAAGATCAGCAAGCGAGAATCAAAAAAGCAACGAAAACCCATTGAATTGTTTGAAAATTTAAACCGAATAGAAGGTGAAAGTAACAACCTTCGACGGGATTAGTGATACCACCGTCTTGAGCAAAAACAGAGGACCAGAAACAGAGGAAGAAGAACAGAGGAAGGAGACGACGAGAGACGTGTGACCAACACATCTCGAGATGAGAAGAAGCAGAGGAGGAGACCCAAGATACGCGAATAGAGAGGGAGAGAGAGAGAGAGTTAAAAGGGACAGAACATGATCAGGTTGTAGAGAGACACTGAAACAGAGGAGAGATGGTCAGAAGACAAAGTAAGAGAAAAGTGGTTGGGGTTTTGTTGAAAGCATTGAAGATGAAACGGACATTTTCTTTAGGTTTGTTTTGACCATATCAATCAATCCGTGGAGAAGAGAAGAGAGTCGAGGAGTCATCAAAGTTTTCACTTTCGCCGCCACCATTACTATGCGCCAGCCACCTTCTTCCTCCGTAGTCAATACAGTAAAAGTTTCTACTTTTATTCATTTTAATAATCATTGCGTTTTGTTGTGACCTGTCTTTGACCTTTGTGTTTCTTTTCAAATTTGAGTAATGACAGTAGGTAGATAGATTAGTATATATAATGTGCAAGTGCGATGCATTTTCAATTATTGTATTTTGATTTATTACACTAACCTTGTTGAATCTTCCACGATCAACTTTTTTTGTATTTTTTTTGAAATATTCCAATGGCAAATAGCAATAAGAAACAAAATAAATCACTGGGTTATATTATTATGTTATATGTAGCTTTGTTGATATATCAATATCTCACTATGTGCATTTTGGACCCCACGAAACTATAAAAGTCACGGTTTTATTGGAACATTATCAGATTTAGTGTTGAACTGTAGATTGTGACCGACTTTCTAGAGTGTGATTGAATTGTTTCAGAGTCACTCTATTATCTAGAAGTTGTAGTATGATTATAATTCCAGTACACCACCAGAACATAAGTATTGATTGATAGTTCATAATTAAAGAGATGTCAAAACGTGTACTAATGATATTTATAATTATAACTATCCTAACCAAACTGATTTCTCCCTTGGAAAGATTACCATTATTCAATTTCGTCTACAATGGAAACCTACTTCCATTGCTTTAAAGCTTATCTTTAGATCGAAGAAAAAGTCATATATACATTTTGGGTAAATCTATATATATAAAAGAGATTTTTCTTTGTCGAAGAGATGTTTGTTGACATGTGTCCCTATTTTTTCATCTATTTATATTTTATATCATTTTTCTTTTATATTACTACAATTTGATTCACCACTTTTTAATTGTGCAATAACTAATTTTTTTCATACTAATCATTTTAAAAGTTCGATTATCCATTTTATTGATTACAAAATACAAATGAATAAAAATAAATAAATAATATAAATATATCTTTTATTTTTAAATTTATTCACAACTAAAAATAACATAAACTTTTATTATTTTATTAGTTATTACTATTTTCTATTATTTCAGTTACAAATTATATATTTATTTGAATATTAACCAAAATAAGAAAAATAAACTAGAGCACAACTCATAATCGAAACATAAAATCCCTATAATGATAGAGAAAAACAAAATGCCAGAGACACACTACCTAAGTAAAGGTTTAGAGGTGAAACAATATCAAGAACAAAAACTAACTTATATGCTATTTAGGGTTTAGTTTTTAGGATTTAGAAAATAACAATTCTTTAAAGTATTGAAGTTTGGAGTTTAAGATTATGGGTATGTGTATATGGTTTAGTGTTTAACTTTTTCAAATATATATTTATAATTATTGAAATTTTATTTATCAATACTCAATTTTAGTTTTAGAGTATATTGTAGTTGTTAAATTTCTTTTTATAGTTTCTAGTTATAGAGTATGTATTTGGAGTTTAGGGATTTGATAGCCACAAAAATAATATTGCTTAAAATGTGTTTTTTCTTCAAATAACTACAAATTGTATTTTGTGGTTATATTTTCTACAAATATATTGTGAATAATAGGGGAACTTAATTTCTCCAATGGTTTTGTAGGTATGTGTGATTTTTTTTTTTTTCAAATTGCAACAAAGTATAATTTGTAACTATTTAGCCACAAAAACCAATATTATAGCTACAAATTTGAGTTTGTGGCTATTTGTAGTTAGAAAAGCTATTGCCACAAAAATGTGTCATCAATATCTGCAAAAATCAACAACTGAAAATCGATGGGAGAAAAAGACGCTACGATGCTTGACGTGGGCGATAAGGTTCGGCCGCCGGGTGAACCCCCAGATCCAGGGATGACGTATGCGGAAAAGGTTACTGGTAGGGGTGCGGGTGGAAGACTGAAACCGGAGGACCTAGTGAATGATGCGTTTGTTGACGAGAGGATGCGACTGGAGTTTCCGGATGGTCCGGATGGAGAACCGGTGATAACGATTGAATCGGAGGTGCTGAGGGCGATGAATGGATTGTGGAAACAGTGTATGATCGTGAAGGTGTTGGGGCGCAGTGTTGCGATCTCAGTACTTGCGAAGCGGCTGAAGGAGATGTGGAAGCCGAAAGGGGGAATGACGGTATTGGATCTACCTCGACAATTCTTTATGGTGAGGTTTGAGTTGGAGGAAGAATACATGGCAGCGTTAATTGGGGGTCCTTGGAGAGCGTTCGGTAGCCACCTAATGGTCCAAGCGTGGACACCAGAGTTCGATCCAATGACGGATGAGATTGAGACAACACCAGTATGGATCCGACTGGCGAATATTCCACTGAATTTCTACCATAGGGCGATTCTTTGGAATATAGCCAAAGGGTTTGGAACCCCGGTGAAGGTGGATATGACTACGTTGAATCTCGAGAGGGCACGCTTTGCTCGCATATGCGTGGAAGTGAATTTAAAGAAACCTCTCAAAGGAACAGTTCAGATCAATGAGGATCGATATTTTGTTTCTTATGAGGGATTACCAAACATCTGTCCAGTTTGTGGGATCTTTGGACACACAGGTTCTACTTGTCCTCGTAGAGTACCGGAGAAGCAAGTCACCGTTTCTACGGCGAACAGGTTGGAGGAGGTTCGGGTGGAGAAACAGGTGACTGAGAACTTGGGTACTCAGAATGTCGGAGAAGCGAGTCATGGGACATCGACGGAGAATGGATTCATCGAAGTAGGAAGATCAAACCGGCGACCGGAGAGGGAGAAACAGGCGCTCGTGTTTACGGCGGGAAGCGCTAAGGGCAATTCAGGAAAGAATCCAATGGAAATCTTGAGACTTAAAGATACGGAGAATATTACGATATCAAACAGTTTTGGTAGTTTGGCTGAGGATCAGGATATCGCAACCTCTAAGGAAGGTTCTGATTTGTCGGAGGCGAATAAGGAGAACTTTCTGATATTGACAAATAATCAAATTGGAAAGAGTGGCGCCCAAGCTAGCGGAAATCGCTTCGAGGGTCGGAACGTGAAAGAAGGAGGCCCAAGTTTGAAAGGCCCAGGAGGGAGAAGTGGAGGTTACCATAAGTCGTTGGACAGAACTGGGCCCAGTAACAAAAAGAAGAACTATGGGCCCATGAAGGGACTGGTTTTTGGTCCAACGAGGGAAGAAACGCAAATGTCGATCTCAGGGAAGAGATTACGAGTTGAACAAGAGGGGTTGGGTCGTGCTGGTGGTGTCTTTGGGAAGAACAGCACATGTGGTCCGTCGGTGGATCAGACTTCACCACGCTCGAGTTAAGAGATTGTAAGAAACCATTTGGGTTTAGAGGGAAACCGGCGAGAACATGAAGACACGACGGGAAGCTCGCCGGCGAATATGGAGGAGCAGGGGATGGCTTAACGGTTTGCCCCGGTAGTTCTTATCAAGACCACTATATTAATGATGAATTGCTTATTATGGAATTGCCGGGGGGCGAACAAACCCAATTTTCGACGTTCGATTCGTTATATGCTGAAGAAGTTTGATTCGGATGTGTTAGCTCTATTTGAAACCCATGCAAGTGGAGATAGAGCACAACGAATTTGCCAAGGGCTAGGCTTTGATAACTCAACTCGAGTGGATGCGGTGGGGCAGAGTGGAGGTATCTGGCTTTTATGGAAATCAGATGTTGGAACAGTAGAAATAGTGAAGAAGGCTGAGCAGTATATTCACGCTAAAGTAACGAAAGACTTGGATGTATCTCACCTAGTGGTGGTGTATGCAGCACCGTCAGCTAGTAGACGGAGTGGGCTATGGGATGAGCTGCGTCACCTAGTTAATGCAATAACTGAACCTTTGCTCATTGGAGGGGATTTCAATACGATAGTTCGTACGGATGAGAGAACAGGGGGTAGTGGAGGTCTGTCTCCGGACTCACTAGCGTTTGGTGCATGGATTAATGATTTATCCCTGATTGACATGGGCTTTACTGGTAACAAGTTCACGTGGAGAAGAGGGCGAGTGGAGAGTAATTTTGTAGCCAAGCGCCTAGACAGAGTGTTCTGTTGTGCGTCAATGAGGTTACAATGGCATGAGGCGAAGGTGACTCATCTCCCCTTCTTAGCATCAGATCATGCTCCTTTGTATGTACAGCTATCCCCAACTGTCAAAGGAAACCCGAGGAGACGTCTGTTCCGGTTTGAAGCGGCTTGGTTACAGCATGCAAGTTTTAAAGACTTGCTGGTCTCCTCTTGGAACAATGACTTATCAACCGAAGTGGCGTTGCAGAGGCTTCGAGTTCAGCTGCGAAAGTGGAATAAAGAGGTGTTTGGTGATGTCCAGAAGAGGAAGGAAACACTCATCCAGGAAATCAAGGAAGTTCAGGACCAGATCGAGGTACAGAGTACCGACGCCTTGTTAGAAAGAGAAGAAGCGCTTCTCAAGGAGTTTGATGTGATACTGGAGCAGGAGGAGATGCTTTGGTATCAGAAATCTAGAGAAAAGTGGATAGTTCATGGAGAGCGTAATACTAAATTCTTTCACACATCCACAATTATTCGACGACGGAGGAACCGAATTGAGATGCTCAAAGATGACGAAGGGCACTGGGTATCGAATGGAGAGGAACTTGAAGCGCTGGCAATTGCATATTACAAACGTCTTTACTCGCTCACCGATGTGGATGCCGTGGTGAACAAGTTACCGCAAATGGGCTTCATTCCTCTAGCGGAGACGGAATTGGTGAAGCTTAAGAAGGATTTTACAGCAACTGAAGTGGTCACATCTATAAGAAGTATGGGGAAATACAAAGCTCCTGGTCCGGACGGGTACCAACCCGTGTTTTATCAAGAGTGCTGGGATGTGGTGGGACCTTCAGTGTGTAAGTGTGTACTAGATTTCTTCTCCACAGGAGTGTTACCGGAGAAGTTGAATGACGCTTTGGTTGTTCTCATTGCGAAAGTAGCGAAGCCGGAGAAAATTACACAGTTTCGCCCCATTAGTCTGTGTAACGTGCTATTCAAGAGCATAACTAAAGCTATGGTGTTGAGATTGAAACATGTGATGCCACAGTTGATAGGTCCAGCTCAGGCGAGCTTTATACCAGGACGTTTAAGTACCGACAACATTGTCATTGTCCAAGAAGCAGTCCATTCCATGCGAAGGAAGAAGGGAAAGAAAGGTTGGATGCTACTGAAGCTGGACTTAGAAAAGGCATATGACCGGATACGATGGGACTTTCTCGAAGATACTCTCATGGCTGCGAGACTACCAGAGACATGGGTCCAAAGGATCATGACTTGTGTTACTGGTCCCTCTATGACCCTGTTGTGGAATGGAGAAATGACAGAAGCATTTACACCAGAGAGGGGGCTGAGACAAGGGGACCCATTATCACCTTACCTATTTGTGTTATGTCTCGAGAGGTTATGTCATCAAATCGAAAGGGCCATTGAGTCGAAGGAATGGAAGCCTATTAGTCTTTCACGCGGAGGACCTAAGTTATCACACATATGTTTTGCAGACGATTTAATATTATTCGCTGAGGCATCGGTGACCCAGATCAAAGTGATCAGAAAGGTGTTGGAAACATTTTGTGTGGCTTCAGGACAGAAAGTAAGTTTGGAGAAATCTAAAATCTATTTTTCTGAAAACGTAAGCCGGGATTTATCAGTACGCATCAGTGAGGAAAGTGGTATCAAAGCTACCAAAGATCTTGGTAAATACCTAGGGATGCCTATTCTGCAGAAGAGAATAAACAAAGATACATTTGGGGAAGTGGTAGAGCGAGTTTCCTCACGCTTGTCGGGATGGAAAGGGCGGGTCTTGAGCTTAGCAGGGCGCATTACTCTCACAAAATCTGTCCTCTCATCAATGCCAGTCCACACCATGAGCACGATCCTCTTGCCGAAGTCGACCCTGACTCAATTAGATAAAATCTCCAGAAACTTCGTGTGGGGAAGTTCGGGTGAGAAGAAGAAACAACACCTCTTAGCCTGGAGCAAAATATGCTTACCAAAAAGGGAAGGAGGACTCGGGATTCGAAAGGCAGAGAATATGAATAAAGCTTTATTGTCGAAGATTGGTTGGAGGATTATGCAGGATGACAAGAGTCTATGGGCGCGTGTCATACGAGGAAAATATAAGGTGGGCTCTGTGCATGATCAAAGGTGGGCTACTGCAAAGAGCCACTGGTCTTCTACGTGGAGGAGCGTGAGTGTGGGTTTAAGGGAGGTAGTGCTACCAGGAACAAGCTGGGTTGTTGGGGATGGCACGTCGATTCGCTTTTGGTGTGACAAATGGGTGACGAAGGAACCACTTCTGGATCTTAGTACTCTGACAGTCCCACCAATGCTTAGAGAAGCCACGGTTCGAGATTTATGGAGAGATGGGGCTGGCTGGGATATGGAGCGGATTGCAATCTATGTTCCACCAGAGATTATACTGCAGTTAACTTCTATAGTGGTGGATAATGTGACAGGTGCAAGAGATCGACTGTCTTGGGGACCAAGTAATGATGGGAAGTTCTCTGTTAAATCGGCGTACTCGAAGTTAACTCAGACCACAATTCCAAGCGTAAATATGGAGAACTTATTCATGAAGGTGTGGAGACTACGGGTTCCAGAGAGAATTCGTGTTTTTCTTTGGTTAGGAGTGAACCAAGTGCTAATGACAAATTCGGAAAGAAGGCGACGCCATTTGTGTGAGTCGAGCATTTGTCAAGTATGTAAAGGTGGGGAGGAGACAATTCTGCATATTCTACGGGACTGTCCTGCAATGTCAGGGATTTGGATTCGTCTGGTCCCTTCTGGAAAACGCCAGGAGTTCTTTTCACGAACGCTATTGGAGTGGGTCTTTTGGAACATGAGTGGCATTGGCACTGTTGATGGTGTTCCCTGGCCAACTGTTTTTGGTATGGGAGTGTGGTGGGGATGGAAATGGCGATGTGGGAATGTCTTTGGTGAGAATGGAAAATGTAGGGACCGTGTGCGGTTTATCAAGGAACTGAGTAGAGAGGTAGATAATGCCCACTCTAAAAGGGAGGGTCAATCTGAGGAGGTGCGGAGAGTAGAGAGACACATTGCTTGGAAGCCCCCAAACACAGGCTGGGTCAAATTGAATACTGATGGAGCGTCGCACGGGAACCCTGGGATAGCGACAGCTGGAGGCGTACTACGCAATACGGATGGGAGCTGGATCCAAGGGTTTGCCGTCAATATTGGTTCGTGTTCTGCACCGTTAGTTGAGTTATGGGGGGTATATTATGGCTTGGTTACAGCTTGGGAAAGGAGAGTTCCACAAGTGCAACTAGAAATTGATTCGGAGTTGGTGGTTGGATTTTTGACAAAGGGAATTAATGAGTCGCATCCTTTGTCCTTCCTAGTACGTTTGTGCTATGGCTTTCTATCAAGGGACTGGACAGTCCGTGTGTCACATGTGTATAGGAAGGCTAATCGTCTTGCCGACGGATTGGCGAACTATGCTTTTTCACAACCATTAGGGTTCTATTTGTTAGATTCTTGTCCTGCAAGTGTTCTTTTGCTTTTGTCGGAGGATGTTAGAGGCACAACGTGCCCGCGACGAGTCCGTTTGTAGTTTGTTTTAATTTAATAAAGTTGGGGAGACTTGTCTCCCCCTCCATTACCAAAAAAAAAAAAGCTATTGCCACAAAAATTTTATAGCTGGCTTGTGGCTATATACTTATTTTCTTGTAGTGCCAACGATTTCCAGTTTTACATTATATACATAATAAATTCAATTAGTAAAGTAATCACACTAGCCCAAAAGACATAAACAAACGCAAATGGACATAAGCAGATTTATGTGTACCATTTAGAAACGACTATTCGTAGTTGTATCTGTGCCATTTGCGTTTGTTTATGTATTTTGGGCTAGTGCGATTACTTTATGTATATATTGTGGAACTGGAAACGGTAAACGAAACACAAAGGCCGAGAGAGTCTTGAGAAATGGGACGACCTTTTAGGATTGACTTTTGTAGTTCTAGACGGATTGACTTTTTCTTGAGAAATGGGACGGCCGGTAACTGCTGATTTATGTTATAAAAAAAAAAAAAAAAAAAACTACTATTGGTGTTTTTGTATATGCCATTTGCGTTTGTTGGTCTTATGGGCTAGTGTGATTAAATCTATTTATCTATATATATATAAAAATAGACTTTTCTTTGTGGAAGCGGGGTTTATTGACATATGTCCTCATTTTTTTCATTTTTTTATATTTTACATCATTTTTCTTTTATATTATTACAATTTGGTTCACCACTTTCTAATTGTGCAATATCTAATTTTTTTATACTAACCATTTTAAAAGTTTGATTATCCAGTTTATGTTATTTTTAGTTGTAAATAAATTTAAAAATAAAATATATATTTATATTATATAGTTATTTTAATATTAACCAAAATAAGAAAAATAAATTAGAGCACAACTCATAATCGAAACAAATAATCTATATAATGATAGAGAAAAATAAAATGCCAGAGACACACTACCTAAATAAAGGTTTAGAGCTGAAACGATATCAAGAACAAAAACTAACCTATATTTATCATAAAATATTTTGGCCATAACAAAGAGATGTCAAGAAAGGGTAGAAAGATAAACTCTGAGACAAAACATCTCTCGAATACGAAGAAACGCGATCAAAGACAAGCACAAAGAACCAAGAAAGCGTGTTAAAGCAAAAATATTCAACAGAAGGCAAAAATCGCCACGAAAAAAGAAGAAAAATACTTAACACACCATAGCACAACCACCAGTTAAAAGGTAAAAAGCACCTCACAAACTAAACAAGCACAAAAAGACGCCCATACCAACGGATAGCCACAAAACTCTAGATAGAAGAGATCAAAATTCCAAGAAACTAACTTTGCTCACTTATACTAAAAAAGCAAGGAAAAAAGATATACAACCTGAAAAAAGAAGAATAAAAGTTAACCACCAAAAGATAAGAGCCCAAGCTTGAGACCAGAAAGTACATTATAAATCTACAAAGCATACACAAAAGAAAACACTATCTAAACCTCGAGTCGCAAATTTGGCAAAATAGGAAGACACTAGAGACTCGAGTAGTGGTGAAAACTGCAAAGAGATGACAAACTATATGGAAGGGTAGACGAAACGAAATCAGCAAACCGTGGAGCCATCCTCAAACTATGAAAGAGAACATAGAAGTCAAATGATCAAATACCAGATCTTGAAAACCAAACCGAGGGACTATCGACTGTAAGCTAATAAAAATAAATCAACATAAAAAATGACTAAACTCTAACCCAACCCAATGAGATGCACTTTCTAACATCAACAAAATCTAAATAATAAAATGAGCATCTAATATTGACATGAACAACCTATAACGCTGTGATAAACAACCACACAACATGAAACTTATAAACTCAATTTATAACAAATACCTGACAATCTGAGGAAGAACATACACACAGAGGTGAGTATTTTTCGGTGAGGATAAGAAGCAACGCACACCAAAAAAGTAAACGAAATACATAGATGGTGACGACTAAATGTCAAATAAGGAGAGAGGACACAAAACATCTTAAAAATTAATGTTTAAGTATTTCAAATATATATATATATATATATATATATATATATATATATGAGATTTTTCTCTTTTCTTCTACCACCTGGGGGGGGGGGGTTACAACACTTGTCCACAATTGAAATTTAACCAACTGTGTTGTTCTGTCTCTTTAACCTAAAAATTACATTGTTTTTATGCCTAATATATATATTGTAACTACACGTTGTTTTTATGCTAACATAAAAACTGTAAATTAAGATGAGACATGTTAAAAAACTAATATAAATGAGGCCCAATGATCCAAACCCAGAAGAAGTCCAGTAAATTAAACGGCTATAAAGACAACTCAAGACCACCATGAGAGATGGAGGCGTCGGAAACATAAATCATCGCCATAATCGAGACTGCCATTCCTTAACCTTCAAAAACAATCTCCATGCAATCTCGACTTCGTCTTCTTCTGAATCTCTCATCTTTATCCATGGTTCGACCTATGAAAATATTATTCTTATAGTTTTAGTGTAAACTCACCCGTCTGTAGGGCGGGCCAACCACTATTATAAAATAAACTTTTATCTCTTCTTTAGACATGCGGAAGGGGTTTTTGTTGACATGTGTCCCCTTCTTATATCTTTTTACATTTTAGATCTTTTTTTCTTTTAGATTATTATAATTTGGTTCATCATTTTCTAATTGTGTAATATCTAATCATTTTCACAATAATCATCATCTTTTTAAGTTTGATAATCCATTTTATTAATTACCAAATACAAATTGAATAACATAATAAATAAAATAATATAAATAAAATTTTAATTTTTAATTTATTCACAACTAAAAATAACATAAACTTCACTATTTTATTAGTTATTACTAATTTCTATTATTAATTTACAAATCATATATTTATTTTAATATTGAACAAGTTAAGAAAAATAAACTAGAAACACAACTCATGATCAAAACATAAGATCTCTATAGTCATAGAGAAAAACAAAATCTCAAAGACAGACTAACTAAGTAAATGTTTAGAACTGAAACGATATCAAGAACAAAAATTAACTTAGCTCATTTTATCATAGAATGTTTTGGTTATAACAAGGAGATGTCGGAAAATAGTAGAGAGATAAACTCCGAGACAAAGCATCTTTCGAATACAAAGAAGCACGATCAAAGACCAATACAAAGAACCAAGAAAGCGTGTTAGAGAAAGATTATTTAACAAAAGGCAAAAATTGCCATGAAACAAGAAAAAAAATATTTAACACACCATAAGCGCAACCACTAGCTAGAATGTACGAAGCACCTCACAAACTAAACAAGAACAGAAAAACGTTTAGACCAGCGGAGAACTACAAAACTCTAAATAAAAAAAACCAAAATTCTGTGAATCTAACTTCGCACACTTATACTAGGAAAAGCAAGGGAAGTAAACATACAGTCTGAAAAAGTAGAATTAAAGTTAACCACCAAGAAACCAAAGCTCAAACTTGAGACCAAACACAACATTATAAATCTACAGAGCATACACGAAAAAACACTATCTAAACCTGAAGTCGCATATTTTGTTGTCAAAAAAAAAACTTGGAGCAAATTTGGAAAAATAGAGAGCCACTAGAGACACGAGCAGTGATGAAATCAGTAAATCGTGGAGCCAACCTCAAACTATGAAAGAGAGCATGGTAGTCTGATAATCAAAAACCAGATCTTGAAAACCAACCGAACATGAATTATCGATGGTAAGCTAACGAAGAAGAAATCAACATCAAAGACGATTAGACTCGATCCAATCTAAGGAGATGCACTTCCTAACATCAACAAAAATCTAAATCAGAAAATGAGCAGCCAATATTGACCGAAACAACTTATAACGCTGTGAGTAACAACCACACAACATGAAACCTATAAACCCAATCTATAACAAATACCAAACAATCTGAGGAAGAACAAACACACATAGGTGAGTATTTTTTGGTGATGGTGAGAAGCAAAACACACAGAAAAGGTAAACGAAATACATAGATAGTGACAACTTAATGTCAAAATATGGAGAGAGAACACAAAACATCTCAAAGAATAATCAAATAAAAAATAAAATACAATTTATGACTTTAAACTGTTAATCATAAAAAAAAACAAATGTAAAGTTATTGAAATTTAATATGTTTTACATCAGAGGCTTTACTATTATATACAAAATATATTATTGAAAAACACAAACACAAAATATATAAAACTATCACCTATACGATATAACACAATAAAAACATTAAATAATGTTCTTAATAAATAGAGATGGCCACATAATTACACCATCCAAAAAAAATTACTCAACAACAATAGATATCAAAATTTTCAAATTCTTAATACTAAGATTTAGGATTAAAAATACACCATACCAACTTCGAATGCATCTTGACGATCAATATATATCTGATTGGTTAAATTGATATAGTCACAACTTCATAATTTTGACAAATCCAGAGCGAGAAGAAACTAGCGGTTAATATAACACCTATGATTATCTGAAATTATCATCATAAGCACTGCTCACAAAATATAATTCATTGAAATCAACCTAGAAAAGTTCAAAGCATCAAACTATCATAACACCTCTCCATCACCCCAATATACAAAACTAGGTATGGGCATAAATTTCGAACCCGAACCCGATCTGAAGTAAGAATATCGGTTTAGTTATGGATCTAGCCAAAAATAAGATCGATTTCATTTACTCTGGGTTTTCGGTTCGGTTCCATTTTAGCCGATAACTGAAGAGTAATCTGAGTTTTACCGAACAAATACAAAGCTGATAGTATAAAACATGACAGAAAAGTTCATATTATTCCAAATGAGATGACGCAAAATAAAAGATAAATAAGAAATACAGTTTATATAACTAGCATGGATTTATCAATTTAAGTTTTTAGGCATCTTACTATCATATCTAATTATTGATATATATATATATATAATGTGAAAAGTAATATTTTCACAACATAATAAATATACACACATATAAATATATATGTATAAACTCTAATTTAATATAATCATTGTAAGATGAAGTTCACATTTCTAAATTATCTAAATTATAAATTAAATTAATAAGTTTCAATCAAATAATAAACAATTCAGCTATTACACTTTCAAATTGTCATGCATATATTTAAACGTAAATTTCTTTTATAGTAACTTTTTAAAAACTACAATCAAATTAATAAATTCCATAAGATCATATACATATTTTGTTTTCTAAAATACTGTTTAGAAATGTTCTAGATTATAAAATCATAGTCAAATCATAATAATATTAGCAAAATCGGTGCTTAGCACCGGCAAACTACTAATTTATTATATAACGGGGGAACTGGAAACGGTAAACGAAACACAAAGGCCAAGAATCTTAAGACAAAATTAAACTTTTCTTGAGATATCATATTATTAAATAAGCACATATCAAATAAATAAAATATCTGAGTAATAAATAATTGTACCAAACATAATACTCCAATATCATTCTGTTCTATTGTCTTCTATAAATAACAGTATGCTTGCATAGAAACTGGAGGTTCATAAAAACAGCAGACGAAAAATCATGACACAAAGGGTTGAAGCGGAAGGAGGAAATGGAGGAGGTAGTTGGGACCATGGCATTAACACTGGTGTAAGGAAGGTTTATGTGGGAAGAGATGACGTTTGTGTGACTTATGTCAAGTTCGAATATTTCAGTGGTGGTACGGTGAAGTCACATGCTCATGGAATCCAGAATCAGAAACCACAAGAGGTCTTATAATTACTAGTTCATATAATTTATTTTTTATATAACCATATAGACCAGGATATCAAAGATTATATTTACAATCACAGTTCATATAGGCTGCAACTAGTTTTCCTTATATGGAATACGCTGAGTAATATGAATGATTGTTTCTGGAATAAAAAAAAATGGAATGATGAATCAAGTGAAATGAAACCTGGCATTATAAATGGAATAATGAATTTTATGTATTCCATTGATTCACTATGGTTTCAACTCCTGAATAAAAAGAATAATTTTGTACAGGATTTTAAAAAAATCATTCCAGAAATGGAATATGTGGAATATCATTAAACAACCTTTCATTGTAACTGGTGAAATGTTTTTGGAGTTCTACGAAATGATGCGTTCCAAACCAGCTCCGGTGAAAGGAGGGCTCCAATTGGTAGAAAACGGCATTCCAGTTGCAGCCTAATTTATTTGTTATGTCACCAGACTCGATTTTTGACTTTGAGAAGTACATAACAAATGAAATTGAATCGTATGAATTTTACTTCTGATTTAAAACTTTCATTAACCTTGTGTTGTTCCTCTAACTATACAAGAGTTAACTGCAGCTTTCATATCACCTAAAACAAAAACTTGTACTCGTAATATCTAAACTACATCTGGAGCGGGTGATTATTTTCATTTATATACACATAATTATTTATTTTAAATGGTTAACTATAATATTTAACATATTACAAATTATTTAATATCACATTTAAACACACATCAATTTTATAGTTCATATGCAGTAACTTAATATTTTTGTTTTAACTTTTTAATGATAGCATATATTAAATTACGTGATATAAAAGTTTAAATTAAATCTTATTGATTAAAGATCAAAAAATTAACTGAAAATTATTATATTAAATTAATATTGCAAATTTCATAAAATGTTGTATATGAGATTAGTTAAAGTGAAATATATATTTAATTTTCAAATAAACATGAAATTAACTAAAAATTAAAAGTTTTGTTTAAGTGAAAATGGAATATACATTTATTTTAAGCATAGACGAAATTTATTAAATATTTAAAAGATTTATTTTATTAAAAAATGAAATATATATTATTTTGTAAAAAATATGAAAATATTTTTATTCAAATAAAATTTGAGAGAAAATATAGGAATATCTCTTTGATTTGTTTGTTATAGAAGTATAAGAGACATAATATAGTTTCATTTCTTAAGTAATAAATAAATGAATTGTTATTTCTAGTTAGAGTCATTTTTTTAAATATCACACATGAACGAAGAGTTATGACTTCTCTTTTAATATAATGGACACTAGATTTTGACATGCCCTTTAAAAGAGCGGGTGTGTTACCTTTGACAAATTTATTTTTGTAACAAATGTGTTTCAACACAAAATGTATATGAAATGTCTTAATGATTTTGTTAGGATTTGTTTTTAGGTTTATGTTCATTTTCATCTATAAAAAATGTTAGTATTATGAAATAATTATTTTTTATTGGAAACTATATTAGGAAATTAAACTTAAAATTTTTTAAGTAAAACTAATTTGTACATTTACTTGTAAAATTATACAAAAGTCTAAATGAATTGTAATAGTATTTAGATTAATAATGGTTATTGATATGATCTTCTACATTCATAATCATGCTTTTAAATAGATACTGGAAAATATAATATATTCAAAATATCTAATATCCATCGTGAGAACTCCTGCAAATCTAGATTTTAATCCGCAATTAAAAATGGCGCGTATATTTTTTTTTGGAAAAGTTATTTTACGTAATAATAATATGATTTTTGATATATTATATATTTTAACTTCTTAGGAAATTTATCTTAAATTTACTTCTATGACTTATTTTTGTTATTTTCAATATGACTAATTTTTTGAAGACTCTAAATAATTCGAACCCGTAGTATGGTTTTATTCATTTAACCCGAAGTTAAATTTAATTTACACTGTTTTTTTTCCTAATTTAAATAAAATGTTTTATATCTTCAACATTCCCTGTATTGAAAAATTCATTTGTGTGTTTCAAAAAATTATCTATAACTTTATTAAATTTAGTTTATGTTTATTTTAAATGGAATTGTTTTTAAGGAGTTGAGATAATTTAGACATGTATTATGATTTTGTTGATTTAATCATTTGTTATTTCAACTTGATTTTATTTTGAGATTTCAACTAATAAATACTTTCAAATAATTCATAACGTGAATTTTTTTTCTAATATATGGTGCAAATATTTAGGAAACAAAATTTTCAAAAATGCTAAGAACTGAATTATATTAAATACTCTATAATGTAATTGCAAAATAATAACTTTTGATTGATTGGAAATACTGCTGGCAAAAAAGATTCAGACAATTTTTTTAATTAATTTGAAAAGCCAAAGGTATATTCGTAAGAAGTATTATGCTTTAATAGTATAGAATCAAAAACTGAAGCTCATTGATTCGAAAGTCTCAAACTCATTTCGTTTTAATAATACACTGAACAAAAAAATGAGCTGTCAATTTATTTTAAAACTCTCTTGAGCTTTTAATACCCGAATTTCTTTTTTAATTACACGATTTCATTTAAAAAAAGAAAGAACTTGTGATGTTTTATAATTTCTCTGAAAATTTAGGGGCAGATTCATGAGCAATCATCTACTTTAATAGTATAGACTATCACATCTTCCGTATCTTGCAACTAAACAATGCTAAAATGATTTATAACTGCAGTTTGTTGTCGACTATCCAAATGAATACATCACATCAGTCGAAGGAACTTACGCTCATGTACATTCTGCTAATACCATTGTAATAACGTCGCTTGTCTTCAAAACATCCACGGGAAGAGCATCTCCAAGATTCGGGAACCACAGATTCGTACTCCAGAATAACGGTCGGCAGCTTGTAGGGTTCCATGGGAGATCCGGCGACGCTCTAGATGCCATCGGAGCTCATTTTGCACCCGACACATCATCATCGGTCTGGGTTCCGCCTAAGAAACTTACAGCGCAAGGTGGTCCAGGAGGAGGCACATGGGACGATGGAATTCATTGTGGTGTAAGAAAAGTTTATGTTGGAATAGATGACTCTTGTGTAACTAAAGTTAAATTCGACTATGTCAACTCCGATGGCGAACTAGAAGAAACACGTGAGTATGGCCGGGTAAATCAACGTCCACAAGAGGTATATCCGCTCCATTTTTGTTAGATTTTTTATAAAAATATTTTTGAACTTTTCAATAAAAGAAATAAAATTTTTAATTTAAAAAAACGTTTGTAAAAAATAAAAATAAAACTCTGTAAAACTTTTTTAATAAAAATAAGACATTGTAAAACGTTTTTAATAAAAATAAACTTTGTAAAGCGTTTTTAATAAAAAACTTTAATAAAAACAAAGTTTGTAAACATTATAAAATTAAAGTTTGAAAATTTTATAAAGATAAAAATAAAACTTTATAAATTTATTTTTAATAAATTTTTCTAAATAAAATTTATAAAAAACGTTTTACAAAGTTTTATTTAAAAAGAATTAAAACGTTTGTAAGCTTTTTGGTTTTGTTAAAAAAATTAATAAATAAATAAACATTTAAATTTTAAATTTTTTAAACGTTTATTCCTTTAGTAAACTTTTTAAAAATTCTATTTAATTTTTAAATTGTGTTTAATTTGATTAATCAAATTTTAATTTTAGAATTTTGAAAAAGAATATACTAAAAGGACAACTCAAAGATGATATTATATCAAAGGACAATAATGCTGTTTTTTTTTTCGTTCGGACAAATTTCCCAAAAAATAATTGGTCAGCCCATGCGAAGATCTTGGCTCAACCTTCCTAGACATAATATCGCCTTAAGTTTCCAATCCACAAGAATCTTCATTCTTTTATTTTTAACATCTTTTTTTTTAAAAGACTAAAAATTAAGGATCCTTCAAACATATAGTCAACTATAACATAAAATACTCGAAATTCTGGTTGAATTTACAGTTTGTACAATATGTATGTTTGATAGGAACCATTTAAATATTACATTGATCAATATTGACATATTGTTTATGCACTGAACTCGTAGCCCAGTTTTCTAGAAATACTAATTGAAACAATTGTTGATGTACAGTTCCTAATTGATTACCCAAACGAATATATAACGTCAGTGGAAGGAACGCAAGGTCTAGTGGCCCGCTATTCTACCATCCTCGTCACAAGTCTAGCCTTCACAACATCAAGAGGAAGGACTTCGCGAACTTTTGGAGCTACTAAGTTCGTCCTTAAAGACAATGGTCGTCAGCTGGTGGGCTTCCATGGACGGTCTGGAATAGCTATCGATGCAATTGGGGCATATTTTGGAGCAGCGCCAACTGCTTCTTGAGCACTGCGTAAATTTGTTTATTTTCTTACATTTTAAAATAAAATTTGCTTCAAATACGACGATTGGATTCATTACTGATGCAATTGGGGGATATTTTGGCTATTCTTCTATTTGTTTTGTTGTTCTTTTGTATGCATTATAAAATTGTCCCTTATCTATATAAATATTTTTATTTGTTTTTACAAACTCACTTTTTATTTTTGCAGTCTTCCTAGCAAATACTCTCTTAACATTAATATACTAACTTTTAAATTAATATTTCTTACGAGCTTATCACTAAAGCATTCTTACTGGTAAGAGGTGTGCAAATCTCTCCAACAAAAAATGATTTTTAATTATTTTATTTTTAAATAATTCAAATCATTAAATAAAGAATAAGGGGCATATAGTTTATTTTTTTTAAGATTTGGGTAGAGTTTCTCAAATAGAGACGTATCTCAATCTAT
Source organism: Hirschfeldia incana (assembly GCA_026261945.1). Classification (NCBI taxonomy): domain Eukaryota; kingdom Viridiplantae; phylum Streptophyta; class Magnoliopsida; order Brassicales; family Brassicaceae; genus Hirschfeldia; species Hirschfeldia incana. The sequence continues at coordinate 1,564,818 of JABCMI010000028.1, read as the reverse complement.
CTCTTCATTTTCTCTACATCTATATTCTTTTCAATTATATTAATTCTGTTTAGTATGTAGATACTTTTTGAGAAACAATAGATATTGGTGCTCTTGTGAGTAATAATTATTAGCAAATGCACTTTCTTATAATTACTCATCATCAAGAAGTTTAAACAAAACTAAATTTTGACCCGAGTTTTAACTATTTGGTTACATTTTTCAGTTCAAAAATTATAACTTTTTTTTTGTCTTGAGTTTAAATATTTAAGTTTTGATATCTATAACTGAGAGTGAGTTATTTTGACATCTCATTGTGATGACATAAATGTTTTAGGTTCATTTCGAATTATTAATTTTTCAAATTATTATGTTTAGAGTGGTAGGACCCCGTTTAGGAACCATACATTTTCAAATCATATCGATTATCAGGTAATATTGGGTTTGAATCAAGTTTTTAATTTTCATAAAAATTGAAATGAACCGAATTAGAATAGTTTGAGTTTTATTTGGATTTAAAGCCAAAAATCTTAAAAAGTCGCACGAAAACCTAAGGCGAACCTGTAAAAAAATATTTTATAAACTAATATTCTATTTGTTTTAAATATTTGGATATTCTTTTTGGTTTTCCGTTCGATTTTAGTTTTTGGATTTAGAAAAAAATAAGGTAATTTAGATAATTTGAGGTTTTGGATGTTTTTACTTTAATAAACAATTCGTTCATGCTTTTATTTTGTTTTTTTTTTAACTTTTATTTTCAAAACTCTGAGCTTTAATTTTGATTCTAAATATTACTATTTTCTTTGATAGTAGAAGTGTTTTTACTTATTGTTCTTTTTGAACGTATAATATATAATACTTTTTTATTAAAATGATTGTGTTGACAACATGACTCTAAAATTCATATAATTGATTTCAAACTAAATAATTATATTTTTGTTATAAAAACGAATGAACCGGAAACCTATAGTATATAAAACGAACCAAAATAAATATGGATTTAGAATGGTAGTTGTATTTTACTAACCGAAATATCAAAAAACCGAAGAAACCAAACCGAAAACGAACCGATATCCGGATTGAACACCCCTAATTATATTCAATAGTTTGTTAAAATTTCCATTTTTTTGTTATTGATATGTGAACTATAATGATCAGCTGCTGGTTTTGTATTTAGTATTTCTGATAAAAATGTTCAAAAACTTCTGATTTTCTTATTTTTATTTTGTTATTGAACTGGAAAAGGATTTGCAAGTATAATGATTACCCTAACCGTATTTTACATAGTTAATAAGGATATATGTACACTAAAGATGTATATGAGTGTTTTATATAGATGTGTAAAATTTGAAAGTGCAACAATTTGTATGCTATATTAAATCAGTTCTCTATTATTATGTGAACCATAAATTTGTGAATTTGTTTCTTATGAATATTACAATATCTTTGATTCTTGATGTTAAGTTAACTTTCGATAAAGGCATTTCACATATGTCATGAAACTGTTTACTTTACTAATCTTCCAAATGGTTTCTATTGAGTTTTATTAAAATTGAGAACAAATCATTGTTGTTAGGTATTAAATACTCTAGTATTAAAATTGTTACTTTTACCGAAAATTTTTTTGGGAAAATTGCCAAAAGAGAACAAAAAAATAAGGATGTTGTCCTTTTGGTATAAATCATTTTTTGTCCAATTTTTCTCTTTTTTACCCTTTGTATTTCTGAAAATTAATGAAATAAATACTTTTGTGAATCAAAAAAATATTAAAAATATAAAAAAATTATTAAAACAACCATATATACAAGCTGGTATTTTTGTTTTTTTCAAAAAGTTGATAAATAAAAATTTGAAAATACGTTCTACTAAAGGTAGAATGTGTTTTCTACGGAAAATAGTATAGTAGAAAATGATTTCTAAAATAAACATGTTCATCTACTTATTTTAGAACGCACATTCTACTATTTACTAAATCTCTAAATAAGTGGAATTCGCAATCTACTAATCGTAAAGCTATCTATTTTCCGTCCGAATGCATCTTCTACTTTTATTAAGTATTCTAAATTTTGGAGAATGTATTTTCTACAATGTACTCTTGGGTCTACTAAAAGTAGAAAGCGTGTTCAAGATTTTTGTCAATCTTCTAAACTTTTAGAAGACGCCTTCTAAGGATAAGAATATATGATTTTTGCAAAATTAATGAAAGTTTCAGTTAAGGAAATATTCCAAGATCTCCTAAATATATTCTAACTTCCTAAAACGTATTATTTTTGATTTTGCTTGTCATTTTTTTTTTAAAATATGATTCTCCCTTGTATTCTTCATTAATCTATGGGTTTTCCATAGTTTTTCTTTTGATTTTTTTTCACAAACATTTGTTCTCTATGATACATATCTATACAACATATGGTGTTTTGAAATTAGGTGCAAATTTTTTGTAAAGTTTTATTTTTATTTTTATTAAAAATGTTATTAAAACATTTTGAAAAATTTATTTTTATTAAAAAGTTCGATAAAATTAAAAAGGTTACAAACGTTTTAAACATTGTATAAAAATAAAACTTTGTAAAATGTTTTTTTTTATAAAGTTAGTTTAAAGTTTTTATTAATTTTTTTTGTAAAGGTTTATTTTTATTTTATAAAGTTTAAAATTTTATTTAATTAAAGTTTAATTAAAAACGTTTTAAACATTTTATAAAAATAAAACTTTGTAAGATGTTTTAATAAGTTTATTTTACCATTTTTATTTAAAAAGTTGTAAATTATTTTTATTTTTACAAAGTTATTTTTATTAAAAAGGTTAAAAGTTTTATTTTATTTTCCCTTTTTAAAAAGTTTTTAATTATTTTTTTAAATTATTTTAGTTTAATGTGTTTAATAAAAACTTTAAACAAACTTTATAAAATTTGTAAACTTTATAAAAATAAAAATAAAACTTTACAAAAAGTTTTTAATAAAATTTTAAACAAACTTTATAAAAAATAAATTTTTAATTTTTTTATTAAATTTTTTGATTAATTTAAAAAAATTACAAACATTTTAAACCTTTTATAAAAAATAAAACTTTGTAAATTGTTTTTTATTAGGTTGATTTAACGTTTTTTATTAAAAAAATTGAAAATTATTTTATTTTTATTTTTATTTTTATTAAGTTTTACACAGTTTATTTTTATTAAAAAATAAAGTTTTTATTTTTATTTTCAATTTTTAAACGTTTTAAATTATTATTTTTTATAAATTCTATAAGTTTAATGTGCTTAATTAGACTAATCAAGGGTTAGTTTTGGAATTATGAAAAAAATTATACTAAATGGACAACTAAATGATGGTTTTATACTATAGGAACAACCATGATGAATTTTTGTTCCGTTTTGGCAATTTTCCCAATTTTTTTTTGATGTTGATATGGGTTTACCTATTTAATGGTTTGTTAGGTACTAAATATTATTTAAAAAAACATATATATATATATATATATATACATTAAGTTATGTTAAAAACAAATCCTGAATCTATCTATCCTAAATATTATACCCGGAATATACTCATCATATCAAGAAATTTTATTTATTACGAAAATATTATTGATATTGGTTAAATTTAGAATGCTATTGTTAGTTTGATTTTAGTTAAACCGTAGTTTTTTTTGTAGTCCAAAAATCAGTTGATAAAAATATATATATATAATCTTTTACATCTTGGAATATTTTTCCTGGTCATTTTAGAAAAACGTGAAACTACCTAAACTAATCAATATCTTTTTCAATCTACAACTTTCCACTATAATTATTGAGCCTACGTGTGTTAACAAAATAAATATCGAACCTACTCTGCTATTTTATTTATTCTTAGTGATATACCCCCACAAAATATGCAAATATTTTATGAACTATATAATTAAACTTTGATATTTGAAATGAGTCAAATACTTAAATTTGTTACAATTTATTTAGGATAACTATACAAATTACTGTTGATGCAAAAGAATACCTCGTAAAGAAATAACACAACCGATTTTGTTAAAAATATCAGATGAAAATCAAATAATGTTATTCAGAATTATTTTAATTTCTAAAACCATGTAAAAAATCCAAGTAAAAGATATTGTTGGGGTCAAAATCCGACACGGCGAAATTGGCATCCAAATATCCGGTAAAACAAATTCACTTAAAAACTAGATCTCGACCCGCACAACCGTGCGGGTGATTATTTTCATTTTATACATATAAATATTTGATTTACATGTTTAGTGGTATACAATTTAAATGTTTACCATAATGCTAATATTTTAATATAATATTTTTAAACAAAACAATTTCATCAACAATACGATAATTTAATTTATTGTTTCAAATTATTAGTGATATGTTTCTTATTAAAACATGAACACTAATGAAAATCTTACATTATGTGGTATTTACGATAAACTTTGTTCAATTTAATATCACTTTAAACAATCACAAATTAATTAAATATTTAAAAGTTTGTTTAACTGAAAAAATGAAATATTCATTTATATTTTAAATAAATTCAAAAGTAGTGATATATTTAAAAAATTTTGTATTAATGAAATTAAAATTAATAAATTTATCAATTTAATATAGTTTATCATATTTAGTTCAGTATAATACTTCTTAACATGATTGATTATATTTATAAAATAAATAAAAATATGATAGAATTTTACTTTTTAATTTAATGAAGAATAATTGAATATATATTAATACATAATAATAGTTCATTGTGAATTACGAAATTAGTGAAAATATTTACTAAAATATTTGAAAATGAAAATATTTAGAACAATAATATGATTGATTGTGATTATATGATAGATAAAAAATAAGATATAATATTTATTTTTCATTTCATAAAAACCAGTGAATATATTAATGTATAATAATATTTTAAAACTAATTACGAAATTAGTGAAAATATTTACATATATTTTTGAAAATTAAGATATTGCTAAGATCTTTCTTAAAAATTTTCGAAATTTGCTAATTATGAATTTAGTGAAAATATTTACAGAAACTTCTTAGAAATTAAGATATTGTTAAAATATTTAGATAAATAATATGATTGGTTGTGATAAAAATATGATAGAATTTTACTTTTTAATTTTATGAAGAATAATTGAATATATATTAATACATAATAATAGTTCATTGTGAATTAAGAAATTAGTGAAAATATTTACTAAAATATTTGGAAATGAAAATATTTAGAACAATAATATGATTGATTGTGATTATATGATAGATAAAAAATAAGATATAATTTTTATTTTTCATTTTATAATAAACCAGTGAATATATTAATATATAATAATATTTTAAACTACTTACGAAATTAGTGAAAATATTTACATATATTTTTTTTTTGAAAATTAAGATATTGCTAAGATCTTTCTTAACAGATATCGAAATTTGCTAATTATGAATTTAGTGAAATATTTACAAAAACTTCTTAGAAATTAAAATATTGTTAAAATATTTAGATAAATAATATGATTGATTGTGATTATATAATAGATAAAAATAAGATACAATATATTTTTTCATTTTATAAAAACAACTAAATATAAAATTTAATAACTAATTACAAAATTAATGAAGATATTTACATATAATTTTTGAAAATTAAGATCTTGTTGAGATCTTTTTTTAAACAGATTTTTCAAAATATATATATTAAAAGTTTCTGCGGTACGATCCCCTAGAGAGTGGCCAGCTCTACGGTTGGATACCATGGACTTATTAACATCCCTTTCTGAGGTGACTTGAAAATATATCAAAACTATTATGATTAATATATGAGTGACATATTATTAAGCATATTTTAATAATAAATAAATAAGTTGTTAGTTCAAGTAAGTAGTCCATTTTTAAAAAAATGACACATAAATTAGAAGTCATGACTTCTGTTTTAATATAATAGATATGATAGAACTTTTATTTGATTTTTTATAAATAATAATTGAATATATATTAATACATAATAGTAGTTCATTGCTAACTACAAAATTAGTGAAAATATTTTCATAAATGTTTTAGAAATTAAGATATTGCTAAAATATTTAGGTCATTAATATGTTTGTGATTATATAATAGATAAACATAAGATAGAATACTATTTTCATTTTATAAGAGCAACTGAAAATATTAATATATAATAATATTTCAAAACTAATTATGAATTAGTGAAAATATTTCCTTTTATTTTTTTAAAAAATTAAGATCTTGTTACGATTTTTTAACATTTATTTTGATATTTTGTTTTTTGAAAAAGAGATTTATTTCTAATTTTTAAATGTGGGTTTGTTAATCAATCCAGTTTTATAGGATTTATGGTTATATTATGAATAATATATGTTGAACCCATATTATTATTAATAAATGAATGGTAAGTGATTTTTAGTAGGAGTCCATTTTTTTAAAAAAAATCACACATGTGGGTTTGTTAACCAATCACACTTTGTAAGTTTTTATACTATTATTGATGTATTAGTCAAAATGTATATTAGTAAAAAACTTATTTATTTCTAATTTATTTATGTATTAGTCAAAATGTGTATGCAAAAGTAAAATAAAATTTCAGGCGTGATGACTTTGTACGCATGGATTATGTTCTTGATTTGACATATATATATATATATATATATATATATATATATATATATATTAGATTTTAATAAACGACATGAAAATATATTTATGTGATATAGTTTTAGACTTTTAGTTTCATATTTTTCTGTGGAAATAAATAAAAGTTGTTATATTAGTTGGTAACTGAATAATGGGTTGGATTCGTTAGTTGGATCCGTGAGTCCCTATTTCTAAGTGATACATTAAAATATTTTAATTGATTGGTAACCAAATAATACAATATCGAGATATTACAAAGATTAGCAATGTTATAATAATTAAAAAATTAAAGAGAAGGTCCAAATAAGAAAAATCACACATGAACAAAGTCATGACTTCTGTTTTAATATAATAGATTTCTACGTTTTTCAAGAAAGGAAAACTTATACGAAAACTTGCGGTAAAATCTTGTTTTAAAACAACGATTTCTTAAATCCACGATATGATATTATTGAAGGTCCAAACATCCGCAAACAAACATCTTAAAAGCATTGTAGCATCGTGATGGTTTCGGACGCTTGGACGATGGGTTTCAGTCCACGGCACAAACTCGGCCGCAATGGTGACCGAGTCACGAACAAGAAATCTATAGCGACCGGGTTGCGGACAAAGCTCTGTCGCTATAGCGACCGAGCATACGTGCATCAACCATATTCCGAAACGTCCAAAGTCTTCTGGAACAACGATACGACGTAAAACTATGCACTCTCGACTATCCTTGTAAAGATCCTCCGTAAAGCCACGGCTAACCATTCCTTGATTTCTCGATCAAATGGGATCATCAGCTTGTTTTACGATAAAACCGCAAAAAATAACTTTATCGGAGAAATTGTAGCAAACGTCTCAAACCAAAACACGGCCCAAAGAATCCTAAAATTGATTCGAGACCCACTTACGATTTCTTAAAATCCCATAAACCTTGCAACGGTGTATGCTTGGAGGATAAACACCAGTTTTCGCGGATAAATAGAAAATTTCCGCAGTTAATTATGAAGATCGTAAAAATAGAATATCTCCATTTTTCGGACTATGACGGCTTAAGGACAAAAGAAGAAGGCGTAAACCGACCTATGAGGGAGTATATAAGGAGCTCAAAGCGAGAGGCATAAGGAGAGACTTTTCTGAGCAAACTAGCACTTATAGCGATTTTAGGTATTTTTCCGTTTTTTTTTTGCTATTTCGAGCTGCGATTCAATTAGGTTTAGCCGCCTTCGGGTATTGGACTCAAAGCGCTCTTACCTTGTTGTAACGCTCATACGCAGATTCAGAATAAATTTTTCTTTCGCACTTTTTTACGATTTCTTATTTTTATTATCTTAATTCTCGTGTTCTGATTGCTTGGTGTGTAGTTTTTTAGATATCCAGGACCTTTGGGAAATTTGGGTTTTCCTAGTCATAAAATAAATCAAAAAGTAAACAAACTTTAGCTGGTATAAGTAAGCATCATTAGTCTTCTTAATTGGCAGTGGGTCGATGTTTTTAAATGCAACCGGTCCACTTCCGGCGCTTAATTAAGAGGCCTTAACTAATAGAGGAGAGAGATCTATCTATTCTTTTCTTTTTTACTTTGACCGGAGGCAGAGCAGATAACAAACTGATGCCTAATTGCCAACTACCCAATTGAAACAAGGCCCAAAAACCAACATCGGAGGCATATTTTATAAAACAAAATAGATCACTATACGCGCCAGGTAGGGGTCGAACCTACGGCCTTCTGCTTAGGAAACAGACGCTCTATCCACTGAGCTACAGGCGCAACACTTAAGTATTTGTTAAGACCACCCACATCAGGGGATCTAATGGAGTTCATGGCTCAAATTCCTAGGCCCCAATTGATTTAAAAAAATAAAAAATAAGTATAATTGAGTGAACCGATCCTTAGCACTGAACTCGTATGAAACGGGTTCAACCACGTGTCAATCAGTCTGTGCCTTTTCTCTCCTTCTCCACATCCTCTGTTTGCGGTCTTCTCTCTTCCAAAACTCCAAAGATATCTTTATCCTCTCTCTCTCTCTAGACTCCCATCCAAGATTCGCCGTTGGAGGCCCATGCCACCGCGGCTATCCTCATCCCCACCACCCTCATAGCTTCTGTAACCTCCACGGAACCACTCCCCTCCGATTCTTAAGGTACCATTCATCATCAGGATAGAGAAGAGAGAGCTTTGTATTGTTGTAGCTCAAGAATCAATCTCCCTAATAAGCTCATCAGAGCAATGGAGGCCGACGCTGAGAGTGTTCTGAGACTCGTGACGTCATCGCTCGAACTCAAACGACACAAAGACCAAGCTGGTTAGAACCCTCCCTTCCTCTCTTTTATGATCGGTTTTGAATCAAATTTGAATTACAAAGTTTGAATCTTTTTTATGTTAAAAAGCTGCTGTTTTTGTAAATTGATCTTTGTGTTTAGGGAAGATAGCTGAGATCGGAGGAAGTCGTGAATCTCAAAATTGTCAGTAGTTTCATTTTTCGTTTCTGTTAGCTCCATCACAGATTCTTTAGACTCATCTTTTGGTCCTATATCACAGGTGGGTATATTACAGTCACACACATTGTTATGCTTCTTGGTGGCAAAAGTGGAGCAGGTTTGCACTCGTGTTGTTTCTAAAGTGCATATTGTTATGCTTTCAGCTTGTAATGTTCATAGCAATTTTAGTTAATAGGGGCTGGTATCAATTTATCTTCGCTTCTAATCAAAGAAGGAAGAGTCTGCTGGGACCTTTATATAAATGGCCTTGTCATTAGCTCCGATGGGAATCTATTGGATGCACTGGGTGCTGCCATCAAGGTAAAGAGAAAGGGTCTTTCGTTTAAGTGATTGTAGATTGGTGCAGTCTATTTGTCTTTAAGTTGGTTTTATAGTTTTAAGATATGTTCCAAATTGATAGTTTAGTACACATGTTGACTAATGCCTTCCCTGCAGGCTGCTTTAACCAACACTGCTATACCAAAAGTCCAAGTTTCAGCTGAAGTGGCGGATGATGAGCAACCAGAGATTGACATCAGTGACGAAGAGTATCAACAGTTTGACACCTCCAGTGTCCCAGTCATAGTCACGTTAACTAAAGTAAGCATATCCTGAATCACATTGACATCTTCTTAGGTAACGTTTACAAAACATCCATATAAATGCTCTTGTCTTTGGTTTTATCAGGTGGGGAATCATTACATAGTTGATGCAACAGCGGAAGAGGAGTCTCAGATGAGCTCAGCTGTGTCTATATCAGTGAGCCGGGCGGGCCATATCTGCAGGTTAACCAAAAGAGGCGGGTCTGGTTTAGACCCCAGCGTCATCCTTGACATGGTCTCTGTGGCTAAGCATGTGTCAGAGACTCTGATGAGCAATCTTGATTCTAAGATTTCAGCTGCAGAGGCTTGCGAAGACGATGAGTCTTGACTTTGTAATCCTTTTTGACTCTGTGTTTGTAGGTGTTTTAGGATGAAGTAAACTGATCTTGTTAATGTTTCTTTGACCAATGGGATTGTAATCACATTTAGTAGTTGTGATGTAGTAATATTATAGCTAGTTTCCTTATATTTTATTGTGTGTGCTAAAGGCATCTTGAGAGATGGAATCTGTCATATTTTGCGTCTAAAGTGGATGGGATTTTTTTTGCATTAGATGTTTCATCGTTTGCTAACGTATGCAGCTCTGTTCCAGTGAGCAAACTCGACAAAATGCAATGGCTTACACAAAATGCAATGCTTTTGACTCTGTTTTGTGGGTGTTTTAGGATGAAGTAAACTATGTTTTGATCCAGTTCCATTTTCACAATCTTCATATTACAAGACTAAAAAGTTTGTGTTTTTCAAATTTGAAACCTATCTTAAAATTTTCAGTTCCATTTTCACAATCTTCATTCATGTTTCTCATAATTTTTTTTATTATAATATTTATTATTTAACTTTATTCATATATTTACAATATATTAAAAACCCAGCTCTACTATGGTACAAGGTAAAGATAGAAAAAATAATGAAAACTTGTGTCATATTGAACAATATGATAGTAGATAACGAATGATACAGATACGCTAAATTAATACATCTAAGTTCGAGTCCAGCAGAAATTCGAGGGTGAGAAGTAGAGATAGTGTTCATGTCGATGATATATTAGACATCCGCAGAGAAGTTCGAGATTTAGAGAAGCATGATTGTTTGAAAGTTGATTTAGTGGAAAATATTTGGCAAAAGTTTGGTGATGATGATAAATAAGTTTTGTATATTTGAATTTTTATATTTATGTAATCTTTTTAATGTATTGAATAAAAAGTTTTCAAAATTTTATAATATATTTTAATATTTTATTCATGATTTTGAATAATTTCTATTTTTTTTTAAATTAATATTATTATTTTATTCTTATGAACTCTTTCTTCGGGTTTACTAATGCTGAAAACAACAATTACAGGTTCATAATTGTTCATGACCCACCAAAAAAAATATAAAAAATTTGGGTGAACCCCAAAGAGGAATTCACCAATGCTCATGCTCTAAGTTCATCAAATTTCGGCCATATATAGGTCTACTAACCATGCCCCAGTATAAAGCGCTGTAAGACAAAGAGCTTGTGAATTTTAGCTGCATTCCCTTTTCAAAGATGGATTTGAAAACTTATATATATATACGTTTATAGAAACAGATAATTGATCTACCTACGTTTTGCTTAGGCCACAGCTATATGAGTTTAAGGCCTATGTTGCAGGCCGATTTGGATACCATGGTATGGACTGGCCTTTTATCGTATCGTAGTTAGTCTTGGGAGCTCAGGCCTTGTAATGGTTAGTTTTCCTTCCATTTTCATGATCCATAAGTTGACCAAAAAAGATACGTAAATCTTTAGTTTGCAAAAGACGTGGAGAAGTGTTAAACACGTTACCGAAGCAACTACAAACACTTGTAATGGTTAATACGAACAAATTAAGTAGTCGATTACGGATTTTAATTAGTCCAGAGAAGGAAAAAAAAAGAGGGAGACAACATTCGGCGATGCTTCACATGTCAACGTGCCTTTTCACTTTTTCATCACTAATTTGGTAATAATAAAAAGTAAAGTGTGTTTTATTAACTCGACCAAACTCAAGAAAAGGCAATTTATACTCACTCCTACGATCAAGACATCCTCATCATCATCTCGTCCTCGCCACCGTCACAGCAACTCTGTAGACGCTGGATGCGCAATGTACGCGGGTGAGGAAATCATGGACGCAAAGAAAGCCATGCCTCCTGAAAAACTCGCCGAGCTTTGGAACATCGATCCCAAACGCGCCAAAAGGTCTCTCTTCTTCTGTTTCTTCCAGTTTTTGAATCTCTAATGATCTTCAAACGATTAGGGATTGTGATTGGTTGCAGGATCTTAGCGAATAGGCAATCAGCAGCACGTTCCAAGGAGAGGAAAGCAAGGTACATTCAAGAACTTGAGCGTAAACTTGAGCGTCAACAATGTTTGTTTGGATCAGAGAGACGCGAATGGACTAGAAACGAAAACACAGAGCTAAGACTTAGGTTACAATCAATGGAACAACAAGCTCAGCTTCGTAATGGTTAGAACTAAACCTAATTCTTTTGTATGCCTTCTGGTGCACTCTGCCTCTATGATCTTCGATCTCTTGCTTTTGATGTATTTTGTGAATGCAAAAAACAGCTTTAAACGAAGCACTGAGAAAAGAAGTGGAAAGGTTGAAGATTGAAACCGGAGGAATCTCTGGTAATTCAGATTCGTTTGATATTGGAATGCAGCAGATTCATTACTCTCTGTATCATTATGGCTCAAATAACGGTCAGGAAATGCGGTTCAATCAAAACCAACCAATGGAGAAGTCGAGTTCTCAGAGCGTGTCAGAGTTTATACAGAACGGGCGGTTGCAAGGGCTAGAGATAAGTAGTAGCAACATTAGCTCAATCATAGTCAAATCTGAAGGACCTTCCCTCTCTGCTAGTGAGTAGTTGACATACACGCCATGACGAATACATATGTTTATAGGGCTTTTATAAATTCATTTGATTTGATCCTTTACTTTTATTCTTTTTTGAGGTGCCAATACCAGACGCATAAAATGTTTTGTTGGTTTTACGTTGTTTATGTTGGTGATTGTGAGTGTCATTGTTTGTTCTACAAGGAACAAAATAGATTCTTATAAATTTGTTTTCCCTTTGGAAACGGTGATGTATTTCATCTACGTTTGTTTTCGTTTCAGTATATATTGTTTTATCTTGATACATTCAAGTAGTTAACTTTTAAACTGAACCTGCTTATGGAAATCTGCATGTCGATCTTATGATGGTAAATTGATTTTCATGAAAAGTGAAAAAATGAAGGGAAGAAGAAAAAATTTGAGCTCAGGATTGTGGCTATAACCATCTGGTAATCAGATGAATGCGATGGACCCAACCAACGCTAAACCGATTTCTTCACAGCTCAAATATGCACCAGCCGGGAATCGAACCCGGGTCTGTACCGTGGCAGGGTACTATTCTACCACTAGACCACTGGTGCTTGGATGTTAGTTAGTCAGTGTTAATATTTTATATACCAAATAGATATCAGAGGATATTCCTGATACTCAATATAAAGGAGGTTATGTAAATGTACACTGAGGATTAACGAGGTAGTGAAACTGTTAAAAAGATAACCAAATTCATCTGGCTCGATAATCATACTTCTTCGATTAAATATGTTGGCCCATTTGCCCACGCCAAAACACAAGTATCAAAGGGGAGCAATCTTGTAGACATTTCTTTGCCTTTCGCCATTGTAGGAGTGTTAAGAAAACGTTACATTTTTTCACCCATGTCATTAGACATATATGCATGAAAAGCTGGCATCATGAGATGTATATTATACGTTCGTAGAAACTCGTTTGTGATAATTTGAGTAACAAAAAAACTAACCAAAAACAAAACATATATGCATGCATGTAGCCAAATTCCAATTCAAATATCCATACAAGTTAAAGAAAAACATAACAATGCGATAAAGGGAAATCATTTGGCGACGACATTATCAGACAATTGAAAGTATGTGTTGCTCTCTTTCGAACGAGTTTAAATAAGCTAAACAAAATAAAATTCGCTCTTTGATTAGGTTGGTTTTGGTCAAACTCAACCTCTCTAAGTTAACGAGAGTAGGTACTCAATTTAGTTGAGTATTCTTTAAAAGAAAACTTAATAAATAAAAGCTCCACTCTACTCTCTCTGCTCAGCTCACTCTCTTCCAGGTTCCTTTCTCTCCAAGTAGATGTCTTTGCTCTGTTCTATGCACACAATCCAATATAGTCAAGGTTTTAAGGAAGGGATGGTTATAGCATGAAAAAATGAAAGGGAAGAAAGAAAAAAATGAGCTCAGGATTGTGGCTTTAACCATCTGGTAATCAGATGAATGCGATGGACCCAACCAACGCTAAGCCGATTTCTTCACAGTTCAGTAATGCACCAGCCGAAATCGAACCCGGGTCTGTACCGTGGCAGGGTACTATTCTACCACTAGACCACTGGTGCTTTGATGTTAGTTAGTCAGTGTTAATATAATATATACCAAATAGATATCAGAAACTTGTTTTGCATTTACCCTCATCGAGTCATTTATAAACTGGTAAGAAAAGGATTCCTGATACTCGATATAAAGGAGGTTATGTAAATGTACACTGAGGATTAATGAGGTAGCCAAACTGGTAAAAAGATAACCAAATTCATCTGGCTCGATACCTGATGTAGCGTACATCACAAACCTATTATGATTTATCTTTCATATTTTCTTTTCTATTGTTGTCTTTTTATTTTGATTTTAGATAAACATTAGTATTCCTTTCAAGGTTAGAGTTAAGACTTATGGATAAAAGGTTAGGTTCTAATCCCTAAGGACTTAGGTCTTTTCTTGTTAGTATATATATGTGAGCTCTTGATTTGTAAGAGTCACAACTCATATCATTAATTTTTAATAAACTTAGAGCTTTGGTTTTAAACAAACTCTTGAATCCTTGTTTCTGGATAATCCTTTAAAGGACTCAACAGAATTAAGAAGGCATAGCTAACGGGAATTCGCAGAATCAACGTTACCTTCGCATTATCGGTTACTAGACGGTACTTCCGCTCCGTCAATTGGTATCAGAGACTTGGAACTTCGATTCTTATCGTGGTTACGATCTTGCAATGCCACCTCGTCCTGGCAAGGAACCAGCCAACGACTGGTTACAGATGCAACAATTCCTGGAAGATTTTCAGGAAAATTTTCAAGATGAGCTCCGTCGAACGATAGCCAACGCCATCCAGAATGGAGTTCAAGCAGGCGTAGAGGCCGCACTAGCAGCAAACGCAGCGACTGCAGCCAACACTCAACCCCGCAACCGACGTAACAACAATCATGTTTTTGAAGGACAGGACGACAACGACGACCTGGCTAATCCGTTTGGAGAAGACAACCAGATCCATCGTCACCAACACCAGCGATACCCTCAGCATAACAACGACTCACGTTGGCTGTCAAGTATCAAACTCGAGATCCCTGAGTACCATGGAGGTTCTCAACCAGAAGAATTGCTTGATTGGTTTGTTGTGGTTGATGAATTCTTAGACTTCAAAGAAGTACCAGAAAACAAGCAGGTTCCTTATGTCGCTACTCGATTCCGCGGTCACGCCGCCTCGTGGTGGAATCAGTTAAAGCTATCACGCACTCGTCGTGGGAAAGAGAAAATTGTCGCTTGGGACAAACTTAAGAAACATATGCGCAAATCATTCATTCCCTATAACTTTGAGCGTTTGTTGTTTCAAAAGTTTCATAATATTCGACAAGGTTCGCGATCAGTGGAGGACTACGCAAACGAATTCGATCAGATGCTCACTCGTGTGGACATTCACGACTCGGAGGACCAACTTGTGGCTCGCTTCATCGCAGGCTTGCGATCTCAATTTCAAACTATGTTACACCAGTTCGACCCTAGTTCGGTAGCAGAGGCGCGCCAACGAGCTTTGTTAGTTGAACAACAAACAAAATTTACTCCAAATTCATGGACTGGGAACGCGCGCCAACGTAACAAAACCACCACCGACGATAACAAAACTACATCTAGTTCGGATGTAGCGGCTGGAAAACAGGAGAACAACAAAGCTTCTGAGACAGTTGCAGCAGGAGGATCATCCCGCCCCTCTCGTCCTAATGCCTTACGTTGTTTTACTTGTGGTGAAAGAGGACATCTCCAAACCGCATGTCCATCTAACGGTAAACAGGGTTTACTCGCTCACGACAGAGAACTTTGTGGTGATCACATATATGACACTGACAACGAGGAGGACGATGATCTTGACGAGGAAGAGTTGCAAGGTGATACAGGCACGTTCCTAATGTTACGCCGCAATTGTTTCGCCCCAAAATCAAGCGAAGCTTCTCAGCGAACAGCTCTCTTCAGTTCCACCTGAACAGTCAAAGGAAAAGTATGTCGTTTTGTCATTGACTCCGGGTGTTCTTCGAATGTTGTTTCAGAGGAAGCAGTACAGAAACTGTCTCTTCCAATAGAAAAACATCCTCACCCGTATCGCCTCTCTTGGATGCAAGCAGGAGCAGACGTTAACATCTCCCAACGGACACTGCTCACGTTTTCGATTGGTTCTTTTTATAAAGATACTATGTATTGTGATATCGCCCCGATGGACGTCTCCCACATAATTCTGGGTCGACCTTGGCAATATGACAGGGAGGTCATTCACAACGGCAAGCTCAATACGAACTCCTTCGTATTTCAAGGAAGAAAGATTACGTTGCTTCCTTCGCCGGAGGGTGACCAAGCGTTTCTCTCCGATAAACAGAAACATAACTCTAAACAGAGTCTGTTAATCATCTCTAAGTCACAAGTTGAGGACGAATTACGTTCTGGTGGCCACATCTTTGCTTTGGTCGCAACAGGTGCCGCACAGGCTCAGGCTGCATCAGTGCCATCGGAATTCTCTACTCTTCTTAAAGACTTTGAGGATCTTTTCCCGGAGGAACTGCCGGGCGGTTTACCACCTCTACGGGACATTCAACATCACATTGATCTGGTCCCTAACGCCACTTTACCAAACCGAGCTCACTACCGCATGAGTCCCGCGGAGCATGAGGAATTACGACGTCAGGTTGAGGACTTATTAAGCAAAGGATATGTTCGCGAAAGCCTCAGTCCTTGTGCCGTTCCAGCCCTCCTCATCCCGAAGAAAGACAAAACATGGCGTATGTGTGTGGATAGCCGCGCGATCAACAAAATAACCACTCGTTACAGGTTCCCGATCCCGCACCTAGATGATCTCTTAGATCAAATCGGTAAGGCTACCATCTTCACAAAATTAGATCTCAAAAGCGGATACCATCAGATTCGGATTCGCCCAGGAGACGAGTGGAAAACAACATTTAAAACGCGGGAAGGTCTTTTCGAGTGGCTCGTAATGCCGTTCGGATTATCTAATGCTCCTAGCACATTCATGCGCGTCATGAATCAAGCTCTACGTCCGTTTATTGGGAGATTTGTGGTTGTGTATTTTGACGATATTCTTATCTTCAGTTCCAACCTCCACGACCACCTTTGCCATCTTCGGGACGTGTTACTTGCGCTTCAACGTGAGAAGCTTTATATAGCCCTTCATAAATGCGAGTTTGGGGTGTCTGAAGTGTTGTTTCTGGGTTATGTCGTCTCAGCAACAGGCCTCCGTGTTGATCCCCATAAAGTCTCAGCGGTTTACTCTTGGCCAACGCCTACTAATATAACCGAGGTGCGCAGCTTTCATGGCTTGGCATCTTTTTATCGTCGCTTCGTCCATAACTTCAGCGCTATCATGGCTCCCATCACTGATTGCATGAAGAATACAACTTTCACTTGGACGCCGGCGGCATCACAAGCGTTCGAACTTATCAAAACCAAGCTAACATCGGCACCTATTTTAGTGCTTCCGGATTTTGATCTTCCATTTGAGCTCCATTGTGATGCTAGTAAGTTAGGAATTGGTGCGGTCTTAAGTCAGCAAGGCCGACCGGTGGCTTACTACAGCGAGAAGATGGCCGGAGCACGAGCTCGTTACAGCACATATGACGTGGAGTTTTATGCGATTGTTCAAGCTGTTAAACATTGGCGACATTACCTTGCTCATAAAGAATTTGTCTTATTTACAGATCATCAAGGAGCTACATTGTGAAGGTCATGTAGGTCGTGATAGAACCTTGAAGCTCGTTACAGATTCCTATTTTTGGCCATCCTTGCGACGAGATGTCGAAAGATTCGTCACGCGTTGCACAATTTGCCAAACGGGTAAAGGTCATGCTTCAAATGCAGGTCTTTACTTACCTTTGCCAATACCTACTCAACCGTGGTGTGATATCAGCATGGATTTCGTTCTTGGCCTTTCTCGAACACAGCGCGGCAATGATTCGATCTTTGTAGTAGTTGACCGCTTCTCAAAGATGGCACATTTTATTCCTTGCAAGAAGACGACGGACGCTGTCCAGGTTGCTCATTTGTTCTTCCGCGAAATATATCGCTTGCACGGTTTACCTCTGTCAATAGTTTCTGACCGAGATTCCAGGTTCATTAGCCACTTTTGGCGTTCCCTTTGGAAGCTATTAAAGACTAGTTTAAACATGAGTTCTGCGTATCATCTGCAAACTGATGGTCAAACTGAAGTCACTAATAGGAGTTTGGGTAATATGTTACGTTGTTTGGTGGGCGACAACCTCCGCTCCTGGGATTCCATTCTGTGTCAGGCAGAATTTGCTCACAACCACGCCAACAACCGTAGCTTGGGTTTCAGTCCTTTCAAAGTTGTGTATGGCGTGTTACCTCGGGGACCATTGTCTTTAGCAACGCCTCCACAGCCAGGAGAGTTCCATGGTCGTGCGGTTGAGCTAGTGGATGAATTAACAAGCATTCATGCTAAGGCGCAGGATAATTTACAAGGCACGGCTGTCAAATACAAACGGACTGCGGATAAGCATCGTCGTGAAGTACACTTTCAGGTCGGAGAGTGTGTCTGGGCAGTGTTAACAAAGGAGCGCTTTCCAGTGGGTCAATATAACAAGTTGAAGCCACGGAAGATTGGGCCTGTGGAAATTGTGGAGAAGATAAACGCAAATGCCTACCGCCTGGCATTACCTCCTCATGTGCACACCGCCGATGTTTTCAATGTTAAGCATTTGTTCAAATACGAACCTGATGACGTTACCCTTGCTGGATTCGTGGACGAATCTTCCGTTGGGGGGGAGACCTGATGTAGCGTACATCACAAACCTATTATGATTTACCTTTCATATTTCCTTTTCTATTGTTGCCTTTTTATTTCGATTTTAGATAAACATTAGTATTCCTTTCAAGGTTAGAGTTAAGACTTATGGATAAAAGGTTAGGTTCTAATCCCTAAGGACTTAGGTCTTTTCTTGTTAGTATATATATGTGAGCTCTTGATTTGTAAGAGTCATAACTCATATCATTAATTTTTAATAAACTTAGAGCTTTGGTTTTAAACAAACTCTTGAATCCTTGTTTCTGGATAATCCTTTAAAGGACTCAACAGAATTAAGAAGGCCTAGCTAACGGGAATTCTCAGAATCAATGTTACCTTCGCATTATCGGTTACTAGACGGTACTCCCGCTCCGTCAATACCCATACTTCTTCGATTAAATATGCAGGCCCATTTGCCCACGCCAAAATACAAGTATCAAAGGGGAGCAATCTTTTTTTTTTGCTAAAATGTTAATATCATTGATGAAAATGATGGTTTGATTACAAAGTTAATTGAACCACAGTTTGCTAACAGCTGATTTGATCCTAGAGACTGTAAAAAAACTAAAAAATCTCTAGGATACATAAGGAATTGAATCCAAACATCTAGCAAGATAGAGCTTGAAAACAATAAGCAAAGATCAAGTAACACAGCAATGCAAACACAAGGGGGAGCAATCTTGTAGACATTTCTTTGCCTTTTGCCATCATAGGCGTGTTAGGAAAACGTTACATTTTTTCACCCATGTCATTAGTGTGATAAACGTCAAAGCTTCATGAGATGTATATTATACGTTTGTAGAAACTCGTTTGTGATAATTTAAGCAAAAAAAAAACTCGTTTGTGTGATGATTTGAGTAACAAAAAAACTAACCAAAAACAAAACATGCATGCATGTAGCCAAATTCCAATTCAAATATCCATACAAGTTAACCCGCGTTGGTGGTCGGGTGGTGTGAGGCGGCTCACAATGATCCTAAGGATCGTGGGTTCGAAACCTCCCCAACTCAGATTTACCCCAACGTGGGCCACGCGGATATGGGCCATGCTTTCGGCCCATTTGAATATCCGGAGAGAGGGTCCATCCGTGGGCTGCACCTCCCCTTGGGGATTAGTCTGGGCCTAAGGCCCGGGATACCCCCAGGTTAAACAAAAAAAAAAAAAAAAAAAAAAAAAAAAAAAAAAAAAAAAAAATCCATACAAGTTAAAGAAAAACATAACTACGCGATAAATGGAAATCATTTGGCGACGACATTATCAGACAATTGAAAGTATGTGTTTCTCTTTCGAACGATTTTAAATAAGCTAAACAAAATTAAATTCGCTCTTTGATTAGGTTAGGTTTTGGTCAAACTCAACCTCTCTAAGTTAACGATTAGGTACTCAATTTAGTTGTGTATTTTATTATTAAAGAAAACTTAATAAATAAAGCGATCCACTCTACTCAGAGAAATAGCAGCGAAGCATCTCTTATACGAGATGACATATGCGCTGAGGTCATGCGCTTTCTTTCTTAATGCACTCCACATATATCCAGAGTCCTTACCAAAAAAAAAACCGTTTAACGTCTTTATGAAGCCATTCCATGTTTGGAAGAGGTAACATAAAAACAGACAGATATTTAATCAAAGTTGACAGTGGAATGAATGATGGTGAGGTGTGAATACAAATAAAATCGTTTTACCAACTCTTGATTGGTTCAAATATGTCATCTGATTTGCTAAATGACAAAACATAATGTAAAATTGCAAATTAACAAAATATAATACTAGTAGTAATTTGTGGACAGAAGTTATAGAAAATCTAATAGAGTTTGGACATGAATGTAATTTTTAAAAAATAATAATAATAAAAAAATAATATAAAAATTTAATTTTGTGGTCCCATTTGGCCCTAATTTAATAGACCTCTTCTCTGCATTCAACCTTCTTCTTCCCCATACCTCTGGAGATCTCCAGATTTCTCTCTCCTCTCACCGGCGGAAAGGTTCTCCTTTTCTCTCGCCGGCAGTTTCAAATTTCCAAATTCTCCAATTCAATTTCCAAATCCTCCGATCCAATTTCCAAAATCATGGCGATTAGGGTTACCTTAACGTACTCCAGCTACGTCGCTAGAAACATCGCCTCCTCCGCCGCGGCTCGCGTCGGCGCCGGAGACGTCCGCTCGTGCTTCGAATGCCTGACGACCCGTCCCAGAACCTTCACCCACCACAGTAGTCAGATACCCGACATCGACAAACGCTCCTCCTCCGGCGGGTCAGCCCCTTCCTCCATGTACAGCACCATCGCTAAGGAGCTCCTCGAGGAAGGAAGCAAGAGCCCTCTCGTACTCGGGATGATCTCGATCATGAAGCTAACCGCACCTCCTGATCTTCTAGGGATGAACAGCAGCAGCAGCGTCGTCCTCGGGATCTCGCCGTTCAAGACTTCTTCCGTGATCCCGTTCCTTAGAGGTGGGTCAAAGTGGATGCCTTGCAGCACCATTCCGGCGACGGATGTTGTTGCTGAGATTGATAGGGGAGGGAAGGTTGAAGTGAAGATGGGGTTGAGTGGTGATGATAAAGGTTCGAGCTTTGGAAACAACGGATGGGTTAATAAGCTGTTGAATATATGCTCTGAGGATGCTAAGGCGGCTTTCACTGCGGTTACTGTTTCTCTCCTTTTCCGTTCGGCTTTGGCTGAGCCCAAGTCTATACCTTCCATGTCTATGTATCCTACTCTCGATGTGGGTGATCGTGTTATGGCCGAGAAGGTGAGATTCACTAGAGATCGATTATAATGTTTAAATGTGTTTGATGTTTGTCTACATAATTGCTAGGAAGTAGTACATGGATATTTTGATTGGTGGTGGTGAGTGATTGATGAGTTATTGACTCTGTTTTTGGTGCTTGTTAGGTCTCGTACTTGTTCAGAAGGCCAGAGGTTTCAGATATAGTTATCTTCAAGGCTCCTCCGATTCTGGTGGTAGGTCTCTCTAATCACCATATCTTGGTTTTTTTTTTTTTCATGTTTTGAAACCTGTTTGAAAGGTGTTTGATATCATCATTTGAAAAACTGCAGGAACATGGTTACAATTGTACTGATGTTTTCATTAAAAGGATAGTTGCGAGCGAAGGTGACTGGGTTGAAGTAAGCCCTTTTTATCTAAATCAATTGTTAGTTAGTCCTATTTATCCAGCCTTTTCCCTTTGTTTTTTTTTTTCTAATTTATCGATCTTTGTATCATGTAGATATGTGATGGAAAGCTCTTAGTGAATGACATCGTTCAAGTAGAGGATTTTGTCTTGGAGCCAATGGACTATGTAATGGAACCAATGGTAAGCAATTTTGTACTACTTTCCCCTTTAAATGATTCTCGACTTTAAAGTTGTACAAGAGTAAAGCAGCTAAGTTGATTTTATCCTTTATTTATTTATTTGCAGTTGGTCCCTGAAGGTTATGTCTTTGTGCTAGGAGACAACCGAAACAAAAGCTTTGACTCTCATAACTGGTAAACCACTTTGGAAGATATAATGCCGTTTCATAGTTCTTCTGTGTTAAAAAAAACTATAATGATTCATGGATGATTGTTAAACGCAGGGGTCCACTTCCAATAAAGAACATCATTGGAAGATCCATGTTTCGTTATTGGCCACCGAGCAAAGTTTCGGACACAATACACCACCATGAGCAAGTTCTGCCAAAGGGAGCTGTTGATGTTTCATAACCGGTACAGATGTTTGTTGATGGTTCTTAGGATTAAGTAGGAGATTGAATAGATGATGAGGTGGTGCCATCCATTTTGGCCCTGAAGACAACGGATCAATTTTTTTTTTCGTTCTGTGAACTCCTATGGAGTACATGGAATGCAAATAGGAAATCACAAAAGAAAAGATTGAAACATTTGTTTGTTGGTATGAATGTTTTTTTTTTGCTTATGTTGAATGAAACAAAATGCATTCTAGTCATTGTAATGACAGTTTTCATAAAAAGGATAGCTTTGTAATGACAGTCGTCAAGATTCAAGAATAGGCGTCAAGTAAAGCTAGAAAAACTTATTTTCATGTCAATTGTCTCTAACACACTAGATAGAGAGTGACAAAGATCCACTAAAAGTGAAGCGGCTTTCATTCACTAGCCTCTCAATTTACAGAAACTTTGGTTTCTTGGTTACCAAGCAAACTGGATAACACTGACTATTCTTAGCTTTGCTACACTGACCAAAAAAAAAAGAGCTCAGGTGTATGGCGTATAATCTGGATATCAGACGGGTGCGTAGGAACCAACTTTGCTAAAGCCAATATTCGTCACACTGATATCAGATGCTTTTTAGGGAAAGTAGTAAAAAGACACTGATACCCCTGAAATAAATCTTTTCAACCAAAAAAGTAGAGCTCAGGGTGCGGCGGTATCATCTGGGAATCAGATGACTGCGAAGGACCCAACCATCGCTTAAGCCAATTTCTTCACAGCTCAGAATGCACCAGCCGGGAATCGAACCCGGGTCTGTACCGTGGCAGGGTACTATTCTACCACTAGACCACTGGTGCTTTGTTGCTATTAGATTGACATACAAAATTATATAAAATAAAACAAGAAGTGGATTCTCTCTGAATATAACCCGTGTAACGGAGTCCGAAAATCAAACACACATTTCCGGGATTGATGAATATAGCCACAACATCAACATGAGATAAAACAAAGCAAGCAGTGATGAGTGTATATAACCCCATGTAAAGGACCCTGAAAATCAAACACATGTTGCCAAATTCCAGTGTTGAAGTATAGCAACAACCTTGGTATACAGTTGTATCAATAGTTCCAAAGGTGACAAAAAATAAACTGCTCTGTATAATAAAGTTGGATCATAAAGTTGTGTCCGCCCTCTCACTCTCTACTTTCTTCCTTGTGGAAAGCTGTTGTTTTCTTCAGTCACCCCTACTTCTCTGCTATGCGATTGTAAAAGAGAACAAACAAAAGAGAGGAATTAAACAAGTTTTTTTTTTCAGAAAAAAAATCTCTCTGACAAAGCTGATACAAAAGAGAGTTGACATATATATAAAAAATTATAACGATGTTCAGCTTTAGGCTTAAAATTCTTTATTTGAGTTCCATACAGGAGCGGCCGTCTTTTGCACACCACCACCACCACCGTCTGATAGCACTCCGCTTCCATTTTCAACTGCTATTAGGGGATCCTTCTCGCTCTCTTTCATCTGCCAAACCCATGCCAAACCCAAAGTAAAATTAGTTTTTGTTTTCTCTTCTTTACTTAGGACACCAATATAACATCACACCAAAACCATAGACCTTTACCAAACAAAACAATGCCTAAGATTCTGTTGTTTATTCTTTTATTGTACCATTGATTTAGCAATTAGACTGAAGCCACTTTCTTAGGGAGAAGATGGTTTCGAACGAGAGAAGTAGGTTAACTCCTGTTTAGATTGGAGGAAATATACCTGAGGCAACTGAGTTGATGTTTCACTTGCCTTCTGCTGAGTCTCAATCGAGCAGAAATATGAATACACAACCATTCCAATCACCGCCACCATAATACCGAGAATGTTGCGCCAGTTGAATGGGTCCTTCAGCAACACATAGCCAAATGCTAGAACCAGGCACGTCTTAAGATGTCCCAGCACCTGATATGTGACCGGAGACGTTTTTCCAATCACTAGAAAAGTGCTGAAGTTTACAGAGACTGATATGAGGCAGGACAGAACAATGAAGAACTGCAGCAAACAAAGAGACACCAGTAAATATATGTACATGAAAGTAAGAACACCAGTAATTAACTTTGGGTAGACTCCCTCGCATATTGACTCTTACCACAACTTGAGAAGTGTACTTGAAAGCAAACACGTTCTGATTGGTTAGGAGCCCATCCAAAAATGGACCAGTGACGAAAAGTGTAATTGCTTGATAAGGGCAAGACTGATAAAGAAGTTGCGTGGATGAAACCTTGAACTTCTTCTGGATGGTATTTGTCATCTGTATACAGTTGGTTAAAAGAACACGAATTGGCACAAGATAAAATATAAACAAAAGTTAAAAATAATAAGCAATGGACAAAGAAGGGTTAAGTATAGAATACAATTTGAGCAACACAAGTTGTGATAACAGCAAGCAGCGACAAGACGGAACCCAGCATATTAAGCTGAAGATCTGTGACGGTTGCAATTCCAACACCAAGGAGAAGGATGGTTAGTGAAAACTGAATTTTCCGACTGCAAACAAAAAGAAGAAACATGTCGTTAACTAGGCCATTTACTAGAGACAACAAAAGAGACATTAGAGTATCATTAAGTTGCTCATCGTCACATTGTAAGTCTCATAGTCAACTACAAATGCATGACCAAATTAATAATCATTTAAGTGTAAGGCAAATGTACACTAAGTAAGAGAACTTTGAGTGCTAACCTGAACTTTTTCCTGAAGAAGAGAGTCTCCAAGAGAACAGTACAGGGGATGATTGCTAGTTTTGTCATCTAAATACCAACAGAGTAGGAGATGTATTAAAAAAAGGAAATCATCATGTTGGCACCTGGAATGACAAAGCTATTATATACCTGGTAAAAACCAACGGAATTAAATCCCAGGCTGAGGTTCAAAAGTCCAATGGAGATCCCATTCAAAATGCCAAATCCCATCACAGCTCGTGGATCAAAAGGCTTGTGTTCAAACATCTTCATCCATAGTGCCACATGAAGGGAACAAAACGTGACCAGAAGATGCCAACTGGTCAAAGTCGTCGCTGTTACGTAGAATAAAAATAACAAGAATAAGTAACAAAAATGGTAGATTAACGTCCTGCTCAGTGTGAGATACTACATAAGAATTGCCAGTGTATCAAGTAAAGTGATCTCTAACCTATCCTTCACCTCATACGCTAAGCACACCTATAATCACGATCATTGCGTTTCATATGAAGTAAAAATGATCTCTAACCTATCCTTCAACTCATACGCTACGAGTTAACACACAAGCACACGTATAGATCCAGGGTGAAAGAGGTTTACCGAAGGTGAAGCCAAGGGTGCTAATAAGCGCCTTGTTACAGATCACGATCGACACAGACGATACAACGGATAAACTCAAAGCGCCGATCGTTCCCAGCTGGAACTTCTGGCCCTCGCTCATCTTCGCTCTCCTAATTTTTTTTTTTATTTTATTTCTCTTGCGCTTCAATCACGATCTACGATGATCTATATCCACCAAAACATTTCAAATCGATGATTTTCGAATCGTAAGACTAGGAAGTGTAAAACGTAAAGCGATCTAGAGAAAACGAACCTCACTCGTGCATAAGGTATTACGTAAATGCGAGAAGGATCGAAGCTGGGGGGAAGCTTAACTGCAGCGAAAACGGAGAAAATAGAAAGTCGTTAGATAAACAGAAGTTGGAGAAGGAAGAAGGTTTATTTGAGAAGGGAGAAGCCATAAACCCTAGATCTGCCGTTGTGAGAGAGAGAGAGATCAGAAAATTAGTTGGGATGGATATTGAGGGAGACGCGAAAGGAGAGAAGGAGAAGATAATTAAGGAGGGAGAGAGAGAGAGAGGGAAAACTCACGGGAGGACGAGAGAGAATTCAAACTTCGACGGCGGAGAATGAGATTCAGATTTTTTTGGGTAAAAGAGAGAAAGAATCCTATTTCTGCGATTCGATGATGGTCTGCACTTACCACCGTACAGAGGAAAATAATGAGAGAGAGGCCGAAGATAGTTTTCGCTTTGATATTTGTATTGGTCCCACAAGCATTTTACCGCGGGATGAAACGTAGTAATTATAAACTCACCACTCGTATTTATTACAAAATTATTATATAATCGACAATTTACTTATATCATACTCCATCTGTTTCGATTTACATGATGTTTTAGGTGTAATTTATTGTTTCACTAGGGTCGGCCCGCCCTACGGGCGGGTTTTTTGTTTAACTTTTAATTTTGATTATATTTAGTATATTTATTTAAATATATAAATTTTATATATCATAGAAATATAAGTAGTTATAGACAAATATAAACTAATTTTAAATTATTCATTGCTTTTGACTTATGCAATTTAAAGATTTTAGTATCCCTTTTTTATTATTGGATATATAAGGTGTAAAACATAATTATGAACAAAAAGTAACCAATTTTTAGTTATGGTGCTTAATTGGTTGAATTGTATTAAAGAGTAATGCTAAAAGGAAAAATGATGATCTATCATAAGATGGCCAGATAGCCTAATAATATCATTGGATAAACATAATTTGACATAACAGAGGGTTTTAACATTAACTTAAAAATTTGCAGCATATACTGACACAAATATGAACATAGTTCAATGCTAAAGACTCGTACCAGAAAGTAGACAGAATAAGAAAGCAACGATAGAAAAGAAACTATTACTATACGCATCAGCAAAGGAACAGAGTGTTTACTGTATGTCTAATTCATTAAAAAAAGGACCAGAGAAGAAAGACAACAGAGAAATGAAACCAACCCAAGTGTTTACTGTATGTCTACTTTTGAATTACTCATCTTCGCAAATATGTTACTTGTTTTGATGGAACTCCTTTTGAACGCATATCTCTCCATTCCCGCAATCACTATACACAAAAACATCATATTGATCTCACAGATTTGACTACTCTCGAGCTCTTTGAGAATCAGACTTCTGGTGCGATTCTTGATCTCACCGGTCTCACTTGTTTGTAGACGCTGTATCTAGATGAAAATCCCTTCGACTCTGATCTCAAGAATCTATACTATGGCATGAGCTCACGTCAAGAAGCCTATCTCAGGAACAATCCGTGAAACGCTTAGAGGAGCGACGTCTCTCCATAACGTCTCCCTCACCAATTGCAACATAACCGAGACAGTCCTTGATGTCTTCAGCTTTCTTCTCTCGTCCCTCCCTGAAATATCTGTCATATATGATGCAGTCTCTTGTCCATAAAAGAGCTCTCTCCTAATGACTCAGTTTCACGGGTTTGCTATAATCGGAAGACATGATCGGTCAACTTTTCATCCTGGTGGTGCCGTCTCCTCTCGTCCCGGAACATTAGCTTCTCTTGGATGACTAAGGTTCTGTTACACACGTGAGTGTACTCTGTATCATACAGCTATTAATAGGAAAACCATGTCAGCAAATACTAACGCATATCTTTTTAAGGAGCAAACCTAGATCATCGTGCAGTCCTGGTTATTTGTCGGCATCTTGGTACTCATCATGATCCTTGTCATAACCATGTCTGGTAATTATGATCTTAATTTTCTTAGATTTCTCTTAACTTTCTTGTACACTATAGATAAGCTCCATTCTCTTGATGAGCTTGTTCCTATGATCCCAGAATATATTCAGCAAACCCTATGAAGATATATGATCGATTGTCTTGAAGTAAACATAAGTTTTTTTTTGTTTAATTTCAATTATGGTTTATCTTGTATAGAATCTTTTTCAAGATCTAAACGGTTGCAACTCGCCGTATTAAAGACCAACCTTTCCAAGATTTAAACGATTGCATTTTTCAGCACTTTATCA
Source organism: Hirschfeldia incana (assembly GCA_026261945.1). Lineage (NCBI taxonomy): Eukaryota > Viridiplantae > Streptophyta > Magnoliopsida > Brassicales > Brassicaceae > Hirschfeldia > Hirschfeldia incana. The sequence continues at coordinate 1,536,445 of JABCMI010000028.1, read as the reverse complement.
GTTGATTTGGTTTTGTCTCTCCCTTTTCCATCACTTTTCTCTTCTACCTGAGGCCTATCTTGTTGACAATCTGGTTAATCTCAGGTGTTCAGTCCCAATAATAAACCTGTGTGAATCCACACATGTTAAAGTTACAAAGTTACGATCTTTACCAACTCCTTCAAACATGAAAGTTAAAAACAATTCAAATCATAGAGAACATTCAGATTTAAAGTTCTCCAAGAATGAAGCTTTACGGATTGGTTACAGTAAACATTTAATCACAAGCTACAAAACTCAATAAAGATGCATACTTGGAGAACGACCTTGCGCAACCAATACTTAGACACTATCAAAATTCAATCTTAAAGAAATTAAAAAAGTGTAAGGACAAACAATCCCAAAAAGAAGAGAAGCACAAACCATCTGTATCGAGGAGCTGGAGGCGTCTCTGTCTAAGACTATTACAGATTGTTAAGCGTCTCTGCATCTACGGCGTGGTGCTCTTTGAGATCGGAGACACACATTCCTGTTGAAGACTTGGCCTTCTCCGCCGCTGATCAAAAGAGTTCATGACGAAAAGGAAGGGAGATCGAGCCCTAGAAAGAGTAGATTTGGTGGAGTTATGAGGGAAGGAGTGTATGAAAGGTGAAGCAGTCAGACAGGGTAGATGATGCTTCTGTCCCGGGAGAAAAGAGAGCGAAACTCTATATATATTTTTTTTGAGTTATCACGAATGGCGAGGATGATGTTCAAAGGAAGAAGGCTTATGGTTTTATAGGTAAAGAAACACAGCCCTTGAAGATGGATGAGTATCATTGAATGAGACGTGATGAGTTAATATGTCTCTTAAAGGCAACGAATCGTAACGTCTCGGAGTGAAGAACCAAAGATGAGACGACACAGTGGAAGCTTGATACAGAGATTCTTCACGACGATTCGTCTCACTCGGCTTAATCTCCATTGTTGATCGAGCTCTTGTATTTCACAGATGGACGAAGAAGAAGATTAACCTTAAATTTCTTTATCGTCTCTCTTTGGTATTGACAAAACAGAAGAACAGAAGCATAGCCCATTATTAAAGGATAAAGCCCAAAAAGCAACAAACACAAAACTCGTGCGGCAATGGACACGCGTTGCACTCTCATCTCACGAATTAATGACGTGGCTTAAGCAGGAGAGAGCAACATTCTTTTATATATATAGATAATAGATAATGTTTTCACATATTTAGGCAACTTTATCTTTATCAAAAACAGTGTAACTAATTATATTTTTAGTATTTACTTTTATAATTAAATAAATTTATATTTTAATGTTATTTTGAAGAAATCTATATTTTTTTTTTTTTTTTTTCAGAAAAAAAAAAAAATATAGATTTCTTAATATGTATGCATTGATGTAAAACATCATCTAATATCTAATATGAAACAGAGAGAGTAATAAATTATTTTATGACGATTTACTCGTAACTGTACACTAAAGTTCATTTAAAAAAAATATATTTATCTTAAGATTATTTTATAGGTTACAAAAATAATTCAAAACGTTTAGTATAAAATTAATCAATCTTTTGAGTAGAGAGGTTTCTACTAAACCTGATTTATTAAAAAGAAAAGGTTATTAGCTGGCAGTCTGGCACACGCTGATATAGATCTCTAGTTCAACCAACCGACAAATAAATATCCTCAAATAATCATAACAAAAGCGACATTTTGGTGTTTATTGCCCAAAGTAAAACAAAATTTGGAGTTGAATGAAAGATAAAAATATCAAAGAAGAATTGAAAACTAGAGTATACTAGTAGTGTTGTTTCTCGCTAACTAACAGAGGCTTGGATAAAATTTAGAAGTTGACTTGAAAGCCACAGCGTCTGCAATGACCTGCACCGACTTGGGATCTGTGTGAGTTTCTTTCATATTGGTGTTGCATCCCCACACCCTAACTGCAAGCCTACGGCATTTTGGCGATGACTCTCTGAAATAGGTTTTGTACCACTCGATCACATTTTTCTTCTCTATGCTTCTTAGTTCTTCTGCTTCTTTGTGTGAGAAATCAAACATGTACCTGAAAGAGTGATCAGCGACATTAAAGTAACTCACTGAACTTTAATATAGAACTGCGGATCTCATTCTTTAAACCCTTGAGATCCCTTACCTTTTGTCAACAATCTGACTCCATAAGTCATTTGTCTCAGACAAGAGAGAAGGATCTTTTTCCAGCAATCTAGCGATCATACCGCTTCTATAATCCTCAAATGATTCTTCATCCAGTTGTTCCTGCAATTAACATTTGTGGAAAGCGATGTGAAAAGGCTCAATGTAGTGTAATATCTTCTTTTTCTTACGATAAACATACCAGCAGCGCTTCGATGTCTTTTATGAAATTATCGACTCTCTCGAGCAAATGAACTGGACCGTACTTGGAAGATTGAACACAGTAACAGAAACCTAGGACACGATAAGTTAAGCGAGGGCCACACTCGACAACATAACCAAGCTGCTCCTTTGTCCTGTAACCAAAATTTTATTATATATGACTATACACAAATTCGGTTTGATCTATAAAACAAACTAGAGAAACACGTAATGACTAACCTCAACTGATTGAACAATGGCTCTCCTATGATTTCATGAAAGAGATCCAGCATAGCTTTCATTCTTGTTGACTGAGCTTCTTCAGGCTCGATTTGATAATAAAGCTGCAAAACAGGATTCATGTTCAAATTCATAGCCATGACTATAATCCTACTATAGCTTCTACTTGGCTCACTCGCATCACAAGAAAAGCATTCGTCTTTTTACCTCGACTACTGAGTTTGTTTCGGATTTGTTCTTCACAGTGACATCTCTTACAAGTTTGGCACTCAGAGGGAAGCACATTATCTCCTCTCCATGTCTACATTGGATTGGGAGCGGTTCAACTGTCAGATTGCTTTTGAATATGTTTGATATGTTTACAGCTTCGTCTTCCGACAGGTTACCATGACACAGAGCCTCAATATATATCTGCAAACATAACAAAAGTTTCATCTAATCGTTTCCCAATTTAAACAAAACCACAATCGCAAAGGCAATTAGTCGAGTATTTAAGTAAAAGGGAAATCACATTAACTGTGGTTGGTACAGAATGTTACCTGAGAGCGGACTTCAGGAATAAAGCTGTTCAGATCAGCGAGAGACAAATCATTTAGTACAGACAACTTGTCGTCGCTGTCATAGATTCGTTTACACAAGAGTTGAAGTCTCAAGTATGTGGAATGGTTCAACGGCTTCATATTAGTATTTCTAAACCCTCTCTCCATTTTTTCTTTGATAACCTGCAAGGTTAGACAGAGAAGATAGTCACCGATGAGCAAAAGAATTTGACAAAAAAAAAAATAAAGTTCAATAGTGAATGAGAATAAAGAATACGACAATCAAACATTCAAAATTTCACATACCTTAAATCGGTCCAGGCTTGGCATGAAAGATTTGGCTATGGCTAAGATTTTCGATAAGAGAGCTGGAATTTTTTCATTAAATCCATACACTTTAAGCTCTAATTTATCACCATACATGGATAAAGAAGTTTCAAGTTTTGCTATACTGGCCTGTAGAAAAAAAATCAGATATGATATCCGTGTCAATACAATAACAAAACATCTAAAACGATCTTTCCTAAAAGGTAGTACTTGCCTGGTATATGATCTCATTTAGCTCATCTTTCAGAAGGTTGGTGAACAGTTCCGTCAAAAGGCAGTTCTTCACACTGTCATATGCCCCCTTCAAATTTATGCGGAAGTACGTATTTGCACGGGGAACCTTAAATGTTTCGTCAAGCTTGTACCAGAACTTCATTAACGGTTCATCAATTAAACATTTAGGGGGAGACTGAGTTTTGGGATCCGCATCCGAATTAATGGCCCGGATGGAAAAATCACAAGGGATGAACTGGTTTTTGGAAGGAAGATGCAAAGAAGTATCTACTTCTGAAGGATTGCTCCATATTTCCATCAAAGTCAATGGAACATCTTCTTCTACGTAACGAGAACCGAACCAAGGCTCAGTTTGGAACTCTGATTCAACAAGGAAGATTCAAAAGAATGATGAACATTAATATGCAATCCAAAAATTACATTCTCAAAAAATCTCCAAAGTACCTTCTAACTTGACTGATTTCGAAACAACATCAATCCTCATGTTTTTTGGTGTGAAGAAACCCATGAGATCTTCTATCATTTTTGGATCCCATGTCTGGTAGACATAATCACCATAAATAACGTGTTCTACTGGATAAGCAAGCATATTCCCTGTACAATAACACTTTCAACGGTTACTATACCTCAGTGCATAATGAATCCTGAAAATACATGTACAAACCTGAGAGCTCAGCAGCATAATCATCTGCAGCCTGCTCCTCAGCATATCTAAAGTCCATGTTCCCAATATCTTGGAGTTCCTTGAATATCCATTCTTGTGGTGGCGCATCTCGCAATAGCTTTAGATATTGATAGATGTAGCCAATGATGTCATAAATCTGTAAAGAGAAATTGCCATAAGATCCAGTGAAAATGAGTAACATAACAAAAGTACAAAAAAAAGGAGAATAAAGACAGTATATGAAGCTATATACAGTTGAAAACGATTGAATCAACCCCTGCATTAAGCTTAAATAAATAAAATATGTTCGTTCATATATTAATTTACCTTTTCTAAACCAGAGTCAGTGAGATGTATGGACATTCCAAAAACATAGGCCAGAGACGAGCGGCTTATTCCATCATCCCCAACACCAGCAGACAGAGAGGTTATCCAGCCCTTATCTTTAAGCAATGAATGAAGACTTCCTCTACCCTCTAGAAAGATAATGGTACAAACAATGTTCTTCAATATGCAGTTTACATGAGTGCATGCATAAGCACGCCTTAAGAAAACTATATATAAATTAATAAAAAATGGATGTTATATCTCACCGTGCCCTAATAGATGTGATAGATAGTCATCCGGCTTCTTCATATAGGCATGTCGAAGAGGAGGGAGAGTCCATGTCAAATCAAGAGTATGGACATCTCTGACCGCTTCTATGCGATATAATTTACCGCCTTCCCAAATAGGACCTTTTGCCTCCAGAGTTGGCCTAATTTTGGATCCGTTTTTGACATCGCCGAATAGTTCTACAACCCAACTTTCAAGCAAATCGAGAGGTTCTGCAAGATTTAGTAGGTAACCCATAGAATTAAAATAAACTCAGACAGCAGCAAAAGCCAATAATATGAATGCAAAACGTTTTCCAAGAATTAAAGCGAAACACATCATAAACCTAAGAAAAGTTTACCTCCTCCGATGACAACGAGTTTCATCAATCCACCGTGGTAATGTTCCTTGTATAATTTCACGATGCATTCCCGTAGATCAACTCCATTTTCAATTGCACCACTTAAGCTCTTCTTGTTACCTTACAGCGCACACGAAAAAAAAAATTAACTTTAAACTTGTTTCACGAACAACTGAAGTGTGGCAACAAAGGTAAACCGAGATGTTCTTACCCCATGCAAATCTATTTAAAGGATGACCCTTTGTAGACGTATGGCACTGAAGTTGTTGCAGACGACATGCATCATTTTGGAGGGCCTGGTTAAATTCTACAAAATGGGATCTTGTTAGCAAAGACACATTTAACTAAATAAGAGGTTAGTTTATCTGAATGTTGATTGGCGATGAATCTTTCGATTATTTCTATCAAAGGGACTAAGGGCATGATTAACAGGCATACCTGAATCAACAGCAAGAACTTCTCGTTCCATAGCTTCAGTCTTCATTAGCGGTGCAACAAAAAACTGAGAGAACCTAATAATGAGTGAAAAAACTAAGGTCAGATATGTGTTCCAACTTTGGAATCCAAAGAACAACAAAAGAACTTTCTGCAGCAAATGATTTAAGTAACAAGCAGGTTAAGCATACTAGGAAGGCAATTTACGTTTAGGATCAAGAAGGATATATAGAACTATGCATCCCTTCACTGTATCATCATAAAATTAAACAATGATGACAAACTCTAGGCATGCATAGCAACACATATCGCCCGCCTTGGAAATTTACAGCAGTTGACAATTTAAAAGATAAATGTAAGTGTCAGCACAACCAAAATTTGTACCTTTTCAAGGCACCTTGAAGGAATTCTCTCTTGACTTCAAAGTGATAGCACGTATACTCCATTTCGGTGTATGCGTTAGAGGATCCTCCATGCTTAGACAAGTAACTATCATACTACAAGCAAAAAAAAAGTCAAACCCAGAAGAATTCAAAGATACATTATTCTAACAAAACAAAATCTACTTGAAAAGATGTAATCATTATCCATTGTCCAAGCTCTAAATAAACATCTCAGTTATATCGAATCTAACGATGCTAAATGGGTTAGTTACTTAGTTCACAGATAAAACAATTTGAAATTACCATAATACTTTATTTCAATTATACGAATCAATAAAACATTTCATTGCTTACTTCATTCTCATCGGGGAACTCGGTGCTGCCCATAAAAAGCATGTGTTCTGCACGAACACAAACATGAGAGTGATTCAATTAGAAAACAACAAAAGAAGTGAACTGAAACTATAGTAACAAAACTCATAGAAAGATGAATAACCAAGAAAGTGAGCTAGGCCTTGCGCCTCCGGAGGATCCAAGAAGCTTCCCATTGCAACACACATAGCTGCAGCTGCCTATAAACGCACAGCACAAGTTTTTAAAATATAAAATTGACTTACAAGTACTAAGAGAAAGCAGGTGATGATTATATATCCTAACCTTCTTGGTCTGATGATCCTCTTTGACTTTCACTTCATCCTCGTCCTCATCTCCTTCCATATCTTCATCGTCGTCATCATCATAGCTACCGTCACTCTCTTCTTCTTCTTCTTCTTTTCCGTCCTCATCATCTTCGTCCATTTGATCTCCGTCAGTGTTCTTCCCATCATCCGCAGCGCCGTCGAGATAAATATCTGGATCGTGGATAAGCAGAGCAGACAAACCGTTCTCCAATTCAATCACTCTGTATAACCTCCGATCGTTGGGTGACTTCACCACCACATTGTCCAAGCTCGAAACGGCTTTCGTCACAGACATTGCTCTCGCTTTCGCTTTGAGAAGAAGATAGCGACTCGTGGGGAAGAAGCTGTGCTGCTGCTGCTGCCGCAAGAGTATCTCCTTCTTAGGTCTTTTGAATCCGATTCCGCCGCAATTGCCTTCTTCTGAATTTTTATTTATTTATTTTTATTAAAAACAAATTAGAATCACCGAAAAGGCAAATATCAAAACTGCAACATCGTGCCGTTATCTCCGTAGAGATACGACATGTTCGCCGTTTTCGTGCTAACGTTTGTCGTTTTTGATGATGATACGTCCACGCTAACGTCTTATCCTTCGACGTCGCTTCTAGATTCGAACCTCCGGGGAAGGGAAAGCAAGATAATTAAAAATTGAATAATCGAAGTGTTACAAACCTTTTCTGTACGATCCAAATCGAGGCAATGAATCGACTAGCGATAGTGTGCGGAGATCTCTGAAAGCCCCTAACATTGTGTGGTTGAGTTAGCAACGATGGCACTGTTGCGTTGGAAGGAAGGGACTTTCATCGAGGTTTGATGACGGAGCCGTGGAGGAAAAGAATCTCGAGCGGCTGGAGAATCTAAGAGAGATTCTGTATAGTTTAGTCTCATAAAGTGCTAGAGTCAGTGAAATATCTTGCTTATGAGAGAGACGCAAAAGAAAGTGATATTGGTCTGAAAGAATATGCCTTAATGCGATAAGGTTACTTGTTTTGGTGACTCGTGACCTCTTGAGTAGCTGTTGACGATTATGGACGGCTCACAATGAATCAAAGGCTTGTGATACTCTGGTTAATGAGAGAATACGAGAGAGACAAAAGCTTTGGCTTCTTTTGAGGAACGTTGTTGCATCCCTATCTTGATTGTGAGTACATGGAGGAACAGAGCCAATGGTTGAAGCAAGAGAAACAGAGGTCATTGAAAACTCTATGGACGAAGATTAAAAGGTCTACACTTTACGAACTTTGCGTCTCTCAACTTTACTAACTTTGTTACAATGTTTCCACCCCGTGGGATCATGACTATTTCCTCTAAAATCGACAAGATGAATGCCATAGAAAAAACAGAGGACCTTCAAAACTTAAAACATTACGTCGAGTACAGAACAAGAATGTGATGTCGCCTAATGCTTCTGCAACGAACAATCCTAGCTTGATGGAGCGACGAGACACATCACAGGCTTATGAGGAACAAGAGTTACAAGTTTATTGTTTCATCAGATCATCAATGCTATATAGCTTTCTCTTGTTTGAATTGATCTCTTTTGGGGAGCTTAAAATGATGCGCTTCTCATGCTACAAGATAAGCTATGACTTGTTTTGTTCAATGGAGTTTGTTTTTTTTTTTCCACTTTTTTGTTTGTTTGTTTGTTTGAGTAGTGGAAAGACTCCATTGATGATTCAGATGGAGAAACGGTCGATGATTATGGTGTGAAGTGAATAATAAATCGCGTAAACGAGTTCTCGTGTCTCCTTTGAAAAGGAACCAAGGTGGTAGAAGAACGAAGATTCCTATCCTAGGAGTACTGCAGAAACGCTGGCCGTGCTGAAAGGCTATGAAAAGTACTTGAAACCTGGAAGTTCTTACATGTTAATTAAACATTTTTCAGGCATTAGTATTGGTTCGATACCCTCTTTTGTGATTCAGGTATGGTGCAGACTATCAAAGATGATGATCCATTTCTGGTGCGTAGAACTAATGTACACAGCTTCCCATATCTTTCCCGCTATTTCTTCATCTCTCTGATGCTATCACGTATTTTAATAGTAGTAAGACACAACATCATGAGCATATAAATATTGTACACATGGCAAAGTAAAAAGGTAGTGCAATATTTTCACTGTGATTCTTAAAACGCATGGCTTTCTTTCATTGTTCACAGTTATCACTGCAGATGTTTACTCAACTTCACTTTTCATATGAAAAATGATCCACCCGTAAGAGTTCTTTAGTCCATACGCAGGTCTGGCAACTAGCTTTTTCCCGATGGTAACACGCTTTCAATCTTTCATCGCCATGTATAAAAGAAGTGCACAGATCTCATTCCTCTTTCACCGGAGTGGATTCCAGTTTTAATCCGGACGCCATCAACTTATTCCCAGTGTCACACCAAGTTGAAGTAAGTACCACCCAACATCATTGTCAGACAGAAACAAACATTCGATTTATGAAACTAGAATCACTCATCAGCTAAAAAGGCAACTAAGTTTCGGTGCATTTTGCTAGGACTTGTAACATAGGATCGTTCATCGTTGCTTACAATATTTGCAGGAACAGACGGAAAGGGGGGAGAAGGGAAAGAGAAGAAAGTACCAAGACTTGATCGAGCAGAGTATATTTCGATATCAGGAGAATTTGGGAAGGGGCGTATAACGTACGTATATATATTCATACGGATTAGGGTTCACAAAAGTTAACCCTGAGCTAGATAAAGACCATATTCCTAGATAATGTGGTATATTTAGAAAGTAAGGAATGACAAACTATTCAGAGGAATATACATGAATCCTCTAGAAACTGTTCGACATGCTGAAGCTGAATGCTATGTTTGGTTTGAGACAAATATCAATCAAGAAGAACACACAGTTAGAGTGACCCTGGCACAACTACCGAATTCTGAGAGATGCCTGACAGCTGGATCATGAACACATGACGTATTCTTTAGTAGTTATGGATGGACATGAAAAACTGTAGGAGTAACAATACAATTGTTGGGAGCAAGGAACCAGCGACGAAGAATCTCACCACTTCACTCGGAGCTTGAGGCCCTCATATGGGCAATGAAATGCATGCTTCAACTATCCATGTGTCAGGCCTTTGGCACTGATTGCCAGGATTTGGTTTCAATGATTCACGACTCAGGAGCATGGCCTAACTTTTCTACTGAACTAGATGAACTGCAGAAGTTGAAGAGTAGATTTCCAGATTTTTCAATTATTTTTATTCTTCGATCTGAAAATGTATAATCTGATTCTTTAGCTAAGATGGCAAGATCCTTTTATAGAGACTTGTACTACATTGGTTGTTCTATTCCGGTCTGGTTTACCATATCACCTCAAACTTAACAGATCAGCCGTTCGATGTCAAAAAAAAGAAGTTAATATTAATGTTATTATCATACTGTTTACACTTAAAACCGGACCCAAAACCAATCTAAAAATTTCTGTCATGATTTCGTCACAAATTTTCCAAATTTTACAAAAAATGAGAATTTATTAAAAAAATATTTAAAATAATAAGAATTTTTAAAAAATAGATATCCAAGTATAAATAATAAGTAAAACTTTGTTAATAATGAAAATATGAAGTTCTAATATAAAAATAACAAAAAAATATTTCCTAAGTTCCTAATCTAACAACTTAAAATAACAAATCCAATTTAAACTAAGAATTCCTAAAACTAATGGATAATCTATAAGTGTAAAAACACAATGTGTGTCCCTACTTTCTATTTCTATTTGCTATGAGATGTATATGTTTACTTTAGGTCTTTTATTAAATACATTTGTTCGACTTTTTTTTGGTAAAGAATTGTTTGGTTCTTAGTTCTATGTTCTCACTTTGTTTTCTTATGCAAGGTTTAAGCTAAATTACTTAGACATGCTTGCTGAGCGTGATGGACATAAATGATAGAATGGTTGCATTCACTAGAATGCTTTTTCTTTTTGTCTTCTGAAGATTATATTAAACGGGTAAACTGCTGGAATTCTTATTTTAAACATTTTTAGTTTGCTTTTTTTAATGTATTTTTCTATAGTACATCTAATATATGTGTTTTATTTTCTGTTAGTACTGTTTCAACAAAAATTGTAAGTGACTTGAATTTATAGATTGAGTTGTGAATAGACCATTGTTAAGAGAAAATGTATGTATATTTCTGTTGTTAAACAATTCTTCAATTTATAAGAGACCATTGTTATGTGTCTTCTGAAGAGAATTTGTTATGTATGTTCATTTTTTGGTCATCTAAAATTATTTAAATTATCCTGTTATATGTGATTCTTCAATTTGATTCTCCATCATTTTCTGACAATATTTCTGAGCTTGATGAAATACAAGGATTTCGTCGCTATGATGGAAGAGCTCCAACTACACCCTAGGTACATACATCTCCGCACAACTAACCCTAAGCTGGTGCAAGCTCTCTGTGTATTGGTAAATGGTAATGAGAAGTTTGGGACTAAGAAGAGGCAGAGGCACAAAGTTGAAGGAATGGAAGAACAAGGTGAAGTGGTTAGAGTTTTTTGTTGATATGGTGAGATGTTTAATCCTTATTTGATTTTCAGGAGAATGGGTCAAGAGATCCAGGGGTAAAACAAGACAGAGAAGTGGCTAAGAGTGACGTGAAGAAGAGTGTGTTTCGTTTTATGCTTTATTATATGGGATCATGCTGTTTTTTCTATCGAATTATCAAATTCTATTATCTTCTACGCCTATCTCTTTCTCTTTGTGTGGATGTGATACGATGGCTTAATATGTTATATATTTCTAAAACTCAATGTGATATGACATGGCTTTAATATGTTTTATCTATCAACGCAAACGATTTAGACTCGTTAGGATAGGAATCACCTTTTATGTATGACAAAAAAATATTGATATGGTATCATCTAATATATAATAGCAAACCACTTTTTGTTTTTTTTGCTAACATTATCATTTTTTATAGAAAAATAAAAATTTAATCCAACGACGGAAATTGTTCCTAATCTATAATCTAAGAGTTACGATTTAATCATGATCTTTAGTATGATATGATCATAATTAAACAAAAGAGGTGTTCACTCGTTGAAAGGTTGTATATTTTAGCAAACTAAACTATTAAACCCTTTCATTAACTTTTTTCGTAACTGGAAAGTTGTATATTTTCAGAAATCTAACCTTAAACTCTTTTACAATATTAACTATTAGAAAATAATTCATTTAATCAAAAGACATGTTCTTTATTTGAACAGTTGCATTTTTTCAAAAGCTTAACTATTGAACATTCTCACTGAATCTTTTCATAATTAAAGAATTGTATAGGTTAACAACTTTATAAAAAGTTTCTTTAAATCAGAAATATATCATATATGCTGCATCAACTTTATAAAAAGTCTCTTAGAGATGTTACTAACTTCATACTATCACGTTTCTAATAGTAGACACAACCGCCATGAGTAGGTGGGGTACACATAAATATTGTACATATAGCAAATTTCAAAGGGAGTGCAAAATTTTAACAACTAGTCATTTCTCATTCAAAACTATCTATACTATAAAAATAAGACCGTAAAGAATTTTTAAAAAAAAACTTTTGAATCTGAATCTACATCATCTTTTTATCCTAATAAAGTAAAGAACAAAAAGTCAAGTCTCTTGTCTTTTCATTCTCTTTTAATTGAGCAAATTAGAAACAAACAAATCAGTTCCTCAGAAACTGTCCAATGCCTCAACTGGATCGTTCTAGGGTCTCCTCGGCCAAGCTCCTTTCTGTGGTCGTGGACGGTGACTATTACGGCGGATCATCGGCTGCGGTTCCCTTCAAATGGGAATCTCAGCCCGGAACTCCAATAAGACTCTTCAAAAGATCTTCAGGTTCTGATTCCGATTTCAGTTCCCCTGTTTCAGCTCCACTCACACCTCCTCCTTCCTACTTCAGTGCTTCTCCTTCATCTACAAAACCTAAAAGAGTTCATTCTGGTTCCTTGGTCACCAAGAATCGTAGTGTTCCTTCGTCTCCGGTTGCCTCATCATCATCATCCTCGTCTTCAACATCTTCTGTGCCGTCTTCTCCGCGCAGGACATCGGATTCGTATGGAGGGAACAGCAGAAGATCGATGTTGTATGGATCTAGACATTATAGTGCTAAGTCTTCAGGATGCTACGGTTCCATCATTAAGATGTTTCTGAGAGATGTCAAATAATTCTGTTTCTAATAACCTCTCCAAATCTGTTGATGTTCTACTCTTTTTGTAATCTCGGTAATAATTTTCTGGAACTAATTGTCCTCAGATTCATTTCATCTCCATGAATCAGTTTATCTGGATCATAAGTCAAAATCCTATGCTTTCATTAAGCTCTGATCTTTCTATATATCTAAATTACTTACAACATAAAAGATTAACTGCAGTCATTTATGTAACCTGTGCTCAGTCTATCTTGTTGTCATTTCAAATTTTCAACTTACTCTTTCATTTCAAAATTTGAAATCTGTGGGAAAAAAACAACCTTTTTCACTTTAATATTTTACATCAAACCATAGTAAATTGACTCTTTGGATAGTAAATTAAAATCAGCATAATTTAAGTGCTACTGAATCACATTACATGCTACTATGCTAGTATATAGTAAGATCAGATCTGTACAGTTTCAGTAGTATTGCTCCACTTTAGTGCAGTCATGTGAAACCATAATAGAATAAACAAATACCTTTTACTCACGGTCAAATCTTTTATTTTATTTTATCTTTTCATCCAGTGTATTGATTAGGTTATCATTCTCTCGTTTGGCGTTCTTTGACCATCACGTGACACCACATGTTCACAAAGTCTGCTATGGTGTTCCACACGTTGGCTGATTCCAATCTGCGTTTTTGGGTGCGGAAATAAGGCATTGAAATTCATAAAGTTCATACATTTTAAGTCAATTGAAAATTTAGGGCATTATGTAGTCGCTTTCTTTCCAAGCTTCAGTGTTGTGCTATCATTCTAGTGAAAGCCTAGTTTCAGGGAAACATACATAGTTCTCTTCTTGTCCGTAGATTTTCAAATTGCTCCAATCAGATCAAGTTTGGTTCTGATAATACAAAATTTTCACAGGCTTTGCTAAATTTTAACATCAACAATATCATTTAGCGCTCTCTCTCGACCATAACATTCAAAACAAAAGCCAATATTATCCAAAGACTCAGAAAACGAAGTTGCCTTCTTCTGCAGCAGAAGAGAATGCACCATCTTCCATCTCACGGAGGGCAGACGCAGTTGAATCATCTATTCCCAGCAGATACTGTAGCCTAGATACCTTTTCTGGCGCTGGCTTGGGATCACTCTTTGAGTAGATACTATACAGATCAGATAACTCCTCCGAGACCTCCCACGACAACGGCTCAGCCGGTACAGCTTTGTCGCATGCTAGCAAATCATTCAGCGACGAGACCTAAAACAATTAAAAAGAAGCATGTACTCATCAGACACACAATCTTGACTTGTGTAAGAGAGGAAAAGAGGATTTGCATACCACTCCTTTAGCGTTTCTCTGCCTGAGTAATGCCACGGCTTGGATCAGCGAGTTAGATAGTCTACTCCGAGCAAGGTCATGGACAACGCCTTTGGCCTTTTCCACATCAATACTTAGATCAGATGGGATCGTCTGGTAGACTTCAGTTTCATCGAACTCCCCTGTTCCTGATGAGAATATTTCATTCACTGTCTTCTTGAATAGTTTCTCTCTCAGGCTCACAGCGATCATGCTGTCCAGACTCACGTTCGCCTCCTTGAGCTCCCGTATCTGCTTTATGTTCAGTCTTCCTTGGTTAACAGCAGTTTCTATCGCGTTTGCCATCTTCGTGGTTGTTATGTTCTTTATAACCTTCTCCGCTTGTGCCTGAGGCAACCCAACTTCTTTCTGCAACTCGTCTAGCTGCTCCACTCTTGCCTTTGTCAACTGCCCATCAGCTAGAATCACTTCAGCTTGTTGCCTGAACGCCTGCTCGGCTAAACCCACGTGAATGTTGACTATTTCTTTCGAGGTCAATCCAAGGATCCCGCCGAGCTGATTCAGAAGCAAGTACTCTGAGTCGTCTCTCTTCGTTGTGATCTGGGCGCCGAACGGGATTCTTGTCACCTCTCCGGTTAGACAGTAGAGCAAGTACGTTTTGTAGAGATCGATCCTGTCCCTGTCGGGAAGGTCATCTTTGAGAGTTATCTCAGTCTGGCCAGGCTTTCCCATCTTCTCAGCGAGTTCTTTGTCAGGTCTTGTCTTTTTGAGAGATTCAAGAGATCCCCATTCCTCATCTTCAACATCCTTTTCTTCTTCTTTCTCTTGAACAGGCTCCTCAGGTTTTTTGTCAGAAGATTCTCCCTTAATGTCAGCCAACATTTCAGTCACAACTAACGTGTTGAAAGCAATCATCTTCTTGAGCTCCTTTGCTGACTCTGTGCGGTTCTCTGCCGATCTTGCTCGTCTGATATAGTTTGTGAAAACCCTACGGACCTGCATCAACGAAGGTTTTTTCTTATCAGAGAAACTATTAATACCAAAATATGGGAAAAGTAAAAGAGTGTGATGATACTCACAGCCTTGCTAGCAATAGACATGGCAGTCTCTCTGGATAACCGAAGACCATGAGCGGCCTTTCTTACTGACTTGCGAGTTTCAGCATCATAACCATCCACTCCAGAAGAAATTGCTTCTCTAACAACCTGCAAAAGACGTAAAGAAAAAGTCTGTAATCAAACCTTCTGGCAACTAGGCAATCACGTTGAAATGCGGTCAATGAAATTAATGGAAACAGATTGAAAACAGGCAAATATGTACTATTTTCTAAAAGACAGCGTTGAAATTGCAGAAGCTAAGACGATGAATCAGGGGAACAAACTGGGATATAGGAAGGGGACTAATAAGCTGGATTACCTTTTCAAATATGCTTCCACAGATTTCTGCATGAGCTGCCTCAATAGTTTGCTGAGGAATACAGAGCATGACTCTTAACCTTAACAAAGCAGCGACATTGTCATCGCTCAGTTCTCCATCGGTAACACACTGTTGAAGCTTCTGCCTATAGATTTCTGAAATAAAGCAGGTGACCGTCAGATAACTGGGAAGAAAAGACTTCAATAGACATCGAAACTGTTAGATAACAGCATGTAACCCACACGAAAGTTCCAGACTTGTTGGAAGTCTGTTAAAAAACCAAATTCACAACAATTAAAGCTAACTTGCTTGATGGACCAGCAGGTTCATAAGCCATCAGCCAAATTGATAAGATTTTAGTTTTCCATGGACCCATCCATCGTATCTTTCTGGGATACCGTGGTAAGTCAAACTAGATAAACGCAACAACATAAGGTCAGGTGGTCCCAATATACCTTCATGAATTGCGCTTGCCTTCTGTGCATCAAAGTGCAGCTCTTGGCATAGCTTTTGAAGGTATTTTGCTTTACTGTCTTGTGCTTCAAGGTCACCACTAGAAAAAGCGGTAGAGAGTCTTTTACGGTATGCCTTGGACGTGACATCAACAGTAATAGCTTCGGCCTCCCGTGTTCCCAGTCCGAGTATGTTCCTCAGTTGGCTCATTGCCACAAGCTGCCATTCAGCAGAAAGATGATCAGAAATGACATTGCAAGAGACGGAGATAGAGAAAAACAGAGTCTGAAACACATGCTCTATAACATACTTTACTATATATTAACTGATACAAAACTGATTTCAGCTTACCTTGTTATCTTCAATGCGCCCACTCGACAAAGCATCTGTAACATATGCTCTATAAAGTAGCTTTAAATCATCCATCCTCCTCTCGAAATCAGATTCACCACCTATGCCACAGAGATCCAACGTTAATAGCCTATAATTGCTAATCAGAAAAGAGACAGTCAAAAGCATCTTTACCTATTAAAGATATAGGACCAACACCCCGTGCAAAACTAGCGGCCTCAGAATGACTTTTCAAGGAAACGAGCAGGTTGTTAAACTCCAGTACTTTTTCAAGCTCTTCCACGACAACTGCCATACTCTTCCTGGGTAAAATCATTTTATGCATGATTCAGTAATTAATAAAAGAAGTACTTTTCAGCCTGACCACATTCAACGTTCAAACATATAATATTTTTTTCCATAAAATCATCTTTATGCATGATTCAGTAATTAATAAAATATAATGCCTTACACTGCTCGGGTGCGGGATTTTAGTACGCCAAGTGCAGATGTAATGTTCTCTATGGCGACTGTTCTTGTATGTTCTCTAAACAGCTCTTCAGCAAGCTGAAAGGGACAAGAAATTGTCAGAACAACTATAACAAGTTGCAACATGAAGTCAATGCTACAAAAAAATAGAGTACCTCGTCCGAAAGCTTGAATGATAGTTGTGCTTTTCTAAGTTCCACAAGGTTTTCTACGTTAATATCTGCAAGAACATGTTAACAAACATAACTATTTAAGTTTCCATGCTTAAAGCTGAAGATAAGGCTAAGCCGTATCTGTTATCAATGTCAAATGAGATGTATCCATTGCATCATTATAGTTTCAGGCGGAGCACTCAGTATCTTGTTGAGAGATGAACAGTATAAAGCTCTATTTACAAGAAGTGACAAAATAGTTGATATAACCAGTGCAAGCAACTTCCTCCATGCTACAAGTGTAACGTTACTTAAGATCTTAAAATGAAAAACATGAATAACATTACCTCTACCAACTAATTTCAACCTTTCGGCATACAGCTGCTTTGCATTTTCACGAATAGCAATCTCAACCTATACACGAGATTAACACATTAGCAGAGAACTTCAGATTAACAAGTTGCAAAATACGCATCTTACAAAAAAAGATACAAATACTGCACAAATCATAAGTTTGACAAAAATGGAATGCAGACCTGAGCATCCGTGACCTTCAGCACTCGCTTCCAAGGTAAAAGGAAGGAGGCAGCGTCTCCAAACACAAGAGCTGAAACATATACAAGCCTCATAAATGCCTGCACTGGGACCATACAGACTTGTGATCACAATTGTGCTCTCTTTCTAAACCAAGCTACAATAAAAAACAAGTAGTAATAGGTGACTAGCGACTCACCCGACGCTGTTCTGCATCACCTTCACGCTCCCCAGTCTCAAGCCTTTGCCTAAAAATCCTCCGGCCAATCTAAACAAAACCAAGAAATTACTAAATAACCTTCTGTTACAACTGCAAAAACGCTAATTCAAACAAGGAAGAAGCAACTAGCAAATACCTCCATGTGCATAGAGGCTGCATCAGGGTCGTCTATCCCCAGAGCACTTTTGAATTTGACAATCTTCTCCACTTCATCTCCTTTAAGAGACTGTCCTTCAGCTGGGAGCACGGAAGTCACATACCTAATCAACATCAACATGCAAAGATTAGATTCAACTCAAAGAACTCTCCACCACTAAGCAAAAGAGGAATACAAACAATATCCCACCGGCAATATATATCACATATCTCAGCCTGGAATGCCTCATCTCCTTTGCTAACACCATACCTACAACACACACACACAAACGATCAAAAAAAAATTAAACTTTTTGTGTAAATCCCCAAAAAAGTTTGATCCTTTTCGTCAAATCAACAATCAACCACTAACCTAGACGCAATCTTTTCTACATCCTCTTTCGTCACAGAGGCGGGATCTTCGAATTCAGCTACATAATTATGCAAACCGATGGCAGCAACCTCCGGCACGGCGGAGTTCATCGCATAGACGACGGCTCCACCGGCGGCTCCAGCTACAGCAGCCCCACCAAGAGCGATACTCTTCGAGCCCAATAACCGAAGCCCAAGCCCATATCCAGCAGCTAAAGAGGCCGCGAGTACAACGGCGGAGGTCGCTAGCCTCACCGGCGGCGTCATTTTCTCTACGATTGGCTGCAGTCCAGTGAGCTCCTTCTTGTTAGACACCAGCGGTGGTTGTTCGGAGGAAGAAGTGGCTGCGCAGCGAGGGAACGAAGCTCGGTAACGACGGCGAGAGGGAGAGTGAGTTTTCGATAGACGGAGAGGTGACGGAGTGAGGAAGTGACAGAGGAGAGGAGAGCGAGGGGAAGGGGAGATGGCTGTGGGATTCATGGTTTCCCTCAGATCCTGAGCAGTTCTGGAGAGAAGAAGAGACGCTCTCGTAGGGTTTAACGGAACAGTGAGGAGGAAGAAGAAGAAAGGAGGCGAGAAAGAGGATAGAAACGAGATAGGACTCTCAAAACGCCATCGAAATGTCTTTTCGGAACGCCGAAACGTTTTTGATTTTATATTGAACACTGCGTGGTGGTTTACTCTACGATAAACGGTGAAAAGTTAGGTGAATAGCAATTTAGACGGCGCGATCTTCTCTTGGGGCCTATAAAAGATTTTTGTATGTTTTGGGCTCGAAGCTATATAACTTTTCCAAGACTCTAAGCCCATGTTTTTTTTGCTTGTATGGGCCGAGCCTGGTTCGACTGATCTTCATAATAACTGTTAATTAGTCTTTTTATAAACTTATTCTATTTTTGGAATGGTGTACATTCTTTTGTGTTATTGTTATAGAAATGTAGATTGCTAAGTAAGCAACTGGATATTGTAGAACACAGTTTTCTTAAGGTTAATGTTAATTCATTTTTTAACTGATTCAAATCATATCTCACCACGTACTATTTGGAGAAAATGAATGTGGGATTAAAATATTATAGAAATTGATTTTTGATTTACCATGACATGAACCAACTAACCTTCCATTTCTTAACCGGTTTCATTTGTATCTTCTAAAGTCTATCAAATCTACGTGTGATTAATGATTATTGCATTGTGCAGTTTCCCGAATTTTTCAACTGAGTAACATGACTTTTCAGCATATATTCCTATATCTTCGGATGTGACTTTATGGTGCTTATAAACGGCTGCAGTTTTAGTCTAACTATGCTCGTGTGTATTGCAAATTTACAGTAGTGTTTACTGACTGCTTTGGAAACGAGACTATTAATTACAGTCTCGTTAATAAACCGTTGTGAGATAGATTCAAAACATTTAGATATATTAAAAAATAATCATGTACATGAAATTGGAAGCATTAATGGCTGAGACGTATGGAGAAGATGGGCTGTTTGTACCAAACTTAGTAATGTATGTATGCATAGTTGCATACACTTCAAACAGTAATTGTAAATCGTAGACCGTAGACAGGAATAAAATAGAAGAAAAAGAGAGATGGGTGTCTTATGGAGATGGGGCATAGAAGAGGGAATCCATGTGAAGGCAGCTGATTCAGATGGCTAGCCAGCTTTCATTTTCGCTTTGTTTACTGGTCATTTCTCTTTAATGTTTAAATAATAGTAAAAAGAAGAATAGTTTAGTATTGTGTCTGATATTTTAACTGCAGAATTTCATTTTTCTATAGATATCTTAACTTGTAGTTGTAGCCATCTCCAACCTTTTTGACCAATAAAGAACTTTATATTCAAATTATAAATATACATTCTAATGTAATTTCATGTTTAAGGCCTATAATATTGTATCTAGTATAAGTGAGTTGTTGCATTACCTATTAACTCATATTCCCTTTCAGCGTCCAACCAATCACAACTAATTTTTTATTTTTCTTAAACCAGTTCTGCAAACAGTAACAACTGCATTGCTACTTTCATGTTTAAACGAGTCGAATAATAGTATATTTTGGTGGCCTAAAGTTTTCAAACGAAAGCTATATAATCGACATAATTCGTGGTATTTGAGAAGATAAAATTGTTTATCTAACTTTTTCTAATGCACAATCATTGGTACACTTTCTTGTCCATGTAGCGTGTACATTACAAGTTGTTTTCCTTTCAGTTCTACTATATTTTTATAGTATCATTTGGAACAAGTGGTTTTTATTTCAGTTTCAAATGCTTTTCGATTGGTTCACCTGCATGTGAAAACCTGCGCATTAACTATTATCTTATAACTACCCAACTAATTGTAAAATTAATCAGTCTAATCATTCAAAATGGTGTGTTTTCCGTTAAACTTAAACGCACATATTATCATAATCACTAATCATTTTCACTCATGCTTTTGTCCGTCTACAATCGTTTAAATCAAAATAACGAACACAACATTAATACAAACCAACAAATCATATAAACACATTAATAATTTCATTAAAGATTCTTAGTGATTCGAATTACAACATCATTTTAGCACAGATCTTATCCACATTTTATATTTTTTTTGTGAAAAATTCCCCAAAACGAAAGTAACTAAAAAACATTCTCTAGGAAATAAAAATCCGACTTCCGGACTAAAAAAAAGCACCCCATTAGCTAGAAGAAAAAAAAAGGAAGAGGAATTAATTAAGGTCCTCAGAGATACTATCAAGGTGAGGCCTCCACGTGGATACTGACGCCGATCTGCTATGTCTCCGGCGATGACGGTGTTCTTTACTCCTTGACGTCGATGACACAACTTCTTCTAAGTACTTCTCACACAACTTCGCACATTCATCATCTTCTTTAACGTCTTCGGCGTCAGCGCTAGGGTTGTTGACGACAGTCTTTCTCGGACGGTTATGACCTTCTTTTCTCCTCCTTTTCTTCTCCGGCAAGGAAGACTCCGGGATGAGGAAATAGATACTTCCTCGCTTGAGCTCGGATTCAGGGGACAAGATCAAGATTTTGCGGACAACTCCTTGAGAACACGGTTTGCTTAAGACATGGTTTGGGTTTGCTTGGAGGATCTCTCCCGCAGTTATTGACCGTGTGATCTCTTCAACGTAGCCGTTTAGATGAACGATCCTGATCAAATCTAGTGCTCCACATGGAAGAACACAAGCTATACAACACCTTAAGCTGTTTCCCATCTCTCTCTCTCTTGATTCTTTTTATTTGTTTTGATGATGAGATTTATGGTGAAGAGCAAGTTGGAGAAGACGAGGTTATATAGAAGCCAACACTTCATGTAACAACAAAGCGGGCTTGACCATGTGGATAAATGACTAAATTATCCTTTTATCATCTCGTATTTAACTGAACCTGTCCTTAGAATAATCATCGTGTAGGACATAATCTAAGTTTTTTTTTTTTTTTAACTTAGTATAAGCTAAGTTCTATTCATAAAGTTGATTCGTATATCATCAACCGTGAAGATTATACTCCATTTTTCACAAGTTTTCACGCATACAAAAAAACTAATAAAATTTATTGTACTATATTCCTTATAATACATTAAACAAATGTTCTTCATCAAATAAATTTCAACGTCTAGTGAAGACACGAGAGCAATAGTGTTAGAACTAAATTTTACTCAAAAGTTTCATAATTAATTTATTATATAGATTGTGCACCACTATATGCATGTGGCATTTGTTTACTATATGCAGTTCAGTAGTATTAGATCTCTGAGATGAAATCTGGTAGAGATTCATATACCAGTAATCTTAATAATTTATGAACTGTTGGAGAAAAATGTCATAATAGATCGAGTGAAGATATTTTGACGCTATGTGACAATTTTTTTTTTTTTTTTTTTTTTTTTTTTTTGAAAAAGTATGTGACAAATTTTGAAGGAACTTTTTTGCTTTTTCTTATATTCTTTATCGAATACTACCAAATCTTGAAACTAGGAGCGTGTTGGGATTAGATAGATAACTTGTAATTTATAATGCGAAACAATGACCAAAGACTTGGAAACTGAAAAAGGACTATCTATTTAAACTAAAAGCGCACTGTACTTTATGTTATATACTAGTTATTAACGTCTTATGATCCACACTTCACCCTACTGGCATATTCAGTTCTGGAGTATAATTTTTCAAATCGTTTGTTTAGTTCTGTATCTGATCTCTATCAGCACGATATATGCATCTTATTCTGTCTCATCTACCGGTTCTATAGTGACATTATATTCGAATCTCTTCTATGGCTACTTTAATATTTTCTACTGCAGTGTGTAGTCCCATTTCCATCAATCGTTGAGTATCATATAAATATATGTACTTTAAAAAAAAAGACTATCTATTAACATTCAATCATATTCATAGGTTTCACGAGCTGAACATTAAACAAAATATAAGAAACCATTTTTTTCTTTTAAAAAAGAACAGCTGTCTTGAAGGACAAAAGAATGCTATGCAGACACTATCATGAATTCACACGTTATTCGCTTAGACAATCTCTAATCCATGGATTATTTTTTCTACCTCTATATGCTATAATGAAGAAAAATATACTCCCTCTTTTTAACTAAATAAAAATGTACTTCAACCATCTCTATTTCTTTTCTTAAAATGTATTCACATTTTCGCCTATGAATAGATGCAAAATAGTTATACACTTTTTTTTCAAAATGATCATTTAACTTATAAACTTTCCTACTTATAACTAAAACAAACATTTTTCTAGAGGAATGCAGTTAAAATCTACTTTTATTTACTAGATAATATTTTAGAAAGTTTTTAATCAAAGTCATAAAATTTATGAAAAATTTATAAAAATTCAAAGTAAAGAGGATTAATTTTCAACTTTCTTAAATAAAAATACTTGTTATAAATTAAAAATGATGAGTACATTAAAACGCACATTTATGTTTAAGGGTTTTTGCTGTCAGAAAATATATTTAAGGTTTATTCTATTATTGAAGAATACATAGGGAAATACGTTAAAGATGGTCTTATAGATATTTTCCATTTCATTATCAGTATTCAAATGATGAAAACCATAGTAGCACTCTCGAATTAATGTAAGAATCATTTTAAGTATGCTTATTTATAGCAGCATAACACTTATGCTACTTAAATTATCGTGTTGCTTTAAAGACTTTCTGCTAATGACTGCTCCCACACTAATTAAAGTCAAACCGTACGTACGTTAATATGCACTTAACTAAGATATCTGCAACTTGCGGGGCTTAAGTACTATATAGAGTACAATTGAAGACACGTTGGTGTCGGAGATTAATGAGTGATTAAGCATACTTGATTAAGCAAGAGAGGGGACAAGTAAACCGCAGGACCACATCAGTATATACTTAAAATACTTAAATTTTGAAAAGGAAAACGATGAACTTGCATATCAGATTAAAACGATACCTATATTCAGTTGAATTTTTGCACTCTTCCTACCGTAGATTTTCGAAAATTTCCAAGTGATTTCAAAATGTTTTGTCTTTCAGCTCTTTTTTTAAAAAAAAAACTGGCTTTCAAATCTCAGGACTGACTCTATTTGATTTGCATGCAATGTGAATTCATGTTTCTAATAACTGAAAGAAGTTTGTAGAAAACAACAACTCGGTTTATACATATATACTCTTTAGTTACCAACTTTTGTTATGGCAATTTTTCTATTTATTTATTTGTATTAATAAGTCATTTTAACAAAGTTACCTAAACCTAGGCGATGAGTTGGTCACGTACTCACGTTTCGTCTTAAAAGTGCAGCTTCAGAAGAGGACATGGGCAGTATTTAACAAACAAACAAAATCTGGTGGCAGAAAATAAATCATGGAAACGAATCAACGACATGAAAGATGAAGCTTCGTCGTACGGAGGTCTCGGACACCGACGACGTACGATTTGAGTATTAACTCCTTAATTAATTAATCTAATTAGAGAGTGGCGAACGCAATAAACATCCGGATGAGATTTTGCGTGTGTGTGCGGCACAGTGTGTTACAGACTGAATCTCTAAATGGGATCATAATTGGAGAACGTGAGCCAAACCTGTCTCGTTCCATAATTTCACAATTTCCACGGTGGCTCATTAACCGCTTAATCAATTTTTTCATTTTAAATTATGTTTTAATAGTAAAGAGCATTTGTCCAATTTTGTCTTGTTTTCTCAATTATCCGGCGCTACATTATTACGCAGGTAGTAGTCGGCTAATTATTCGTATAACCACATTATCATGTATTCGCTTGTGAGTTGTGACTGGTTCCACCTTTTTCATGAAACTCGGCTAGAAACAGGAAACTGTCAATAATTAACCAATTTCAATACATATATATATATAGTGAAATGAAATACTCTCTTTTCTAAAGTAGAAAATAGAATGTACTGTTTTAAAAACCCGTACAATGTATAAAGCGTCGGAGGATTTTCTTTCTATTTTGGCCGCCTCGTTGAATTTCAGCTGATTGTAAGTTGGAACCTACTACAAGATTCTAGTTTAGTTTGCTTATTATCTCTAGGCGCGGCTAAATTATTATGAAGCCAATAAAAAAAAGAAGAAGAATCCAAAGATACGCAAATGTAATTATTTGGAGAGCAATTATATCACGAGAAGCATAGCTGGCTTTTTCTGGTCAAAATAATTAAATCAATCAGTCCTCTTTCTAGTAGCTTTGTTTACATTGTGGTAAATGACTCAATTCTAGTAGAATTCTATTGGTTTTAATTTTCAATCAAAACATATTCTTCAACCAACTAGTATATCATTAGTTAGTTGGAAAGTATGGAACATTGTATGAATATATATGGTATGAGAAAACATATCCGCAAACAGATTTTCTTATTATTTAGTACGCAAGAGAAGGAAAACAATATTAATTACATATTCTCCTAGAGTCGAGGAAGATTTGAGTTTAGCCACTCTTTTTTTCTTTGTTGTTGTAACCAATGGAAACCATTTTATATACTAATATGGGACGAAGTGGTGTTTAAGGGGGGACGTACCTGATCAAGTAAAGACAAACCATTGCACTCGTTTGAAGTTAATTTTAGCATAGATATTGGAGATATCTCCAGCCTATAACACACATTTGGTTAGATTCACCCTCGTGTGCAATATCTTTTTGTTAATTTTTTGGACGTAAATGATGATTTCCGTAATCTTAACTGATCTCCCGCTGCACGTACTTCTATTCCATACTCGTTTTCGTGTTTGAGCTTTGGAGGATCTATTTTTAAAAGAGATTTTATACATACCAAAATACCAACATAAGCAACCACATAAAATAAAATAAAAAGCGTTTGTCAAAAACAACGACAACCACATATGTATATACTTTCTCAAACCAAAAAAAGGGAACCACATATGTATATGCACAATGATATTGGTATATTACGATATATGATTTTCTTGCACGATCTCGTTACTTTATTTGTACCTATATATTTAAGAGGTTTTTGCAACTTATGACTCAAAACTTGATCCTAACCACAAAATCAAACCCCAACTTGAATCAAATAGAAACCTAACCTCAAGGCCATGTAAAATTACAGCCAGTCCCTTGTGACCAAACAAAAAAATCGCTACTATTTTTACGAATATAGCCCTATTAAGTCATCTGGGTCATCTGATATTTTGGAAGTCGTCTGGAGTTAATGATCTTAAAAATAATTTTAAAAAATTTTAAAAAATATTTTGAGGGGTAAAAAATTAAAATCATGTAATTATAAACATTTATAAGTGATGTAAATTAAAAAATAAGAAATTTGAATAGTTTTCAACATAGATGAGTGAAAGTGGTTAATCATGATATTCTTTGGTTCTAGGGTTTGAGAACATATGTATTAGTATTGTTTGTTTTGTTAGGGTTAGATTTTGGAAAGCTTGGATGATTTTTTGAAAATGTGAATTTTTACCTATTTGTGCTTGATTTAGTGTATAGTAAACAATTGTTAAGTTTAATTTGATTTTTTGAAGTGTTTAGTTAGTTAAATTTGTTTAGGGATTGTGTTTAGGATCTAGACGACTTAAAATTAAGTCGTCTATTGAATTGTTAAAGTTAGACGACTTTAGATGACTTTAGACGACTTTCTTTTCCCGCTTAAATATTTTAAACCAGACGACTTCATAGACGACTTACTTGTAAGTCGTCTAGGAAGTCGTCTATTTTAGTTTCCCGCTAAAAGTATTTTAGTTTCCCGCTAAATATATTAAAGTCTTCTGGACGACTTACAATTAAGTCGTCCAAAGTCGTCTGAATAGAAAATATTTAACCTAATTGGATTTTGTGCCTCCATATATAAATAAAATTTTACACATTCTCTCTCCTCCTCTCAAATGGGTGCAACAAAAATGCAGTGTTCATCATTCTTAAACTCTCTAACCTCTATCTAATCTTTTTGAACTTATAAACACCAAGTTTTATATCAATTTATTGTTTTTGTCTCATATTTTTATCACTAATATATCTTGTTTATGCAGGTGTTTCATAACATATTTTTTATATTTTACTCATTATAAAGATAGATTTATCTAATCTTCCACTTATTTTCTCTGTTCTAAGCCATATGAACGTTTATGGATATGCAGGTTTTTCAGATCTGGATTTGGATTTGCAGGTTTTTCAAATCTGGATTTGGAAGACTTTTGGGACGACTTACCTGGAAGTCGTCTGGACGACTTATCTAAAAATCGTCTGGACTTCCTGGAAGTCGTCTGACGAACTCTTCCCTCATGCCTCTCCTTTTAATAAGAAATCTGAACATTTTGGTAAGTTTTTGTGTCTGATTTTTCTTTATTTGGTCACCTCATGTTGTATAAAGTTCTTATATTTTTCCTAAACTAAAACTCTCCAAACCCACTCTAATCTCTTTGACTTCAATACACCAAATTTTAGATGATTTTTTCAGTTTTGTCTCATGTCTTTCTCACTAATTTATTTTTATTTGTTTGCAGATTTTTTATCACATGGTTCTCAACTTCCACTCATTTAAAGGTAAATCTATTAATTTTAGATATGTATTTTTGTGTGTTCTGTAAATGTAGATTTGTCTAATCTTCCACTAATTTTATCTATTTTAAGCCATTTTAACGTTTTTGGATATGCATATTTTCAGATCTGGATTTGGAAGACTTCTGGGACGATTTATCTGGAAGTCGTCTAGACGACTTACCTAGAAGTCGTCTGGACTTCCTGGAAGTCGTCTGGACTTCCTGAAAGTCTTCTAGGCTTCCTAGAAGTCGTCTGGACTTCTTGGAAGTCGTCTGACGGAGTATTCTCTCATGTCTCTCCTTTTTTTAACAGATCTGAGCATTTTGGTAAGTTTTTAAGTCTGATTTTTCTTTATTTGGTCAACTAATATTGTATAAAGTTCTAATATTTTTCTCAAACTAAAACTCTCTAAACCCACTCTATTTTTTTAACTTCAATACACCAAATTTTAGATGAATTTTTCAGTTTTTCCCATGTCTTTCTTACTAATTTAACCTTCTTTTTGTAGATTTTTTATCACATGGTTCTCATTTTCCACTCAATTAAAAGTATATCTATTAATTTTAGATATGTATTTTTGTGTGTTTTATAAAGGTAGATATGTCTAATCTTCCACTCATTTTCTCTATTTTAAGCCATTTGAACGTTTTTGGATATGCAGGTTTTCCAGATCTGGATTTGGAAGAGTTTTGGGATGACTTACTTGGAAGTCGTCTAGACGACTTACTTAGAAGTCGTCTGGACTTCTTGGAAGTCGTCTGAACTTCTTGGAAGTCGTCTGGACTTCCTGAAAGTCGTCTGGGCTTTCTGGAAGTCTTCTGACTAAGCCTTCTTTCATATAAAGTGGATTCCAAGCTTGTTTACTCATTTAGTTGTTTTTTTTTGTATAATCAGTAAAATTGTTTCCCAAGATGTAATATATGTGCTAAAAATCAAAGAAATTAATTATTTCAATAGTTTTTATCTTATCTTTGGATTTCCTAAATGCAATAATAAACTCTAAATATCTTCTTCTCATCTTAATAAAGAATGTTGGTAGTCTTATATTGATACAATATTTGAAGAAGCATTTTAACCTTTCTTCCAACTCATAAAAAAATAATACTTAAGAGATGGAACCAAATAATAGTAACTAATCAAAGCATATCACTTTTTTTACAAATTTCTATTGAAAATATAAGTTTTACATATCTTGAAGTTTGTTTTGATCAACCACAAAATTCCAACATCCATCTTGTCAGAGCCGGCCTTTAACATAAGCGAGTGAAGCACATGTTTCCAGCCGCCAAATATTATGTAGTAATTCAGCCACTTTTTGTCAAAACTCCCTTTAGCATACTTGGTAAAAGTACTCATATCAACGTGAGGTGGTTACGAGTTTGAACCTACTCAGCCACATAATATTTTTTTGGCTTCTAGCCTCCATATTTATAGGGCCGGCTCTGATCTTGCAACAATCATTCTTCATACAATGCATGTAACTTACACATCATCTGCAAAAAGAAAAAAAATACACATTAGCAAACATTGAACATGTATGACTTTTCTCAGACGACTTCCCTGGAAGTCTTCTACGTTAGCTAGAAACTTTAATTAACATGAATGTTGGCAACCTAATAATTATCATAAATAAAGTTAAAAATTTCATCCAGTAGCCCTAATATAGTCTAATGTACATGAATTAATAAGAAAATGTTAAAAAGTCTTTATAATTTTAAAGAAAATATAAGTTTATTAAACATTCGCTCAGACGACATCTACGGAAGTCTTCTGGACGACGTCCAGAGAGGTCGTCATTTAGGTCATTTTTGTGATTAAAATTTTGCAAAGACGACTTACATGGCAGTCGTCCGTCCAGACGACTTCCCTGGAAGTCGTCCTTTGTTAAAAATAATGGAAGTCGTCCGTCCAGACGACTTCCACGGAAGTCGTCTAGGACAAAGAGGTTAGTTTTGCGTTTGACCGAAATGTGTCAGAAATTTGACTTTTTCCAGACGACTTCCGTGGAAGTCGTCTACGAGAAAAGTAAAAAATTAATATTTTATTATAACCAGACGACTTCCACGGGAGTCATCTCAGGTTAGTTTTGGAGTTTGAAAATCAAAACAATTTTTTTTTTTTGAGGTTTGACCAGAATCTCGGAATAAAATCTTGGACGACTTCCGTGGAAGTCGTCTAGAAAAAAAAACTTTTTTTGTTTTGATTTTCAAACTCCAAAACTAACCTGAGACGACTTTCGTGGAAGTCGTCTGGTTATAATAAAATATTAATTTTTTACTTTTCTCGTAGACGACTTCCACGGAAGTCGTCTGGAAAAGTCAAATTTCTGACACATTTCGGTCAAACGCAAAACTAACTTCTTTATCTCAGACGACTTCCGTGGAAGTCGTCTGGGATTTTATTTTCAACAAAGAAAGTCGGACGACTTCTATGTAAGTCGTCCAACAAAACACATTTTAAAAGTCAATTGCAAAACTAACTTCTGCTTTGACCAGACGACTTCCACGGAAGTCGTCTGGACGAACAGATCTGGAAAATAACTCGATTTCCTACCTTAAACTTAGGAGATAACTTTCTTTGCTCCCAGAAGTCTTCTCCAAGCATCCAGAAGCTCAAAAGAAAGTGACCCAACGAGAATCGTGAGCTTCAATGGCTCAATGAACCATACAAATTTTAGAATCAAAATCTATGGTTTTTATGGTTGAATATGGAGAGAAAATGAAAGATAAGTTGGTTTTAGTTGATAGAAATGAAGAAAGAGGTAGTGTTTAATCGATTTATGAGCATTAAGAGCTTCAAAGTGGTTGTTCATGGTGGTTGGTGTATTGATGGCAATGACAATCTTGTAAATAAGTGAAGAAGATCAGGTTGTGAGAGTAAAAATTATTTTTCGAAAAAAAAAAAATATCAATGGCATTTTCGTGAATATTATGAACTTCTGAGGTGAATAGGTCAAACACAATTCCAAAAAAATCATAGGTTAGATTTAGGTTTGACTTTAAGTTTTGAGTCAAGTGTGTAAAACTCCCTATATTTAAACGTTTGAGAAGATATTTGCATGCATTCTTTTGGTTGTAAGGCTTATTACTGATCCCATAATCACACATATCAGTTCTCCATAAGACCATATCTACCTTTGTCTACTATAAACATTTTGTAGTGACCAGGATGCTCTTATAAAAGTATTTTTCTCAGAGAGTGAATGTGCCTTTTGATTTTTGTAGCTAGATGCGTTTGGACGAAAACATATATTGGAGTGATCATGAGATAGAGTCAACGAATACTTGGGTTGATTCTTCATTTTATTGTGTAGTCATGATTCTTCATTTTATTTCCTTTCTTACAATTAGATTACACACAAGCAAGCATAGCATAGTAGTCAAAGGTAGCCTTATTATTCTTTTGTAAATGTTAGTTTCCCTTAAAGGATGAATAAATTTGAAATTTCATCAAAAAGAAAAAAAAAATACTTGGGTTGATTCAAGTACATCTGGACGAAATTTCACCAAAAATAAGAGTTTTCAACTATTTTTGTTAGGGCAAATTGGTTTTTATCTTTTTCCTCGAGAGTGCAACTTTTCAGTTTTGGTCAAGCTTTAAATCCCTTTAGTTAGATTTCACTGTTTATTTTTGTCAGACAAACCGTTGTTTGACCCTTTTGTTGCTTTTCCCATTTTCAGGTATTGAACAAACTCATAACTAACAGGTCAGTCCAATAGAAAATCACTTTCAAAAACACATATAAATCCACCTCAGTGATAAAAGATTTATCAAATTATAACCAGAAATTTGAACAAAAAGTAAAAGCGTAACAATTACAACTACAAGTTTTCAATTACTCACAATGGCTACCTCCAAAACCATATCGGTCATTCTATTCCTAATAACTCTAGTTGCGTCTAGCAACGCGGCTAAAAAAGCCACAACGCAACCGCTCGCCCCGGCCATCCTAATCTTCGGAGACTCAACCGTTGACACGGGCAACAACAATTACCACGCCGATGCCAACTTCAAGGCAAATCATACCCCTTACGGAGTCGATCTCCCAGGGAAAGTAGCGAGCGGGAGATTCTCAAATGGAAAGCTGTATTGCGACATTGTGGCCTCCAAGCTTCACATCAAAGAGTTAGTACCTCCTTTTCTACAACCGAACCTCTCCGACGCAGAAATCGTCACCGGGGTTAGCTTTGCATCCGCTGGCTCAGGCTACGACGAACAAACTATGCTCTTGACCAGGGCCATCCCCGTTTCACATCAACCTACCATGTTCAAGAGTTACATTACTCGTCTCAAAGTTATCGTGGGGGAGAAGAAAGCTATGGAGATCATCAATGGTGCGATCGTGATGGCCAGTGCAGGCACTAACGATTTCATCTTAAACTATTATAATTTCCCCACAAGGCGTCAAGAGTATCCTAAAATATCTGATTACCAAAATTTCGTGCTTAAGAGACTAGAGAAATTCGTCAAGGTAACCATCTAATCGTATAATTATTTTTTCTTCTTCCATAAAATGTTAATCTCTACATATCTTGTGAATTGAACAATGTTTAAAATATGCTATATGGGCGGTCAACAAAAAAATATATAAACAAACGTTTATACAAGATATTGGTATATATTTTAAAATAAATATAAATATAATAATATGTTTATACATAATTTTATATCAAATTATTAAATAAAATCTGTATGAATAATGATTTTTTTTGTACCTCCAATAATATACTGGTCAAGTATGTCTTGTAAATTGCCATTATTAGTTAGAGAGAGACTATTAATGTACTCTTGCTGTTTTTGAAAGACTTATTCTTGGGTTCACCCCCTAGGGTGAACTTAGAGGTTCACCAACCAATAGAATTGAGTTATTTAAGATTTAATATCTTTTAAAAAAGGAAACAAAATATTATCAAATTATATTATACTTTTAAAATAGAAATTAAATAAAAATTACACTAATCACAAAAACAAGATTTTTTTAATCTAAAAAAAATATTTTCGAAATATATTCTTAAATTTTATACTAATCACAAAAAACAAGACTTTTTAATCTAAAAAAATTATTTTAAAAAAAAGAAAAATTTAAGACTTTGGATAAATCTTAAATTTTAAATTTTAAGATTTATCCAAGAGTTTCAAATTTACCCAAGGGTTTAGGATTTACCCAAGGGTTTAGGGTTTAGGATTAGGATTTAGGGTATAGTTTTTTGTTGATTGTGTTAAAATAGTTTTTTTTTAAATCAAATTTTTAAAATTTATCCAAGAATTTACTAAAAGATTTAAGATTTAACATTTATAGTTTAGTATTTATTTTGTGGTATTAACTATATTAATTAATTTATTTTCTGTAACTATTTTATATTTTTTATGTATTTTTATTGTTTATTTAAAAACATCATTTAATTTGGGTTAGTTTTGTTTCCTTATTTAAAAGATATCAAATATCAAATGCTCAAAGACTATTGGTTGGTGAACCTATGAGTTCACCTTAGGGGGTGAACCCAAGAATAACTCTTTTTGAAATGTCTAGGAGCTTACACTTTAGGGTGCCGAAAAATGTCGTTGGGTGGGTTGTCCCCTATGGGCTGCTTGCCGATCCAAATAACCTCAAAAAACCGCAGAGGCATATCCAGAAGATGCATAAATAGAGAGAACAAAGATGCCGCGTTGTACAATGAAAAACTTCGAAAGCTATTGCCTGCTATTGAAGCTTCTCTTCCAGGAAGCAAAATCGCATACGCAAATGTCTACGATCCCATGATGGACATGCTCAAGAACCCTGCCAGATACGGTATGTTTACTTTTACTTCTTTGACAAGTCATCCCCCTAGTTTATTGGCTGCTTAGACATTCATTCATTCATTCACATGTAGGGTTTAAGGAAACGAATAAAGGTTGCTGCGGAACAGGGTTTTTAGAGACGAGTGACATGTGCAACTCCCAATCTAAGTTGTGTTCCAATCACTCTGAGTATATGTTCTTTGACTCTATTCACCCTTCCCTTGCCACCTACACTCACATCGCTGGTTCTACCTACTCTACCTTATCGAAGCTTCTTGATGCCTAAAGCTCTCAACGATTAAATAATTTATTGGTTATGTAGTTTATGTACTAGTGACCATGAGATTGATTCTATTCTTTGAAGTATACTGTCACTTATTTTAATTCCATCAACTTCCACGGTGGATCATCCGATCAAAGCTTTCATTAAAAATTATGTTTTAGTAGTAATAGCATTTTTCCAGTTTTGTCTTGTTCTCTCGATTATCCTGCGCTACATTATTACGCAGGTAGGAGTCGGCAAATTATCCTTCTAACAATCGTAGCCACATTATCATGTATTTACTTGTGAGTAGTGACTGGTTCCACCTTTTTCATGGGAAATCGGCTAGGAACAGGAAACTGTAAATAATTAACCAATTTGATATATCTAGTAACATGAAATACTCTCTTTTTAAAGTCTAAACTATAATGTATTGTTAAAGAAAAGTACTAGAATGTATGAGGCGTTGGAAGATTTTCTTTCTATTTTGGTCGCCTCGTTGAATTTAAGCTGATTGTAAGTTGTAACATACTCCAAGATTAATCTAGTTTAGCTTGCTTATCTCTCTAGACGCGGCTCTATTATTTATGAAGCCAATAAAGAAAGAAGAAGAATCCAAAGATACGCAAATGTAATTATTTGGAGAGAAATTATATCACGAGAATTATAGCTGGCTTTTTTCTTTTCAAAATAATCAAGTTAAGTCTTCCTTCCAGCTTTCTTTACAATCTGGTAAATGACTCGGTTGGTCTTAATTTTCAATCGAAACATATTCTTCAACCAACTAGTATATCATTAGTTAGTTGGAAAGTATGAATCATTGCATGAATGTATATGGTATGGGAAAACATATCCGCAATCAGATTTTCTTATTTTTTTAGTTCGTAAGAGAAGGAAGACAATAGTAATTACATATTCTCCAAGAGTCGAGGAAGATTTGATTTTAACCACTCTTTTTTCCTTGTTGTCGTAACCAATGGAATACATTTTTTATATACTAATATGGGCTAAAGTGGTGTTTAAGGGGGAACGTACCTGATCGAGTAAAGACAAACCATTGCACTAGTTTAAAGTTTTCGTATAGATATTGGAGATATATTTCCAGCCTATAACACACGTTTGGTTAGATTTACACTTGTGTGTATGAAAGAGTGACAAAGTCTGAAACTTTCTTCAATATTATTATGACTTCGTTAAGTTTTCTTAGGGTTTTACAATGCTCTTTTTATAGAGCTAACAAGAAGGATCTAGATACAAGAGGCTTGAGCCTTATCCTAGACAGCTGTCTCAGTCTTTAGTCTGCACTACTTGACAAAGGAGCTAGAAGATTGAGTAAGAGCCGTTGCTCTATTTCCGTACTCCTCACTCTTTTGTCTTCATGACTGCAGTCTCTTGAACTGATGTTGGCCCTCTCTCTCAGACTGCAATGGGCTTCTCTTACGGCCTGCTTCATGTGACTAACATCCCCCCTCAAACTTGAGGTGGGTGAAGTGCCAACTCCAAGTTTGTCTCTGAGGAGTTGAAATGCCTGCTTCGGTAAGGGCTTTGTGAAGATGTCTGCAGTCTGTTGAGTAGCTGAGATGTGTCTCGTTTCTATCAAGCCAAGAGTAACCTGTTCCCTGATGTAGTGATAGTCAGTGTCAAAGTGTTTAGATCGCTTATGCAGAGCAGAATTTGCACTTAGGTACACTGCTGAGAGGTTATCACACATGAGAAGCGTGGAGTGAGGTTGTCTTATACCAATGTCACGAAGGAGAAGGGACATCCAAGTGATCTCTTGAGCTGTAGCTGCAAGAGCTCTGTACTCAGCCTCAGTAGATGACCTTGATACCGTTTCTTGTCGCTTAGCTGACCATGAGATGATGTTGGGACCAAGTAGGGTGCAGAAGCCTGTTGTAGATCGTCTTGTTTCTTTACAACCGGCCCAGTCACTGTCACAATAAGCTGATAATGAGAGGCAGGAGTCTTTCTTGATGTGAAGGCCAAGATGAAGCGTTCCCTTAGTGTACCGGAGGATTCTTTTTAGCAGAACAAAATCAGACTGAGATGGCTTATGCATCTTCTGGCACACAAAATTGACTGCATATTGAAGGTCAGGCCTTGTGGTGGTGAGGTATTGAAGTTTCCCTGCTAAACTTCGAAAATACGTTGGATCAGAGAAGGGTTCTGATGTGTCTTCCTCTATACGTTGAGGTAGAGGAGTAGCCATAGCATTGCAGGATGACATTGCTGCTTGATGTAGGATGTCAGCAGCATACGCCTTTTGATGTAAGAACAGACCTCCTTCATGCTTTTCTATCTCAATCCCCAAAAAATACTTAGGCTCTCCTAAATCTTTCATTGCAAATCTGTTGTTCAGAGCGTGAAGAAGTTTTTGCAGCAGTCCATCATCGTTTCCTGTAAGCAGAATATCATCAACATACAGCAAGAGTATCATTGTCTTGTCTCCAGAGTGATAAGTGAACAATGATGGATCAGATTTGCTACAGATGAAGCCAAAGTCGATCAAGAAGTGACTGAAGGTGTTGAACCAGGCTCTATGGGCTTGTTTGAGACCGTAAAGGGCCTTGGTTAAACGACAGACATGATCTGGCCTTTGAGGATCCACAAACCCTTCAGGTTGTCGCATGTAGACAGGCTCATCTAACTCTCCATGTAAGAATGCACTACTCACATCAAGTTGTTTGATGCTCCATCCTTTTGAGACAGCTATAGAGAGGGTTAATCTGATGGTGGCAGTACGAATAACAGGACTGAATGTTTCAAGAAAGTCTACTCCTTCCTCTTGTCTGAAGCCTTTTCCAACCAGACGGACTTTCCTTTTATCAATCGTTCCATCAGGACGGAGTTTTGTGGTGAACAGCCAACCACATGTAATGACAATCATGTCGTCTGTATACGGGACAAGAGTCCAAGTATGCAGGGTGTGAATGTTGTTTATTTCCTCCATGACTGCATTGTTCCAGCCAGGATGCGTCATAGCTTTCCAAATATTCTTAGGTTCAGATGTAGAGAATCTTGATGCAAGCAGGGCATACCTTGTATCTGGTTTCTGAATACCTGATTTGGATCTCGTTTGCATCGGGTGAGTCTGAGGAACAATGTTCTGCTGCTGTTGATTCTCTTCTGCAGTTGGTGCTGGTTCAGGAACATGGACATGAGGAGTCTCTGATGGTAGAGGAGGAGGAAGGAACGTAGGTAGAGGAGGGGAGGGTTCTGTTGTTGAGGTCTGAGTTGCTTCTTGCCAAGCCTTTAGTAATGTTGTATCATATCTTGGTACAAACGATTTGTACTGATTTTTGAAGGGGAAGTTACTTTCATCAAACTTTACACTCCTGGAGATATATACTCTTTTGGTTGGGGGATGAAAGCACCGATAGCCCTTATGTTGAGGGCTGTATCCCAAGAAGACACAGAGAAGGGATCTGGGATCAAACTTGTTGCTTCCTATGGGTCTGAGACAGGGATAGCATGTAGCACCAAACACACGTAGATGTGTATAGTCAGGCCTCTTCCGGTACAGGATTTCATGAGGACTTTTGTTGTCAAGGGCTGGGGTGGGTATCAAGTTGATCACATAACATGCCATGAAGAAGGCTTCAAGCCAGTAGCTGAGGGGTAGGTGACTATCAAACATCATTGAGAGACCCAACTCAATGATGTGTCTGTGTTTTCTTTCTGCTGAGCCATTCTGTTCTGGGGTGTAAGGACAGGACAAGATGTGTTTAATACCATTCTCTTGTAGGTACGAGTGTAATTGGTTGTTTACAAATTCTCCACCTCCATCACTCTGAAAGATTTTTATCTTATTCTCAAACTGATTCTCAACTTGTGACTTGAACGCAACAAAGACATCAAAGAATTCAGACTTTAATTGGAGAGGAAACAACCATGTAAACTGAGAATAATCATCTACAAATACTGCATAGTAGCGAAAACCTTGGCTAGAAATAACTGGAGAGGGACCCCACAAATCACAGTGTATCTTATTTAGGGGTTTAGACTCTCTGAGACTAGAAGAGATAAAGGGAAAACTACTGCTCTTAGCCATCTGACACGGTTCACAGACAGGAAGGTTGACGCTCTTATTGAAAGTAATGTCCTTGTTGGCTTTGAGCTGATGAAGAACTCGATGATTGGAGTGACCTAAACGTTGATGCCATGTTGACTCTGAGACTGCAACTTGACGATTTGAGTAGAACACTTCAACCTCTTTGTTCTTCAACACATACATACCATTACATCTGGGACCCTTTGATACCACCCTCTGATTAACCAGATCAATTACATAGACATTATTAACATCAAAGAACACCCCACAGGGGTAGTCTTCACACAGTTTTGACACAGAAAGCAACGACTTCTTTATTTGAGGACACACTAAGACATCATTGAGATTGAGGGTACCTGACTGAGAGGTGATGGTCGTGGATCCAATGTGAGAGATCGGAAGGTAAGCTCCATCACCCACCATCACTGCATCTTCACCTTCGTAGGGATGAGCAGAGTGAAGATTGTTCGAGGATGCTGTGATGTGAGCCGTTGCTGCAGAGTCTGGGTACCACTCTCTCTGATCATCTGTGACTCACATTGTTGAGTGAGCTTCCGGGCTTTGATAATTGTTATCAAAGCGGTTGTAGCATTTGAGAGCCGTGTGTCCCATGCGTCCACAAATCTGACACTTGGGGCGTTCTCCTGTGGTTGATGTAGTCGTCTGATGTTGAGTGAATCCTCTGCCACGAGTGGAGTAACCCCCTCTTCCTCTGTAGTAGCCTCCTCGACCGCGACCTCTGTGGTGTGGGTTGTATGTCGGAGCAGACTGTTTGTGCTCAGACGTTTGAACAGCATAGGCAAGATGGGGGTTTGCAGTGCTCGATGTTTCATAGGACCGTAGCTTGGAGTCAAAGTTCTGAACATCAGAGACCACATCTGTGAAAGATGGAGCAGGGAACTTGCTGAGAGAGCTTTGTATGACCGTTGTGATAGGGTCATACTCACGACCAAGTCCGTTGAGAAAGCTGAAAGCTTTCATCGATTGGTTTTCCAATAGAGCTGAGTGCATCGCAGATTGCCTTGAACTCTCTTGTGTAAGTTGCAAAGTCTTTGCCTTTGTTGTTGATTAGTTGAAGACTGCGACGTAGTGTGAACTCACGAGCTACGGAGCTCTTGTTGAAGTTTTCAGCTAGGCTCAACCAGATCTCTCGTGACGTAGAGAGGTTATGAACATGACCGAGGACCTCTTCAGACAGAGTACCGAACAGCCAGGAGCGGACGAGTTGGTCAGTACAGAACCATGAGTCGTAGCGAGGATTGGCTTCTTGAACTTCGACGTTGTTTCGTGACACTGTGATGGTTGCAGAGGGAGCTGTGATGCTTCCATTGACAAAGCCTATGAGTTTTTGGCTGGAGAGAAGTGACTCAAACTGGGTTTTCCAGAGTAGATAGTTTCCATCTTTGAGCTTGATGGTGACGGAGTTTAGGATGTGAGTGTTTGTGGGAAAGGGATATGGTTGAACTGGATCTGCCATAGCTTACCTGTTAAGGTTGTATGGCTCTGATACCATATGAAAGAGTGACAAAGTCTGAAACTTTCTTCAATATTATTATGACTTCGTTAAGTTCTCTTAAGGTTTTACAATGCTCTTTTTATAGAGCTAACAAGAAGGATCTAGATACAAGAGGCTTGAGCCTTATCCTAGACAGCTGTCTCAGTCTTTAGTCTGCACTACTTGACAAAGGAGCTAGAAGATTGAGTAAGAGCCGTTGCTCTGTTTCTGTACTCCTCATTCTTTTGTCTTCATGACTGCAGTCTCTTGAACTGATGTTGGGCCTCTCTCTCAGACTGCAATGGGCTTCTCTTACGGCCTGCTTCATGTGACTAACAGTGTGCAATATCTTTTTGTTTTCGTTTTGGACGTTAATGATTTTCCGTAATCTTAATTGATCCTCCTCTGCACGTACTTTGATCCATTTTTATAAGAGATTCTATACACACCAAATCTTTATATATAAAAAAGACCAAAACTCTCTCCCAAAGTGTCCAGCTTGGATTCCAACGTGGAAATTAATCAAACTCTGTGCTGCCACCTCAGAAACGATGCGTTTCATTAAACGCAATACACTCTGACTTTGGGCCTAAAATGGGCTGTGCATTCGCATTTCAGAAACCAAAAACTCCTTACGTGAGGCCCGGCTGTGTCTTCTCTGCTGGTTTTTTTTCCTTATCTGGCCCGATGTCCCAATAGACTTCTGTAACCCTAATGTTGTTCTGACAAAGAAACGATAGCTGCATCCCCTTCTCTGTTGACGGTGCTGCCGATTCGGCTTTCAGCCTGCAAACGAAACGCTCTGAGTAAATGATTTGTGTTTAATCCACTCAATTCGCTCCCCCACTATGTGTATTCAAAGCATTCTTCAAGATCAGAGGCGGTGTAGTTTATGTATAAATAGATGTGAGATTTCTCCCTTTCAACTCATCTTTTCTTCGAATCTCTCTTATTCATCCTCATATACTTTGATATGGCTAACTACATGGTTTTTTTTTCTCTGATCTTAAGTCCGGCAAGTGTACCGTCAAGGTTGCTGCGATTTTGGGATGCTAGATGGGCTGGACATGCTTCTACTTGATGCAAAGGTTCCTATTCTAATTTCACAATTATAGTTTTTTCTTGCACTATTCAAGTGTTCATATTCATAAGCATGAAACTCTAAAATTTAGATTTATCATTGAATCTGTTTGTATATTATGAAAATGTTTATTCATGCCGAATTAATGTTACGTTTACAGTTTCTACTCAACTGAGAAGGAAGCGGAATAAGGTGTAGGCGGGGAGCACCGATGAAGGAAGCACATTACTTCTCCGCCTGCGCTTCCGTCAACGAGAGTATACCTCGCCCGAGGCCACGACGGTCAGAAAAAACACTTTACAATCTCTGAGGTGTACGAAGTGGACAAATGAGAGTGAAGGCCAGGGAGTGGTGATGAAGACGTCGGAAAAATGGAGTCACGTCCATGACATACGTTTGGTTTCTTTACTCTTCCATTCTCACATGCTTCAATTGATTTGTTGTTAATTTTAATAGGAAGTTCCAACAGAAGATGGGGAGTCTGACAGGGCACACCCACAATGTATCTGCAGTATGTTTCCAGCCGGATCTTTCAATAATACTCACAGGTTTTGAGAATGGCACTGTTTGCATTTGGCACGCCACAATGTACGAGTGTTTTATTTGAAACCTTTCTTCTGTCAATAAACATAGCAATGCTGTTCTTTTGGTATATAACTTAACTACGCCTTTCATACATGAGACTCTTTCTTATATTCATTATCACAGTTGGTTTGTTTTCTCTATTTTGTCTTTAAATTTGTTATTTCTACTTCCATATTTTTCAGGCTAGAGAACACACTGAATTATGCTCTTGAGAGACTTCAGGCCACTGGTTACATAAAAGGTTAGCCAAGTTAGTTTCTGAATTTCTGCTTTCTCATTTTACGATTCTGATTTCTATAAGTTAATTTTTGTTAGATTTGTTTTTCATGAATATGTTTAATCTTGGTAGAATCTTTGTTTTTGTTTTGTTCTTAGTTTTTTTTATCAAAGTTCTTAGTTTACTTCTAATATTGAAGATTTGGAGAGAGAATGGCGCTTGGAATTGCTAAGAGCTGTTGAGGATCAGTGTTATACAAGACAATCAAAAACAAATGTGTTTTCATTTTACAGAATTGACCGTATGGTGCATGGTATTTTCTGTGTTTAGTAATTCTGGTAGTAATTGTAATTGGACCCTTAACCCTGTATATAGCTGCGTCTATATGATATATATTAACACAGAGTTTAACCAAGATGGTTCCCGCACACTATCAGATTAATAAGAAAACAAAACTCAAGCCAACACAACCTCTACTGCAAACAAAAAGATCAAAGCAATATATCATGATCTGAACAAAACATCGAAAAAGGTGAAGATCACTTAATCTGCACATACAGTTACGAAGAAACCAGGGAAAATAGAACATGTTAAAATGGCATGATTGGTAGCGAGAGACACGACACACACAAAGTTAAAACAAAAGCATATAGACAAATTACATATCAGCACCATATATCTAACTCTATTCATTTTCACATTCACGCATTGTAGTAACATAAAAAAACAATCCACGAATAACAAAATAAATAAGACAAACATAACCCATCCATCACCAATTTTTTTTGTATCAAACACACAATACCGGCACCAAACAAAAATACTTCCACACAATTAAAATAGATGCAGCATCCGCACGAATATTTGTAATTAATAGGTTGGTTTACGACCAATTTGTTGCACTCACCATTCTAACAACATATGTTAACTCAGCAACAACTACATAATATAATTAAAAATGCATAAATTTCAAAAATAAATAAAAAAATTTCTACAATGATTTTAGTTAAACCATAAAAATTATCTAATGATTTTAATTTCTTCAAAAAATAACTTAAAATCATTTTTTGTCACAAAAAATAACTTAAAATCATATAAATAGTTTTTATATAATTTCCCGCCCGTAGGGCGGGCCGATCCTAGTATCAACATAAACAACCACATACAATAAAGAAAATTGTTTGTCGAACACAACAACCACATATGTATATGCACAATGATATTGGTATATGATTTTCTTGCATGATCTCGTTACTTTAATTGTACCTATATATTTTAACGTTTATTCTTTTGGTTGTAAGGCTTATTATTGACCATATTCACGTATATTGTCTACCTTTATCTAGCTAATATAAACATTGTGTAGTGACCAGGATCCTCCAATTCATACGAGTATTTTTCTCTGAGTGAATGTGCCTTTAAATTTTTTGTAGATGATTTGGACAAAAATATATATTGGATATTCTTCTTATTTTATGTTCAAAATATATATATTGGAGTGATCATGAGATCGAGTCAACGAATACTTGGGTTGATTTAAGTAAATCTGGACAAAATTTTACCAAAATAGAAGTTTCAGCTCTTTTTTGTTAGAACAAACTGGTTCTTATCTTTTTACTCAAGAGTACAAAATTTTCCATTCTTAGTATAAAATATAATTAGGGTTTGTTTCTTTTCTCTGGGTTATCTTTTCGGTTTTGGTCAAGCTTTCATTCCCTTTAATTAGATTTCACTGTTTATTTTTGTCAGACAAACCGTTGTTTGATCCTTCTGTTTTTTCCCATTTTCAAGTAAATTAACAAACTCATAACTAGCAATTCAACCCAATAGAAAATCACTTTCAAACGCATATAAAATCCACCTCAGTGAGAAAAGACTATCAAATTATAATCAGAAAGCTGAACAAAAAGTAAAAGCACAATAATTACAACTACGAGTGTCAATTATTCACAATGGCTACCTCCAAAACCATAGCGGTCATTCTATTCCTAATAACTCTAGTTGCGTCTAGCAACGCGGCTAAAAAAGCCACAACGCGACCGCTCGCCCCGGCCATCCTAATCTTCGGAGACTCAAGCGTTGACACGGGAAACAACAACTACCTCCCCGATGCCAACTTCAAGGCTAATCATATCCCTTACGGAGTCGACCTCCCAGGGAAAGCAGCGAGCGGGAGATTCTCAAATGGAAAGCTGTATTGCGACATTGTGGCCTCCAAGCTTCACATCAAAGAGTTAGTACCTCCTTTTCTACAACCTAACCTCTCTGACACAGAAATCGTCACCGGGGTTAACTTTGCATCTGCTGGTTCTGGCTATGACGACCAAACTATGCTCTTGACCAAGGCCATCCCCGTCGCAAATCAAACTACGATGCTAAAAAGTTACATAACTCGTCTCAAAAGTATTGTAGGGGAGAAGAAAGCGATGGAGATCATCAATGGCGCGATCGTGATGGTTAGTGCGGGTACTAACGATTTCATCTTGAACTATTATGATTTCCCCACAAGGCGTGAAGAGTATCCTAAAGTATCTGATTACCAGAATTTCGTGCTTAAGAACCTACAAAAATTCGTCAAGGTAAACCATCTAATCGAAATGAAAATATTTATATTTTAAAAAAAAATTATATATCATACATAATTTTATTTTGATTCATCAAATTAATAAAATTTGCATGAATAATGAAAATGGTTTGTAACTTCAATAATATACTGGTCAAGTATGATCACTTGTATATTTCCAATCATTAGCTAGAGAATACTATTAATACTATTAATGTACACTTTGTGTGTGTGTTGATATTTCTAGGAGCTTTACAATTTAGGGTGCCGAAAAATGTCGGTGGGTGGGTTGCCGCCTATGGGCTGTTTGCCGATCCAAGTAACAACAAAACCCGGCAGAGGCATGTTCAGAAGATGCATAAAAAGTCAGAACAAAGATGCAGTCTTGTACAATAGGAAACTTCAAAAGCTATTGTCTGCTATTGAAGCATCTCTTCCAGGAAGCAAGATCTTATACGCAAACGTCTACGATCCCATGATGGACATGATCAAGCACCCTG
The DNA here is from genome assembly GCA_026261945.1 of Hirschfeldia incana. Classification (NCBI taxonomy): domain Eukaryota; kingdom Viridiplantae; phylum Streptophyta; class Magnoliopsida; order Brassicales; family Brassicaceae; genus Hirschfeldia; species Hirschfeldia incana. Next base: position 1,492,527 of record JABCMI010000028.1, on the reverse strand, counting down.
CTAAATACGGTATGTTTACTTTGCTTGTTCCACAAGTCATCACCCTAGTTTATTGACGGCTTGGATATTTATTTCTCGTGTAGGGTTTAAGGAAACCAAGATAGGGTGTTGCGGAGCAGGGGGTTTGAGTGACATGTGCAATTCCGAAACTAAGCTGTGTTCCAATCACTCGGAATATATGTTCTTTGACTCCATTCACCCTTCCCTGGCTACCTACACTTACCTTGCTGGTTCTAGCTACTCTACCTTATCGAAGCTTCTTGAGCCCTAAAGCTCTCAACTATTAATATTTCATTGGTTATACAGTTTATGTATTTGTCACAATGAGATTGATTCTATTCTTTGATGTACACTGACACTTTTTTTTTAATTCCATCAACATTCACCAAACAAAACAAAACAAAAAACATTATTTAACAGGATTCACAATGTTATAAATTTTTAGATTAATAATCCATTTTTAATCAATTTTAGCGTTCTTTGAACAACCCCTTAATCCTCAACTCCAAATCTTCAACAGTATACGCAATAAACGGCTCTCCACGCCTCCCGTTAATCTCCGGCGACGCCTTCAATCTTCCGATGAAACTAGAGTACGCCGGAGACACAATACCGGCGATGGAGCTTCTCAACTCCTCTCTCAGTTGCTCATCAGTAACAACCCACTGAGATTGCATCAAACATACTTCATCGAACCGTGCTTTGAACAGTTTAAGATTCTCTATCAACTTAGGATAGGGACTCTCGGTCCTAAGCAACGCCACGACTTGGTTCCACGAGCTCCTTAAGAAATTAGAATGGTATTGCCTCAGCTTCGCTGCATGCTTGACGATCCAGTCTTCTCCGAGGACCGAACCAAGCTCGTTATCGGTCGCCTTGTCAAGAATATACTTACCATTGTTCATCATGAACAAGAAACACAAAGGCGGGTCACGGTACGTTCTTTTCTTGCCTTCCAAGTTAGTCTCCAACAACTCCAAAACCCATATAAGTTGCACAGACAAAGGTCTTGTCTCTGATCCGGTATCGTTCCCGGCATGGTCGAGAATCCGCTCCAAGGATTGTCGCGATTTACACGCCGCGCGAAGATAGTTCATCACGTACCGTGTGATCGGGTGAATCCCACCGCCAGGAAACGCGGTTTTGGGAGGGTCACGACGGATCAAATTCTCGAGCTCCATAAATATCCCTCTAACCGCTTCACCTAACCGTTTATGAATCGCAACCGCCTCGTGCTTCAGCGGCGAACAGTATTTATTAGAGAACAGTGTTTCCATTTTTGGAATTAGGTCTTCAACCGCTTCGTACAAATCCATAACCTTAAACATACGTTCAGGCAAACGGCTCCCTAGAGCAATCGCGTCTGCGAAATTTAAAAGCTGCGTGGTCGTCCCGCGACAGACTTCCATGAAGGAGAGATCGGTTACTGATGAGACAGGAAGATCGGAGAAAACGCGGTCGCAGAGAAGACGCTCGCTAGGGAAGAAAACGCGGAACACCATTGTAACGGCTTTGATCCAACGGTCGATTTCGTCTTCAAGTTCTTGCCACGGAGAGTCTTGGACTTCTTCCATGCTTAGCCCTCTCAGATGCAACCTCGATAGACTCTCCTCTAGAAACTCTCTCCGTCGGCTGCTGTAGACTCGTGAACACTCTTTCCCGAATCCACCAGCGACCATCCTCACAGCGATCGCATTTAGATCGCCGATAACGCTAGATTGTAACGGCTCGATCACGATTTTGTAATCAGTCACCGGACGGGCAACGATAACCTATTCAATTGTTGTGAATTTTATAACCACAGGCTTAATAGGGTTGGAATGAAACCAAACCAAAACAACTCGGACCGACAAAAATTAAACCAAACTCATAACCAAATTGATTTTCTTACAAATCTCTAAAACAAATTGAAATCCATTTTAATATAACTTTGTGGAACACATATCGAACCTAGAGCTAGCAATTAAATTATACTCCCTCTGTTCCTAAAAGATAGTTGTTTTAGGATTTTCACACTTTTTAATAAAACACATTAAAACTTAGTTATAAATGCATAGTTTTTTGTAATTTTACATTTTCTATATTTTTAAACCAATAAAATTTTATAAAATGCAATCAATGTTTTTGAACTTCACAATTATTCATTATTAGTTGACAAAATTTGCATTGAAAATATAAAACAACTATCTTTTAAAAACAAAAAAATTCTCTAGAACTATCATCTTTTAGGAACGGAGGGAGTACTATTTTTTACATACATTTTTAAACTACTCCCTCCGTTCCTAAAAGATGATAGTTCTAGAGAATTTTTTTGTTTTTAAAAGATAGTTGTTTTATATTTTCAATGCAAATTTTGTCAACTAATAATGAATAATTGTGAAGTTCAAAAACATTGATTGCATTTTATAAAATTTTATTGGTTTAAAAATATAGAAAATGTAAAATTACAAAAAACTATGCATTTATAACTAAGTTTTAATGTGTTTTATTAAAAAGTGTGAAAATCCTAAAACAACTATCTTTTAGGAACAGAGGGAGTATTATTTATTTTATCTAAAACTGACTAACCAAAAATCAGATGGAACTCAAATTCTATATTGTTAACGTAATGACATGAAAATTAGTGTGGATTTTGGTTTTAGTAATTAAATCTATTTACTAGTTTCATTAAGTACCTGGTCGTAGCCTATGTCGTTGTCTTCTTCACCTGAGAACTCGTCGTCAGAGTCAAACGACTCAGAGGCTCGGTCCATAACATATCCAAACTCCTCCTGAAGCCTAAACATCACCTGTTGAATCATCTCATCGGCACGGGAGAGACATACAGCGACGGATTTATCTCCGGGCATGGATCTCAAGTCTCCAGCCAGCGCTATCAGCTCATCAACGGCGTCGAGAAAATTACGCGAGTCAACGGGGTCAGACCAGATCGGTCGGTCCTCCACGATGTAGCTAGAGATCTGTTGCTCTAAGATGTTAAGTGATCGGTCAAGGTTGAGGTTTGTGCCGCCGCCGCCGCGGGATGCTGTGGAGGCTCGAGAGTTGCTGCTAGTGTTTCCTGTGGCGCCATAGCCGGAGAGGATCTGTAAGATATCACCGGCGGCGCTAGGGTCCTTGCCGAGAGCTCTGGCGATGTCTCTGGCGGCTGCGTAAAGATTCTCGTCGCCGGCTTCAGCCATAGAGGGTTTGGTTGGAGATAATAATAATAAATGGTTTGTGGAAATTAGAGCATCGGTTGATTATGTGAATAAAGACGAAATACTATAACTATGATATGGAAAAGTCTTCCGCAGAATGTGATGACGCGGGAAGCATGTCTGACTTGTTTGCTTGCTTGCTTCTGTTTGTATTTTAATGAGTTTGTAAATTTAAAAAAAAATGAGTTTGTAAATTTTATATTTGCGACGACCACGACTTTGTCTTTGTTTCAATGAGATTTTCTGTTCTCAGAACGTGAACGCACTTTACCAACCTCCAATTTTCATGCATCGTGGGAATTGGTCATGGGTCAACGTTGAATTTTTCCGGTGTTGGGTCCACTTTCTAATTAGCCAATGACTTTTGTTTCCTTGCATTAGCCAATGAACATTGTAGTAACTTTTGAGATCCATAATCTTGGGGTCTCACGGTACTGTCGAGTTTGGTAATATGGTTGATAGGCCCAATCGTTTTTCTTAATTAATATATACATAGCCTAGTTTGAGAAAACTAGGGGCCCATCTAACAATATTTAAGTTTATTTTGATAACTCATTAAAATATAAGGAAAAATATACAAAATAAAAAAATCTAGTTTTAATAAAATTATATAATTTAAATTAATATTACAATTTTCCACTTACAATTCAAATAATTTTATTATTGTTATTATATATTTCAAGGAAATTTTATCTTTATCTTATTAAACAAGGTAACATGTTTTTCATTTTTTTGGGTCAAATGGTAAATACGTTTTTCATAATTAATATATGATATATATTTATGTACTGATAATTTTAAAATATGTTGGAAAAATGTATAATAACATAGATGTATGATATCAGATATTCAGATGAAATGAAATCAAGATCATTTATATAATTACGTTATCTCCGGAACAAGAGAAACATATCTCACTTTTGCTTTTTCGCTTTGTGGCTCTCCTTTTACTTTGTCAAAAATAAAAACAAAGAAACAAAAGGAACAATATTCTTAGGAAAAATCTCAGCCAGTAGATAGATAAACAAAGGATTACTCAGCATGCATTTGAACTCGGAGTCACAAAAATTCCAGAGGACACAACTGTTTGTAAGTCATTTCATCAAAACTCTGGCCGATCATTGCTCATCCACCACCACCCAATGGCTTCCCTCTGCCTCAACTCCTTACTTCCCCTTCCTCCTTCTCATCCCCAGAAACTTCTTGAACCCTCCTCCTCTTTGTTGAGCACTTCCAGTTCCAACGAAGTTGCTCTGAAACCGATCGTCATCAACGGAGACCCACCCACTTTCGTCTCCGCCCCTTCTCGACGTATCATCGCAGGTTCGTCTCTAAAAATCTAATCTTTTTGGTAATACGACAACAAAGTTGAGATTTTTATATTTTTTTTAAGTACTTGCTCTTTACTAGGTTTTCTTATGTTATGCATAGTTGGAGACCTTCACGGCGATCTGAGTAAAGCCAGAGATGCCCTTCAGATTGCCGGAGTGTTAAGCTCCGATGGAAAAGACCAATGGGTCGGCGAAGACACTGTATGTCCTTTTTTTTTCATCGCTTACCAATATTGATTTGGAACAACATAGTTTCAGTTTCTGTTGCATTAGTCCAAAGACTGAGTCTGAATAGAGACATGAATGGAACAGATGATACTATGCTTGTCTCGAAAGCAACCTGTTGTAATGTTTCAGTTTCTGAATTGTTGTCTTGATGTTTAAGATCTCCTAGTGGTTTATATAATAAGATCTTTTGACTTGTTAAGTCCTCTTAAGTTCTTTGAAGTACCAACTTATGTGAAATTAATACATGAAAATTACAGGTAGTGGTCCAGGTAGGGGATATACTGGACCGTGGCGAGGATGAAATTGCAATACTCTCCTTATTGAGGTTACTTGATGAACAGGCCAAAGCTAACGGTGGAGCTGTTTTCCAGGTTTGTGAATGCTATCATCACACTTGAATTTCACTAGTATGTGTTACAGAGAAAAGATAGGACTAACACGTAGCAATTTAAGGTTAATGGGAACCATGAGACGATGAACGTTGAAGGAGATTTCAGATACGTAGACACAAGAGCATTTGACGAGTGTATAGACTTTCTTGACTACTTGGAGGACTATGCACAAGACTATGACAAAGCTTTTAAGAATTGGATTTTCGAGTCAAAACAATTTAAAGAAGATAGGAAGAGTTCTCTAACCTATTGGGATCAATGGAATATAGTCAAGGTACTTAACATTCGCTGTGTCCTTCTCTTGAGTCATTCTAAAGTTCTGTATTTAAGTCGTTGGGAAAAAAAAACTATTAGGACAGAGGCAAAAGGGAGTGATTGCAAGGTCGGTCCTTTTCAGACCAGGTGGTCGTTTAGCATGTGAGTTGTCCCGTCATGGAGTTATCTTGCGTGTTAATAACTGGGTGTTCTGCCACGGTGGTCTCCTTCCTCACCACGGTAATCACATAATCAGTCTTAGCGGCCAGAGATGTTTTCTTTTTGGATTTGAACTCATTCCTTGTACAGTTGCATATGGCGTTGAGAGGATAAACAGAGAAGTCTCTACCTGGATGAAGAGCTCTAGTGAAGATGAAGACAGTCCTGAGATGCCATTCATTGCAACTCGGGGATATGACAGTGTGGTCTGGAGCAGACTTTACTCAAGAGAGACATCTGATCTGAATGAATATCAAATTGAACAGGCAAGTTGTTAAATCATCATTAGCTTGGGTTGAATGTGTTTACTGAGTAGTTATATAATCAGGTAGGTAAAATACTCCGGGACTCTCTTGAAGCTGTTGGTGCCAAGGCGATGGTGGTGGGGCATACTCCTCAGTTATCAGGCGTAAACTGGTACATTTATCAAAAACTCATTCCCAAACATATCTTAATCACAAGATTTATTAAAAAAAAACTTCAATTAATGAAAATATCTTGGTTAGTGAATATGGTTGCGGCATATGGAGAGTTGATGTGGGAATGTCAAGTGGTGTTCTTGACTCAAGACCTGAGGTATTTGTAGCAATCTTGGCTCTTTTTGATTTAGTTGCTTTTATTATGTCTTTGTACAATCTCTGGTGTTGTTTCTTCAGGTTCTGGAGATAAGAGGGGACAAAGCAAGAGTTATAAGAAGCAACCGAGACACACTTCATGAACTTCAAGTTGCAGATTACATTTAAAAAGCTCTTATAGTGACAAAAACAGACTCTAATGGCCTGAACTTTGAACTCTTTAGGCATGAACAAATAAAAAAGCAGCAGAAGTTTCAGATGAGAGACAGATACGGCTGAGGTGAGGCCAAACATTCAATTCTATGTATGTATTGTGTATAATACATGTTTGTGAATCATAAGAAACATTACGGTATTCATCAAGTAAAGAGGTCTGTATAGCAAAACACAACTATAGGTAATGGGATGCTTTTTATAATAAGGGGAAGTATTCTATTCAGTTTCCAAATAAAATGTGGATTCTGTGATGCAAACAACACTCAGTAAAAAGACAGGACTGTTGCATAAGCCACAGAGCAGCTTCCAAGTTAAAGATAAGTAGAAATCAACTGGTGTATTCTTTTGATTGAATCAGTTGAAATAAATCTTTTCAACCAACCAAAATAAAAAAGAGAGAGCTCAGGTGCGGCGATATCTTCTGGAAATCAGATGACTGCGAAGGACCCAACCATCGCTTAAGCCACAATTTCATCACAGCTCTCTTGCACCAGCCGAGAATCGAACCCGGGTCTGTACCGGGGCAGGTTACTATTCTACCACTAGACCACTGGTGCTTGTTGTTTATTATATAAGTGTATTTCTTAATATTTATATAATATCATAGTAAAAGACCATTTTAAACTAGCTAGGCGCATGTCCCACATCTAGCTCTGGTGCATGAGGAGGATGGTTCACCCACACACTTGGAAGTAACATGTTTGGATCATCATTCTCGTCTAAGTATGTATGTCTCCTTCAGTTATTTTTATTGAAAAATTTGGAAAAAAAAACCTAGTTTGTACGAATAAAATTTTCTCAACGACAACATCAACAACACAAGCCTGGAAAAATATGATCTAAAAATGACATCAAAGAAACTCTGACAACAATTTTACAAAGAAAACGAACAAGATAGTCAAGAGTGTATGGAATGGCTAACCCTTAAGTCTTTGTTTTCAGGCAGTGTTTGGATCACCATTGAAGTCCTGAAAGAAAGACTAGACACCTTCATAAGTGGACCAACAGATTGCTGCGGCAGGAGCATGGAAGAGCATTCTCGGCAGCCATCCCCTTAGTAGTCCTCTGTATCCATCTTTTTTCACTATCGTTTTAAGTACATCGCTGATTGAACCGCTAGTGAAGCGGTCTGGAGCAGACTTTACTCAAGAGAGACCTCTGATCTGAATGAATATCAAATTGAACAGGCAAGTTGAATTTTCCAAACTGTTATATATATCATCATCAGTTTGGATTGAATGTTGTTTCCTGAGTACTTTTTCTAAATCAGGTCGGTAAAATACTCCGGGACTCTCTTGAAGCTGTTGGTGCCAAGGCGATGGTGGTGGGGCATACTCCTCAGTTATCAGGCGTAAACTGGTATATTTATTCAAAATTATTCCCAAACTCATCTTAATCACAAGATTTATATAAAAAAACTTTAACTAATGAAAATATATTGGTTAGTGAATATGGTTGCGGCATATGGAGAGTTGATGTAGGAATGTCCAGTGGTGTTCTTGATTCTAGACCAGAGGTATTTGTAACAATCTTGGCTCTTTTTTTATTTAGTTGCTTTTACTATGTCTTTGTATAATCTCTATTCTTTGGAGATGTTGACTGGCGGGCTCTTGTGTTGTTTGTTTCTTCAGGTTCTGGAGATAAAGAGGGGACAAAGCTAGAGTTATAAGGAGCAACTGAGACACACTTCATGAACTTCAAGTTGCAGATTACATTTATAAAGCTCTTATTAGTGACAGGAAACGGACTCTAATGGCCTGAACTTTGAACTCGTTAGGAATGAACAAATAAAAAAGCAGCAAAAGTTTCAGATGAGGGACAGATACGGCTTAGGTGAGGCCAAACATTCAATTCTATGTATGTATTGTGTATAAATACATGTTTGTGAATCATAAGAAACATTACAGTATTCATCAAGTAAAGAGGTTTGTATAGCAAAACACTATATGTAATGAGATGCTTTTTATTAAAAGGGGAAATAGTAAAAAGACAGACAAACATTTCTATTCAAACAACACTCAGTAAAAAGACAGGACAGTTGCGTAAGCCACAGAGCAGCTTGGAAGTTAAAAAGAATTGTAGAAATCAATTGGATTCTTCTTTTCATTGAATCCGTTCTGATACCCCTAAAATAAATCTTTTCAACCAAAAAACTAGAGCTCAGGGTGCGGCGATATAATCTGGAAATCAGATGACTGCGAAGGACCCAACCATCGTTAAAGCCAATTTCTTCACGGCTCCAAATGCACCAGCCGGGAATCGAACCCGGGTCTGTACCGTGGCAGGGTACTATTCTACCACTAGACCACTGGTGCTTGTTGTTTAGACACAAATATATAGCTTCATGGTTATATAATAACAGAGTAAAAGACCATTTTAAACATCCTCGGCACATGTCCCACATCTAGCTCTGGTGAAAGAGGATAGTTCACCACACTTGGAAAGTAACATGGTTTTTGTACAACTGAAGCAAAGTCAGCCATTCAAGTTAAGTGATATGGATTTTGGAGTTTCCATCCATTCAATCCAAAGTCATTAGTGGTGAAATGAGTCATATAAACAAAGTTTAAGACTCTTGTAAAAATGAACAATCAGCTGTCTCCTCAAGTTATTATTATTATTGAAAATTTTGGAAAAAGAACATAGTTTTGTACAATATAAAATTTTCTCAACGACATCATCAACAACACAAGCCTGGAAAAATATGATCAAAAATGACAATAAAAAAGATCTGACAAAAACAATTTTACAAAGAAAAACAAACAAGATCATCAAGAGTGTTTGGAATGCCTAACCCTTAAGTTTTCTTTTTTTTCTTTTCAGGCAGTGTTTGGATCACCATTGAAGTCCTGAAAGAAAGACTTGACCCCTTCATATGTGGACCAACAGATAGCTGCTGCAGGTGCATGGAAGAGCATTCTCGGAAGCCATCCCCTTAGTAGTCCTCCATATCCATCTTTTTTCACAATCGTTTTAAGTACATCGCTGATCGAACCGCTAGTGAAACGGTCGCATCCACACACACCCTGCACATTACCACAAATGATTGAGGTCACTCCATAAATTTTAGAGCAGCTGATCGTGATGTTGCTTTTATAAACTCTGTGCTAAGTCAAATAAAAGATCTGTAAGAGACACCTAAGCTTGAGCCACTACCAGTTAAACTAACGCAAATACAAAGAATCAAAACATACACGCAAACAATATAGAAAGTCTATACACCTTACGCTTCAACTAGAAAAAATAACAATTTCTCGAGAGTCTAAGGATTCTATACTTTGATCCCACTGACAGACTCCTTTTGGATCTTCCCCATAAGATCACATTTAAAACGAAACAAACATAAAACACATAGTCTTCATTCCATAAATGTCATGCTACATCAATATAAGCTTTGCATAGTAAGACCGAATTAATGATAACTCAATCGGGAATGTCATTGCCTGAAACCACACACAAACCAGAGAAGTACTAGTTGGACTTGAAACATCTTACAATTGAAACCAGAGAACTGACTCTTAAGCGTCTTCAACGCCAAGTTTTTACGTGAATGTCAAAACTAGAGAACCTTTTTTTCTTTTTTGAACATCAACTAGAGAAGCTTAAACTGTAACCATAGCTCTAAAACATGATTACCATCTGTTAGTGGCCTGATAGTTATTCAAACGCATAATCTAAAGAGGATTATCCAGCAACTTACACATAGTTATAACCACAATACTTTGCAACTAATCACCTTCCGTTCCTATCCAAAGTTTTAAGTCTTTCAACGATTACAGACAAGATCAACCAATACTACAGAGAGAGAGAGGTAATCAATCATTCACCTGACACTGCAACTGAGTCTTGACAACATCAAGCGGCGTCGTCACAGCAGCCGCTAATCCACCAGCAGCTGCCCCCGCAGTAGCATGAACCAACCAACCTTCCTCATCACCAACCCTCTCCGGCGAAACCTCCATCAACGCCTTCTTAGCCGCCTCATACGTAGCGAAATGAACCGCAGTAAAAGGCGCGTTCATCAGAACCGTCGTCCTATACGAAGCATAAAACGCACCGAACCCTTCCTCACGCATAACCCTCTTCACACAGTCCCACACCCCTCCGTAAGTCCCTTCCCCCATCTGCAGCCTCTGCTTCACCATATCCATCGGAGTAAACACCGCGTCGCTCGACACGGTGGCGAACACGCCGGAGACGGCGTGGGCCGCGGAGTTGCTGTAACCGGAGTCTCCTCCGTCGGCGGAGGAGGAGAGGAACTTCTTGGAGACTTCGTAGAAGGAGAAGTAAACGGCGTGGGCCGGGCCTGCGCCGAGGCCCATGGCCCATATCCCGCGGTAGAGAGCGGAGGGTCCTTCCTTCTGGATGATGGAGCGGAAAGCCTGACGGATTCCGACGGGTTTTAGCGGGCAGGGGCGGAGGGCTTGCATGTGGGTCTTGATTGTGTCGACGGGGAACATCGCCATGTGCTCTACGGATCCGGCGATCGAACCGGCGATCATGAATTGCCAGAACCGGAGACCGTCGTGGGGGATTTCCGGTTTAAATTCGGGCGATTGAGAGACCGGTCTGAGGTCCGGTTCTTGGAATTTGGATGCGGTTGTAGCGTCCGTGGCCATTTTGGGGTTTTGGATCGGGCAGTTGGCGGCGGGGATGTGAAGTTAGGGTTTTCCGAAAATGCTGGAGCGATGGTTCCAAAGAGGGGATGTGAATAACCGACAAAGAGGTGATGTAATGGAGAGAAATGGTGGTGGTCGTTGACTACATCGTCATCGTCTTACTTTTCCTTTTTGTCTGAATCCTCCTCATGTTTGAAATGTTCAGGTGGAGAATTCTAACCTGAATTCTATTGTGACGTTGTTGGCTTTCTAGCGGTTACTTATTCAAACCGGTTAACTAGTGCAAAAGGCCGGTTACAATTCAGACCAGATGGTTTGTTTGCGGTTAGTTAGTACAAAATGCTGGTTTGTTGGCCTTTTTTTTTATGCATAGAGATAAAACTTTTGGTTTATACGTTGAGTGAAATGATGTCAAGAAACACACAAATATTAGATTTGAGAGTTTTGGATTAGTTAATCTTTAGTGATTAACAACATTACAAACAGCTCTTATTCTTCACATGTTTATGTACAAGGCATATGATGGAGCCGTTGCTACTTTTTTTTGCCATCAGCCAGTTCGTCGGGAAAGCTGTTGCTGGTTTGTGCTCTCGAAGATCTTGTCTGCATTCCCCACCTCAAATCCATCTCGTCGATGACACTCTTTTATCTGCGTTTTGTTAGGAGTTCAAGAAGTGTTATTAGTTCACAATATTGATACAAAGATAGGAATCAGATTTATACAACCACGAGGAGTTCTCTAGTCAATGGGTAAGAAAAGATGCAACCGATTCACAGTGATAAGTTACTCAAACTAGATTCGTCACTTACCTCGCTTTCTGGTACGTTTTGAAACTGGGGAAGCACAAGGCGTTCAGCAAACTCAATGTAAGAACAAGGGATAGGTTTGGTGACTCCATCAGAGAACTTGAATGAAGTGGAGTCTGCTACAGTTGAGCTTTGCAGCAAACCACCATCAGGACTAACTGAAAAAAATGGAAAGATACAGCATGTGTCAGTTAGTTGTTTGCAAACCCCAATTCAGCTCGTGAGTCTGATGATACTAAACCTTTAAGGACTCCTCCTTCTGAGTTCAATTTGAAACCTTTTTCTTCAAGGAACTGATTGAGCTTCTTGATTTTGTTGAGATGAGATTTAAGCCGATGGACAGAGATAGTTACGTGGTTAAGTGCATAGCCATTGGCAAGTGTCCATGCTGCGTATTCACTTTCCCTGTAAGATTTGATTTAAACCCAACACGGCAACACACACCATCATCACTCATGAGTCAATACTCTTTGTCTTGATAATAGCAAATAGAATATGTACCTAGCCAATTGCTCAAACTCAGAAGATAGTGGCTTTTCCCAAGGTAAACTACCCAAAGCACTAGACAGAGCAGCATACTTTCTCCCATTAGGCGATGTTTCAGTGTATTTTCTGATCACATCCTGCAAAACAAGAGACACTTTACGTAATAACTCGTACACACCAAACCAAACCATCGAGGGACAAACCGTTACCTGAGTCTGAGTACTCATCTGTTCGACAAGGAGCTCTGAGATGAAAACTCTGGGTAAAGGACCATTTACACCACTTCCACCAGGAACAGCAGAAGCATCATGAGGAGGTGCAAACCACAAAGCTCGGAGCTTTTTGGCTGGGAACCTCAGCTCATCCATTTGGGTATACCCATAGTCAAGGAAAAAACTTGCAAGCGAGTCAATCCCATAACCACCAATCTAACACAGAGGGAACAATGAGATACTTCGAAACTGTCTAAGTGCAAGTGTACGATCCAAGTAGCATAATTTTTTTTTCAAAAAAGGAAAAGTCAGAAACTTTAATATACCCCAAAGGTCCTGAAAGCGAGATGATCATAGCAAAGCTGCTCGTCGTCAACTGATCGGACAAGCTCCAAGACGGATTTAGGAGTCGGGTTCCGGTTTAGGTAAACCGTTTCCATCTGCCCTAATACGCTCCTGAATAATGGTTCAGCAACCTGATCAAAGGGTCAAACCGGGAAAAAAAAGTAAACAATCACGTAATAGCCTACATCGAAAACTAAGAAGTATTAAATTAGAACGGACCTGTGAAGACGATCGGTGAGAATCTCTGTTCGTTGACATCGAGACACCACCACCAGAAGCAGTGACTACGGAGTGATCGCGCTTTCCAAGCTGGATATGAGATCCAACAGAGAGTGATGGTGATGCTGATCGGAGAGGAGGAAACGAAGAGTGGAAAGGGGTTTTGATGGTAGAGGAGGAGTATAGAGAAACCATCATAGTGGAGATGATTCCTTGTTTTTTCCGTCGGAAAGCATTTAAAACAATGAAAGATGCCATCTTTTTATGTATTGGATTGGACAGACAGAGGTTCCGTGTGATTCGTCTTCTTCTTCTTCTTTCTCTCAAAGAGAGTCGTGTCGTGTCGAATGTGTATACAACTGTGTGTATAGTCTATCACATCTGATGTGTCGAGATCATCTTCGCATTTATATCACTTTCATCTGATGTGGCGACATCATCATCTTCCGCATTATATTATTTTGATTCATAAGTTTGTTTTTGGAAGAAGACTGTACTATACGAGGTTTCTGGTTAGACCCACCACAGGTCCACAGGTGTTAATGAGTATAAATCACAATAAAATGGGCCTTTAGGCCCGGATCATATTATGTCAAATTTAGTTAAAGTGTTCCAAGTGCGTCAGCTTAGATGGATCCAGTTTAGAATGGATGATGGGCTGATCATCTATAGTTTAGTTTTTTTTGTCTCAAAAATGTAGTGGTGACAAAGGGTTTTGGGAGTAGGCTTTGTATATGAGATAGAGATGAAAACACGACTCAAGAGCATCAAATATAACCGGTAATCAATCCTCACTATAGATCTTAATTAAAGTTTTTTCAGCCTACTACATTTAACATCACATAGTACACAAACTTCCCATTGGATTAATGATAATCTTTACCACGCAAATCAAACTTTCCAGTCTCGAAAGGCTGCATGCACTGATTAACATGCACATGCGCTCCTTTATCTACATAATTACATCACTATATTGTTTGAATACATATACACTTGTAAATTATACGAACTCAAGTTTGAGTAATAAAATAGCCGTTCGACATCAAAAATAAAATAAATAAATCTACGTGGTTGTCAAAAAAAAAATTATACTGAACAAGTATTGACAGTATTTAAGCAAAAAAATATTGACAGTAGAACGATGTAGCAAGGTAACTTAAAGCATGGTCATAACATTTTTTATCCGACATTTCAGATTCCGTTCAGTGACCGTAATTTGAAATTTACATACGTTGAAACATAGTTGGTACTTGGCCCCGACAAAGGATTGGTTATTTTTCGATTCAAACATGTGGTGAACCCTTTTCTAGACTTAGACCCCACCAATCTCGACAAAGACTTACCATAAACGTCTTCTTCATGTACCCTTCCACTACTTTACTAAAACAAGATATTTTTGCATATCTTTGATTCGCCAAGGAGATATTTTTCGTTTCAAATTTGACAAAGTTGTAAAAGTCGATAATGATATCTCATAAAAGTACAAATAAAATATGAAAATAATAATTTTCATTATAATAGTACTAATAAAAAAAAGACACATCGAAAGTTGGAGATATTTTTCGTCCGGATATTTATTTCTCTTTTTTAAGTCTCCCTCCTCACGAACCGACCCTACAAATAATTCAAAAGAAATGTATCGCAAGAAAATTCATAAGCAAAATTAAGAGTTTAGAATTCGCTAGCACAGATAACTTAAATATGAAAATAATAAAATAACTAGTTAACATTGAGTTTAGGCTAAGATGTAGAGAGGAGAAGGAACAAGAGAAAGAGAGAGAGCCACCTTGAAACGAGGTCGTTTATCAGCGTTGAGTTTACGGACCTCATACCTTATCTTCTTAGAGAAGAGTCTACTCTGTCTCTTCTCTTTGTATCTTAACACACTCGCTTCTCTTCTCGTGTTTCTCTCTTCATCCATCACCGGCACTTCTCCCCTCTGGACGCACTCTAAATCGTTAATTAAGTTTACATCACTAATCATAACTTGCACAACAAGTAAGAGATTCAAACAAAACTCACATAAAGGGCACTGCCCGGAGCCATTAGCATTGAGGTATCTGTCCACAGAGATTGCTGGCGGCGATCAGACCAAGCATCAATAACTTCTTGATGGTTCAGACTCAGCTTTAGACCCAACTCTCTGTCTTCATAATCGGTCGACATATTATCCCAAAACCCAGAACTTGAGCCTTCTTGATCAGTACTCAAACTCTTCTCTTCTTCCTTCACATCTTCATCGTTGCCTTCTTCTTTCCAGAAATCCCAGTTGAGTTCATGAGAGCAGCTTAAACTGTCAATGTTGATGTCGAAAATGCGGTCTAGATCGTCCATAGAATTGTTGTGTTGATCTTGAGAGAAAGCATTTATGGACTCGAAGGTTGAAGAAGGTCGATGATCGGCCTCTTCTTCTTCTTGCTCTTCTTTCTTCGGTAACCTTTGTGTATCCATATGTGTCTTATCTTTTCCCCCACTCTTATTTTTGCTTTCTTAGTTTATCCGAGCAGAATACCAAAAACATAGATATATACATAGATATTATTACAGAGCAAGGTTACTTTTTATACTTTTGTAACATGTGATGCAATTGACTCGATGTGGCATCTTATCCCAAAAGTGACGGGATAATCTCAAGCTGATTGGCTTTGAGAGTCCAGCTTGGAATCCTAGTCGTGGGACCTCTCTTGGAGCTTACTAGAGACCATTTTATACGAATAATATAATAAGTATTCAAAATATCTACGGGAACAATTGAGTACTTATATAACATGTTTATGACATGAAGCAAATGAAAATGGTTGAAATAATAATAAAAAAATAGTTAAAGACTTTTCAAATCAAATCTGAACAACATGTGATCTTTGAGTGACATCTCTCAGCTGTAATGATTGATCGAAAGCTGCTGACCTGTATTAACCAGAACGAGAAAATGGTTCCAAGTCTCTAACCATCTGAGTACTACGGAGATGTTGCAACATCCGTTTATTACGCTTACTGATTCCCTCTCTGAACAAATTACTACCGGTGGAATCTAGATTTTTAATTGGTCTTGTTTGCCTGCTTAGTATCTTGAATTCCTTGCTCCTCAAGTACTCTGCACCTTGTGCCTGAACTGCTTGTGAAATGAGAAATTACTCAGATACACTCTGTTGAAAGTCCCCATCCGTTCAAATAAAATCGCCAACCAGAAATTTCAAGATCGCAATGTACAACTCAATGAATCCCCCAATAACAGTTTTATTACAACTCAAACAAAAATGAACTAAAATGACAATGTAAGGTTTTTTGGGATATCTACAACGAAGGCAATAAAAACGTAGTTGAACTCTGCTCGAGGTTAGTATACCTGAATGTGAAGATGTTAACGACGCAGCTGAATCCCTTAGTCTCCTTACATCCTCAGCATCAGCATCCAATGTTTCAGAATACTCTTCTGATGTTGGTTCAATAAGACTATCCCTCTTAAGTCTCAGCAGCGCATTTTCGGAGGCCTGGGTAAATGTCAGCAAAAGGAAAATGAAGACATACACTTCACCAAACGAAAGATGAAAAGTATAGTATCCAAAGCTGCATAGTAAGTTCTTTTTTTCATTGAACATGTATTTGAGATTCTCTAGCCCTTCACTCTTATGTGAATATCTCAAACCATTAGTAAGAGCAACGAGGTCATGTAATTACAGAAGGGAGATTAATTTACCTTTCTTGCAATCGAAGGGAATCCATGTTCCATGGACTGGACTGCAAAGTCGATCCACTCTGAATGTGAAACTCTTAACCACAAACAGCTTGTGGATTTGATCTCCCGCAAAGTTAATGCCTCATACTTCATAGCTAAACAACTCTATTCAACACATATAACAACAACAGATTCATACATAAGCAATTCGAGAAATCAATCTACAAATCTTCAATTGTAATCATGACCGTCTTAATATGGTTACCGAGACAAACCTCTGTATCACCGATAAGAGCGAAAGCACGAGTGAAGAACTCAAGTACTGAGAGCTTCGCAACGACGGATTCTCCAGCGAGCTCGCTGAATACTGCAGACGATTCGGATCTCATGAAATCTCTCAGTCGGGATCTAAGATCGGAAAACGATTTCGCACTCGTTGCAACCAGATTCAGCTCGAGAATCCGAAGAGACTCTTCATCGAACCTGCTAAAATTTAACGAGAATATAGGAATCAGTTCAAGCTAACACGAAATAGAAATTGAGATTTTCCAGGAGAATATTTGAAGGCAACGAAAGAACCTTCGATCTTGAATTCGATTGAGGAAGAGATAACTCTGATCAGCGATCGTCGCCTCTGACATTCTTCTCCGAGAGAGTAACTGGCGGTTAGATTTTTTTTTTCAGTGTGCCGTTTGATTTGAATTGTATGGCGCATGTTAGTAGTTCATTTCGACGGCGCATTTTAAGAACTAATGTAAGTAAAAGCTTGGTAATGGGCCTTAAATAAATTTTAGATTCACGCTAGGCCTGTTATGTAAATAAAGGCCCATTTAGACATAATCGGGATTAACTCGTTCACATTAATTCCTTTTCTTTTTCCAGTTTTGTAGTCTACGATTACAGAAAGCAAATGTCAATTTCTTCCACAGTTCAACCGGCCGATTCGAGTAGAATGGTGAGAAAGGACGTCAAGGAGAACGTGTCAGGTTTATTCATCGCTGCATCATTTTCTTACTTACACTTACTTTATTCGATTTTGTTTAGATCTGTTGGTTAAAGCATTCAAATGTTTTAGTTACGTCCAAAGCAGTTCAGGATTACGTACAAGATGTGAATGTGACATTATCATTTGTGCTTTTACTTAAATAGTTATCGTTGATTGGTAATGTGATTCTTGTGTCCTTACGTTTTATGGGCAAAATAGGTCAAAGTCAAACCAGTACCCAACCCACGTCTCTGGTCCAAGTCGAAGGAACACCGCAGTGAGAAAGTAACATGGATGGCTTACATCTACAAAGCTAAGACCAAGAAGAACGGTAACAGCTAGCGTGATTCGAGTCAATTCACATCCAACTTGCCACCTAAATCTATGGTATTCCAAATTTACTGAACCCTTTATATTACGCTTTTTTTCCTCCTAGTTCCAATTGTGTTTTAGGCTCTAACATTGTTTGTGATATTGTGATTGTCTTTCGCAGGGAGCTCGTGTTCGAGTGTTTGTGTATCCGATTAACATCTAAAACCTGGCTTTTCGTCCGCAAGCATCTTCTTTTAATGTTTGACTCAGTGTTTAGGAGAATCATTTTGGTTTAAATCGAGCCTTGAAATCTTTATTCAAAACGTTAGCACAGCACATCATCATTTTTGCAAATTAGTTGACCATGTCCAGTGAGGCACGTGGCGTAGGAATGAACACGTGTCTTTAATAATTACAACAATATCTTCATCTCTTTCGCTCTGAACATTGAATATATCGAATATTACTATTCAGAGAGGCACAACAACAGCTTTGTCTCTGCATCTATGGCGACGATCAAACTTGTTATCCTAATCTGCTACGTGTCTCTTCTCTGCCTTGCATCACCATCATCATCTTCATCTGATTTTTCTCTCGAAATATCTAAACCATCTTCTTCGCCGAAGGTCTCTCTCGGCCTATACTACGAATCTCTATGTCCGTACTGCTCGTCCTTCATAGTGAACCACCTCACAAAGCTCTTCGAAGAAGATCTCATATCAATCGTGGACCTCCACCTCTCTCCATGGGGCAACTCCAAGCTCCGGTCCGATAATGTCACTATCGCCTGCCAGGTCTTTCCTTGCTTCTTATTCACGAAATCGATGTATCTTTTATGATTATAATTTTAGCGATTATACAAAACATTTGTGGATAATTGTTGTAGCACGGTGCATATGAATGCTACTTGGACACCGTAGAAGCTTGTGCGATTGATGCTTGGCCTGAATTGGTAAGTGTTGTATCCATATCCGGGCAGATGTATGGTTTTTATGAGCAGTGTAAAAGGGGTGGAGATTTTCGTATTAATAATCAAGAACAAACAAACTCGGTCAATTACAAGAACAAAAGATGCTCGTCTACACAAAATGTCTAAACAAGTATCTCTCTAATTTGGTGGTGGTCGTCTTGGACGAGCTGCTCCGTGTGAGGCAGGTCGTCAAAGACTTCTGGTGTATGATTTATAGACGAACTCCAAGTGTGGATGGTCGTCTGCGGGAGCGAGGTCTCCCTTTTCTGTACTTTCTATCCTTTTCCGTCCTTTGATAATGAGTCTGACGTCTCCTATTTATAGTAAAGTACATTTTGTCTTCTAGCGAGATCACCAATTCTTATTTAGCGGGCCGGACCTGATTTTGGGCTTAGCTCTTAGTAGGCATGTGCTAAGCCCATCTCCAACAATAGCCCCCCCTCAGTTCGCCAAGTGTTGACTCTTGGTGAATTCTTCTGGTTCTTTTGAGTAAAAATCAGGTTGGTAAGAGAACATTGGTTGCTTGTTTTACAAGTGGCGGGCTCGGGTACCGGTGAAGTGAGTTCGCCCTTGCATCATATATCCAAAGTTGTTTGGAACTCGTTGGTTTGGGATTATCGTGTGCTCGTCTTTTTTTTGAGTCGTCGACGAACAGAGGTGCAGATTGTTGGTAAGCAATTCGTCTTTTGCCGAGCAGAGGCGGAGGTTTGCGGTTTTGATGAATTTGTTGTTGGACTAGCAGAAGTGGAAGCTTATGATGATGAGGTAGTCTTTGGACGAACAGAGGTGGGTACTTGTGATGTAAAGATCCGAGGTAGAGGTGATGGAGAAGAACTAGAGGTTGTTGTCGCGATAATGGGTCCGAGCTCGTCACGAACTAAGGTGGAGCTCATCATTTTTTGGTGAGCGTGGACGGAGGTCGTCGCGATCTGAGGCGGAGCTCGTCGTGAGCTGAGGCAGAGCTCGTCACTTTTAGGTGAGTGTGGCGGAATTCATCGCGAGCTGTTGCGGAGCTCGTCGTGAGTTGAGGCGGAGCTTGTCGTTGAGATGATAGATAAAATAAGATGACAGTGGTGATGGTATGTGTGGTCTCCTTTTCTCTTTCTCTCTTATCCCTTGCTTCCCCATTTTTTTTTAAAAAAGGTGTGGTCTCCTTTTCTTCTCTTCTCTCTGCCGACACTTTTTTTTAAAAAAGAAAAGGAAAGTGAAAACTTGGTCGTCTTCTTCCTATGGAGCTTGTTGATGGTGAGGCATGTGATGGAGCTCGTCCTAGTTTCAGGTCGTCGAATCTTTCTCGTAGCTCGTCGTCGAAGGGATTGCTGGGGATGGATCAACGCTCTCCCTCTGGTGACAATGGTCGTTGTGAGTTGACGATGGTGGTGAGCAGCTCTTCGTTGACGATGGAAGGGACATGTCGTCGCGTGTTGAAGACAAGCAGCAGAATGGTTGCGAGACTCGCCTGAGGTCGTCTTCCAAAATGACTCGACGCTCTCTTTCTACCGAGCTTGTCGGTGCTGATGACATTCAGGCGAGATTGTCGTTGATGATAGATGAAATGAGATAACAACATCGATGTTGCTGGTGGTGATGGTGAAGTAAGGTTGTTGCATCAGTGTTGTGATGAAGAGCAGCTCGTCGATGGCGCGAGAGGTGGTGGAGCTCGTTTCAGTTTGGGATTGATCTCAATCGATGGTGATGAGCTGTGAGATGACGAGAGTGGGATGAGACCATCGCGATTGAGAAGCTTGGAGGACGAGCAGCGGGATGACGAGCGGCTGAGTGACGAGCGACGAGCGACGAGCGACAAAATGACGAGCGGCGGGATGATGAACTGCAGAGGTAGTTTTCTGAGCATAGCTTCTCTTCAGTGATCTTGAGCTTGACTGTTGTTGCTCCGAGTTCATCGTCGGTGGTAGTGAACGATCATCGAGATGGAGTTGTGCGGAGTTAAGCTGAAGAGAGTTGAGGTTTAAACTTTTCTCTGGCGAGAAGTGGGATGAAGTTCTTCCTCGACGATCGTCTTCTCGAGCATCGATGAGAGGTGGAGCTCGTCTACGACGAGCGACGGGAAAATTTTCTTTCATCGACATCTCAGTTGGAGAGGACGGTCGTCGTTGACTGGTGGTGAGCAGCTCGTCGTTGACGATGGAGGGGGCATGTTGTCGCGGATTGAAGACGAGCGGCGGAATGGTTGCGAGACTCGCCTAAGGTCGTCTTCCAAGATGACTCGACGCTCTTTTTCTACCGAGCTTGTCGGTGCTGATGACATTCAGGCGAGGTTGTCGTTGATGATGGATGAAATGAGATGACAGCAGCGATGTTACTGGTGTTGATGGTGAAGTAAGGTTGTCGCGTCCGTGTGGTGATGAAGAGCAGCTTGTCAACGGCGCGAGAGGTGGTGGAGCTCGTCTCGGTTGGGGATTGATCTTAACCGATGGTGACGAGCTGTGAGATGACAAGAGTGGGATGAGACCGTCGCGATTGAGAAGCTTGGAGGACGAGCATCTGGATGACGAGCATCTGGATGACGAGCATCTGGATGACGAGCGGCTGAGTGACGAGCGACGAGCAACGAAATGATGAGCGGCAGGATGACGAGCGGCAAGATGACGAGCGGCAGGATGACGAGCTGCAGAGGTAATTTTCTGAGCATAGCTTCTCTTCGGTGATCTTGAGCTTGACTGTTGTTGCTCCGAGTTCATCGTCGGTGGTAGTGAACGATCATCGAGATGGAGTTGTGCGGAGTCAAGCTGAAGAGAGTTGAGGTTTAAACTTTTCTCTGGCGGGAAGTGAGATGAAGTTCCTCGACGATCGTCTTCTCGAGCAGAGAGGAGAGGTGAAGCTCGTCCACGACGAGCGTCAGGAAAATTTTCTTTCATCGACATCTCACCTGGAGCTTGCCAAAAATGTTGACGAGCAGAGGCTTCAGAGCTCGTCTGAGATGGATCTCGTCGATCATTCTCTTGTTTTGTCGCCTAAGGATGGTATATGAGAGCAGTTTGTTAAAGCTGTCGGCGATGGTCTTGATTTGGACGAGCCGAGGTTCTGTTTTTCACTTAAAAAGCAGCTCGTCTCTAGATCAAAAACTGTCTCTGATCGAAGAGATCTAGTCTTGCCAGGGAGATAGAGCTTGTATTGGAGAAGACGTCGTCTGATTTTCAGCTTTTGAAGGAGAAGGGAAGAGACGAGCGTCGTCCGGGTTTGGTTTTGACATTGGCAGATTTCTTGACTGCGAATTCTCTATCTTTATTTGTGAACACTGGATTGGTTTGTGAAGAGACGATACGGTCGTTTGACGGATTGAGTATGAGAGATCGAATTGCTGCTGCGCATCGAAACTTTGTTGAGAAGGAGAGCGTCAATAAGAGTGTCATTGCTATCATCCGATGAGCTAAGTATGAGGGATTAGAAGTGGAGCTCGTCCATGCCGCGTGTCTTTTTGACCAGGGAAAATAAGTGGAGTTCGTCCATGGCGCGCGTCATTTTGACCAAGGAAGAAAAAGTGGAGCTCGTCCATGGCGTGCGTCATTTTGACCAAGGAAGAAAGAGTGGAGCTCATCCATGGCGCGCGTCTCTTTGACTAGGGAGAATAAGTGGAGCTCGTCCATGGCGCGCGTTATTTTGACCAAGGAAGAAAAAGTGGAGCTAGTCCATGTTGCGCGTCTCTTTGACCAGGGGTTAGAAGTGGAGCTCGTCCATTCCGCGTGTCTCTTTGACCAGGAAGAATAAGTGGAGTTCGTCCATGGCGCGCGTCTCTTTGAGCAGGGGTTAGAAGTGGAGCTCGTCCATTCCGCGTGTCTCTTTGACCAGGGAGAATAAGTGGAGCTCGTCCATGGCGCGCGTCTCTTTGACCAGTGAGAAGAAGTGAATCTCGTCCATGGCGCGCGTCTCTTTGTCAAGTGAGAAGAAGTAAATCTTGTCCATGGCGCGCGTCATTTTGACCAGTGAGAAGAAGTGAATCTCGTCCATGGCGCGCGTCATTTTGACCAAGGAAGAAAAAGTGGAGCTCGTCCATGGCGCACGTCATTTTGACCAAGGAAGAAAAAGTGGAGCTCGTCCATGGCGCGCGTCTCTTTGACCAGGGAGAATAAGTGGAGCTCGTCTATGGCGCGCGTCATTTTGATCAAGGAAGAAAAAGTGGAGCTCGTCCATGGCGCGCGTCTCTTTGACCATGGAAAAGAAGTGGAGCTCGTCCATGCTGCGTGGCTCTTTGATCAGGGAGAGTAAGTGGAGCTCGTCCATGGCGCGCGTCTCTTTGACCAGTGAGAAGAAGTGGAGCTCATTCATGGCGCTTGTCTCTTTGACCAGTGAGAAGAAGAGAACCTCGTCCATGGCGTAAGTCTCTTTGAGCTCGTCGTCGCATGATCTTGTTACCAGAAGAGCTTTTGTCGCCTGAGACTCATTGATTAAGCTTGTCGTCGCATGGTTTTGTTTTGGCGAGCATGAACATGTCAAGAAAAATGTTAGCTGTAAGAGTATTCATCATTTTTTTTTGAATCTGCAACACATGGAGAGAATCCTTCGTTTGAGATAACGTGTTGCGAGGTCGTTTCTAAATGGGAGCGCGTAGCTGCAACATTTGAAGATGGATCCCGCATTTCATTTGCAGAGTTTTGTGTGAGCGCGGAGCTGCAACACTTAAATTATATTTTTCTGCGAAATGTTACAAGTGTGAGCAGTGAGCTGCAGCACTCTGAGAGCGGATCTCATATTTCGCTTGCAGAGTTTAGTGAGAGCGCGGAGCTGCAGCACTTAGATTATATTTTTCTGCGAAATGTTACAAGTGTGAGCAGTGAGCTGCAGCACTCTGAGAGCGGATCTCATATTTCGTTTGCAGAGTTTAGTGTGAGCGTACAGCTGCAACACTTAAATTATATTTTCTTCGAAATGTTACAAGTGTGAGCAATGAGCTTCAACACTCAGAGAGCGAATCCCATATTTTGTTTGCAGAGTAAGTGTGAGCACAGAGCTGCAGCACTTCGAACGAGCAGGAAGAAAATTAGTGATGTACATGTGGTCGTTGCTGATGACAAGAGCAAGCAAATGCTGATGCTTTCGACATACAGGCAAACATTACTACTGTCGACGAGCAGATACACGCTAATCCTATCGACGAGCAGACGCATGCTGCTGGTGTCGACGAACAGGCAGACGCTGTTGTTGACGAGCAGGCGAACATTGCTGCTGTTGACGAGTAGGTGAACATTGCTGCTATTGACGAGCAGGCGGTTGCTGCTGCGTTCGACGAGCAAACGGTCGCTGCTGCGTATGATGAGCAAGTGGATGATGATGCAGTCGACAAACAGGTGGATGCTGCTACTGGCGACGAACATGCAGATTTTAAATTATACAGGGGATGTCCGGCTGGTTACTGCTGGTTAAACCGATATTTTTTGCCATGAGCGTCGTGTTGCCAGTTGGATGGTCGAGGTCGTCACTACTTTATATTGGACTGAGATTATTGCCATAAATGTCGTGTTGCTGGCTAGATGGTCGAGGTCATCGTTGCTTCTAGTTGAACTCCGGTTATCGCCATGAATTTTGTACTACTGGCTGGGTGGCATAAATTTTGTAACTATCACCCCTCTCTCTCCTCCTTATCTCCTTCCTTTTTATTTTAGTATTATATTTGTGTGGCTCCTTCTTCTTCTTTTTCCCTACATATATCTTTCTTTCTTAAAAGAAAAAGACGAGCTAAACCTTGTTCTCTGTCCCTTTTTTTTTACGAAGCTCGTTGACGAGTGGGGGAGCTCGTCTTAAGTCTGATCCTCGGTTCTGCCTTGTAGTTCGTCGTCGAAGGGATTGCTGAACTATGTCGTCGTCGGTTGGTAATGGTGAAAAGAAGCTCGTCGGTGTTGGTGGTGGCGAAACTTGTTTGATTGGTAATAGTGCGCAGCTTGTCGATGGTGTAGAAAGTGACTGAGCTCGTCTTGGACCGAGATCGGTCTTGACTGGTGGTGACGAGCGGCAGGATGATGAGCCAAGAGATGACGAGCTCGTCGATGAGGGGTACAGGTCGTCGCGGACTGATGGTGGTGATGAGCAGCTCGTTGACGCTTCTGCTGGTGGTGGTGAAGTGGGGTCGTTGCCTTCGATTGGTGATGACTTGCAGCTCGTCGTCAGTGAAGGCGGTGGTGGAGCTTGAGGCGGTCAACATTGCTGGTTGGACTTGTTTCCCATCGCAAAATGTCGTGTTTCCTTGAGCTCATCATTTATGGTTGATTTGAGGGCGTCACCGCTGCTTGTTGGTCTGAGGTCGTCACTCCAAGTGTTGCATTGTGCACGTTCGTCATTGTACATGTCTCGTATTTTTGCTAGATAGCTCAAGGTTGTCATTGTGGTTGGTTGATCCAGTGTTGGTTAGTTGGAGGGCGCCACTGCTGTTTGTTGGTCTGAAGTCATCACCGCTGGATGGTTTGAGGTCGTCATTGTCTCTTGACAGTTCGAGGTTGTCATCGTTGCTGGATGGTTTGAGCTCGTCATTCATTTGGCTGATTCGAGGTCATCACCGCAGCTGAAAGGTATGAGTCGTCATCACAAGGTTATCACCATTGCTGGATGTTATTGAGGTCGTCACCACGCTAGATGGTTCGAGGTCGTCACCACCGCTGGACGGCGGTTTTAATGAGGTCGTCGTTACAGCTGGATACCTTTAAGTCGTCTCTGCTGTTGGAGTGCTCGACGTTGTCACCGTTTATGGATTTTCTGCTGTCGTCGCTGTTGTCGGGATGTTCGATGTTGTCACCGTTGTTGGATGGTATGCGGTCGTTATTGCTGTTGGGGTGCTCGACGTTGTCACTGTTGTTGGATTGTCTGCGGTCGTCACAGCTGTTGGGGTGCTCGTTGTTGTCACCGTTGTTGGATGGTATGCGGTCGTCATTGTTGTTGGGGTGCTCGACGTTGTCACCGTTGTTGGATTGTATGCGGTCGTCACAGCTGTTGGGGTGCTCGTTGTTGTCACCGTTGTTGGATTGTCCGCGGTCGTCACTAATGTTGGGACGCTCGTGGTGTGCGTCAAAACTGTTGTGACGCTCGTCGTTTCCGGAGTGATGGTGGTTGCAGAAGTCAGGGCGTCCGATTGCGCTGGGGTTCTGTGATTGCCGAGCTATCTTGAAGTGAAGAATCTCCTGCCCCACGGTGGGCGCCAATTGTTGTATCCATATCCGGGCAGATGTATGGTTTTTATGAGCAGTGTAAAAGGGGTGGAGATTTTCGTATTAATAATCAAGAACAAACAAACTCGGTCAATTACAAGAACAAGAGATGCTCGTCTACACAAAATGTCTAAACAAGTATCTCTCTAATTTGGTGGTGGTCGTCTTGGACGAGCTGCTCCGTGTGAGGCAGGTCGTCAAAGACTTCTGGTGTATGATTTATAGACGAACTCCAAGTGTGGATGGTCGTCTGCGGGAGCGAGGTCTCCCTTTTCTGTACTTTCTATCCTTTTCCGTCCTTTGATAATGAGTCTGACGTCTCCTATTTATAGTAAAGTACATTTTGTCTTCTAGCGAGATCACCAATTCTTGTTTAGCGGGCCGGACCTGATTTTGGGCTTAGCTCTTAGTAGGCATGTGCTAAGCCCATCTCCAACAGTAAGTTACGATGATGAGATCTGTCTGTTATTGAGTTCAAATATGAAACAATTTTTAGCATTAAGCCTTCTTTTGAGGAGGCATTGTTGTGTGATAAATGGTGACGCTTTCGTTTTTTTTTTGCAGAGCGATCATTTCCCGTTCATCTACTGTGTTGAGAGTTTGGTGATTGAACACAAGTACAAAAAGTGGGAGACTTGTTATGAGAAGCTCAATCTGAACTCAAAACCTGTTGCCGATTGCCTCAGTAGTGGACATGGGAAAGAGGTAACCCCTTCTCTTATGTTTATAACGGTTCTGCAATGGTATTGTCTAGTTAAGGAAAGGGTGTAGGAGGATGTTCGATCGTATGTAGTGTCTGATGTTCCACGTTCTCGTTTTGAAGCTACTGGGTTATGATTCACAGATACGTGCATTGGTTTCTAATCTTTTTTTTTGTTTTCACTTTCTGCAGCTTCAGTTGCAGTATGCTGCAGAAACGAGTGCACTTGAACCGCCTCATAAATACGTTCCCTGGGTTGTCGTGGATGGTCAGCCACTTTATGAGGTTCTTTTTACTATTTTTCCTTTTAAAATTCAGCTGAATTCTTACTGTGACATCCACGCTCTCATACTATATGTGTTATGAATGATCTCTCTATATTCACTTAGCATTCATTCAGACTTTTGAATGAACTGGAATTTGGTTGTGCAACACTTTGGATTTAGAAGTCTCCTAGGACCTAGGGAGTGTTGCATCATCTTCAAGCCACATGTAATTTCCCACAGCGCTAACGTAGAATGTAAATGCTATTTTGTTAATCTAATAAGAAAGACATGTTTTGATATTAGTGTGGATTGGCCATCATTTATATTAGTTTATGAGATATGGATGTTGCAGTTACCAAACTGTGGAATCTTCTTGTTCTGTGAATTATGTGTGTGTTTGTGCTTGATGATTGTTTGGCTTTGAACTTTACCTCTGTGTTTCACTGCAGGATTATGAAAACTTCATAAGCTACATCTGCAAGGCTTACAAAGGTAATAGAGTACCTGGCGCGTGTGCCAAATATTCTTCCATTCGCAGTGTCAAAGTGAATCGCTTCCCTCTGGTTTGCCGGAAAGGAGTCAATACGATGTGGGATCTGTTGGAACGTATCAAAACCTCTTTGTTGTCGTACGTCACAGGCATGCTATAAACAGCCGTCTCTCTTTCTGTTGTTCTGTGTAGCATCATACCGTGAAAAGTTTATATAGACTCTGAGATATGATGGTGTATGGTTTACATATCATAATGTATGTTTGCTGGGTTGTGTCAGTGAGACCTCAAGTCTTTGAGATAATAAATGGAACAACTCGTTTTCCTCTGGTCACCTTCTGACTCGGTCCATACTGGTCATGCACCGGATATCATCAGTAGCAGAGGAGACTACTAAAATTTAAGATAGAATAGTAACGTGAGGACTTAAAATAGTAACGTGAGGACTGCGACCCACTACTCACTTCGACGTTGACCATAATAATAGTGACCATAACAATAGTAATTTGATATTTTGTGTGCTTATAGATTTTTCATACGAAATTATTGTAGGGTTGTACTAATGCACTTAATCGGTTATAAAAAGACAAAATTGCTAGTCTCATAACAATCGCTGGCTAACACCACTTTCTTTTTGAACTTGTCAATTTGTAAAGTTCCGTTATTAGTATAAATAAAATAAATTTCTTATAAAATGATTTTTAAACGTCACGTTCTATTTATCGGTATCAAACACACTGTACATATACAAAATTCATCGTCCATGAATATCCAGGCTGGTTTTGAGTATAACTTTCAAACAGATGCTTTATTATTGAGTATGGAAATATGAAGTTTAAAAAATCACGCAGAGGCAGCCTTTACATCTCATGCCAAGATGATGATGAGTTTTAATCAACATATGCCTTTGAATTGTTCTTTGTTTCTGGAAACGGCCGCATGTCGCCTGAAGATGGGTCCATAAATGTTTGCTCTAGACTTCTAGACGTCTCCGATCAAATGGAAATGTAATTAATGTAACCTAATTGGTTATACAACCTTACAGATGTATATTTATAAATAATAATAGAGTAAACTAACATGGCTTGGCTGTTGGCTCGTCCTTATCAAAGATCATGTGCTGATTAGGAACAAAACAAATTTATATCATGATTTTCAAGGACCACGAGTTCTGTCTAACATATCTTTAATAACTAATCTAGGGCAAAAACTATCTCAAATATATAGAGTCGTAATGCAATCGCCAAAGTCCCATATACTGGCTAAGGCGACATTTTACATAAATATCTCAAGCTAACGGTCACGGAAACTATTCGGTCTGGTAGTGGTTAACGAAAAACTACGTTCATTACTGACGTCAGGAAAAGAAGCCTACTCCGATTTTTTCACTACTAAAGCATATGGTTTTAAGACACACGTGTGGAAACACGTGCACTAGGACACAGTAAGAGGCCTCATGTTGGTCGGACATCGTGATAAACAATACTGTCTCAACTCTCACGAGTCGCGATCTTGTTCTATTCTGTGTGACTTTTACCATATTTCCAAGGTTATTTACGTAAACGTGCGTGAACGTACGTATCTTAAAACGCATACGTACATCGGCTATTCATATGTAGATACAAAAATAAAAATGTAAACCGATATGTGACTAAAAGACACGACTCTAGGGATACTGAGTTATATATTTGGCATTTTGTACACAGATTTAAATGGAAGGAGAGTATTATACATTTATTTTAGAAAATGCTTACTCGTTTAAATGCATATATATACCGATGTATATGACATGATTCAAATAATAATCGACGAATGATTGTATACAGTATATACGTATACTTACCTATTTCGGACTAATATACACATAAATACGCAAGCTGAAAGAAACCTCCACCCGACTCTTGCAATCTTCATCTTACTCTTCGCTGATTCCTGAACTCTTCAACACCCGTTAATTTAAATTCCATGATTGTTTAGATGATACCGTTTGATCATAAAAGCAAGATCTTAATAATTCAGTTAATTGACAAAAGAAAACTCTTAATAGTTCATATAGAAAAATAAAATACATTATAGTACGGAAGGTGTGAGTTCCATGCTTAATATAACAAGAAAACTAATTAAGATGATATAATAATATAATTTAAGGTGGTACAGCTTCGGCGAGAGACGGATCACTGACGTTACAACCACCACCCCCTTCACTTTGTCTGGACGGAGCAACCTCAATTCTAGCTGTGGTAACAGTTGGTGTCCGTTTCCGTTTCTTCTTCTCGTATGGAATCCCACGTGCCTTGGCTTGACTTTCCCTGACTTCTCTCAAGTAAATCCTGACCGCACGTGCGGCGAACGGGTTAGAATCAGGCCGTCCACCGTGCTCCTCGTACGCAGCTCTCAACCGTCCGATCAGAGCATCGAGAGATCCCCAGGCTTGCTTGAGAGGACAAGCGCAAGGGGAGGGAGGCTGCTGATGGCCGAAGTAAGGACAGGTCGCCACGTGGACTTTGGTCTTACCGAACTGATCTAGGTACTTGAGGAACTCGATCACGTGCGCTCCGCTGCAGCGCGATAACGCGAGAGGCGGCTTGTGGTTCTTGAGGTACTGCAAGAACGTGTTCCAGTCACGTCGTTTCTGCGACTCGTACCTGCTAGGGGGCGTGGCCGGCGGTGAATAGGGCGTTACGGAGGACGGACCCGGATCACCTCCATGTTGTTGTGACCCCGATTCAGTCGATTCCATCAAAACTAGGGTTTTTTTTTGTTTTCTTTGAGAGAGAGTTTTTATTTAGCGTTGGTTTTGAGAATATAAGTGAATCGAGAATTTAGTGTTTTAAAAGAGAGAGAGAAATGAGAGAAAGAGTGTGAAGTGTTGTTAGGTTTTTGGGGTTTTATTTATTTAATTTTCAAGACCATAAAAAGAGGAAAATTTTGCGTTTTGGGTTGAATGGTGTGAATTCTGAAAGAAGTAGAGAATGAAGAAAGAAGAGTGGAAATACAGAAATTCAAGAAACTAAATCACGTGGCCGTGGCCCTACTCACAAGCCACTTGATGCTTTTACTATTCTATTTAGGTCAAGTGTGGGCCAGTTCTTAAATCTTTATAACGTTTTTAATTATATACCACTATTATTAGGGGAAATTATTTCTATAGTTATCAGAATTATAAACCAATAAGGAAATGTCAAGAATGGAAGATAGCTCTGAAAGTTGTAATTTAAATTTTTAAAATTTATATATTGTTCTGAAATTCTTTTTTTGTGGCTTAAATACTGTTCTGAAACTCTTACTTAAAAATTTAACGAAGTTCTTTTTTTTCTCTTGGCCATTTCCAACCTCGCTCGTTCAAAACGCATATATGTTAATGTTATAGTGTACTTATGAAAAGATGGAATGGGCCACCGTGTTTTGAATGATATCAATAAAAAGACTGGTTATTTATATGGAATCTGACAAACATAAAAGTTTGAGAATTCAGAGTCGAGTACATCTCCACCATCCAAATATAGAAAAAATAAGAACTGTTTGGGCCCGCGCGCTCTGCACTACATATGCGTACGTGCGTGTGCTTGAAAGTTTTAAAATATTCTTGCATTTTGATATTATTTCTCTTAATGCAAGTATAGAGAAGTCACGTTACATGACATCTCAGTTACCTTGTACCTATATTTTACAGGTGCAAAAATACATGGGCTTTTCGGAGCAAGAATGATCGAGCCATATGCTTTCTTACAGGCCATTCTGTTTGAATCTTCTTTAGTAAAAAAACTACTATTATACTACTTTCATTTCTAAAAGTTAGATTTTTTAGAATTTTTCACGTTTATTAAAAACATAATAAATATTTACTTTTTAATTTACTATTTATTTTTCTGCATTTCCCAATAAATATCCACCAATAAAATTTAATCAATTCAAATATCCACATTTAATGTTTTTTAAACGTGTACAAAAATACTTTAAAAATATAGAAAATTCTTCTTTGTGGAACAAGAATAAAATCTAGAAAATCTTACTTTCGAAAATTGAGGTAGTATAATCCATCTTTGTAGTGTATGTGTAAACAGGTTCTTTGTATCATTTATGGATAGAGGTTTTAGTAGGTCGTCAAACTAGCATGTAGACGTGTTTTTCCTTGTTTCTCAGTGTAATCACTTTTGTTCTTTTATGGCTTCAATGAGTTTTAGGTACGCGCATAATTCATTATGGCTACACATTTTCGCATTGTATTCTTGTTCGTTTTCTTTAGCCAATAACTCAATAAGAGATTAGGTACTGTCCATTTGAACGTATACACGATATCATGTTATGCCCATCAAGACATGATGACATTTCTATACACATTGCAGTTTCCATTGTTTTTATCCAAAAACAATTTGTTTGATATATATAACAAGATTATGCAATTACGTACTCCTATTTAGGGTGAAAATTTTTGGCTGAAAAACTTCTAATCTAGGCTCTCTGGGTCCCTATACGAGTTTTAGCTGAAAGTACGAAAAATAATCATCCGTATTTGATTTGACTTGATAGTTTTGGAGATGGACAAATTGCAAATTGTTTTTAGATCATGCAAGAATTTTTTTTTTCAAAGATCATGCAAGAATATAATCACAAAGTCGAGATAAAAAAAATCGTGACACAAAGAAATATCATTTGTTTTCTTAAGAAAGAAATATCATGTTTTTTCTTTTTTTGAAAAAAGGCTTAGAAATATCATGTATTAGTTGTTTATATTATTCTTCTCAGTATCTGGTATAGTTTAATTATCCAAATATGTAGACAGCAATATGCCGATCCGGATTGCCCAACGAGGCATCCCCTAACCCTACGATTCAAGCAGCCGGTGTATAGCAGAGCCACAACTTAGAAACTTTCTATAATATCTTTTTCTTTTTTTTCTCTGGTCTATAATATTTTTTTCTTTAAGAATCCTTTCTTAACTTTTTATTATTTTAGTTGTTTTAATCTTAGAAATTTGTGTCAAGAAACTACCAATAAACATGTTTTTAGTTTGATCAGTCTTCCACATAGTTTCAGTTCTCAAACAGTGATAGTCTTTCATTATAGTACAATACACTTTTCGGGTTTGCATGATTTAACAGGGATAGAGTTTTTTGTTCTGTAAACTGGATAAGTTTTTTTCTACACCAACGAGAAAATATATATATAATCCTAAAACAGATACGACTTTGACATTATAATGATTAGATGCTTGACTTATAAAGCATAACTAGTATTTTGGCCGCCCATGACATGAGTCCCTAAACATTTAATAATTACTTATATATATATATATATATATTTCTAGTTAAAATAATATAATGATATATTATTATTTTCATTGGAAAATTCTTATATATTAATTATATTTTTTTTGAAAATTTCATTGTACATTGTAGTTCATTATATAGAAATAAATACTAAAAGTCACTCAATATTCTCTTCTCAACTATATAGATTATAAATTTTATATGATTAATGTTTAGTTATAAATTTATTTTTTAAGCTTTTAATAAAAATATTTCTAAGATGACAACACAATATATATAGAAATTATTATTTTTTATCTAAATTATTTAGATAATTCTTATTATTACTAATTTAAATCAATTATCTAATCAAATGAATTAAACTTCATTTATATTTTTACTTATTTTTTATATTATATTAATATATAAATAATATTAACCACTCTAATTTTTAACATGAGAGTTTTGTTGCGAAAAATTATTTCGCAAATAATAGTATAGAATAGATGATAATAACTTTTTTTTTTCAATATGGCGTTTTGCCCATACTTGCATTCATATTTGTGATGTCCTTAATGCAATGCACTTAAAAATTAGAGGATCTCTATTAACCCATATTTTTTTAAATAAAATTTAAAGTAAAAGTTATTTATTCAACTTTAAAGGAAAAAAAATTACACTAGGAATACTCTATGTACGTATCGACAGTATAACTAAATGTGTTTGTTTATACAGCTCTTCTTGAACAAGGTTTTCATACGAGAAAGATAGAGAGAAAAATTATTACGTTATAGTGTGTGTTTGTTTGTACAGCTCTTCTTGAAGGGTTTTATAGAAAGAAAGTGAGGAAAAAATTATCCACCTCATTTTTTATTTTCCTCAATCTGTTTTTCCCCAAAAAATATTTGAAATTTTAACTAGTTAGTATACTACTAATATTGAAGTTATTATGACGTTTGTCTTATTCCATCTGTCTGTTTCTTACTCACTGCACATCTTTTTATTCTACTGTGGAAAATTCAAAACCATAATATGAAGAGAAAAAAAAGAGCAATATGATCAGGATCCGATGCTTATTGTCTAGCACTAAAATAATTACTTAATTAAGATGCCATAGAAGTCAATGATGTAGCCCCTACAATGTGTTTATAAACAATAAAAATATGAATAGAATGATAAAATTAAATTCAAATTATTGGTTGTTGGTGCTTACGACCCACCACCCACACACATCAATATCTTTATAACGACTATTCAGTCTCATTTTGTTGCCTGGTGGATGGTGATCATATCAAAACTATCAGTCTTTCCAATGTCTATGACAACTGTCCGTTTTGAAAACTTGATTCCATTTTTTGTTAATTTATTTTGTTGGAATCTCGATTCAAATTGCAATATATATTAATACGAAAACATAACATTTTCATATGTTTAAAAACACATGAAAATGGACATATTTTTGAACTTTTGAAAACATGATAATATATCATACAATACATAGAATGATTGAGTGTTCATCATATAAGTTAATCTTATGGTCATACAACTCTATATGAAAACTATAATGATATATATGTCACTGTCTATTGGATGACTTTTCAACACAAATGAAAGATTTGGCGTATCGTGTGTTGAATGAAGAATTGGAGAAGAGACAAAGAAATGTGATTTAGTAAAGTAGTATTGCATTGATATACTGATATAATCCATTTCCTCTATAAATACTCAAATTCCACTGTATTCATAAACTATTGAAACTACGCTTTTAAAACTATTAGATAAGATTTGTTTAGTCTAGAGCAAGATATGTAAGGTTCAACAACCACACACACACAAATTTATAGTTCCAAGACAAGTAATCAAAATAAAATGAAACAGAAAACAAAGTCGTTTGGATGTGTCATCTATCATCCAAATTTGATCTCGAAGGAGTTGGAATATCACAAAGACAAAACGAAGAAACATGTTTCTAATAGAAATATTAAAATATACCACACAATAGTCTAAGTTTTCCATTTTTAAAGACAACTCGATCTTGTGGATTAGTAACTCAAGGCAAATATTAGGAGGAGTATGATGATAATCGTAATCTACGAAAACATAAGAAGCAATTATTACCATCAGACAGTTTTTGTATTTTTGTGGGACTTGAGCTTTGCCATGTACGAAAAAAGTTCAACGGCCACCGAAATCGAGAGAATCCATACATGTTTTGACAGAAGAGATTGGAAAACTCCTTTAGTTTCGGGTTTTTGCTGATTTGTGATTGGAACTCTACACTAGCAATCAAAAAGATATAATCAAGAAAGCATTATATAACATTTTCAATGATTTTTTCAAGCTATTAGTTTCCTTAATACAATAATCCTTTAAATAATTTTATGAAATATATTTTTAGTATAACTAAGTAACTGATCAAGTGAAAGAAAAAATGCATAAAAATAAATAAATACATTAAACTATGATTAGTAACACGGCATATTAGAGTATGGTCTCATAGCTTAGTTGGTTAGTTCGTAGGTCTTATGAGCCGAAAGTCGCGGGTTCGAGTTCCAACAGAACTATGTGTATAAAAAAAAATTTACTTTGAATAATAACGTCAACATTTTAAATTCGTTTCTTATCAACATTGGTAGCTTATTCAACTTATGTTCACCAAGTTTTTAACCATTTTACAAACATACATTACTTAGGGGTGGTTATTTCAGTTTAATTTCTGATTTAGTTTG
This sequence comes from Hirschfeldia incana, assembly GCA_026261945.1. Lineage (NCBI taxonomy): Eukaryota > Viridiplantae > Streptophyta > Magnoliopsida > Brassicales > Brassicaceae > Hirschfeldia > Hirschfeldia incana. Next base: position 1,456,895 of record JABCMI010000028.1, on the reverse strand, counting down.
AATTCGGTTCAGTATGGTTTATAAATTGGGTCTAAGAAAACTCTAACCAAATTCAACTGAAAGTATTGTGGTTGGTTGTATTCGGTTCAGTTTTAGTTCGGTTTAATTTGTGTTTGGTTATATTTAACTTGATTTTGTTTGTGTTTGTTCTGTTCAATTGAGTTGATTTTTAAATTTGTTCTAATTCAATTAAAAATATAATTTATAAAAACATAAAATAAATTATCATTTGACACTAAATTAATATTATTATTTTAAACATAAAACCAAATATATAATAAAATGTAAAAAAAACAATCAAATAATTTTATATCGCTATCTTTAAACCTAATATAAATATTATAGGTAATTTTCTTGGTTTGATACTAATTAATGTATAAGATTCATATTCTTTTATTATTTTTACTTGTGTTTCTTCAATTCATTTTTTATATAACATTATATGTAATAGTTTAGTTAAATGATTAAATATCTTTTACTTATACATATATTTAGTTTGGGCAGTTTAGATTCGACTAGATTGGTCTGTTTTGTTTGTGTTTTTGCCCACCCCTACAGGTCTATTGCGATGGCATAGTAATTCCAGCCGGGGTCTTATTGTATAAGAGTTAGTTATTGTAACATGTTGAAATTACAAGACATTTGAGAGTGTAAATAAAAAGTATTTGATGGATAAAATTAAGAACTGGGAGGCCAACATGCAGCCCAGTGATGTCTGCAAATCTTCCACTTCACAGTGTAAGTAAAACTTTAAAACCTTTGGGACGAGAATTGTAGTCGAGTCTCGGCGTAATTATGGTTGTTACTTTCAGTCCATAAGCTTGTAGCGTTTCTCTTGCACACCAGAAACTCCCATCTGTATCTCTATGATAGTGTGAAGTGGCATCTGTCGAATACATTCATAGATGTCAATACATGTTATTATATATCATGTGCGTCCTACATTTTCAAACTACCTAAAAGCTTATCTATCACTCAAATGGGTTTTTATCATGCAATCTCATATTTCAGATTATACCTCGATCTGGGGTATTTCTTTGAGGGGACGGTCCGCAAAATATGCATATAAGGCCCTCAAAACGGCCTGCGTGATAACCAATCAATTGTAAGGTTAACTCATTGACAAGTCAGATAGTTCAACATGATCAAGTGGATTGTCGAAAAAAATCTTCAAATACCAGAGCCAATGGTTTTAGACACTAAACTATAAACAGATCGTTTGGACTATAACCTGGTGAGCTATCACGACGACAGGCGCTTTTTGTCGTTCTAACTCAATGATCACAGGTTCAAGCCTACATTGTCAAAGCGCATAGTTTGCTTGAGGTTTAGTTTAAGACTGAAGGTCCAAGAAGAATAGACAAACATACCGTTGAATTACATCAAGATAGGACTCTCCACGAGGGTATCTGTATCGCAATTTGTCTTTTCTCCGAGATCTGCAGTCATATGCACCGCAAGATGAGCTAGAGAAGTCTGACAGCTTATTGCCCGTTTCAGGATTGATAAACATGTACCATACAACTTCGATATGCAATAGTACAATACAATATGCAATATGGAATGTAAGTTGGTTTCTTCAGATTTGCAACCTATTTTCTTAGCTTTATGATGAACAGGAACTATAAACTAGTTCTATCTAATTACAAGCATAGCACACACCCCTAGCGTAAATTTATGTGCCCTTCCTCAGATTTTTTAAAGCCTCTTGGAAATCAGAACCGATGAAGTTTTTTTCAAATATACAGATTCTACCAAGTCACTGATATGTCTCATAGAGTGTACGTGAGGAGAAGGAAGAAGAGTGAAGAAGAGAAGGAAGTATCAGAGAGTGAAGTAATAGAAGTATCACGTGATCATTAAAGAGTTTGTTACAAGTTGTACTTGGACCTCAGTATATAAGGGGATCCAAGAGTATTGAGTTAGTTAGTTAGTTGGTGAGTCTTGGGTTGTTCCCAACGGCAATCCTGATTCACTTGGCTTAGTCTCTGATCTGTAGAGCTAAGAGAGGGAGGTTGGGCGGTTATTCACTAATAATACATTCATATTCTATCAAATTGGTGCGTTTTGAGCGTTCTGGATCGTGAAACTTCGCGACGATGACGAAACGAACGGAGAGGTTAGGCGATGGTCAATCGGAACCTCCGGTGACGATCGAAGCGATTACGGCGACATTTCAGGAGCACGCGACAGCTCAATCGGAGGTGAATCGGCGATTTACGGAATCATTCTTCGAACTGGAGAAGAACGCGAAGGAGATGGAATCGCGAATCGAAGCTACTCTCGAATCGAAGATCGACGAATGCTATGAGAAGATTTGTGCGAGGTTAGAGAAGAAGTTATCAAAGACTGTGGAAGTTACAGAGGAATCGCCTTCACAACCTTATCGTCATCCCAATTATCAGGTTCATCACTCTAACTCGGAACCTGGCCGTAGTTTTAGACCTGAGGAGACGATGAATAGATCGTCGATAGTAGCGAATAGAGATAAAATGCTAAGACGTGTAGAACTTCCTGTGTTCGATGGTGATGATGCATATGCTTGGTTTGCATTAGCTGAAAGATTCTTCAGGATTGGTGGTTACGATGATAGAGCGAAGCTGGAAATTGTTTCAGTTAGTCTTGCGGGGGATGTTCTTGGGTGGTTCAACAGTGAGATGCACCGTACGGGGTTCAGAAGTTGGACTGATTTTAAGGAAAGATTGGTAGCGAGGTTCAGTAGAGAGAAGCTACGTGATCCTAGCCAACCTTTCTTTGCAGTAGCTCAAACGGGAACTGTGTCTCAGTACATCCATTTGTTCGAAGATCTTTCAACACAAGTGATCGGATTGACAGATAGACAATTGGAGGGAATATTCATGAATGGGTTGAAGCCTGAGATGCGTGAAGTCGTGAACATGTGCAAGCCGATTGATTTACCAGATATGATTGCTACAGCATATCAAATGGAGAATAGTGTGATGTATAAAGTGGTTTGCAGAGAGAAACAACAAGAAGCGAAGAGTACGTGGAAGTTAGGAGCTAACAAAAACTTTTCAAATTCGAAAAGTAGCTCCTTTGGAAGTCCTAAAACATCCATGAGTAAAGCAGGAGAATCGGTTACTCAACGTCCACAGCTGAAACTAACAGAAGCTCAGATAGCAGAGAAGACGAGACTGAATCTGTGCTTCACTTGTGATGAGAAATGGTCTCGTCAACACTGGTGTCCCAATAGAACACTTCAAGTGCTGACAGTGATTAATGGAGTGGAAATGGAGATATTGGATCAATCATTGGTGGAGGTAGATGATGAAGGCGAGGGTACTGAAGCCTCTATGATGGCGCTTTCACTCAACTCTTTTTTAGGAAGATCATCTCCGACTACAACAAAGTTGCGAGGGGCTATTAAGAAGAACAACTTGGTAGTGATGATAGACAGCGGAGCAACACACAACTTTATCTCACCTGCAGCAGTCAAGCTCAGTAAACTTAAGGTTGCATCAAATCCGAATTTGACAGTGGTGTTGGGTACTGGAGTTTCAGTTCAAGGAACAGGGGTATGTGAGGCCGTAGCTGTGACGTTGCCATCGATGTCTTTTTCAGCAGATTTCATTGTGTTGGAGCTGGGAAACGCGGATGTTATACTGGGAGTTCAGTGGCTTCGTACATTGGGGCCTTGTACAGTGGATTGGGATAAGAATGAATGGTCATTTACGTATGAAGGGAGACTAGTCACGTTAAGAGGAGATCCAGCATTACACAAGCAGAATGTGTCCTTGAGAACGTTGACAACAACTCTATCTGATCAGAAACAACAGAAGGGTTCGAAACAGATACAACCACAGAAGGAAACATCAGTGTTACCAGAGATAATTGAGAGGAAACTTCAACAGTTCGATGAGGTTTTTCAGAAGCCAAAAGGACTTCCTCCGCTTCGTGGCAGAGAACATTCCATTGTGCTTCAGGCCAATTCACAGCCTATCAGTGTGAGGCCATATAGATATCCTCAGGCGCATAAAGAAGTCATGGAGAAGATGGTTCAAGAAATGTTACAGGAAGGATTAATTCGACCTAGTCAAAGCCCTTACTCAAGCCCGGTGTTGTTAGTGAAGAAGAAGGACAACTCTCACAGATTCTGTGTAGATTACCGAGCACTGAACCGAGCTACAGTTTTGGATAAATACCCGATCCCAATGATTGATCAACTATTGGATGAACTTCATGGGGCTAAGGTGTTTTCTAAACTGGATTTGAGAGCTGGCTATCATCAAATTAGGATGACAGAGGCTGACATTGAGAAAACAGCTTTCAGGACGCATGATGGACATTTTGAATTTGTGGTTATGCCATTCGGATTAACGAACGCACCTGCTACTTTTCAGGCTTTGATGAATGACGTGTTCCGCAAATTTCTCAGGAAATTTGTTCTAGTGTTCTTCGACGACATACTGATTTACAGTAGATCAATGGAGGAGCATGTTCATCACTTGGAGTTGGTTTTGAAAGTGTTTGAAGAGCAGAAGTTATTTGCAAATAGAAAAAAGTGTGCTTTCGCACAGGAGAAGGTTGAATATCTGGGCCATGTTATATCTAACTTGGGAGTGGCTACGGATGATCAGAAAATTGAGGCGGTAGTGAAGTGGCCGATACCAAAGGTGGTTAAGGATCTGAGAGGTTTTCTGGGGTTAACAGGCTATTATCGTCGTTTTGTGCAGAGTTATGGTGCTATAGCTCGTCCATTGACAGATTTACTCAAGAAAGATCTGTTTTGCTGGACAGAGTTTACTCAGTCAGCTTTCGATAAGCTTAAGCAAGCTATGGTTACGGCTCCGGTGCTCGCTCTTCCTGACTTTGACAAGCTTTTCATTGTGGAATCGGATGCTTCAGGATTCGGGTTGGGGGCAGTGTTGATGCAAGACAATCATCCGATTGCTTTCTTTAGTAGAGGTTTAACGGCTAAGGAACAACAGAAACCAATATACGAGAGGGAACTGATGGCAATTGTTCTAGCAATCCAAAAGTGGCGCCATTACTTGTTGGGAAGGAGATTCATTGTAAGAACTGATCAACAGAGCCTTAAATATCTGTTGGAACAGAGAGAGATCACCTTAGATTATCAGAGATGGTTAACAAGAATCTTAGGATATGAGTTTGATATCGAGTACAAGGTAGGCAGTGAGAACAAAGTGGCTGATGGTCTGTCGAGGATTTCTTATTCGAGCTTACAAGCAGTGACGATTGATCTATGGGCATTAACAGTGCCGTCTTACCTACAGTTACAAGACTTGTATAAAGAGATTGATGAGGATAAAGAGATTCAGGAGGTCATAGCGAAGATACAGGCTGGGGAGAATGTGCGAAATGGATTTACAGTGGTGGCTGGGAAACTGTTGTTTAAGCGCAGGTTGGTGATTCCGGGGAACTCACAACAGATTCCCTTGATTCTAAGAGAATGCCATGACAGTGTGTTAGGAGGACATGCAGGAGTATTACGAACATTACAGCGTGTGAAGGCAATATTTTACTGGTCTAAGATGCGTAAGAGAATTCAAGATTATGTAGCATCGTGTGGGGTATGTCAGACTCACAAGTATTCAACACTTTCACCCGCTGGTTTGTTGCAACCGATTGAGTTACCAGTAAGGATTTGGGAGGATGTAGCTATGGATTTTATCGAAGGCTTACCAACTTCTCAAGGCGTCAACGTGATTCTCGTTGTAGTTGATCGGTTAAGTAAGTTTGGTCATTTCATTACACTCAAACACCCTTTCACGGCAGTAGATGTAGCGCAGAAATTCATCAAGGAGGTTGTAAGGCTACATGGATTTCCAAAATCTATAATCTCTGATAGAGATAAGATTTTCTTGAGCACATTTTGGAAGGAATGCTTCAGGTCCGCGGGCACTCGACTACGCTTTAGTACTGCGTTTCACAGAGTGTACGTGAGGAGAAGGAAGAAGAGTGAAGAAGAGAAGGAAGTATCAGAGAGTGAAGTAATAGAAGTATCACGTGATCATTAAAGAGTTTGTTACAAGTTGTACTTGGACCTCAGTATATAAGGGGATCCAAGAGTATTGAGTTAGTTAGTTAGTTGGTGAGTCTTGGGTTGTTCCCAACGGCAATCCTGATTCACTTGGCTTAGTCTCTGATCTGTAGAGCTAAGAGAGGGAGGTTGGGCGGTTATTCACTAATAATACATTCATATTCTATCAGTCACTTACTCGAACTCTTCTGGCATTATCTTCTTTATCTCTTCATATGTCATTCCATCGCAAACTCCAGAATTAATCTCGTCCAGGGCACGCCATTGCACCTAAAATGAAAATAGGGGAAACGATTTTTTGCATCAGCATATAGTTACAAGACATCAAGAGTAAGGAGATATTTTGGCAGTTTGTAAACACCAACCTTAGGAAATCCAACTATGGAACCTGCTGTTAAGACTGTTCTCTGAAGTGTACTGGTCCAAATCTGAAATAGGCAACGTAGGTGGATCATTATTACTGTATTATCAAGAGCTTTATGATTTCAAATTATTCAAGTATGGAACTGCTTGATCCTCTGTGTGGACTTGCGTGGCAAAAAGAGGTTTCAAGGATGGTTCCATGCCTAGGTTGGTGTAGGAAAAAAAAATCTCGTTGTCCATATCCAAAAGACCGATATTTATTCTCAATATTATTTTCCGGATCTTAAGAATTGATAGACTGACTTAGAGGTTGCACAAATTTCACGTAAGCGTTCACTGGTACTCAACACAAGCAACAAGCTTTCTTTGACACATTGCAGATAAATCAAAATTCAAACATGGTGTAATAGTCTGAAATACTTACCGAAGCAGCCTTTTCATTTTTTAGTCGCTTTTCGACAAAGTTAGCGAGTTTCTTTGCATAAATTTTTCCAGATTCACTGCGATTCAAAGTGGACAAAGGTTATCAATTTCACATTTTAAACAAGAAATATAAATTCCATGCTTAGAAATTTTAGAAATTCGGAGGCGACTGAGTAAAAACATACCTTATAACACTATCTCCCCCAGTTCGGCCTCTAACATTATCCATACTTTCTCCATGCCGAGTGAGTAGTATTGGTCGGGGAGTAAGATGCGTGTTCACCTAATTAACGGTTAGAAAATATTAACTTCTTTAATAAGACAATGATCTCATGATCACTTCATTAAAGTAGCCAATGAATGTTCTAATTTTTCATTTTACAAAAATGATAAAAGGCATTTCAATTAAACATAGCAAGAGACATGGCTTATTCATACCAAGAAAAATACAATTCTTCCAGGAAGGTAACCACTAATATTGTTCACCTGCAAACGAAGTAGATTAACAGTCAGGAATATCCAAAACAATAAGAGTATCCAATCGAGATCAGTATGAACCGCCATCAGTGGCACATATATAAAACATACTTGTATTTGTCCACCATTACCGCTGACCATATCAATCATTTTGATGTAAGAACCTTCTTCAACAGGCTCATAAACCTGGTAAGAAGACAATAAACCTAACATTTGAATCCAGCCCCAATTCCACAACTTAGTCAACTATGCTTTCTCAAAGTAACTAGGACACGTTTAGAAGCTGCAGATTTGTATACCGACCTTCTCATAATTGGCCAAACGGTCTCTAAAGTCTCTCACTCCAGCTTCAAAATCCGTCCTGCAGAAAAGCATACGGATTTAGCTGACAGGTTAAGAAAACTGGAATAGGAAGAGTAAATAAATTTCTGAAAGAGGCATCGTACCCTTCTGCATAATCAGGACTTTGCTGGATTTTAAGACGTATGTTTCTTTCAATAATGCGTTCATCATTGCATAGTGTTTCCAGAAAAATAATCTACACGAGACAAACGGTAAATCAGTTACGTTACAGTTACAAAATCACAGTAGCAAAAATGGTCATGATAGCATTACAAGCGCTGCATCAAAAGAATTTTGTCAAAGCTTCAGTACCTTACACTTTCCTTCAGCCATTTTCATCAACATGTTCCGGCGAACTCGTGTGCTATTGGTTGCATCAAAGATTCCGACCTATAGATGGAAACTAGTTAGAATGGAAAATATAAAAACCAGTAAAACATCTAACTGAGAACTACTTACTTGACCACCATCTTGCATCCACCCTATCATGTCCTCCATTGCAAGTGCTGCTACCTAGTAGCATGTGATACATTAAAACTAAGTGGAAAGAAGACGATAAATGGTGTTAACATTGATCACTCAATCAAATATCTTCCAATATAACAAATTAAGATGAGAATACCATAACTATGATGAATTTAGACGCACAAATTAGACGAGACGGTAGCAAACTGGCTCAACTAAGTAATTCAAAGTACCACCTACCTCGGTTCGTGCCTCTACACCTTCTGGATTGTCCGCTCGAAAGAAATCAGCAGCCTACAGAAAGCTCATTCGTTTTCCATTAGAAATATCCAAAATGGAGGGCAGATACTTATCCAATTTAATAAACCAGCTTTACCACGTTAACTCCATGTTTTAGCCGTCGGTACTGTAAAGAAATGGAGCAATGATTGAGTCAATATTTTCCACAAGTGTTGTTAATTACAGAATACGTTGAAAAAGGAAAAAAAAAACTGCAAACCTTTCCAACATTAAAATGTTTAGTATCGTGCCCCAACCAGCGTAGATATCTTGTCAACTTTGCTGCAGTAAAAGTCTTTCCTCGAGCTGGCAAGCCTACCTAATACAATTTGTTGGGAATGGTGTGAACCAGTACTTCAGTCTCTATTTTTTTCATTTAAGTTAATAAGTTAAACAAAATAGCCAGCCATCCAGTTCCCAACAAATAAGCGAGGAAACATGAGCTGAAAAGCCTGCAGAAACTATGAACAGCAGCTATATGGTAAACTTACCAGAACGATTGCTAAATGTCTATCTTCTTTCGGTCCAAGCAGTTGATCAGCAACCGCTCCTGCAGCAACAGCTCCTGCAGCGGCTGGCATTGAATTCTAACAATTTAAACAAGAAAGAGTGAAACTACGTCAGAAGATCTTAAATTTAAGAGAATCCCATTGGAAATAGAAACTATCTTGGTTTGTGTTAGACCTTGGTTTGTGCATCAAGTTTGAGGTCAACCGAAAAGGAGCTTGCGCTAACAGACTTGGCCAGTCTAGGGGAGCCAACACCACGATCGACAAAGAGCCCCCTTTGACCATCCTTCTGCTGAAAAGGTGAGAGTACTCCTGAAGATGTATCCGAGGAATTTGGAACAATGACCTTCATTTCCTATGGATAAGATGTATGCTAATAGTAAATAAGAAAAGATGATTGCTGAATGCATAGGCATATACCATGCAATTAATAAAAAGTGTAGCACCTTTGCAGATCGCGATCCATCAGCGCTACCACCAGAGTCTTTAGGACTATCCAATGCTGCCTTTGGAGTACTGTCATTAACAAATGAACCAGACGCCGAAAGAGATCGCGGATTCTCAGCATTGTCAGCCGCATAAACAAGAGACGAGTGCGCAGAAGGTGCAGGCGCAGGAACTTCATAATGCTCAAGATCGAGCTCCAAACTTTCTGAAGGACAAAGCACCTCGAGAGCTGCTGAATCAGCGTTTATACTAACATCAGGGATTCCACGAACTGTAGAAGGCTGGAAGTTCTCCCTATAAGCTCGCCAGCTAGCAGCAAGATCAAAAGGCGAAACTCTGTCAGCATTGACGAACACTCGGAATTCAAGAACCACGTCACCTTCCAGCTTAAAGAGAGCTACCCTAGCATCTCCTCGCAACGAACCACCAGTGAGAAGCCTGTTTTCACCTTCCTCGACTATGCAAGGCGTGTCTCTGTACTTTGGCTTCAACAAAAACTTGAAATCCAAAGCCTCTACACATTAAACCTAACCTTAGATTCATAACATTCGCAATCAACTATATGCTAAACCTAAACGATCGCCTACCTAATCGAGTCAACTCAAATACAAAAGAAAGTAACAATACCGTGATCAGGAGGAACAACGAAGCTCAGCTCCGAGATTGACGCAGATTCACGTAGCAGAGGAAGCTATCAACAAAAGGAGAAACGATATCAGATTACAGATTGATTAATCGGAAGCAATCGGAACAAATTACAAAGTCAACAGATGATCACAGCTTTAGAAGGATCCCAAGAGCCGATGAGAGGAACAGAGCCGTAGATGTGAGGAGTAAGCTCGCCTTGAGCCTTGGAGTTCTCCATTTTCAGTGAAACGTAGAGCTGACCTCCTCCTCTTCCTCCGCTGCCATTGGAACCATCGTCCTCTTCTTCTTCAGTGTTCTTCGATGCACCCGACCCCATCGCTAATTGTTTGTTTCTTTTTTTTTCGTTTTGGGATTTGAATTTAATGAAGAATCAAACGGATAAGAGGAGACTTTGAGAGATCAGAGAAGAAACGAAGCCGCTCCGCAGCTTTTTTATTCCTTTTTCCGGGAAAAATTATTCGGTTGCTTGATTCTGGTATATTGGGATAACCGGATAAGAGCAAATACGTGGTTGTTGGGTTGGGCTTGTTTTGTTTTTCTGGGCCTATGTTGCTTATTAATATCTATATATAATAGCAAACTTTTTTTGGGTGATTGATGATGTCATCATTTTTGTATAGGCCAAAACTATGAAAATTTATTTTTTTTATCAGCGCATATTTATATATATATATATATATATATATATATATATTAATATATACAAACCATAGAAATTGTATGTGTAGAAACAAATATACTTGAAAAATAGTAAGTTTATTCTTATCTTACATACCAATATAGTTTTGAACGTCAATAACACATTTTGTCAACAAATATAATTTAAAAAAAATTAAAACAAATCATAAATATCAAACATAAAAAGTAAAAATAACATTCGGTTATACGGGATAGAGATCTAGTATTATATCTAAAAATGTATCATATAAAAATGTGGACGGGAGATATGCTAGTACTAGTAAAATTGCTTACCTGTTTAATGTATTAATCAAGGTTTTACCTACTTATCATTGGCCCAATCCATCTCAGACCAAACCAGACCTCATGTAAATATTGACCTCACATATTTTGATTTTTAAAAACAAATGGGCATGTTTTTGTTTTAATTTTTTTTTGAAAATTTTAATCTTTATATTTAGTTTTTTTTGTAAAAGTATTAATTTATATTTAATACTAATTTAATTTGATAAAATTATCTCTTAAATAAATGAAATGCATAGACATAACATTTATCAATAGTATTTTTAGCAAAATGGAAATTTCAGATCTTTTTAACCAATAATAAACCGGCTGAGACCAATAAACCCAACCGAAAGACAACACATAAGCCCCCTGACATATTTCGGCTGCTGCTTGAACGGTGAGAACCACCGGTACCACCAGTACCACCGCCACCGTTTCCTTTTTCCGTGCTTTCACCATCACCGTCACCACCGTCACTAGGCAATCCTCCATCCCCTCCTGTTCCATTGCTATCATCGTCGCCGTTGCCAGGTAATCCTCCACCGCCTCCTATTCCGTAGTCACCATTGCTGCCACCGTCATCGTCAGGTAATTTTCTACCGCCTCTGCCACTACCACCTCCATTGCTGCCACCGCCACCACCACCACCACCGCCACCACCGCCACCACCGCCACCACCGCCGATAGGCAATCCTCCACCACCTGCAATAGGCAATCCTCCACCTGCGATAGGCAATCCTCCACCGCCGATAGGTAATCCTCCACCGCCGATAGGCAATCCTCCACCGCCGCCGCTGATAGGCAATCCACCACCGCCTCCTGTTTCGTTGCCATTGCCGCCGCCAGGCAATCCTCCACTGCCTTCTGTTCCGTTGCCATTGCCGCCCCCAGGCAATCCTCCACCGCTTGCTGTTCCATTGCCACCGTCGCCGCCACTGTTGTTGCCACCGCTGTTGCCACCACCGCCGCTGCCACTGTTGCGGTCCTCGTCGTCATCATCACCGCCTCCTACTTGAGGGATAATCCATCCAAACCAGTTAAACAATTTTCTACGGCGTCTTATTAGGGTGCCGCCATCTCCGGCACGCCAGACATGCAATCCTTCACCGCCTCCTATTCCGGTGCCATCGCCGCCGCCATACCATCCTACACCGCCTCTTATTCCGGTGCTTCCAACGCCGCCGCCGCCGCACCATCCTCCACTGCCTCCTTTTTTTGGAACTACAACTAATTCTTGACCCCTTCCTTCAGAACCAACAACATCTGGTTTTGCGGTTGTGAGAAGAAGATTCTCATAGTATGCATCAACAGAGGAATCCCTTGAATTAACAGAAAGAAAATTCTGCTGAAGATGAAAGATTAAGAGAATGTATAAAACCAACGATGTTCTTCTTAAACCCATTTTCGTTTTGTTTCTGTGTCAACTCACTTTCTTGTCTGATATATTTATATATAATTCTGTTTGGATTCTTAACTTGCATGAAAAAAAAGTGTCACTAGTGGTTGCCTGTTTGAAGTTTCTTACATGCAAATTAGGAAACAATTTCTTATATTTCTGTAAAAACTCTGCTCTAAGAAATTCTGGATAATGATGCTCTAACCTGTTTGGAAGTATCTAAAAAATAATATATACAAGTTTTTTGACTAAAATATATATATATATATATAAGATTTGAGATAATCTTAGCCTCTCTAAATTGGTATATGGCATTTTTCTTTGGTCAACTTTCTTAAACAGTCTTTTCAGTTTTTGTTTCCTAAACAGTTTTTAAAAGTCAAAATGACTTTCATTAGAAGTATAAATAACAATGATGTCTTCATTTAATTATATATAACCCAATGAGACTTGAAAATAGGGTTGGACACTGATCGAATATCTAGATTTCTAATTGTATTTATGATTTGTTTTGTATGTTACGAATATCTTATTTTCGATTTCCATTGCTTCGGAAAAATAGGAATATTCGAAAAAACTGATATTCATAAAATAAATAGATATTCGCGAATATTTATGAATAATTATGGATTTCATCTGTTTTGATTAATGCAAATAATTTTAAAATCCGATACAGCTTGTTTTGTGAAATATTTCTTTTGCATGACATAAAAATAAAAATTAAAAGAAGTAGTTATTTTATAAAAAAATAAACTTAATTAACAATTATAATAGCATAAAGCTTCAAAAAATTTATAATTATCATGATTTTACTATTTTTTTATGTAATACTTTTCTATAAGTAATAATGTGAATATTATTTGCCAAATCATATGTTAGAATCATAATTTTATACATTTAAAATTGTAAATATAATCAGGATATACATGTATATTGTTTGATCAAAGCATATATATGCTTCCAAATTTTTTAATATTTATGATTTTCTTAGATTCTAATATTTTTAGTATTTGATTTGATTTGAAAGTTTAAGTATATCCAGAATTTTCCTATCAAATTGAACGAGTAAAAGGAAAAAATGTCCACCCCTCCTTCACAAAGCACCTCGACAGCTGTTGTACCAGGATTTATACTGTCATCGGGGACTACACGAACTGTAGAAGGCTGAAAGTTCTTCCTATAAGCTCGCCAACTAGCAGCAATATCAAATGGTGAAACTCTGTCAGCATTGATGAACACTCGGAATTCAAGAATCACATCATCTTAAAAGAAAAAAGGTCAAACTCTCTCTGGCGCTTCTTCCAATGCACTCTCGCTGGGCAGATCCCGGCCGTCCTTCCGGTCTGAAACTGACGTCTCCCTCCTCCGGTGAAGTCCCCCCCGCCCTTCCTCCTGACCCCCCACCCGACCCCTTATCCCCTTTAGCTCCAGTTCACTTCCCTCCTCTCCCCCCCTCTGGTCCTAAACTTCCTAGATCCAGATCTACCTTCAAGCCTACCTCTTCCTCTCTTCAACCAAATCCCTCGCTAGAAACTGATTCCCTTCCTTTAATCAACTCAACTGGCTCTCTCGCAAACTTTTCCTCTCCTATTACTGATGTCTCTTCTGTGGAAACTGGTCCCCCTCTGGAGAATCTATCTACTGGACCCCTTTTGTATGACCTAACTGCTGGTCCCCTAACAGGGAACAAGACAAATCTTCCTCCAACGGAAACCACTATCCCTCAAACTCTCCCTCTTCCTACCCCCACTAACCTGGAGTACACTGTCCTAAACAACAAAAACAATTCTCCTCTCCTTTCCAACACAGCCCTCAACCGCCCGCTCAACCCAACTACCCCCCCCCCCTAAACCCTCTTCCTCCTATCCTACCCCTTCCCCCCCCCTGCTCATGCTAACGTACCCTCCGCACCTCCTACTCTTGCTGAAAAGCTTCAGAAAAAAGAAGACAAATCTCTCTCGCGGCTCGCTCCAGTCACTTTGTCCGCCACAGGAAGACCTCGAGTAGTCATCCCCGACTCGGTGTTCCAAACAGGTGCTGAGCTCCATAAGGATTTCATTGTGTGTTACTTTAATGGCAAAGCCCCCCCTTTTAACCACATACAGAGCGTTTTCAATCATATGTGGGGAAAGGGAAGGAGACTGAAGATACACAACAATCCTCTTACTAGAACAGCCATCGTCCGTATCCCAAGTGACTATCTTCGCCAGAAAATCCTAGACAAGTGTATCTGGTATGTGGGTGATTCAATGTTCCACACTGCACCGTGGTCCTCAGCGCATTCCTCCTCAACTCCTCCCCTGAAAGCAATAAAAATATGGGCTCATTTAACTGGCGTTCCTCTAGATTTGAGGCATCAGAAGGGCCTCAGCCTGGTGGCAGGTTTGGTGGGTGACCCAAAGGAAACGGATGACTTCACCTTAAACATGGTTAGCTTGACTCTATCCCATGTAAAGGTTGAAGTGGACCTCACTCAACCGCTGCCGTCTGTAGTGGAGTTTGAACGAGAGAGTGGTGAAGTAGTGGAAGTCCAGGTTACCTACCCGTGGACGCCTCCTACCTGTGCCCACTGCAAGGAGCTTGGTCACATCCTCAAGAACTGCCTCCACTATACCCCTCCTCCCCCTGTAAAAGTTTCTCCTGCAGAAGCAGACAAACAATCAGCTAAAACCCCTGCAAAGAGAAATGGAACTTCAAAACCATCTAGAGCAAAAAGTGTTCAAAAAGGGATTTATGTTCCTGTATCCTCTAAAGCCCAACTCTCCTCCTCTAACCTCCCAGCCCAGTCCTCCTCCTCCTCCCCTATGATTACTGACCCAACTGTCCAAACTCCCTCTTTAAATACCCTTCATTTTTCTTCCCCTATTCGCACCCTCAAACCCTCCCTCAAACGAGCTCGATCTTCTCCTTCCCTTTCTCCTCCCTCCACTGTAAATGATCCCCTCCCCCCCGTCTCTTCTAAAGACCCTACCATCCCTAACCCTTCTTCCCATCCATCTTCCCCATCAAAAGCCCTTTCCCCAAAAATTTCAACCTCTTGTTTCTCCTTAGGCCCTTTTCCTCCCCTCTTACCCGATCCCTCTCTTCATCCCCCCTCTTCTTTTTCAAACCCTTTTAACGCTTTAAATCTTTTGTCTGACAACTCAGGTTCCTCCCAAGTGGAGGACCAATTTTTACCCCCCCAATGAGTGTCAAACTATTTTTTTGGAACGTCCGTGGACTTAATCTCCCGGGCAAACATCGGACTTTTATTTCTTGGCTCAATAGTCAAAAACCCCTTTTTGGTGCCCTCTTAGAAACCCATATAAAAGAACTTAGCCTAGCCCAGTTAATGGATACCCTTTGTGTTGGATGGAAGTTTACCTCAAACCATGCATGTGATGAAGATGGGAGGATCATACTCATCTGGAAAGATCCCCTAAAAGTCCGCTTAATATCTCAGTCGAGACAAGCTATCACTTGTGAATTGACTCTCCCTCACCATCAGCCTTTCCTCTACACTGCTATATATGCTTCAAACCTTGTGGAGGAGCGCAATGATCTCTGGGTGGAGCTGCTGCAACTTCACTCCACTCTTAATCTTGATTCTACCCCCTGGATGATAGGAGGGGATTTTAACCAAATTCTCCAAGGAAGTGAGCACGTGGCGCCCTCTGAAAACATCAACTATGCCCAGATGTATCAGTTCCGTGATTGTCTTCTTCAGATCGGCCAGTATGACTTGCGCTACTCAGGACCCCACCTGACATGGACAAACAAGCAAGATATCTCCCCTGTTGCAAAGAAATTAGATCGTCAGCTCATTAACTTGCCTATTACCTCAACTTTTCCAGACGCTACTGCAACCTTCCTACCCCCCCTTTTCTCAGATCACTGTCCCTGCCTAGTTGACCTTGCCTTCCAACTTCCTAGAGCCGGTACCTATCCTTTTCGTTTCCCTAACTACCTAACCAAACACCCGAACTTCACCGAGGTTGTTGCGGATGCTTGGTTTCAGACTGGAAGTATGGCTACGACTCTCACAGACTTGTGTTGGAAGCTTAAGTGCATTAAAAATACTCTAAAATCTCTAAATCGTGAAAATTATTCAAATATTCAAGAGAGAGTTGCTGAAGCTAACCGTTTGCTTCAAATTGCGCAGGTACAAGCTTTAGATGATCCTTCTACTGACCTTTTTCTCCAGGAAAAAATCCTACATGAGCGTTGGAACTTCCTGCGTCAATTGGAGGAGAGCTACTTTAGACAAAAATCTCGTATCAACTGGCTAAGTGAAGGGGATCTGAACACAACTTACTTTCATCGTGTGTGTATGGCTCGTGCGTGCTACAATGCTATCAGGTCTATCATGCTTGATTCGGGTGTGCTTCTAACTGATCCAATCGAGATGAGTATGTATGCGGTGGCTCATTTTAAATCTGTGCTGGGACCTGACCGTTTACAGAAACCTTCTGTTGCCTCCACGCCGGACTGGTTCCTAAATTTGTGCCGTTTCTCCACTACTGCTCAGCAATGCCAACAGATGATCACTATTCCTTCAAGAGAGGAAATTACCAAGCTCTTCTTCAAACTGAACCCTAATAAGGCACCGGGCCCAGATGGTTTAACCTCTGGATTCTACAGGGCCTCGTGGTCTTTTCTTGGCGATGAAGTAGTTCAATCCGTGCTTCACTTCTTCTCCACTTCTTTCCTCCCAGCTACCACGAATTCTACAATCCTGGCACTTGTCCCTAAGTTTCCTGGAGCTTCAAAGATTGTTGACTACAGGCCTATCTCTTGTCTCAACACCATCTACAAGGTGATATCTAGACTTTTGGTAAGGCGCCTCAAACCGATTCTTGGAGACCTGATCCTGCCAAGCCAAACAGCTTTTATCAAGGATCGCTTACTACTGGAAAACACTGTCCTAGCAAGTGAGCTGGTACAGGGTTATCACAAAAATAAAGGAAAGAAAAGGATTACACTGAAGGTTGATATAGCCAAGGCTTTTGATACCCTCTCTTGGGATTTTCTTCTCTCCTGCCTGGAAGGACTTCAGCTCCCAGCTCTCTTCATACGTTGGCTAAAAGCATGTGTCTGCACAACCAGTTTCATGTTAGGGTATAATGGTACTGTCAATGGTTACTTTAAAGGGCGTCGAGGTTTGAGGCAAGGAGATCCTCTCTCCCCTTACCTTTTCGTCATCGCTATGAACTGTCTATCTCACATGCTCAATAAGCTTGCTTCGGAAGGAGGAATGGACTATCACCCGAATTGTAATAAGATAAAGCTCACGCATCTCTCCTTCGCTGATGATCTGCTCATCTTCATTGAAGGATCTATTGAGTCGGTCCAAGCTGTCCTCCATACACTACATGAGTTTGAAAAAAGGTCAGGGCTTGCAGTCAGTTTCCAAAAGACATCTTTTTATGCATCGGGTTTGTCGGAGGCAGAAATTGATGCAATTCAAGTTTCTACGGGCATGAAGTGTGGAGTATTACCTGTCAAGTACCTTGGAGTCCCCCTCTGCACCAAGAAACTCACCATGGCGAACTGTGAACCCCTACTGCAGCAGGTGAAAGCGCGCTTCTCCTCCTGGTCGGTAAAAGCTCTATCTTTTGCAGGAAGGCTGCTTCTAATCAAGACAGTGATAGCGGGTATAAACAACTTCTGGTGCTCCTCTTTTATCCTCCCAAAGGCCTGTGTGCACAAGATAAATTTAATGTGTGGTTTATTTCTTTGGACTGGAACGAGTGAGGGACACCACTCTGCAAGAGTAGCTTGGGAAACGGTTACACTTACCAAGGAACAGGGAGGTTTAGGAGTAAAGGACCTCATCGTCTGGAATACTGCGTGCTCCCTAAGGCTCATTTGGATCTTATTCTTCCGGCCGGCATCGGTATGGAGCTCCTACTTCAAAGAAGTTATTTTAAAAGGAGATCTTAGCCACTTTTGGAAAATCAAGCCATCAACTACTCACTCATGGCTGGTAAACAAACTAATTAAGACTAGAGATCTCTGCTTCCCTCTTATTAAAAGAAGAATAGGTAATGGACTTACTACAAGTTTCTGGTATGATAATTGGAGCCCATTTGGTTGCCTCAATTCCTTTCTCGGTGGGAATGTGTCTCGGTGGGGGATCCCTCGAACGGCTACCCTAGCATCACTACATTCAGGGACGGGATGGTCGCTTCCTCCTGCACGCACAGAGGAGTTCATGTCTGTTCAAGTTCATCTAACTACTGTCTCATTAACCCAATGTCAAGACAGTTACGAATGGGAAGTTCAGGGAAGAATTTATGAAAACTACTCGACTGGAGCGGTCTATACATACCTAAAGGGTGATGTTCCGACGGTTCCTTGGTATCCGATTGTGTGGTGTTCTTATGGTGTGCCTCGACACAGTTTCCTCACTTGGCTGGTTCTACTAAATCGTTGTCCCACCCGTGACAGACTCTTGAACTGGGGAGTTCAAGTCGATCCTCACTGCCTTCTCTGCAACTCTTCTCTCGAATCTCGCGATCATCTTTTCTTCGACTGTGGGTATAGCTTTGAGGTTTGGAAGCTGATGGCGCTCAGATGTGATCTCCGTGCAAGAAGTGGTTGGACAGAAACAATAGATCAGCTGCTTCAGGTGCGGGGTGGAAGAACTAAGAGGCGGCTGCAACTCATTGTGTGGCAGGCGGTGATCTACTCCTTGTGGAAAGAGAGAAACATGAGACTTCATCAGCAGCGATTCACTACGGTTCCCGTGATGATCCGACTTCTTGATAGGCAGATTAGAAATCAAATCCAAAGCTTCAGGGAATTACGGTCTCGTCAAGCCTCTCAATTGATGCAGCTCTGGTTCTCGACGGAGTGATTCTTTGGGTGGCTGATCGTCGATCCTTCCTCCCTCTACCGTTCCTTCAACTTCCTTCCAAACTCTTCTATTTTCTCTGGGCTATGGGCTGGGCTATGGGCTTAAGTTCTATAATATGTGTATTCTATTGGGTTACTGGGCTAGGCCTAAAAACAACTAAAGTCTAGGGGCTTGTAAACTTTTTATTTTTTCTGCTATTTTAAATTGAAAGCCTGTTACAAAAAAAAAAAAAGAATCACATCACCTTGCAACGAACCACCAGTAAGAAGCCTGTTTTCTCCTTCCTCCACTATGCAAGGCGTGTTTCTATACTTTGGCTTCAATAAAAACTTTAATTCCAAATTCTCTACATATGGAACAAATTATAAAAAACTACCTTAGATCGCGTAATCAAGTCCCCCAAATTGAGTAACCTCACATACAAAAAAAATACCGTGATCAGGAGGAACAACGAAGCTCAGCTCCGATATTGCCGCAGATTCACGAAGCAGCGGAAGCTATCAAGCAAAAGAAAAAAAGAAGAAGCAGAAACGCTATCAAATTTCGGAAGCAATCGCAGGAAGACGACGAACAAATTACAAAGTCAACCGATGCTCACAGCTTTAGAAGGATCCCAAGAGACGATCATAGGAACAGAGCGGTAGATGTGAGGAGTAAGCTCGCCTCGAACCTTAGAGTTCTTCATTTTCAGTGAAACGTAGAGCTGACCTCCTCCTCCGCCATTGGAACCATCGTCCTCTTCTTCTGTAATCTTCCATGCACCAGACCCAGCCCATCGCTGTTGTTTGATTCTTTTTTTCGTTTTCGGATTTGAATTTAGTGAGGAATCAAACAGATAAGATCGAGAGACTTGAGAGTCAGATGAGAAACAAAGCCGCTACGCTACGCGCAGCTTTTTATTCCTTTTTTGCCGGGAAAAATATTCGGTTGTTTGATAATGGTGGTAATTATTTTGATCGTATAGTCTACCTCTATTTTTTTTTTTGAGCAACAACCTCTACTTTCTTACATGTAGAATAATGGTGGTAATTATTTTGACACTCCGCATACGGCATACCAAACAGCAAACAACCAAAAGAAAATATAATATATTAAAGAAAATTAGCTCTTACACTACTAAAATTAGTTAAATTAGCTCTAATCCTACTAAATTAGTTAATGTTTTACCTAGAATAAAACATCTAAAAATTAATACCCTATAAATTAATAGTTTTTATAAACTAATAAATTTTGCTGTTCTCAATTTGTGTCAGTTCAAAATTTGACAAAAATTAATAAAATAATATCTTCAAAAACATTATATGTAAATATATAACTCATTAAAACTATAAATTAATAACTTATATGTATACATATTTTATATAACTAAAAACTATTATTTTATCATTTTTATATTCACAATGAAATTATTTTTATATTTTAGTAATATTTAATATATTTTTGATGAAATTTAAAAATATTACTAGAGTTTGACCCGCCTTTTCAAAGAGCGGACAAGATTTTTTTTATCATTAACCTATATATTGTCTTTCTCGTTTGTTAAATGTATGAGATTAGTTTAGTCAACAAATTTATCAATCCGTGTTTTTGTTCACCAATATATTTAAATATAATGTTTGGTTTTCGGTTTTGGTTTTATGTTGTTTTTCTTTTTGAATTTCGGTTTCAGTTTGATTATGTTTATTTTTAGTTCAAGAGATATATAAATCCTTCAGTTATTTATGAAATAACTTAATATATTTATACTTGTATTTACCCGACCCAGATCTATGAGATTAGTTTTTTTCAAAAATTTGTTTACAGAAAATTAGAAAATAAGATAATTCATTTATAAAACCCATCATTATTAATTTTATTTATAATTAAAAACTATATAGTATAGTAATTTTTTTTACTTTTAATATAGGTCAAAATATATTTTATTCAAACCGTATCATACTATATCAAATTATTTTTAATACTCAAATTTAAATATGTAATTATTTATTATTTTATATATCTTACTTTACTATTTTATTTTTATACGTTGAAGTATGTGGTAAAATTCATGAACATGTGTTATTATTTAATGTTATGATTTATAAAATATTTAATAAATGAATTAAGTTACTTTTTATTTATTAGTTGATGAATTAATTTAATTACAAGTATAAATATTATGGAAATATCATTTCTTATTCTTTAATAAAAGAATTAATATTCGTTAATAATTTATTTAATATTAATTACTAATTTTATTATTTAAAAATCAATATTTAAAAGAATTTATGTTTACATCTTAAAGAAAAATATATTAAAAGATATTTTTATAGTAAAATCTTAGAAAATGATACTTAACGGTATCTTTTTAGATATCTTATTTTGAAAATATTATTAAGTTAGTTGTAAGAGAAAAAAATGAGGTTAAATAAATTATGTTTTACAAATATTAAAATATTAATAGATATTTGTTAGATTAGAAAAACATTATATGATAATAACTAATTAAATTATTTTAGTTGGACTGTATGACTTTTTTGTTAGTCTAAAAAATAGTCGATAAAAAGTTTTTGTGTGTTTAATAATATTGATAGGTCGTTAAAAAAAAGGAAGAAGTGATCTCGATTCTTTTGGAACTAAAGAATGGTTACAAAATATAAATTGAAACGTGTATAGATAGTTAGTTTTTTAAGTAAGTCATATATTGATGCAGATGGACTCAACTTTTATTAATTGGTCATTGGTCATGTTGCTATTGTAATAGTATTGATACCTAAAACCATATTAAAGTTCTATGCAATATATATATATATATTATATACACTAAATAATATAATAAAATTAATATAATGCTAATTTTTTTTAAAAAATAATTAATATCTATATACTAAAATCAAATATTTTCAAATAACTATATGTTAAAATAAGAAAATCTAAATATTTTTTTTTGTAAACTAATATCTTTATAAATTAATAAAATTTATATTCCAATTATTAATTTATAGAGGTAATATTGGGCTCAATCAATCTCAGACCAAACCAGACCTGATGTCAAACATTAACCTCACAGATTTTGATTTTTAAACGACCAACCCTTTTAAACCAATAATAAACCGGCTAAGCCCAATAAACTCAGCCAACAGACAGTGAACACTCCCCCTCGAATGTTTCGGCTGCTGTTTGAACGGCGAAATCTACCAACACCATGACCACCAGTTTGCGTCCCAATCGGGATTAATGATCCAACGCCTCCTTTTCGCGTGCTTCCGCCGCCTCCGCCAGGCAAACCTCCACCGCCGCCAGGCAACTTTCCACCGCCGCCAGGCAACTTTCCGCCACCTCCTATCCCGTTTCCACCGCCGCCGCCGCCACCGCCGCCACCGCCACCCCGACGCCAGCCACGCCAGCCACGAAATACTCCACCACCACCAAACCAGCCACGCAATTCTCTACCGCCTCCTATTCCGGTGCCGCCACCGCCACGCCATCCTCCACTGCCTTCTATTCCGGTACTTCCACCGTCTCCGCCACAGCATCCTCCACCGCCTCCTTTTTTTATAACTACAGCTAATTCTTGACCCTTTCCTTCAAAACCAACAACATCTGGTGTTGTAGCTCTGAGAGGAAGACTCTTGTAGTACGCATCAATAGAGGAATGCCTTGAATTAACGGAAGGAAAATTGTGCTGAAGATGAAAGATTAAGAGAATGTATAAAACCAACAATGTTCTTCTGAAACCCATTTTCGTTTTGTTGGTGTGTCTCCTCAGTTGTTTTGTTTCTGCGTCTCCTCACTTTCTTGTCTGATATGCGATGTATATAATTCTGTTTGGATTCTTAACTTGCATGGAAAAAGCCGCGTCACTGATGTTTGCCAAGTATGGTTATAAAGAAGTTGCTCGGGAATATCTAAAAGATATTTCATTTATCCTATTTTTTTTTATTGAATCGTTCTCTTTATTTAACTAATAATAGATAATAAAAAAATTTTAAGCCAAGTCCAAACAAATAATATATACTAAGTGATTCTTCCGTCGCACGAAAATAAACATTAATTTAAAAATAATTAAATTATAATATTGATAAATATTTGCTTTATATTTTTTATACGTATGGAGTAATTTTATTATTTTTATGTTTGATAAATAAAAATTTGTATTAAGTATTTTATGTTCTCATATTATTTAGATATGTGATTTCAAATATAACATTTTGGATTATTTAGGTACTTCTTTGGTATGTTGAGTTGTATCCATTATTTTAATTTGATGATGATTTTTTGTTTAATTAGATTAAAATTGGATTATTAGTACCCGTTCATTTTATCCTTTTATATATTAAATATATTTTATAAATTTTGTATAGTTTGATATATTTTGTTTTGATAAAATAAAAGAATAAAAATAAACATAACTTGTAATACTTTGGTATACTGGCCTATATTGATTTAATCTTTCAAATTTGATTATATTTTTATTTATACTTTGGTATACTGGCCTATATTTTTATTAAAATGAATCATAATTGTTTGGTTATAATTAGACAAAAAGAATAATATTGTTAATTAGTTTTTGTTTAGTTTTTCCTTAGATTGATAAATATACTTACATATAATTTGATATATTTTTATTTTGGTAAAATATACAAGTCTATTTTTAAAAAGTGTAGGTATTTTTTAAATTTTTGTTTATGTTTTGCGAAAAACAATAAAAAAATTAGATAATCTATATAAATATCATTATTAATCAAATATTTGTATTTTATCAAATATTTATTTTATTATTTATGTGCTATTATATAAAAAAGGAAATTTAAGTTAAAAAGGCTAATTATAATTTTGATAAAAGGGAAAATAAAAACTATCAATAATCGTATTCACGTATAACTTTTAGTTCATTAAGATTATCTATTTAATTAATTAATTTTTGTTAAACATGTGATATTAGATGATGAGTTTATATATGTTTTTTAAATCATTTTCTTATTAATATTTTGAAGAAATATTCACAATAAAAAATATCATCTTATATAAAGCATGTCTAAATTACTTTAATTTTTAAATTTATTTTTTAATTGGTATTATATATATATATATATATATATATCGGTAAACATATTTTAAAATTTCTTAAAATTATTTTTAATTTTATGATTTTGGGGGAAATATAAAGGTAATAAAATTGAAACTCGTTCACATATGTACCTTATATTTTGTAAATATTCTTTTTTATTATTTATGTGCTTTGCAAAAAGATAAATTTAATGAAATTATTTATTTAAATTTTATCAAGAAAAAAAAGAAAATAGAAGTAGATGATATTAATGGAAATCATATATAATATTGTTAATTCATTAATGATATCATTGTAATCAACCATCGTGAGAGTTAACGTGATCGCGACACATAGAAAACAGACTTCTCAAATAATATTATAAAGATAAGATCTATTTGACTGAAAATATATAAATAAGATTTTGAGATGACCTTAGCCTCTCTAAATTGGTATATGCCATTTTTTCTTGGTCAACTTTCTTAAATAGTCTTCTTTTGTTTTTGTCTTCTAAACAGTTTTGGAAAGTCAAAATGACTTTCATTATAAGCATAAATAACAATGATTTCTTCATTTATATTTTTACTTAATTATTTATTAAATATATAAAAGATAAATGTTAATTAATTATTATTATATATATATATATATATATATAAACTGAAATATTAAAATTTCGGTTTATATCATAGAGTAGGTTAATGTTTATTAATTATTATTAATATCATGATATATATATATATATATATATATATTAAAGTATTTCTTTTTTCTAACAAGAATTACAGAAACTGGCTATAATATATTTAATATCTACTTATGAATTACATTTCTTAAATATTATGATAAGTATATATATATATATATATATATATATATATCGTAAAATATAATAAAATATTTATATATATTTAAAAATATTTCTTGAATATTATCGTAAGAAATATCTTACGATTAAATATTATGATTCATAGTTAATATCTACTTATGAATCAAAAATATTTATATATATATATATATTTAAAATAATAGTATATATATATCGTAAAATAGGTTAATGTTTATTAATTATTTTTATACCTACAGCTTCCCCCAATTCAACTAGGTATCATGATAATTATGTGTGTATATTAAAATAAAGTTTTAAATAATGATCTTTCACATAAGAAAAAAAATTGTGAAAATATAAATTTCTGATTTTCCACATATAAAATTTAATTTTTAATAATATTTTGATAAAAAAAATAATGTTATATTCTCTGCAGAAACATATGCATTTTAATATAATTTTAAAAGTTATTATAATATTTGTTAATTTTAAATAAGAAAGACATTAGTTTATAATAAAAATAAAAATATATATTCAAGCTGTTTCAAATATATTGAAATATTTAGATTAATCTCGAAAAATATAGCTTACAAATGTACACGCTGATGAAATTCAGGGGGCGTAGGCGTATGTAACCTAACAAATTTAGTTGGGTTTATATAGTAAGAATTACACACTATTTTCAAATTCCTCCTAATTCCACGCATTATAAGTATTCTAACTTATTATCCTTTAACATAGCTATGTTAGAGGGTTAAACGATCCGCTAACCCACGATTCATTTTTTGACTCAAAATTTGGACCTGCATGACCCGGAAAGAAAAATTAGATATCCACATCTGCTCAGCTCAGATTTGCGGGTACTCCGCCAGGCCTATATATAATATGTTTTCTAAATATAATATAAATAATATATCTATAATAAAATTTTCTATATCTTTTTAATTTTTGATGATTTTGTTTTGAAAATTACACCATTATTTTTTTTCTTTTGAAAAATGCACTTCTTTATATATGAAGTTACTGAACTATCCACTCTTTATAAGTAATATCATAATTTATTAATATTTAAAATAACAATCTCAACAAGAATAAATTTACTTTTGTAAAACAAATCTCTATAATATCCACACAATATATTTTAAATATATCTGAATATATTTTTTTTTAGAAAAAGAAGAACAAGGTAACGTCGTCTCATCTTCTTCGTGATATTTTAGCTTTTTTCTTCTTTTTTTTTTGAACATAGCTTTTTTCTTCTTCTCATCAGAAGTTGGTTAATTTTCTTTGTGCAACTATATTTCGCAAATTCTATTTTTCCATTATTGCAAACATCGTGTATTTCTCTTCAAAAGATAATTTTGATCTGTGTACGTTTCGTCCTTTTTTTGCTATATTCTGGTGCAATCTGTGTAGCTTTATCATCCTGATATTTAAGGTTCTCCTAGGTCTAGAAAGTTAGAATCTGGTTTTGATTGTTCGGTTTGGTTTGGACCTTAAGTAACCAAAATGTGTCTTGCTTATAAAAAGAAAACTGTAGTTCTGGGATAATGTAAAGACTTTGGTTTGGTTTTGGAAAAGCTAGCAGTAACGAAGGTTATGTGGATTTGTTTTAGTTATAAAACATAAAGAGTTATAATATTATTAAATATAAAAGATTTATAAGTTAAAAAACATAACAATTATAGATTAGTAATATAATTATTAATTTTGAAGTATATTATAATAATTATTGAGATATATAATCTGGATATAAATGTCTTTTCACATTTAGTAAAGTGTAATTTTCAAAAAAAATAAAAAGAAGATGTAATTTTCAAATTTTGAACTATTTCAAGAGTATTTTTCAAATTATCCCTTTTTTTAAACTCATTTTTTAAATATACTTTTACTTACAAAAAGAAAATTAAAAAATACGGATTATTTGTAATTCAAAATCCACCAAACCTGCATTGGACCCACATAAAAACCTTATAACCCGTATCCGTAGATTGTTTTTTCAAATCGTTCGATCCGCACTCGCCGCATGGCGGATCAATGGGGCTGGGCCCGCGAACTATGATTAAAATTCACAAGTATATCCTTCAATCATAAAAATTGAAACCCATATCCACACAAACAATGGTTTGACTTTCTTCTTTTTTGAGCAAAAGGTTTGACTTTCTTTAATGGTTTAGTACCTGAACAAATATCAATATAGTTGGAGTTGAGATATAATTTAAACCCTAACTAACGTGAGATCCAACTACAAACCGGCTTACCGTCCTAAAAAATCTTTGGCAAAACCAAACTAATAACCAAAATCAATTTTCTTTCCTACAAAATCTAAATCGAAAACTCCAAGACCTTATAAACAGAATGTGTTTGTTTAAATTTGTATCTTTAACATTAAACTAGATTTTGATATGTATTAAAACGCAGTTATGTAATTTTAAAACAGATAAATAAAATGATAAAATAATATAATAAAATAGTATCAATTTTTTTTTTGTGTTGGACAAGATATCCAAACCCTAATAACTTAACCAAACCCCATCGCAAAAAGCTCTACTGAATCTGAATTGAAACTGATAGGATATCCAAAAACTTTGTATATAAAGAAGCAGATTTCTTTTCTTTTGTCAGCAACTAAATACAAACTCATATAAATTTTTTATACAAAATAGTATCATTTTGAATACCCAAATATACTTGTAAAAATTATATATATAAATATATTTTAATTATTTCTAGATCAAATAATCTTAAAATATTAAACATACAAAAAATACTTAGAATTATCCAAATAAGTTGGAAGATATCTAACAGTAAATGTTCAAAACATACTAATAATACTCAAAACACTAAAAACATCCTTAATACATATTAGTATTCTATCCATAGCTAAGAATGACTAATTTCATGTTATTTTTAGTTTTTAGCATACAATATTCAAATTTATATGTTGCATATTTTCTGAATTAATTTATATAGCTTAAATGGATATCTGAACCTAGGCCGAACCTGCAAAGATCTGAATCTAATCCGGTCAAAATTTATAAATAGCTAAATAAGTCTTAAATATCTGACCTTGAAAATCTGAAACTCAAATTGACTCAAGCTTAATTTTAAACATGTGCCTAAAATCAAAATAAACTTGAATCAAACTTGAATGGGATACCTGAATGCTCATCATTAATTCTTTTTTTTTGATATTCTGAATCTGTAGTAAATTATCCAAAGGTTAAACAATATTATACTTTTGTCTAGTGGTAATCAAGATAAGTCTTATCAACATGTGTTCAAATATATAGACTTTCACACTATCAAAGGTGATAAATTAATAATTATATATATTTAGTCTTATATATGATGGGTATGATTTGTAAAAAGATATTTTAAATATTTTAATAGCAGTTAATTTATTTTTTTATAATGCACTAAATATAAATAGTGTTCCATGTTTGTTGGACCATTTGAATTTTAAGTGTTCATCTGTTAATATATGACATTTCTGGTATGGGCAATTGAGTGACATGAACAATTCTCTCACTAACTTCATTTCGTGTTTTTTCTGCAAATAAAAGTTGCTACGTTGAGATACAAATAAATACTGTGAAAAGGAAAACACAATCTTAATAAAAAGATCACATGAATACAGTGAAAAATCTGAAGACTTCCGGCTCTTGTCCATGAATGTAATGTACTCTTTCAGACAACCAACTTTTAAAATAATCTCTCTTATCACTCCCCCGACGATTTCGACTTTTAAAAAAAAAAGACCCAAAACGACTCAGCAAAACCCAAACCCCAAGCGATCCCCCGATCACTTGATATATGACTCGACAAAACATGCGCAGCGCAGACAGATAGATACTGCCAAGACAATGGAAGAAGACTCGAGACGGATGCATCAAAACACATCAGGCTTATATTACCTTGCTAGGATTAGGCAGTGTAAACTTTGACGCATCTTAAGTTGAGGGACCAGACTCTTCGGTTTTCTTTTCTTCATCAGCTTTCTCTGCTTCGCTTTTTTTCTTTTCGTCAGCTTCCACTTCAGTCTTCACTTTCTCCACAGTTTTCTCCTCTGTTTTTGTCTCTTCCACGGTCAGCTTCTCAAGAAGACCAGCTGCTTCAGAGGCATCTTTGCTCTCCTCTTTCTCTACTTCAGATTCAGAAACTTCATTGAATTTCTGCATAAATGATTTGCAGTCTGACAACGGAAAAAAAAAAGAATCTGATCAGCTCTGTACACAATTCATGGAATCAACAGCTTGAAAAATTATACACCCCAATACCGCCGAAACTTTTTTGAGTCATGGCATATCAAATTAGTTGCAAGCTTTACACATGCCTAACCATATCAAGATCGTTTCCTCATTCTAATATAATTTTAGCATAATCTAGGAGCCATAGGTAACTCCAGAACACAACAAGGCATGATTTGAAGGCACAATCAAATATCATACTCACTCTCAATAGAAGCAAATCGGATACAGAAAAGTTCATCCTTCAGCTCTCCATCAGCAAAGTCACGAGCGTGCCACACACAAGACTTTTCATTTCCAACATGTTCCTGAACAGACATGCCCTGTTTAACTGCACAAGATACAAAGACAAAAACTAAATTAAGTAACCATTTAACCCTAATTAAAAAAAGTAACCCTAAAACGAAATTTTTACCAAAGTGATTAGCACAGATCTTCAGAGTTTTCGATTGCCTCATAACGAGACGAATCTTGCCAGTATCCTTATGCTTCAATAGCTTAACAGTACCACCACCTCTCTCCTTCCACTGATTCGCTTCCTTATCGAACCGATACAACTTCGATTTCCTTTAAGATTCACAAACAAAATCTATCAATCAATACCATCGCTAAAACCCTAAGAAACTTCGATCAGATCTATATCACAGCTAATACACTTACAGATCGAGGACGGCGTCTTCGTCTTCTTCGCCGGTAGTAACGGCAACCTCCTCGAGCCTTACGATTGGAGCGACCTGAGCTCCGGTGTCCTCATCCTCGTTAGCTCCGGCCTCTTCCGCGTCTCTGTTCTCGTGCTCGGGTTCGTTGGTCGCCATAGTAATCTACGGGGTGAGATTTACTCGCGGGTTCGCTCGTTTGCTACGGTGCGGCGTATTGGGAGGGAAGAGAGAGTGAGAAGGTTAGAAGCGAAAAGATAAAAGACGTCTTATAATATTGGAGTTATAGCGCGTCGAATTGAAGCTAACAATGGGCCGGTTTTCTAATGACTAGTTATTAGGCCCATATAAGGTGGATAAATTATGAAGCCCGTATAAGCCCCTCTTAGTTGAGGTTTTTCAAAATCATATACAAATGGGGAAACACAATCCTTACTTTTTGGCAAGATATATTTTATGATTATCTTCTTTTTTGATATTCAAAAAAAAAAGATTATCTTCTTTTTTTGTCAACGATTATTCTATTTATTTTAATATTAAATTCTTCATCTATGAATAGTTCTTCGTTTATTCAACAATACACTGTTTTATTTGAAGAAAAGATTTCCATATATTTGTTCACAAATGCTAAAAGATTATCCTGTTTTTGATATAAATTGATTTAAGATTTTTTTTGATACAAACTAACGACCATTATATGTTCTGCTTTCACTACTACTCACTTTCAATAGTCAAGACCATATAACCTTTCTGCACAACAACGAAATATTTTCAATATTGAGAAGTTGGTTTTTTTGAGAAGTTGATTTGTTTTCCATGTTTTTTGTTTGACCAGACAGCCAGCAAATCGTATTATACGTTCATGTATCAAAGAGTGGCATTAAATGCTAAATGTTTTCCATTTGTAGTAAATGTCAATTAAAAACTACAATTAATAATTAAATTGTTTGCATAAAATTAACTAGGGCTTACATATTTTAAAAGAGCACCAATGCCCAGATTCATTTGTTGTCTCGCACGGCTTCATTTGCAACCCTTTCCCTCATCTGTTGAGAAACTCAAATCTTTTTTTCTCTCGTATAGTTTTCGAAGTTCAAAACATATTCTCTTCATGTCTCTCCCTCAAAACCCCTTTACTTCATCAACAATATCTTCCATGAAGAAATCACCATCATCATCAACATCGTTAAAGAAAAGAGAATACCTTATGCAGATCGAAAACATAGACCGGATCAGCGATCTTCCGGACGATGTGTTGCTCAAAATACTAAAGAGAATGTCGACAAAGAAAGCGGTTCAGACATGTTTGTTGTCTAAACGTTGGGAAGGTGTTTGGAAGCAAATGCCTTATCTCTTCTTTGATACAAGAAAAACTCTCAAGGGGGAGGTGACTCTAGCTGAACATTCCAATTTCATTGCGCCGTTAATAACCAAGGTTCTTTCATTTTTCTATATTACTACTCATTAATTTACACAATAAGAAATAATAACGATGTTTCATGGAGTATATGAGTCACAATAACAAACTATGTCAACATATATTGATAATCCATTGGAGTATATGTTGTCCTTTCAATCCATTGGGTAAACAATTGATCAACTATACATATACAAAAAATATTATCAAAAAGACTAATCCAGCATGCAAATCTCTAGAAAGTGTCTTAGTTATTTTCAAGTTCCAAGGTATCTATATGAAAGAATTGGCTTTATTTAAAAATTATGTTTGTCTATATGTATAGCTATTTTTTAATCATTATGTTCTTTAATCTTTTCTCAAGGTTATAAACAATCACAATGGCAATTTGGAGCTCTGTAAAATCCAGCATTTTTCAAACCAAATTCATGATGGTACGCTCGAAACTTGGATCCGATCATTGATCCATGTGAAACGCACTAAATGTCTCGCACTTGAGAGAACTAATTGTGATCTTCGCGGTCGGAAAGCTCTTGTGCTCCACTTACCCCCAAACATATTTTCACACCCAACACTCACAACACTCCTCCTGTCTCGGTTCATATTTGACTCTGCACATGCCTTTAACAATTGCAAGAATCTCATAATTCTTAAACTTTACGAAGTCAATGTTCGAGTTGATGTGCTCAACACAGTCATTGCATCGTGTCCCTCCCTCAAGATTCTGGTACTAGAAGTCTTCTTGTACAGCCGAACTGGCTGTTTAAAGATTCATAACAACAACTTAAAGGTTTTGCATCTGGCTTGCACTACAATTAAGATTGAAGTGTCCGCAGCTCTTCTGGACATATTCTCTATTCACGATCTTAAAGTTGCGAGTGGGACTAAAATCATTCTTGACACCCCAAGATTACCTCAGTTTCGTCAAAGCTGGGGGAATGTAGACCAAGGTATGACTCAGGTCATCTACAATATCTCATGCGACGCTCAGGTACAAGCACATGAAAAATCGCATACATTATATATATATAAATGGTGGAATAATTAAAGTATTGGTTAACATTGTTAATTTACTAATTTGAATTGAAGGGGAATGAAAACATTGGGTATGAATTTGTGAGGAACATAGAAAATTACCCTGATATTGTGTATGCAACTTTGGCGGTGAATGTGGATATGATGAATCCAAAAGAGGTTTACATGCTAAAGGAAGTTTTAAATGCATGGGCTAGAGATTTGCAAGAACTCTTGATCTTCTTTAAGGTACATTCATTAGTGCATCAATTCTAATTAGATAAAGTTGATCAGTTTTCTCTCTTTTGTCATTTTTCTTTTAAAATATGATACATATTTATATATGTGTGTGTGTGTTCTTGTCTATGTAGCACAATGATGTTCACAAGGAAAAAGGTGATTCTTCTGTTGACGGAGTACAAAAAAAGTGGGGATATAGTTTCCTCGGTGTTGACTTATGTGTGAAACATGTGTGTATGTATGACTTCAATGGTTTGGATGAGGATCAATTTGCTTTAGCTGCAAGTTTTGTGATACAAGGGAAGATGATAGAAAGTTTGACGATCGAGACGTCTTTGCTTCCAGCGAACAAAAAGTTGGCAATAGATATTGCAGTGGCAAAATTGATGAAACTTCCAAAAGGTAACAAAAAGATTAAGATTGAATACATTTGATTGAATTTGGTTCAATCTAGTTATTGAGTCACTTGAACAAATCTAGACTTTCCGTTTATTTGAGTAAGATTACATGTTGACTCTATGTTATATTTGGGATTTGTCTCCTATTATTCTGAATATTGTGATTTGTTCCATTTAAGTTATATTGTGATCAATACTCTTTCAGAACAGTTACGTGTTTTCAAAAGGGATAAAAGTATTTTTCATTTATAGTATACGGCTGAATGTTGACAAGAACCAACATAATGTTAGAAAATTCATGTACGCCTTTGAGTGTTCTCTTTAAACTTAATCTGGCCCCTACGTTTGTTAGAAAAAGTTTAGGGTTATAACAGTGCAAATATGACATTTTAATAACGTAAGTGAAATACTTGTAGTATGTTCCTCCAGTAACTGGATTGGTGCCAATTGTTTACCATTTATGTATATATCGTTAGTTTCCATTTTTTGATATTTGGACCTTAACCCTAACATGAATGATGAATCAACGTATGTGTCTCTTTTCCCGTGAGAGAGTGTCCTCCATCTACTTATGAACCCCACAACAATTCTCACAATGTCTTTTACATTTAAAACTTTTTGGTAGCTCAGTCATATATCGGTTTACCACCTGATCATGCAATTGCATTCCAGGCGAAGAGAAAACTAAAAATAACCTGTTTAGGTTTCCCTCGCATATAATTCATGAGTTAAGCAATTCGATGACCGGGCAGCCGAGAGAAACCGAGTTCGTCTGAGCGAGTCAACCCCGAGATCTTCCCAAGCAGGTTTACCAGTGAGCATCTCGATGACCGTGAAGCCGAGATACCACACGTCGCTCTCCGGCCCTTGGTACTCTCCTCTGATCACCTCCGGAGCCATCCAAAGAGGACTTCCACGTGGCTTAATCTGAGCCGTACGTAGCCGCCGATCTGCTGAATTTTATCGCTGATCCAAAATCCGCTAGCTTGACTCCGGAGCTCCGGCTGATGATGAGCACGTTCCTCGCCTTGAACGTATCCTCGCGAGTGGACGTGGCGGAGTGCAGAGTGCGGAGACGAGACACGCCGTGTAACGCCGTAGAAGAGTCTCGTTGATCACGTTTTGAGCCACGTCACCTTGGGAGATACTCTAAGTGGAGGTTACGAAACGACGTCGTTCCTTCTTTCGAGACTCCCTCTCCGAGGAACCGTACTGTGTTAGGATGAGGCTCGAGCGAACGGAGAACGGAGATTTCGTTCTCTAGAGACTCTAGCTGAGCGGGAAGACACGTTGCGATATCTACGGACTTCACGGCAAAAACTTCGCCGTCTGTTTTGCTAATCGCCATGCTGACTTCGCCGAAACAACCTCTTCCGATGCACGTACCACGGACCCAAGAAGATGACATTGAAGAAGAAGTGTTTGGTGCTCTGTTTCTCCATGTGTGTCAACTTTTATATGTCTACCTTGCGAGACACGACGCTATTTATATGTGTGTTTTCGAAATTTTAAGACACAAAATGTGAACGTGAAATAAAGTTGCAATTATTATTTTTTTGCTGACATGGCCTTTCAATTTGCAAAATTTCACCTCCTTGCTAATTTCCCACGTAGTTATGTCATGTACAACACAAACTCTCATGTCTATCACTAACAATTTTTTCAAAAAATTCTACCATGTTCGATGGTCAGGTTTTGTATAATTATATATATAGAATAAAATCTTTTAAAAAATGGTCTATGCAAAATATTACCGATCGAATGACCAGTTCATTAGTTGTTTTGAAAACAAACATAGCAAGAAAACAGAAAATCAATACTATTAAAAAAAAAAAAATTATCTATTTGCAAGAAGTTTAGGGTGGACAATATTGTTTTGTACTATTATTATTTCTACGTATACTTAACTTAAATATTACTTCAACATATTATTCAATGTATATCTTATCCTAAAATAAAGGAACTAAATACCTAATCTATTATTATTTTCAATAATCAACTCAATCTATCTATCTATCTATCTATACTATTATTTGAGAAGTGATTTGGCTTATGTGTCAACTTCTCCATATTTTTAGTTTTTTTTTGCTTATTTGTCATGTTCTCCATGATTTTAGGCTTAATCAATGATTTTCATAAATATTTTTCAGATATTTTAATAACAAAAATATTTGAAAACTTGAAAATTACAATTTTTCACTATACCAATATTAAATATTGTCTTACTTATTCATTGAAGTTTTGATATATTTAGTGAATCATTCTTTATTTAACTGATTATAGATTAATATTATTAAATTATCTTTAAAAAATAATAAAACATGTTTGAAAAAAAAGAAGATAACCCCATATATTTATCTTGCGTTTATCTACAATTATTTTTTTAATTTTATATATGAATATAATAATAATATTTATTATTATACTAAAATATTAAAAATATTTTTACAAAATATAAAATAATTTTATATATTTTTTTTGTAAACGTATATATCAAGCCAAATACTTTTATAAACATATTAATTTATTAACGAGGTTTATAAGCTATAAAAATAAATTTGATTTATATTTTTTGTTAATGTGACTTTTTATTGTTTTAATTATTATTGCAGTTCAAAAATAACATTTTTTTTTGTTATTTAAGTTGAAGATTAATATTTCTTTATTTTATTGTAAATTGTTTTATGAGAATCATATTTAAAATTATTTTAAACATATAGTTCTAAAGGAATATTTTCAAAATATTATTTTTTATTTACAACATGTACCTTATATTATAAAATTAATTATGTTTACTTAAATTTTTTTCAAGAGTTTCACAAAGTTATGACTTTGTTTTAATCAAAGTTTCTGTAGAAGAATATTATATAAGAAAGTGTGATTCTATATTTTTAATAAGATATTTCCAAAATAATTTGTTTTAGTTATATTTAATAAATCTTGAAAGTTAAAGACCACTACTTGAAACTAAAAAAAATATTATTTAAAAATAAAGCAAATATCATTTTATAGAAAGTAGAAATTTCTATTTTAGAGTAAAAAAATATCGATTGTTTATAGTTTATTTTTCTCTATTATAGCATTTAGAAATTAAAATAACAATAGATATGAAATGTTTTTTATCTTATACATTACATATTAATGTTTTGTTTGTCAATATGATTTTTTTGCGTGTTTATTCAGCTATTATGGGAGGTATTTTAAAATATAATTGAAATCAATATTTTAATTAACAATGATTCATATAATATGTAAAGTTTGGTTGGTTTAACATTAATGTGTGTTTTGCTTTATTTTGAGATTTTAATAACTTCAAAATTTTGGCTTGAAAACATCAATTTTTATTAACAATTATGTATTTGTTTATTTAAGTAGATAAAAGTTTTTAAATTAATATAATAAAATTGATTAAAGATAACAATATATCTTGAAAGAAATATTTTTTTGATATTTAACTAATAATAAATTTACCAATAAATCTCTATAGAAGAATTATGCCCGCAAATGCATATAATTATTTAAATATCTATAAAACTTTAATAGATTATTATGATGATGATATGTTTTACATGTGTGATAACAAAAATTATATTTTTTGATTAATTTAATATTTGAAACTAATTAAATAATTAAGATTGATTTTTTTTTTAGAATGTTAAAATTTGAATTAGTTAGATATATATTAGCATGCACAAGTGTGCAGACCACCACCTAGTTTATATTAAAATGTAAGGATAAGATTAATATGTCAACCTTTTTGTAGACGTTCGTGGTAATGACTCATTAGGTAATAGAGATTAGAGAAACATAACAATTGTCATCGCATCATTTTCTTAATGAATGCAGCGCAGAAACAACAATATATATATATATCACCTTCTTTACTAGAAAATATATTGATCTACTGGATCCTCAGTGTTATAGCTCTTCCATCCAACAAAGACCTCGAGAACAATAAACCAATATACAATATACTGAAAAATAAATCTAAGTATCTAACTATACATATGCACGAAACCAATATAATTAATTTCATGATACAAAGTTTAATTTGAGATTTTGCATTAACCGGTTCCCGAGATCTAATATTTATAAACCTCAATAACAATATAATCTCCGCAATATATGCTGAAACATTTTTTTTAAATTAATTTTTCTTTTTCAAATTTTGATGTTGTAAAATATTATTTTTGTCAATATACTAATCTTAAATATTTTATTTTGGATATATAGAAACTTGGAAAGGATTTAGACATAATTTTCCTTATTCATACTAATTCAAACCAATTTATAAATTTATTAACTTTAGTTAATAATATTATGTAAAGTTTATATTAAAAACTTTTTAGATATAAGTAAAATTAATATGGGGCAGGTTATGTAAAGGAATTATCATATTATTAACTAAAGTTAATAAATTTGAATTTAATTATTTAATTTAAACAATTTTTTTTTTCATTAAAGGATTTGTTTATCATATTATGTAAAGGAATTATCATATTATTAACTTATATTCATGCAAATCTTAATTTAATTATTTAATTTAGAGATTTTTTTTGTAAAAATACATATGTATAAAATTACTGATTTTCAGTAAATAAATTTTGAATAAAAATTAATCTCACGCTTTTATATCACAGATCAAAATCTAATCAATACTATTAAAATATATCTTTACATTAACATAAATCGATGCAAACGTAAATCATTAAATAAAATTTAACTAAATAAATGAATAATCAATTATATTTTGTTCGCAAATGTAAATCATTAAATTGTAATGGACGTATATTGATTGCTGATGCTCAAATATTATTTTTTAAAATAAGTATCCTCTCAAATATTGATCCATTAAGCTTACAACAAGATGAAAACTAACTTTACTAAAATATATATAGTTAACTTTTATAAAATTGGAGTTTCATTTTCATAATATCCATCTTTCGTCTAAACATTCATGAAAATTAATTTGACTAAAATATATATATATAGCTAACTTTTATAAAGTTGGAGTTTCACATTCATTATATCCATCTTTCGTCTAAACATTCATGAATATAAATTACAATAGTCTAAATACAACAATATAAGACAAATTGGATTCATATCAGATCATCTATCCGTTCAACAGGTAGTTGATTCCCGAGTTTTAATGGTTTTCA
This sequence comes from Hirschfeldia incana, assembly GCA_026261945.1. NCBI lineage: Eukaryota > Viridiplantae > Streptophyta > Magnoliopsida > Brassicales > Brassicaceae > Hirschfeldia > Hirschfeldia incana. The sequence continues at coordinate 1,418,728 of JABCMI010000028.1, read as the reverse complement.
CGGGTTTTATAAGATCTTTAAATAACATATTTTTTTGCCAAAACCAGATTACATATGCGGCCATCGTGTTTTTCAGTTTAACCACGGGTTCGGTCAAGTTTCAAAAAATCAAATACAACATTTCATTTATAATATTTAAATGTAAATACACAATCAAAACACACAAATTTATATGAAATAATTTTAGTTTGTTTCAAAATTATTGTGCGCTTTGAAAGCGCGAATCAAACTCTAGTATAATTTAAAATTTATGGGAAAGTTTGCATGGCACTACGGACACTTGGAGAAGTTATCGGGATATTTGCAAGAATCAATGCACTTGCCATTTCTCCTTAGTCCTTATCTATCCAGAATCAAGTTGCAGTTCGATCTTTGTCTCTTGATTTTTTTTACTCTCGCAAAAGATGTATTACTGTTGCACTCTTCCCGCAATCATTTTTGTTTTTATAACTTCAACATTTTAAAATACTATGTAGAGTTATTAGACAAATGACAGGATCACGTTGATCCAATCACTCAGACAAATCATGGAGAAGACAAGCGAGCAGTTAAAACGTGCCGATAGATTTGGAATGCTTGATATCTTTTCACATTTTTGGTTTGTGCAATTTTTTGACTCTTTACATGATCAGACGTGGAATATACGGTAGCCGACGTACAAATCATTAGCACACGAGGTTAATTGGAGTTATAGCACGTCGAATTAAAGCTAACAATGGGCTGATTTCTGATGAATAACTATTGGACCCATATAAGGTGAATAAATTATGAGGCCCACATAAACTCCTCTAGAGGCTTTTCAAAATATATACAAATGAGGAAACACAATCTTTGTTTTGGCAAGATATTTTTTGACTATCAGAAAATAACTATCTTCTTTTTTTTTGTCAACAACTGCTATATTTATTTTAATTTTAAATTCTTCATCAATGAATTTTTTCGCAATTCTTCGTCTATTAAAGAATTTAAATAATTTATCTCGAATACTGAAATCTCTAGATTTAATTTTAAAACGTTATAATAATACTCATGTTTTATTTGAAGAAAAGACTTCCATAGATTTGCTCCGAAGCTATTGTCAAAACTTACTGAATGTTAAAAGATTATCCTTTTTTGATATATTTGATTTTAATATTTTTTTGATACAAAATAGCGATAAAAATATAACTTTTCTGCATGACAAAAAAAGATATTTTCAATATTGGAAAGCCGGTTTGTTTTCCATGTTTTTTGTATGACAAAACAACAAATCTTATTATGTAAGTCCATGTATCAGGAATGTATCAAATGTTGGATTTTTTTCCATTTGTAGTAAATGTCAAATAAAACTACAAATAATAATTAAATTGTACGTATGCGTAAAATCAAACCAGGGTTAGCATTTTTTATAAGAAACCAGATTCATTTGCTGTCTCGATCTTTCCACCTCTTCATTTGCAACCATTTATCTCTTCTGTGGAGAACTTCACATCTCTTCTACCGTATAGTTTCCCAAGTTCAAGACGTCTTCTCATCATGTCTCTCCCTCAAAACCCCTTCACTTCATCAACAATTCCTTCTATGAAGAAATCACCATCATCATCATCTTTAGAGAAAAGAGACAACCCAATGCAGATCGAAAACATCGACTGGATCAGCAGCTTGCCAGACGATGTGTTGCTCAAAATACTAAAGAGCATGCCCACAGAACAAGCGGTTCAAACAAGTTTGTTGTCCAAACGTTGGGAAGGTGTTTGGAAGAAAATGCCTTATCTCTCCTTCGATATGAGAAATGCTCTTAAGGTGGAGTTGCCTCTAGCCGAACAATCCCATTTCATTGCCCAATTGATAAGCAAGGTTCTTTCATTTTCTATACTTCTACTCATTCATTTGCACGATAACAAATAATAACATGATATTTCTTGAAAAAATAATACATAAATACATAAGAAATTATTTCAATTTCAAAAATAGATCATCAATATATTTGAGTATGAGTACACATTGTAAATGTAGTGAGAAACAATAAAAAAATTGTGTAAACATATATGGTTGTATAATATGTTGTATCCTCCGATCCACTGGTTTAACAATTGATCGACTATAGATATACAACAAGTATTTTTCAGCTAGACTAATCAAATATATAAACCTCTAGAAATCATCTCAATTATTTTCTTTACAGTTTTAAGGCTATTTGATATTAAAGAATCGCTTTATTTACAAATTATATTGTTTATGTGTAGTTGTTTTTTAATCACTAATTTTCTCTTTTTTTTCAAGGTTATAAACAGTCACAGTGGCAATCTGGAGGACTGCAAAATCTTGCACTTGACACCCCAAACTCAAGATGGTACGCTCGAAACTTGGATCCGATCATTGATCCATGTGAAACACACTAAAAATCTCGGACTTGAGAGATTTCGTGTTTATCCTGGTGAGAGAGCTCGTGTGCTCCACTTACCCCCAAACATCTTTTCACATCCAACGCTAACATCACTCCTCCTGGCTCGATACAAATTTGAGTTTGCACATGCCTTCAACAATTGCAGTAACCTCAGGATTCTTAAACTTTATAGAATCAAAGTTGCAGTTGATGTCCTCAACACAGTCATTGCATCGTGCCCCTCCCTCAAGATGCTAGTACTAGAAATTATTTGGTGCAGCCAAACTGGATGTTTAAAGATTCATAACGACAACTTAAAGTTTGTGCATCTGACTTGCCCTGAAATTGATAACATTGAAGTGTCTGCAGCTCTTCTAGACATATTTTCTGTTCATGATATTGAACATGGGAGAAGGAGCAATATTGTTCTTGACGCCCCAAGATTAATTTTGTTTGGTCAAAGATTGTGGAACGTACATCAAAGTTTGCCTCACATAGCCTACAACATCTCATGTGACACTCAGGTACAAGCACACAAAATTGCATTTACATTTTACACACCCACATACACACATATATAATGCTGGATTAATTAGAATATTGTTTAATATGCTTAATTTGCTAATTTGAATCGAAGGGGAATGAAAACATTGGGCATGAATTTGTGATGAACATAGAAAACTACTTCATGGTTGCGTTTGCAACTATGGCCGTGAATGTGGATATAGTGAATCCAAAAGAAGTTTACCTGCTAAAAGAAATTTTAGATGCATGGGGTAGAGACTTGCAAATTCTCGAGATTCTCTTTAAGGTACATTCATCTTATGCATCAGTTCTTATCAGATAAAGTTGATCAGTTTTGCTCTCGTTTATCAGTTTTCTTATAAAATCTGATACATGTTTATACATGTGTGTTCTTGTACATGTAGGATAACGGTATTGACAAGAAAGAAGGTGAGTCTTCTATCGACGGAATACAAAATAAGTGGGGGAATTGCTTTATCGGTGTTGATTCCCGTGTGAGAGGTGTGTGTCTGTATAACTTCAATGGTTTGGATGAGGATGAATTTTCTTTAGCTGCAAGTTTTGTGATACATGGGAAGATGATGAAAATGTTGATGATCGAGACGTCTTCGCTTCCAACAAGCAAAAAGTTGGCAGTCGATATTGCAGTGGAAAAATTGATGAAACTTCCAAAAGGTAACAACAATCTTATTATTTCATACATTTGATTGAATTTGGTTCAATCTAGCTAGTTATTGAGTCACTTGAACAAATCCAAAATTTCATTTTATTTGAGTAAAGTATTGTATGGTTTAAACATTCAAGTACTGTGTTTGGTGATTTTATGTTATTAATATTTGGGATTTGTCTTGTATTGATATGAATATTATGATTTGTTTCATTGAGATATTTTATCGTGATCATTACTTTTTAGAACAATTAACGTATTTTCAATTGGGAAAAAGTATTTTCATTTATATATAATGCTGAGTGCTGACAATAACCAATATAACATTAGAAAATTTATGTAAATTTTTGAGTTTAAAAAAAAACTTAATTTGGCCACTGCTTCGAATTTTATTTGTTAGAAACAGTTTAGAGTTATAACAATACAAATATGATATCTCCAAAAACGTACATGAAATAATTGTAGTATGTCCCTCCATTAACTAGGTTGGTGCAGCAATTGTTTACCGTTTTAGTATATAGCTAGTTTCCATTTTTTGATAGTTAGATCTCAAAACCCTAACATGAATCAATGTATCTTCCCTTCATAAGCACAAAACATAAGTCTCCCCCCCCCCCCTGGTGAGTGTCCTCCATGTGCGCTTACGAACCCACAATAGTTCTGACAGTGTTTTTTACATTTAAAACTTTTTGGTAGCTCAATCATATTGGTTTAATTACCACCTAATCATGCAGTTGCATTAGAGACAAAGAGAAAACTAAAATAATATGCTTAGGTTTCCCTCCCATAATTTATGTGTTAGTTAAGTAATCAAAAATTTAAATATTTGGAGCAGAATCTACAGAGCCTAGTCTCAAGTAGAATGTAGCCATGAGTAATTTATCAAGAAGGGACAACAGATATTTGGAGTAGAATATTCACTTAATTAACATGTTCTCAGATAACTCACTTTCATCTCACCCCGATAAATGATAGTTTCGTTGGATCAGAAACACATGTGCAAACTAAGACCATCCGCAGCAATGAAAATGTGATGGGGGTCTTAATTTTACTTTTTTATTATTTTTTTTAAACTTTTTCGTTTGATTTTTTTAGAAAAAAAAATAATAATCGTCCAATCGTGGACCGCCACATGACGTGGAACTCACAAAACAGTAAAGAACTGGGTTCATCGCAGAGAGTCTGCACGAGCCGGGTTCAGCGAAATTTGACTATTTTAATATTTTTTTTGGTTGGAAAACATGCGAACTTTAGTGATGAACCTCTAATGTTGGTGCCCTAACAAACAAACAAAAAGCTGAGGCTTGCATTAAAAGACAACATTTCCTTGTTATGATCATACTGATAACAAGTCATGATATTAGCTTCGGTGGATACACATGTAATTTTAGAATAAACCATATGTTTCATTAATAAAAGTAAAATCATCACTACTTCATATGGCACCTCCGCCACCGTGTCCTGTTTTCCCGGTGGTCTATTGGGATACACAGTATTAACGTCAATCCTCGCCGACTCATCAGCCACGTCATCGTACGGATTCAACGAAGTGTTATATTCCGAGTATTCTATGGTTACCCCTTCCTCTTCCGAAGGGTGATGACTTCTAACATCCACCCAACCATCCGATTCCCAGTTTGCCCCTCTGGTCGTCGATATTTTACAGATCCTTGCCATCGCCGTAATTTTGAGTTCTGATCTCCACTCGCTTCTCTCCACTTCCTCCTCTTCTTCATCCGAGTTAACCCAGTCAAGTACATAACGCGGAGATGACTCAGTGTGAGACGAGTCGTGTGACTGAGACAGAAACGGATGCTGCAAAAGCTGATCGCAACTCCATCTCTGACTCACGTCTCGCTTCAGACACTTGTCTAAAAAGTCCCGTCCGGTTTCCGACAGCTTCATCACCGGGACAACCGGTACCTCGTCGGAGAAACCGATTCGACTCAACGAGTCAACCCCGAGATCTTCCCAAGCAGGTTTACCAGTGAGCATCTCGATGACCGTGCAGCCAAGAGACCACACGTCGCTCTCCGGCCCTTGGTACTCTCCTCTGATCACCTCCGGAGCCATCCACAGAGGACTTCCACGTGGCGTAATCTTACCCGTAGCCATCCGTTTGCTGACTCTGATCGCTGAGCCGAAATCCGCTAGCTTGACTCCGGAGCTCCGGCTGCTGACGAGCACGTTCCTCGCCTTGACGTCGCAGTGAACGTATCCTCGCGAGTGGACGTGGCGGAGAGCAGAGACGAGACACGCCGTGTAACGCCGTAGAAGAGTCTCGTCGATCACGTTTTGAGCCACGTCACCTTCGGGGGTATACTCTAAGTGGAGGTTACGAAACGACGCCGTTCCTTCTCTCGAAACCCCGTCGGCGAGGAACCGCACTATGTGAGGGTGAGGCTCGAGCGAGCGGAGAACGGAGATTTCGTTCTCTAGAGACTCTAGCTGAGCGGGAAGACACGTGGCGAGATCCACTGACTTCACGGCGAAAAGTACTTCGCCGTCTGTTTTGCTGACCGCTGTGCTGACTGCACCGAAACAGCCTCTTCCGATGCACGTACCACGGACCCAAGAAGATGACATTGAAGAAGAAGATGTGTTTTTGATGTTCTGTTTCTCCATGTGTGCCACAACGTTTATATGTCCTCCCTACGAAACACGAAGCTATTTATATGTGTGTTTTTCGAAACTGTCAAATAAAAATTGTGAACGTGAAATAAAGTTGCAATTGTTTTTTTTCTTCTGTTGCTGACATGGACAATTGTCCTTTCGATTTGCAAAATCTCATCTTTTTACTAATTTCCCACGTGGATATGTCATGTACAACCCAAACTCTCGTGTTTATCACTAACATTTTTTTCACAAATTCTACCATGTTCGATGGTCAGGTTTTGTTTGGATTCTTAACGATTATTATATAGATGGAATAAAATCTGAAATTGTAATCTATATAAAATGTTACTTTGATCGAATGACTAGCTCATTAGTTGTTTTGAAACACATAAAAGATCATTTAAAATTTGGACGAAAAGGTTGCATGGCACTACGGACACTTGGTGAAGTTATCGGCATATTTGTGAGAATCAATGCACTTGCCAATGCTCCTCAGTCCTTATCCAACGAGATTCAAGTTGCGTTTGGTATTTGTCTTGATTTTTCTACTCCCGCGAAAGATATATTTACTGTCGCACTCTTCACGCAATCGTTTTTATTTTTATAACTTCAACATTTTAAAATACTAAGTAGAGTTATTAGACAAATATATGACAGGATCACGTTGATCCAATTACTCGGACAAATCGTGGGGAAGACAAATGAGTAGTTAAAACGTGACGATAGATTTGGAACGCTTGATATCTTTCCACATTTTTGGTTTGTGCAATTATTTCGACTCTTTACATGATCAGACATGGAATATACGGTAGCCGACGTACAAATCATTAGCAAAGGATTCATGAATCTAAACCATGTATAGCCAATCATTAGGCAAATACATAAATATAATTATTTTCGTCACGGTGCACAGTAACATGATATGAATGCAAAGTACAGGATATCAGGATTAATATTCTGAATGGTCAAAAGGGGGAAGAGGTTGCCGAAAGGGAATGGATTTAAGACGGTGGTCCATTGTGGCATGCAACCATTGGTTGATGATCTCCAGTTGTTTGAACACAGATATTGGGAATTGACGTGCTTGATCAGGCTCCACGCATAGTGAAAGTATTACTAAATTATTTGTCGTTGGGATCATCAAGCACAAGAACTTACTCTAAAACGTTATCCAAAGATATCACGGAGATACCAAGTTGGATAGGAAGGTTGAAAAGGATAAAGACTGGTATTTTAAACTTTTAATTGAAGAGATGGCTGCTAAGAACACTTGAAAAGGGGCTATTTGAGATAACTTTGCAATATAAAATCCATTATATATATATGTGTGTGTGTTTACTGTTTTGAGAAATACCGTTTTTGTGACATTTAAAATAGGGCTACTAGCTGTCCAAAAAAGTAGGGCTATTTAAGATACCGTATATGGTTGATTATGTATATAGTCTTCCCGGTCTTTAAACTTGCGTACCCAAAAAAAAATCCACCGCAACAATTTATTTAATTTGTTTGCCTGGCAAATGTTTAGCTTTCCGAGAACGTGAAATGCCTATGTTAACGGTCCACCACTTGTTCAATATCCTCTTAGGAGTTAGGGCAGCTATTCCCTTATATATCTTTGTGCAAAAGCATTACTTGAAATGTCCAAACGATAAGATATTGTATGGAGATTTCGGGGGCCCGTACCATATTTTTTTTTTTTTGAACTTAGCTTTCGTATTGAAATTGCAGAAAAAAGAAAAATAACACAAGCCCAACAGCCACGGTTTGTTTTCAGAGCAAAAGCCCAATTACATTGAAACACACATTAGAGATCAAATAGGCTTCATGGAGAAGCCCATGAGTAAGAAAAGAAGAACGAAGCCGCACACTTCGATCATCACGATGGAGGACAGTAACGGAGGAGGCAAGCGATTAGAGGGGTGGCACCTAGGAGAGCCACTGTTGCATCAGTCTTGAAGATCTTGTGGGGTTTGAGGGCCGAAGAGATAGTATCCTGTCTTTGATTTGTCTGTCCAACCGACGGCAGATTCCGTCTGCAGGACGGTAGATTTGGCGATGAATCCTCGTGTTTCTTTCCATCCAAGTCCAGTATATGCATCCTTGCCAACAGAGACGCAACAGCATACCAGTAGCCGATCGTGAGCTTGATGATTGGACCTGTAAGAGAGCCTGCTCCCAATTCTGCGCCGGATTAATTCCACACCTTGGTGCAAGCGTACTCCAAATACTCCAGGCGTATTGGCAATTAAAGAAAAGATGGTTGCGAGACTCATCATTCTGATTACAGAGGACGCAAGCAGGAGTAGTTTGAAGACCCCAAGCCCTTAGCCTGTCTCGAGTAGGGCACCTGTTCAAAACAAAAAGCCAAGCTAGAAAACTATGTCGAGGGATCCCGGATTTATTCCAAACCGAGTCGTGCCAAGGCACCGTTACTCCGACTTGACACAGCTTCTCATATACCGCTCCTACTCTGTACGGTAGTGTCACCCTTCCATTTATTTCCCATTCATAAAAGTCTTCAGTCTCAGTGAGGTTTATTGTTGTTAGTAATACATGAATGTTAACCAATCGCTCTGATCTTGCAGGAGGTAACATCCAAGTATTGTTGATACATAAGGAAGAAAGTGTGGCCTGAAGAGGAATTCCCAGCATGGAGGGGTTACCATCAAGCAGATAAGACTGGAGAGAGCCGAAAGGAGACCAGTTATCGCTCCAAAAGAGACATGATCGGCCATTCCGGACTCTTAGCTTTACACAGCTGTAGATTTCAGAGCTCAACTTAAGGAGCTTGTTAACTTGCCAAGAGTACCGACGGTTGGGTGCCGTTATCCAAAGGTTACTTAGGTTTCCATTCAACACCTCCTCCTTAAACCAAGCTACCCACACTGAACCTGCCTGGAAGAATAAGAGCCATATAAGCTTGAGACAACACGCTTTGTTCCAAATAGAGAGGTTCTTGATTCCCAATCCTCCTTCCCTTTTAGGCTTTGTAACCACCTCCCATGAAACCCTTGCAGTATGGTGTTTGTCGATGTCTCCTTGCCAGAGAAAGACACCGCAGAGGGAGTTTATTCTTTTAACGCACGCTTTTGGGAGAATAAAAGTTGAACACCAAAACGTTGTGATGCCAGAGATCACAGTTTTTATAAGTAGCAGCCTTCCAGCGAAAGATAGAGATTTTGCACTCCATGAAGATAGCCTGCCTTTGATTTGTTGGAGTAATCTTTCACAGTGTAGCAGGGAGAGCTTCTTTGTGCATAACGGGACCCCCAGATAGCGGACCGGAAGCGTGGCCATAGGCATTCCAGTTGAGAACATTATCAGGTCAGTTTCTGCATTAGACAAACCTGTAGCATAGAATGATGACTTTTGCACACTAACAGCAAGTCCTGACCTCAGTTCGAATTCATGCAGGATCTGCATTACAGCTTGGACAGATTCTATGGAGCCATCAATGAAGATCAACAAATCATCAGCAAAACACAAATGGGTGAGCTTAGATTGGTGGCATTTGAGGTGATAGTTGAATTTCATCTCTCTGGCAGCTTTGTTGAGCATCAGCGACAGATTATTCAGAGCGATAACAAAGAGATATGGTGATAACGGATCGCCTTGCCTCAAGCCCCGAGTTCCTTTGAAGTAACCATTAACGTACCCATTGTATGCAACCGTGAAGTTTGGTGTGCACACACATGCTCTTAGCCAAGAGAGGAGCTGCTCAGGGATGTTCAAGCTGTGGAGAAAGGAAAGCAGGAAGCTCCAAGATAAGGTATCAAACGCTTTTGCAATATCAACCTTAATTGTTATTCGTCTAGGGCCTGTGTTCTTATGATACCCTTGAACTAACTGTCCTGCAAGGGATGTGTTCTCCACTAACAACCGGCCTTTGACGAATGCAGTTTGGTTCGGGACAATGAGAGAGGGCAGGATGATCTTTAGCCTTTTCACCAGGAGCCGTGAGATGACCTTGTAGATGGTGTTTAAGCATGAGATAGGACGGTAGTCCGTTATTTGCGATGCACCCGGATGCTTTGGCACCAAAGACAAGATCGTAGCGTTTGTAGAAGCTGGCATGAAGGAGGTATGAAAGAACTGCTGGATCGAGGTCATAACTTCATGGCCCAAGATACTCCATGAAGCTTTGTAAAACCCAGAAGTGAGTCCATCAGGGCCGGGAGCTTTATTCTGGTTTAGCTTGAATAACACTGACTTAATCTCTTCAGCAGTGGGAATAGAGATCATTTGCGTTCGGTGGCTGTCCGAGATGGAGAAGTCAGTTAGTGCATGGAACCAGTTAGGAGGAGAGGCGAGTCTAGTAGGCGGAACTGGCAGCGGTCCGAGGAGTTGTTGGAAATGAGAGACCGCATGAATACTCATCTGAACAGAGTCAAAGATGATGATGCCTGAAGGAAGATGAAAAGATCTGATGAAGTTGAAGTTCAGCCTCATTTGAACAGTCCTGTAGAAGAAGGTAGTATTCTGATCCCCTTCCTGCAACCAATTAACTCGCGATCGCTGTTTAAAGTAGCTTTCCTCAATCTCCCGTAGGAAGTTCCAAGTCTGTAGTGCTTGCTTCTCCATTTCGAACGTCTGAGGAGTCGGTGAGTGAAGGACCTGGACCTGCACATCTAAAAGAACACGGTTAGCCTCACTAACTCTCACTTGAATTTGGGAAAAATTCTCTCTGTTTAAGTGTTTTAAATCCTTTTTTATCTGTTTTTGCTTCCAGTAAAGTGCAGTGAGATTCCCCACAGTGTCTCCGGCCTGTTTCCACGCATCCGAAACCACTTGGAGAAAGCTAGGATGTTTGGAAAGGTAGTTATAGAATTTAAAGGGTCGGTTTCCAGCAGAGGGGATTTTTGTGGCTAGGTCCAGGGTGCAAGGGGTGTGGTCAGATGTAAGGTTTGGATGGAAATAGGTTGAGCAGTGGGGGAAAACGTTGAGGACAGGGTTATTGATCAGCAAGCGGTCTAGTTTTTTTGCAATAGGGTCGTCAGGCTGATGATTTGTCCAAGTAAACAGAGGTCCCTGGTATCTAAGGTCAAAGAGACCCAACTGGAGGAGACAGTCTTTAAGCTCAATCATATCTGTCGTGAGGGAGTTTACTTCAGGCAGGGAATGTTCCGCAGGATGGATGATTTGGTTAAAGTCTCCACCTACCATCCAAGGGACAGAATCCAGTGAATAGGTGCCGTAGATATTTAGGAGTTCTACCCATAGGTCCGTGCGTTCATCTCTTTCGTTAGAAGCATAGATAGAAGTGAAGATAAACATGGCACATCCCGGAATCTGAACCTCACAAGTGACAGATTGTCTTGACTGGTGAAGAACACGAACTGCAACTGTGTCCTTCCATACGAGCACAATTCTACCGTCTGCATCTGACGCGTGATTTGAGGTATACTTCCATCCTCTGCAGACCTTATTCATTATCTGACTCAAGTTATGATCCTTTATGTGTGTTTCAAGCATAGTACCAAAAAGGGGTTGATGGGTGGCTAACCAATCAGAAAAGGGCTTGTGTTTGACCGGGTCATTTAGACCACGGACATTCCAAAAAAATATCTTACTATACATAGAAATTTAGTCAATGGTCTCTTCTTGGTGAAGAGAGCCATCAGGAACCAAAGCAGAGAAAGGGTTTTTTGTGGGGGTGACAAAAGGGGGAGCAAAAGATGGTGATGGTTTGGGGGGTGCGCTAGGTAATGAGAGGAGAGGGGGCATAAGGGGTTTTTTAGAGGTGAAGAAGGACAGTTGAGCTGAGAAAGAGGGGAAGGAGGTTGGATTAGGGTCTGGGCGCGGTCTTTTTAAAGAGGGGGCAAAAAAAGAGTCAGGTGGACTTAAGGGGTCAGATGGTAGGGGAGAAGGGGATAACAAAGATGCAGGGACAGGGAGAGAATTTGAGGTAAGGGCCAGGGGGGAGTTTGATGTATCTGGGGAAGGAGAGGGAGGGTGTTTAGAGGGAGACAAAACTAAGGAGGTCTTTTGGGCAACAGGGGTAGGGTTTAAGGGGGAGGGAGCAGGAGTTTGAGAAGGAGGCGAAGGAGTAACAACAGGGATAGGGTTTAAAGGGGGGGTAACAGAGGAGGAAGCGGTAGTTGTTGCTTTAGGAACCCACTGCGTTTTTAAGGGCTCCTTGTTTTTTTCTTTTGACACAGCCGTAGTAGTGCTTTGAGCTTTCTTTGCAGGTGTAGCCGGCGATTTTTCAGGCGGTGGGATGAGGAGACAGTTACGAGCGACATGTCCTAACTCCCTGCAATGTGAGCATGTGGGGGGAACCCAAGGGTAAGTTACTTGAACCTCAACGACCTCGCCATTTTCTCGACTGAATTCAACCACACTAGGTAAAGGTTTAGAAAGATCAACTGCCACTTTCACATGGGAGAGTGTCAGACTAACCAAGTTTATGGTAAAATCATCAGTTTCCTTAGGTTCACCAATCAAGCCAGCAACAAGACTTAATCCAACTGAGTGACGGAGATCAAGAGGTACACCGGTCAAATGAGCCCAAATTTGAATAGTTTGAAGAGGTGGTTTCATAGCAGAGGCAGACGATGACCACTGAACAGCATGAAACATGGATTCACCTACATACCAAGCACTCTTCTCAAGTATCTTCTGTCTCAAGTAGTCAGAAGGGATTCGAACCAACATTGAGCGGGAAGAAGGGTTAGTATGAATTTCCACTCGCCTTCCTTTTCCCCACATGTGGTTAAGGACGCTTTGGATTTGGTTGAATGGAGGAGGCCTTCCATTGAACCAACAAATAATAAAGTCTTTATGAATTTCAGCTCCCTGCTGGAACACACTATCTGGGATAAGGACCCGAGGAATGCCTTTATCTGTCAGAGATACCGGGGCAAGACGTTTGAGGGTTTTATCTTCAAGCTTCCTTAGACGATCAACGAGAGAGGGGGCAGGGCCTGAGCTTGAGCTTGGTGTAGGGTTGACTGCAGGGCCCGGAATATGGTTTGGAGGTTGATTGTTTGAAGGTTGTGGGTTTGAAGGTTGTGGGTTGGAGAGGGTTGGATTTAAAACATGGGAGGGGTTCGAAATAGGGGGAGGGAGTGAGCCAGGGGAGGGATTAGATGGTGGGAGGTTAGGGATGAGGGGAGACATAACAGAAGCTTTATTAGTGAGGAGAGGAGAAGAGGATTTTGGGGGCAAGGTTTTAAGGTTTTCTAGGTTAAAATGAACAGTGGTTCCAGATCTAGGATTAACAGAGCTGGGGTACACAGTGGAATCAGAAGCTAGACCAAGAGAATTGGTGGTAGCAGCAGTAGATTTAGGAACAGGATTCTTCACTACAGGCCCCATGAGATGGGCAGTACGCAGTGAGGAACGTGATGGTTTAGAAGAGGAAGAGGAGAGAGGGGGGAAGTCTGGGTCAGGGGGGTCAGGGGGGAGGGGAGGGACCGGGAGGAGGCTATCACCAGCGGTGAGACGCGACGGAGACAGGACGGAGACACTGTTTGGGGGGAACCAGGGGTTCTCCATGAGGAGACACTGTTACGGAGCTTTTTTATAAAAATTTTTCCAACCTAGATTTACATGCAAAAGAGAATCCACTTGGAAAAAAATTAAGAAAGTGACATGGCAACATGTACTTCAGGCCGTGCTAAACTTTCAGACGTTCAGTTTTTCTAAAAAAGATTTAACTTATTAGTTACCAGCTAAATATATTGGGGTATCTACATTATAGGAGTCATGTATTATGTAACAAAAACACCCAATGAGTCAATGACGATACGGCATATACACAAAGTAACTAATATAACTAAATGAAGTTTTTTTTGCTTAAAGTTTGGTAGCTAAATGAAGTTTAAAACGTCTATTTTTTTTTAATCTCTACATTTTCTCCAGCGATCAGATGAAGCGGCATAACGGAACCAGCATCACACTGATATCGTCCAAGGAGCCTCGTGAAACAGAGAGGTCAACGAGCTTCTTACACGCTAACAATGGTTTCTGGTTCTGGTCGGTTCCCATGCAGAACGGTCGAGCTATATCTACTGCCTCCTGATTATCAACCTTTTCCCACAGACCGTCTGATGCTAAGATCAAGAACTCATGTTGGGGATTGATACGTAAAATCTTTGTCTCTGGTTCAGATATCACCCATCGTTTGAGATGGGAATCTCCAATTCCTCTAGACACCGCTAAAGATCCTTGAATTCTCCAAACACTGTTAAATGTATCAACATAGCCGCCCTGCAAGATTATCAAACTCAAACTCAGAACCAGTACTAACACGAGGACCTACGTTACGGTTTTATGTTCTAAAACCCTAAAGGTCAAAAATATAAAGTGTATAAAGATTAAACACCAATGTACTTCTTCATCATATTCTTGAAAATCAACCATAAAGCTACTTAAAAACGATATAGGAACGTCAAATGTTTATAGAGAGGTATGAATTATTACCGAGCTTTCAATTCTGTTTCGTTCATCCTCTCTAGAAGGGTGGTGGTCAGAAGTCAGTGCCTCCGCAAGTCCTCCAACGCTCAAAACAGCACGGCAGTCACCGGCATTGGACACCACGAGATTCCCGTCTTTAATCAGAGCCGTGACGCAGCAAGATCCTCCCTTAACATCTTTCTCCTTGAGAAACTCAGAATCAGTCGCAAGATAACCACGTTTCACAGCTTCTTCAATCTCTGACTCGTTCCTCTCACTACCTATCTCTCCTAGGATGTTATTACACAAATTCTTAGCCGCAAACTCAGCCGCTCTTGATCCTCCGTGACCATCATAGACTCCAAAAATTGCCTGTGAGTCGTAGAACAACATTTGAGATTTAACAACTACGTTTACGTACATTTTGAACTTCACATATGATTCATAGGTTTTTCTTATTAGAATTTTGCTAGGGAGCTTTAAATTTGATTCAAGATTCTAAAATTCAAATTATCTGAATCCCAGACAGATATGGAACTAAATACTAATCACATTTCCTACTAATTATTACAATTTGAACACAAAAGAAACTGAAATTACCTGTTTGGGATCTCTTTCAAGATTGGTGATAGCAGAGAAGCGATCCTCCATAGCTTCTCTCTTTCCTCTCTTGCAGTAAACCGAAAACTCATCATCTTCCCTCACCACCTCTGCACTTTCTTCCCTCAACGTCTCTGCATGTCCACTTTCTTCCCTCAGCGTCTCTGCATTCACGGAGACCGGTGTTGCAACACCCACAGGAACCACCGGTATATCAAGCCTCGTAGGTCGCTTCCTCTTCAGAACGCCTCCCATCTGGTGGTCACAAGTGCCAGAGTCTGAACAAAACACTGAATTAACCGAAGGTTTAAGTAGACGGAGGTTGAACGGCGATGTGGGAGACGCAGCGGAAGGAGATGAAGGCGGAGGATGGAGATGAGAATGAGACAGTGTTAGGTTTTGATGAGACGCCTTGTTGTTGCAGAAAAGAGAAGAGGACGGGGAGAAAACCGGCGAGCTGCACACGGCAACAGACATTTTTTTCAATAAAACCTTTGTTGATGTTTTTTTTTCTGTATTCTTTTTTTTTTTGTTGTTTGCGTTCTCCTAGTCGTTTGAATGTGTGTTGTCAAGGAAGGAGAAAAAGAAGATATAAATAGAAGAGAAGTCTCGTCTATTTCTCAGTGGTCCATATTGGTAAGGCCTGACATTTTATTAGTTAAATTTGATTTCATCCGAAAATTTTGGATATTTATAAATTTTCGAAACAAAACAAATATTAAAAATTGATATCTTTTAAAATTGAAATAAATTAAATATATGAAAATTTTAGTAAAAAAATATCTGATATGATTCGGCAATACAAATATATATATATAGTTCGATTATATATAGTTTTTAATATATAAAATTATATAATTATTATTCTAATATATGATTTGACAAATTATATTCACATTATTATTTATATAAAAATATTATATAAAAGAAATATAATTTTTCTATGACAATTATAATTTTTTAAAGTTTTATATTATTATAATTGTCAACTAAATTTTTTAAAAAAATTACAAAATATGTAGATTTCCTATTTATTTTAATTTTTATCTTATATATCATGCAAATAAATATTAAAAAAAAACAAATTTGGATCAAAGTTTTAAAATTAATTATATTAATCAAAATAAATGAGATATTTAATTCGTAGCAAATATTTATTTGTTTTTCAGATATATGTGTTTTTGAATATTCATACTTTTAAATAAAATAAATCGAAAAAATAGATATTCATAATATACGAAGCAAATCACAAATACCTCTTAAATCAGAATAGTCGTCCCGTGTCCGGACCTACCAATCGGTGACGACGTTTTCTTCTTCAAAGTCAAACCAGCTTCCTATTTGACTTTTCAAATCACGAACCCACCGCCACAGTCCACTTGTTCCGCCTTGTTTTAAAATTTGGTCAACTCCAGTTTGCTGTTGCTCTTCCAGAATTATTTTGGATACGAAAACGAAAAAGTCAGAGAAGTAAATTGTGGTTATGATTTATGAACATAAAATCATTTGATCACTTGACCTTGATATGTGGTGGAGGAGAGGAGAAATATCATGAAACACATCATTATTTTTTCATCACACGTGTTACGTATTGTGAGGAAAAGTCAAAACAGAAGAAAAAAAACGAAATGAAACCCATCTTCAAAACAAATAAAGCCATATAGAGAGAAGGCCCAATAGTCATATAGCCCATAATAGTCGGACCGACATGGATACATTGATACTCTATTTTAAGATATTTATAGAACCCGACCCGGTTCACACTTTTTATACTGCCAGCGGCCGTCTCTCTTCCGCTCATATCGTCGTCGCTCGGAGATCCGGAAACGCCTAGTTACCTTACTCGTGTGACACCTTCCTCCTCCTCCTCCTCCGTGTTCAGGTTAGATTCACTTTTCTTTTATATTTACTAGTGTTTGTGCGTGATATCTATTTCCAATATTTAGTTTCCTGTACATGGTCCTCTGAATTGTTACTGTTTTTGGTATATCGAACACACGTTCTGTTGCTTCGCGGCGCACATATTTAACTTAAATAGATTTGTGTGTTCGGTTTGTGCTTGCTTCGTCTTTATTATCTCGGCAGTGAATTTATTTTTTTTTGTAACGAATAGAAGTACTGCCTGCTAAGTGTTCGTTGAAATTCCTCTGTGAATTAGTTACTTACTTACGATCATCTGTTTCTTTTACTAGCAGGTGAACTCTTAGGAGGACCAAGAGCCTTGTATCAGCAGCAGCTATGGCCAAGCATCATCCTGATTTGATCATGTGCCGGAAACAACCTGGCATTGCCATCGGGAGATTGTGCGAGAAATGTGATGGCAAATGCGTGGTGTGCGATTCGTACGTGCGTCCCTGTACGCTGGTTCGGATTTGCGATGAGTGCAACTATGGCTCGTTCCAAGGACGGTGCGTCATATGCGGAGGTGTTGGGATCTCGGATGCTTACTACTGCAAAGAGTGTACACAGCAGGAGAAAGATAGAGATGGTTGTCCCAAGATTGTCAATCTCGGGAGTGCGAAGACTGACTTGTTCTATGAACGTAAGAAGTATGGATTCAAGAAACGATGATTGTTTGATTACTCATGCTATTCGTTTGTTATTATCCTATGCAAGTGTCTGTGTTAGGAGAGATTTAAGCATGTAATCAAAGAAAAGACTACTGTTTGTTACACTTGTGTCTTTTAAGTGGTTGTGTAGAACGCGAATGTTCCTCTGTAACACTACAACATTGTCCTAATTTGATTACCGGACCGAACATGTAATTAAGAGTCATTCTTTTGTCGTTTGATATGATTCTCAGTTGGTGGTTTGCGCTTTAAAAGTCTTTTGGAGAAGTAAAGTACCTATGTATTTTAGACATAAGATGTTCTCACACACGGTTTATCGAACATCTAGCAGGTAGTTTTGAAGTGTAATCAAGTCACATGTTTAAGATTTAAACAAATAACTAGAAACAGAAAGGAACCAGAATTGCCGGTGCATTTTCTTGGGCCGCCTTTGCTTGAGATGGTGGTATATAAGTATAATTAACTATATTGCATATGGGAATTGATAACTTGCGTGCGCCAACATGCATATGCAAATTATATGATCCTATCCATCCACTACAAGAAAACAGGGGGATTCTGATGGACGAATTCGTCAGAAATTCGTCGGAATCAGGCAATACTGACGAATTTCTGACGAACAGGTTCGTCGGTATGATTTCGTCGGAAATTGAAATTCGTCGGAATTTCGTCAAAAAATTTCGACGAATTTCTGACAAACACCGACAAACAAGATACTGACGAACTTTCGACGACTAACCGATGCCCTCAGAAGAGACCAGAGTTCATCGGAATACCAAGAATCCGACGAACAAAGGGCGTCGGAAAATTCTGACGAACCGCTCCCTCGAAAAATTCTGACGAACTTCAGTCGTCGGAAAATTCTGACGAACCGTTGGCGTCAGTATATACTGACGAACTGGTTCGTCGGAAAATTCTGACGACTGAAGTTCGTCGGTATTTTCCGAGGGAGCCGTTCGTCAGTATATACTGACGCCAACGGTTCGTCAAAATTTGTTTTTTTTTTAATTGTATTTAAATATGCATTTTTGTATTTTTTTTTTAATATTTAAAAAATTAAATCAGAAATTTAAAACTAATAATAATATTATAGAATTTAAATTCATACAAACCGAAATAGAAAAAAAACATTCAGAAAGTTTACAAACCGAAATAAAAATATTCATAAAAGTTTTAAAATGCAGAAACAAACTAAGAAGTCGAGGACGAGGTCGAAGCCATCATCAACTTGTTCAGCTTCTGCATTATCTCTTCGTTGGTCTTCTGTTGAGTTGCGAGCTGGGCAAGGATGGTGGCATTCTCCTCACGGATTGTGGCATTCTCAGAAAGGATAATGGAGTTCTGCTCCTCCAATACCCCAATCCGTTCAGCTTTGTCATGCAGCTCCTCGATGATCATGGGATCAGCATACGGAGCGTGCGAAGAAGATGTTGGATATGAAGAAGCACGACGGGCCAACCCAACTAAACGGCCTCCCTTCCTTTTTGGAACCGCCTACAAAAATATTTAAAGTTAGTAAATAATAAAATTACTAATGAAATTAATTATAAGAAAAATCGTTGAATTAAAAAATTACCTTTTCGACC
This sequence comes from Hirschfeldia incana, assembly GCA_026261945.1. NCBI lineage: Eukaryota > Viridiplantae > Streptophyta > Magnoliopsida > Brassicales > Brassicaceae > Hirschfeldia > Hirschfeldia incana. The sequence continues at coordinate 1,399,402 of JABCMI010000028.1, read as the reverse complement.
AACTCATTGATTTGCATTTGGGACAGGTTTGTTGAAGCTCCAGTAGAATCGGCGCCGTCATCAGATTGAGAAGCCATTTCGGTTTGCACCATGTCAACAACATTTCTGATCACGGCGTCCTGAATCTGACCCGTCTTCTTGTTAGTGTGAGCCGCCTTAATGAGGGTCAGAGAATCAACGGGATTACCGTCATTTGCTTCGATCTGAAAAACCACCAATATTAATTAGCCAATAAAATATAAATATTTATTTAAATAAATATAAAGAAAAATAATTGAAAAAACTTACAAGATCATCTTCCTTAGTAGACATGGAGCAGGCGCCGAGGTTGTGCACATACATACCTTTCCCGCCACGATCACTCCTCCGGTTCTTGGAGTTCCTAGTAGACGTCTGGGCAGTTTCTTCCTTCTCCCAGTGAGCTATCAGCTGCTCCCACACCGTCCCGCTGAGGAACCGTGGCTTCTTGTTCATCTGCCAAACTGTCTTCCACGAGTTCATCTGCTTCGTAAAAGAGTCCATGGTCTTCTGGTTAAACTTCTTACGGACTGTTTCCGTAAGATCGGGATGCCAGTTGAACTCTTGCTACAAAACACATAACATTTATTAATAAGTAGATAAAAAAAATAAATACATAAAAAAAATGAAGAATTACTATACCGCAAATTGACGAAACCACAACTCTCGTTCGTCCGGAGGGATCACACTCCACTTCGGATAGCCATGATGGAGCATGGAATACATCATCTGGTTGATGCATTTGCTAATGCCATTCCTCGACTTGGAGAACCTTCAAAAAAATATAAGTTAGCAAAATAATTATTGGAAAAAAAATATAATAATAAAAAAAAATACTAACCAAGTGCTATATCCTCGTCGGGGGAATTGTTCGAGAACCGGGAGATGCCCTCGACCCGGTTGTTGAACCAATTGTTCAACTGACATGACTCCGGCAGGAGCGGGAGGTGGAACGGGAGCGGGAGGTGGAACGGGAGCGGGCGGTGGAGCGGGGGCTGGAGGTGGAATATAGGCGGGTACGGAGTTTTGTTCCTGGGACGATCCCGATGCACGGGACATACGAGAACTGCTGGCGAAACTCCGTCGCTGCCGAGTAGGGGCGGGAAGATCATCCGACCTGAAAAAATAATAAAATTTGATAAATACGTAAAAGTTTAAAATGTTTTATATTTTTAGTGTTTTCATTTATATATTTACAAAAACGTTGTTAAATATTTTGAAAATCATAAAAATGTTTTTAAAATTAAAAAAATGTTTGAAAAAATAAAAAACGTTTTGTAAAATTAAGAAAATGTTTAAAAAATGTCTAAAAACGTTTTTCAAATTCAACCGCACTGACTCGAATGTTTTCATGTCCACCTACATCTGCTGTCCTTTCTGCATCAAAATCCCTAAATTGCTTCAATATATCTTCCCCACTAACTTCCTTAGGTGGACCATCAAACACCTGCTTGTTCTTCGTAAACGAAGTCCTACTCCTGCGGTATGGATGATCAGGTGGTAGAAATCGTCTGTGACAGTCAAACCAACACGTTTTCCTTCCATTCTTTAGTTGGAAAGCATATGTGTCATCTTGACAATATGGACATGATAGCCTCCCATGTGTTGTCCATCCAGACAACATACCATATGCCGGAAAGTCACTTATTGTCCACATAAGTACTGCCCGCATATAAAAGTTTTCTTTGCACGAAACATCGTATGTCTCAAAACCATCCGCCCATAGTTGTTGCAACTCATATATCAATGGTTGAAGAAACACATCCAGTGATCTTTTAGGATGATCTGGCCCGGGGACGAGAATTGAGAGGAACAAAAACTCTCGTCGCATGCACATACTCGGCGGTAAGTTGTACGGTGTCACAATAACTGGCCATAGAGAATATTGTCTTCCTTGCTTTCCAAATGGGCTGAAACCATCAGTAGATAATCCAAGATAAACATTTCTTCTCTCTTCCGCAAATTCAGGATATGTTGACTGGAAATGTTTCCAAGCCTTCGCATCTGAAGGATGTCTAATCTCACCATTTGTAGAATGCTCTGCATGCCATCTCATTGCTTTTGCTGTGCGCTCACACTGATACAACCTCTTCAATCTTTCCGTCAAAGGCAAATACCACATTCTTCTGAACGGGATCAGAACTCTTCCCCTCGTCTCCTGATAACGAGGTTTCCCACAAAATTTGCATTCTTTCCGTGTCTCATCCGCTCTCCAGTAGATCATGCAGTTGTCAATACATACATCTATCACTTCGTACGGTAGTTGAAGACCAGCAACAAGTTTCTGAACCTCGTAGTAAGAACCTGGTGCAACATTATCCTCAGGTAGAATGCCTTTGACAAAATCAGTAATCGCATCCATGCATTCTTCAGCCAAATTATAGTCTGTCTTAATACCCATTAATCGAGTTGCGGATGATAAGGCTGAATGACCATCTCTACAATTTTGATACAATGGCTGTTTTCCTGCATCCAACATGTCAAAAAATCTCCTAGATTCGGGATTTGGTTCTTCCCCTCTATAATTATCATGTACCATCTGCTCAGTACCTACACCATAATCTATATCCGTTCTAGATTCTTCTAACCTAATAACAGGCTGAGGTTCGCTAACAGGCTGAGGTTCGCTAGTACTACCATATTCATAACCAGTTTCCCCATGAAGGTACCAAACTTTATAATTACGTGAAAACCCGTTTCTATATAAATGAATCCAAACATCAAATTCTTTTATAACCTTATTATTATTGCAACTAGAGCAGGGACATCTTAACATACCATTATTTGAATCTGGTTGTTGTTGAACAAGCTTCATGAATTCTCCAATCCCTTGAACGTATTCTTCCGTGAGCAAATTGGTGTTGGGATCCAAATGAGGTTTATCCATCCACGAACGATAATAAAACTCTGAAGACATGTTTTTCACGAAATTATTGTGATTAAAGAGATTGAAGAGAGAATGAGGAGTGAATGAGTTGAAATGGGGGGGGGGTTGAATTTATAGGAAATTGCTCTGGGCAATCCGACGACTTTTTGACGAAATTCTGACGGACATAAAGTAGTTCGTCAGAATTCCGTCGGTATTTTCAAATCTCAAACGGCTATAAAACGGTCATATACATTTGTCGGCAACGGTAACATGGTTCGTCGGTATTCCGTCAGAAAATACTGACGAATTTCCGACGGCCACAACGGTTATATATGTTGATCGAAATGTCGTCGGTATTCCGTCAATATTTTCTGACGGAATACCGACGAACCGTAAATTATCAAAAGTTCGTCGTAATGTCGTCGGAAATTTCCGACGGACATGTTTTCGTCGGTATTCCGTCAGAAAATATTGACGGAATACCGACGACTGCATTTTTTTCATTTTTGTCAGAAATTCGTCGGAAAGTCGTCAAAATATTCCGACGGCTTTTGTGTCCGTCGGAACCGCCGTCAGAATTCCGGGTGTTTTCTTGTAGTGATCATCACCTATCCATAACCACTGACCACTGTTAACGTGTTACATTTTTCAAAGAAAAAGTGAGAAGACTGAAACAAATAGATAAAATATTCGTGCCAAAATATAAAATTGCATCTTATTTTTGTTGCAGGATATAGTATGTGTATATATACAGTTTATATATTGCATTTGCATACCTGTACAATGTTATTATCTAAGGCTCTGACGTCGACCTAAAAGTATATCAACGATTACATTAAAAACCCCACATGGTCGTCAGAAATGTTCCTTTTAAAAAGTGAGGAAACCCCAAAATACCTTTTTTTGGCCAAAAATTTTGACGTTGACATTTTGTAACGGACGGTGCTTGTAAGTCAACGCCCCATGCAACACATGTTCGCTTCGCTTCTGTGCTAAGTGCTAACTGTTAACTTAACAGTATGGAATCCACAATATGCCTAAAATAGTCAACTCATACATCCACTAAGACGATGCCATGTGGGAAGCATCAGCTGATGTTGTGGACATCCGAACACAGGTTCTGTGTTTCCTTCTTTGATTTTATAGCCACATTAATTCATAATTATCTTTTAGATAATCAAATTTGATCTTCTCAAAGAGATAAAGTCAAAATATAAATTAGATCCTGCATGGAGCCATTAAGAAATAAGCGTCATTTTCATATTGTGGTAAAAGAAAAGTTACGCTGTTTATTATTTGATCATTCAATTAAAACACATACGCTACATAAGTTCTAGTTAGACAGATTAACATTAGAATATTCCAACGACATGCCTTTTCAGGTCTCTATATGTACCACCTTTTATCAACATGTGTTTCAAGTTTGTTGTGCCCTAAAACATCAGAGGCCTAATTTACTGGTTAGACATTTCAAAACGAGATTGTAGGGTCTTCTACGTACATAAATTATTATATTCCGGTTGTGTAGCACTGTCTGAATAATAGTTTATTTTAAAAGTAGTTTGAAAACTAAAGTTAAATACATCTTGTGTATATAAAAGGAGAGGGTGAGGAGAGGTATGGTTGAATATAGGAAGGCAGAAAAGATAAGGGGAAATTAGAGAGATGAGTTATTATTCTGCAATCCGGCTGTGTTTATGCATATTCTTTGCACTTTCAATCGTCTCTTCGGCTCGACTCAGTTTTTCATTTCCAGGTAACTAGAACAACTAAGCTGATCATCCCATCCACATACGATAAAAAGGAAGAATTTCGAGTTGTATATTCAAAAAAAAAAATATTCTGAAATCAGCTTTAGATCTATCTTGTATATTTATAACAAAATAGCTGATAATCCTTGATACATGTGTGAGAGAGACGGATATAGTCTTTCATAATATATTATTCAACCGTGATTTTAACTTACCTAACTATATAAGTTTCCTGATTGGTGGCAAGTTTTAGCTTCTTGAATCTTGATATATATTTTGCATGCATAACAGAAAATGAAAAGATGGTGGTGAGAGGTAGATCACTGATGATGGTGAGTACCAATGACTACGATGAGCCATCGGCCAACGGCAGGCACAACCCACCTGGTGGGAGGCGTGGAAGAGGTCGGAGAGGGGGAAAACCTTAAAACCAAATGTTTTCCCATCGTGCAAAAAGTAACAAAATGTTTTGGGGTATCTATGTAATAATATTAGTAATTTCTCTCTCCATTGTCATCTATTTATATACTGAACAACAAACCCTCAAAAATAACATGTACTGATAAAGTGATAAAACTAATAAACAGACAATGATTTTATCTCTTTGACAATGAATGGTACCATATATTTTTTTTTTTCATTTTGTGTGGATGGAACTTGACTGGTTGCATAAAAAAAAATCGCCGTCTTTGTTAGTAATTTCTGAGAGTTCTCAAAATAACAAAGGTGCAAGTGGCCACATGGCCAGAAATCTTAAGATGAAAGATCTTTTCTTATCGTAGTGATTCTGCAACCACGTTTTTGTAAGGGGAGGAGGGGAGGGGAGAATGGGGTCTTGCAGGCCATTTTTCAGGGTAGTCAATTGTGACTCTTGTAACTGACCAGCCTCAAGTTCTTTTGTGTTCTAGTTTCTTCTGAAATGACAATTGTCTCGATTCTGAAATGAATAGGGAGTGGTCTATAAATAGGAAGGGGTCTTAAGCCTGGGGTAATAAAATTCTGTGTATAAAGCTCACAGATTCAGTTCAGATATAAATAGGACGAGGATCTCTTCTGTTCAGATCTTGCTTAATAGTTATGCTCTACTAGTGGTTGTGATTTTGAACTGGTCACCGTTAGGATCTTTCTTTATAAACTTGATTGTCAAAGTCCCTCTTGCTTTTTATTTGTAATTAATGTGAATATTGCTTCTATACTCATGTTAGTCACAACTGATTCATTCAGCATTCAGAGGATGACCGAGGCTGCTACCTCTTCCCTCATACTTACTATGCTCTGGTCAAAATGTATGTACATACTCCATACAATAAGTAACCACCACATGTTTGTTTTCATATTTTTTCAAATTCATTTTTATGAGATGGTGAGGGATCGAATGCTTTTGTTTCATGTTCTTCTCTTTAGCTCTTATTCAAATGAACAATCATTTTATTCAATCCTCGGCTATTTATAGAGTCATTTTTGGTGTCTTGCTTATGCACTCTAATCCAACTATGTTCCTTTGGTGACAAGTTATTAGCCATCTATAACCGCAAATAGTTTGTAACTTGTTCTTATGAATAGGTATGTGAGGGAGGTTTAAGAAGATGAATGCTTGCTTGGAACTTGTGTAGATAATTAAGCTTCATTTGATCATCTCACTAGAAATGAAATTTGCGGTGGAAACATAGACCCAACATTACGAGTCCGGTGGTTTTATTAGAGTCAAATACATAAACCTTATAAGGTATTTAGATTGTCCTTATTGAAACATAATACAACAAGTATAACACCAAACATGGCTGACCCACGTCAGTTGCAGACTAAATACCCCATTTTTGGGTCAAACACCACGATCCTTTAAGCCTCGCAAGTAATGAATGGAGAGATCATCCCAATAAAACCATCCTCGAGACCAGCGTGAGTCTATCAAAAAGAACGCAGACATAGCCAAAGTTGTAAAGATGTAGACTGCTCCACAAATCCAATAAAACCACGCCATGTCTATCACACTATCACCCTCTTCTTCTTTGTCCTGATTTGGTGCACTTTGCTCTGAGACTGGTCTGCAGCTATTATTGGTAGGAAGGCCGCACAGATGAGCATTGCCTATGTAACAACTTTCCTCAAAGGTTACAAGATGACCTTCGAATGGTATTTCACCTGACAAATTGTTGTATGAGACATTGAAGTATCCTAAACTGTTGAGGTCAGCTAGCTGAGGAGGGATGTTTCCATCTAGGTTATTGTTGGATAGATCAAGACTCCCCAAGTCCTCCAGCTCCGAAATGCTATCCGGTATGGAGCCAGTGAGGTGGTTGTTCGAAAAATTCAATGATCTTATGTTCTTAAGGTTTCCAATCTCAACAGGAATCTCACCCGATAATCTGTTGCTTGACAAATCCAACCCAGACATATAGCTGATAATTTCACCTTGATATGCTTCATATCTGCTTTTCGTTACAAAATCCACTTTTGCTACCGGTCTCGGTCGATAACCAAAGAAGAAAGATTGTTGTTGCATAATACGTGATGCGTACTTACAATGTTGGGAAGTAAGAAGATCTAAAGATCCACCAAAATTTCCATATACTGTGATGATATCGTTGGATCTTTCTACACCAAAAGACATGTTACAACCCAAACACGATGGAATAGCACCACTGAATTTATTGTGAGACAAGTCCAGGATACCGACTTTACTCAGCTGACATATTTTCTCAGGGATATGACTTCGAAAGCTGTTATTCCTTAGAAGAAGGACAACTAAGTTAGAGTTCTCGCCAATATTATTCAGAATCACTCTGGAGAAACGGTTGTTCCGCAAATCAAGCACCTTTAATGATGCAGCTCTAAATAAAGTGTCCGGAACGGGGCCCACGAACTCATTGCTATGTAATCGTAATTCTCTGAGACGTGGAAAATCGAAAGTCGTTGGTACGGAACCAGATAGCCTGTTACGCGAGATGTCCAACAACTGAAGCTGCTGTGATAAACTCTGAAGTTGATGAGGTAGAGGACCACTCAGATTATTTCCCCCCATGTATAGGTACGATAGGCTTGACGAGAATGTACCAATCCAAATAGGAAGGGACCCGGAAATACTATTTTCTGATATGTCCAAAACATATAGACCCTTTGAGTTCAACATACCTTTCCCAAGGCTTCCACTAAAACTATTGCCATCAAGGTATAACCAATTTAAACCACTAAGATTTGCATGCTCCGGAAATATTTCTCCCTGGAATTGGTTCTTGGAAAGACTTAGAAACCGCAGCGAGTAGCAATTACTCAAAAACGGTTTAGGTAGCTCTCCATGCAAACCATTAGAAGATACGTCCAATATTTCTAGACTTTTCATTTCGCCCATAGAAAGTGGCAGGGATCCATGAAGACGATTTGAAGAAAAGTTCATATACCTCAGCTTTGGAAAGACAATGCCTATGTCTTCTTGAACTGCATCGTGTATCGTATTACTCGAGACATCGAGAGCTTGCAAGCTATGAACAAGCTTAGGTAGTTGAACCTCATTCAAAAAATTGTTGTTTAGTACAAGCGTCAGCAACCTTGTGTTATTTTGCACAAGCCAAGTTGGAAATGCTCCTGTCAGATTGTTATACGAGAGATCAACGTAGCACAAGTCATGTTGGTGAAGAAGAAAGGTCGGAAGTGTGCTGTCAAAGATGAAATTACGTAATGTGAGCGTCTTCAACTGAAACAGTGGAGCCCACGAGCTCTTAGTCAGATCTTGGATCGTGCCAACGGTTGATGATAATTCTAATACTGTAAGTTTTGTGTGATTGGCCAGTGAGCTGAACCAGAACGAACCACCGTTGAAGTTATTAGAAAGAAGCGACAAGTACTCAAGCGCAAATGGTAGACCAGACACAAAGGAAGACAAGTGACCATCCAATTGGTTGCGGGACAGATCAAGAGACCGGAGACGGCTTAAGTTACCAAGACAATAAGGTATACTTGTCAAAGCATTTCCTTGTAAGTTCAGCTCCTGGAGATACGTTAGTCTACAAATCTTAGAGTAGCCTGAAAATTTAGTCAAAGCAAAAGTTGTTCCTGGAGAAATTTAGTTGGGAGGGTCACCAAACTGTGACTGGTTTGTAAAGATGAGGAAGATAATGAATGATTTGTAATATTCACCTTTGGTGGTTGACGACAACTGATTAAATGCAAGATTTAGTCCTTGTAAAGACAGAGGAAGCACCAAGCCTAGGCTGTCTAAGTCGATGAATCCATTATCACTTAGATCCAGTTCTTGCAACTTGGACATGTATTTGAATGCTGCACCAACACAATTATCATTCTTACTATCAAGTAAAAGAAACATAAATTATTTCCTTAAGAGGTTAGTCTCTTCCTACAAAAATGATTTTACTCGCTTATCCTGAATGAATCAAGTGTCCTTGGATCTAGTCAATATCAATCACAAGAGACTTTTAACTCAACGAGATGTTATATTGTTATATTCCTAGTAGGCTAGTACTCAACGTACCTTCAAGTCGGGTTGTGGCTGATAAGTTGTTGAAACTAAGATCTAATGTCTTCAGTTTCGTCATTTTTAACCCTACACCAATTCATTATGATGCCATAAGCGATGTTATAAGCTAACTTTTATTCAAAAAAAAAAAAGATGTTATAAGCTAACAAGAATATCAGCCCTCTTTTGTTTTTGTTTTTCTCACCATCACCAGCCTTGACGTCGGTCATACTATTGTAACTTAGATCCAAAACCTCCAAGTTACTTATATTTTCTAAACCTGCAAACCAGTGTCTCACTGAATTAGTCAATTTTTTGTTTGTTGCTTTACTTTTGTTTGGAGAACAAAAACCAACCAATGTCTCAATTAGGAAGTTTTCAACTTTGGTATATCATAAAAAGAGATAAAAATAAATTTTATTTTATTACTTAAATAACCTTACTCAAAATATCTCAAAATATTTCACTTGAGATATTTTATGCGAGGTTTCTAACATTCAAGATATTCATTCAGAACAACATATTTATGAGATATCCAACATGCATGAGACATTTCTAATGGAAATGGTTAACACTATACCTTGAACGGAAAAGGAGCTGAATCTATTCCTCTGCATATTCATCACTCTTAACTCTGTCATGTTTGCAAGTTCTGCCACATCAAAACCTATAAGCTTTCAAGAAAGTAAAAGCAATACTTTTTTTTTGTAACTTAAGTAAAAGCAATACTTCCAAACATATGACAAGTTTTTAACCAAAAAACATATGATAAGTTTATTATATACACAAGAAAGGTAATCGACCAATGAACGCATGTCCATTGTTACTTTAGAGTATATTAAAATGATATTCAAAATACATTGGGGGAGTCAAATATTTTGGTTGGTTTGGAAGGATCTATAACTGATCCCTACTTTTCCGATTATGTTATTTGTTCCACGTTAATTACTGTGAGAAATAAAGGAAACCAGGTCTTAAATCAAAGAAATCCTTGAATACCATTTGGAGGAAAGACACCTTTCAGACCATTAAGACCAAGATCTAGAGTCGTGAGGAACCTTGCTGCATTTAGAAAAGGGAGAATACTGTTGTTGAGATCATTTGCATAGAAATTTAAGGTCCTCAGCTTCTCCAGCCTCTGAAAACTTTTATAACCTGAAAGCGTAATTAAAAAAAAGGAGGTAAATTGAAAAGAAAAATCACGGTGGGTTCTTGGAAAGAGGCAAAGGACGTACCATAGATGGGATCAAAAAAGTGATTGACCATATTCCATGAGAAGTTAAAGGTTTGGAGTTGAGGGAAGCTATGGAGCAAAGAAAGATTTAATGGCCTAGGCGCATCGGTACGTGTCCCTGCGAGTCCAACAAGTGAGAGATGGACGATGTGGCGACCAATACCGTCACTGCACTTTACTCCCTCCCAATAGCAGCAGTCACTGCTACCATCACCGGGAATCCATGACTTGAGAATGCTTTCTTCTTCAGGAGAAAGAACCGAGTTGAGATACGACTTGAGATGCAACAGACCTATCCGTTCAGTTTCCACACAGCTTACACATCCTCTCATCAGGAGTTGGAGCATCATTATTGTTGCTATGAACACCAAAGCCATCTGCTTCTTCTCCTCACCCCACCACCAGCTTGTCGCGTATGTTCTCTATTTTTCGGTAGTAAAAGGAGTTATTTTGTGAGTAAACGCCACGAAAAGCTTTCAAATCCCTAAGACTGACCCATGAACTCAGATATCACCTCATCTTCTGTTAATTGGTAATCCAAGTGAATTGGTCCACTATAGGTAGCTGGTCAAAAATGGGCCCAATCATTATAGTCAACGTTAGCCTTAGAATGACAGCAATAAATACGTGTCTTGTTTTTGAGATATCTAATTAATACTCTACCAAGAGTATCTCAACAGTAATATATCCTTTATATATTAAAAGAGAAGCATTATAATAAATGTTTTCACACTATTTTGGACACGTGTCGTTTAAAGAGACACTCTCACATATTTGTTTCCTTATTGTCCATCTTTTGAAGCTGCTTATCATTTTTTTTTGAGTTATTCTTGGGTTCAGCCCATAGAGTGAACCTATAGATTCACCAACCAATAGAATTTAATTATTTCAAATTTGCCATCTTTTAAGAAAATAAACAAAATATTGCCAAATTATATTACGTTTTAAAAATAAAAAAGAAGTAAAAATAAATAAAAATAATACTAAGTGCAAAAAAATATTTTTTCAAAAAAAAACTAATACCACAAAAAACACTAAACTCTAAATGTTAAATCCTAAATACTTTAGTAAACCCTTAGATAAATTCTAAAAATTTGATTTAAAAAAAAAATATTTATAACACAATCAACAAAAAACTATACCTTAAATCTTAATTTTAAACCCTAAACCCTTGGGTAAATCCTAAACCCTTGGGTAAATCCTAAACTATTGGATAAATTTTAAACTTTTAAATTTAAGATTTATCCAAAGTCTTAAATTCTTATTTTTCAATAATTTTTTTTTAGATTAAAAAGTCTTCTATTTGGTGATTATTATAAACTTAAAAAATATATTTTGAAAATAATTTTTTTCTAGATTAAAAAATCTTGTTTTTTGTGATTAGTATACTTTTATTTAATTTTTATTTTAAAAGTATAATATAATTAGATAATATTTTGTTTCCTTTTTTAAAAGATATTAAATCTTAAATGACACAATACTATTGGTTGGTGAAACTAGAGGTTCACCCTAAGAGGTGAACCCAAGAATAAGTCTTTTTTTTTTCTCTTATTCTCTAACTTATTCTAATCGTATATGTGGGATCTTCTTATCGAGCTTTTGGTTTTAACTTCAACCACTAGGTGCACGTTGCAAAGGAAGAGAACCCGAGTTATACTGCAACAACGTGTCTCAGCGTAAGCTACATACAGTATTCCTCTTGTTTGCTATATAAACTTCAAGATCCGTCACTAATTTTAAAAACCTTTGTTCTCAGTCTCGGACCTCGAAGAGCTCTTTGGAAGGCTGTGGACACAGTGGCAAGAACGCGAAGGCTCTCTTCACCAAGATGTCTTCTGCACCAGGTTTTTCTATATCATCTACATCTGCATTTATTTTGTCTTTGACAGTCGAGAATGTCCAATATTTTACCGGCGAATGAAAACACAAAATACATGGCCGCAGCCAAGGAACAACTCAACCTTTGGAGCACTAAGTTTTCTTATAGCTTCGATTTTTTATTTGCTGTTGTAAGTTTCTGTTCATTAGATTGGCTTTGTGAGGCGACTTATTTTGCATCTTTGTGCGTAACTGTTGATTATAACTTCCAGAAAGAGAACTCTTCTCCCATTGTTTCATCAAGCTTATTGGTTATTACAAACTACTGCAGCTCATGAATTAGCTTTTTATTATTCTTCTGCTTGAACTAACAAATATCATACACAGAGTATGAACAAGGAGGTTAACTTTCTATGGGACAGTGCTGATGAGTATCAAGAGCATCTTTTAGTGTAATGGTTTTCAATATGCCAGTATGACTTGCTTTAACAATATCGAACCGGTCTTGCATTGAATTGATAGGAATTGTCGCTCAGATACTCCACTGTTTGATAGAACACGCAAATGATAACACTTTTTACGTTACAATGATAACAGTTTTACGTTTGCATGGCTGGCAGGCACACTCTCACTAACCGAACGTTCTTTTAAGCATGCTTTTCAGAGTATTTTTTTTTGGACTTAAAGATATATAGTAACTTAATTATGACCATGTACATAGTCATTTCTTGGTGAGTTGAATCAAGTTTTAGCATGGTTGTATTTTCGATATGAGATTTAAAAAATTTATTTCTCTTTTTTTAACACATTAAAATTGCACCATTAAAAACTTGACATGATGAGTTAGTCTGGTTACTAGACCTGGGTATTTTAACCTGGACCCGAAGACCCGACTCGGAACCGGTCTAAAAATACCCGATCCGAACCCGATCCAAAAGTTTACAAATACTTTTTGGGTCTAAATTTTTTATACCTGAATAGACCAGGACCGGAAGAGAACCAACCCGAATAGACACGGACCCGAAAAGAACCGACCCGATAACAACTGATTTATACCTGATTTAAAAACATGTATATTCAAAACTATAATTTTCTCTTTGTTTTGTTATATATATATATATATATATATTGTTTTTATTCAGTCAAAATATATTTTGTTAACAATATTTATTATTATTTTATAACATTTTTAAGTAATATGAAGTTGTAAAATATAAAATTTAGATTTTTAAAATGTTTTATGTTAATTATTAATAGTTTAATTTAAGTTATTTTATAAATATTTAGATATATTTTTAATAGTTTAATTTAAGTTATTTTATAAATATTGATTAATTTGAGTGAGTAATATATATGACAAATATGTATTTTTTAGAGCCTAAATACCCGAACCCGATTCGGACCCAATATTGACCCGAAAAATTATGGGTATTTTACATGTTTTAAAATTATAGATCCGAACCGAACCGGACCCGACAAGACCCGACTCGAAACCGCCATAAAAAAATATAACTACATGTATAGGTCTAAACTTCCAAGATCCGCCGGACGCGGACCCGATAGGACCCGATCCGAACCCGACCTGAGGACCCGGATGGCCATGCCTACTGGTTACGAACAATATTTACTACATGATTTGATCTAGCATATTGTAATTTGTGAATAAGAGTTAAAAATAAGAGTTTTGAAAGCTAAACCATAAACAACACTTCCAATTTATTAATATTAATTTCTATTTCTCTACTTTTAATTTGAGAAATCATATATTATATTCGAATTTGGTCCATAATATAACCGAGATCCCCAATTATCATGGATAACTATTGTGAACCGATTTTTTTTACACAAAGTAAAGTTATAAACCGAAATTTGAAACGTATTTTCTAAGATCGCGAGACGTTTATTATTAGTAAGGCTGGATGCGGATCGGATATCCGAGTTTTTAAAGGTACTTGTGATTTTTTTAGTATGTTATGCATATCAAAATTTCCGGTTTGCTTTGGAAAACTACGGATATCTGGAAAACGAATATCAGGACAATAAATAGATATTTGCGGATATTTACGAATCTTACAGATATATCATCCATTTTAATTATTAGAAATAATCTTAAAAAATTCGATATAAAAATTTTTTGACTTATTTTTTTGCATGATATATAAAATAAATAATGAAACTGCATATTTTATATAATTTAATCTTAGTTAACAATTATAGTAGCACAAAACTTAAGAAAAAGTTATAATTGTCATAAAAAATTTCTCTTATTTTTTATGTAATATTTTTATATAAGTAATAATGTGAATAGACTTTTTAAATCAGATGTTAGAATAATAATTATATAAGCTTATACATTTTAAATTTAAATATAGCTAAGATATACATGTATTTATATATTACCGGATCGGATTGAATATCCACTTCCTAAAATTTTAATATTTATGATTTGCTCTGATTTTAACAGATATTAATTTTTAATATTTGTTTGTTTCAAAATTTAGGGATATTCAAAAAGTTTGGATCAAATCGAAATCAATAGCGAATCAAATCAAATGTAATGGATAAAATATACTGCCCCTAATTATTAGGTTGCCTATTTTGCTACTTTGAATTATTGGAAATGTTTATTAATGATAGGGGATTTGAAATATATTTCAAAACTTTGGTTTATGGCAATATATACATCATAATGTGGTGAACAAGAAAACAATATATGAAAATAAGACTTCTTTTACAACATTCTTCATAGTTAACCTCGACTACTTTTGTCTTTGCCTTTAATCTTTTTTTTCCCAAAAAATAAGTTCAAACTTAGGCATCTATAATACTCATATATATGTTCTTTGTACACATAAGTTGTGGACAATTAAAAATATAAAAAAAAACAATCTAGCACCAAATCGATATCCACATTAAACACACTTATTGTCTTCTTATTTTATAAATAATGACATCAATAATCTCATTCCGCGCAAGGCGCGGGTTATCACCTAGTCATTTATTATTCTTGTTTAAATTACAACGTCAAGCAAAATGAATCAGTCACTTAATGACACGTATTAATTAGATATCTCAAAAACAAGAGCTTTTTTATCATCTCTCTTCTCCTTTTATTCTATTTTAATTGTTATAATGGAAAACTAGACTATGATCCACCTTTTGAAAGAGCGGATATATATTTTTTTAAAAAAGTTTTGAAAATTTTAACTTTATATTTAGGTATTTATATATTTATTTTTACTATTTTAAGTTTTTGTATTTTGATTGTAACCACTGACCTATATGTAATCAGTTTGGTTTTCAAAAGCTAATTTGTTATTTAAAGTTACTATAAAATCCACAAAAACCTACTACCCGCGGTTAAAGTTTTCTAATTCATAAATATTTATATAAATGGTTCATATATTATGAATATATTACAAAAGTTAAGCCATATAAATTTGTAGTTAAACTAATTGATCATTTTGTTGTAAGCTTAATGGATCAGTATTTGAGAAGATTCATACTAAAATGGAAATAAATTTGACCATCAACAATTCATATACAATTATTGAAATTTAGTGATTTAAGTCTGAAATAAATATAATCATTTATTTATTTGTTAAGTTTACTTTTGTAGTTCACATGTTTCTAAAAAAATCGAATTTTTAATTTAATTTCATTATTAAAATTATAAATTTAAATATTACTTACTTTAATTTGTTATATATTTTATTATATATCTAATAATAAATTTTATAATTAAATTTTGATCTGTGCTTTAATCCTTGAGATTCGTTTTTATTATAACTGATTTTACTGAAATTAAACATGTTTAAAATAAAGAGGTTGAGAAATCTAATAATAAACTTATAAGTTTTAATATTAAAAGTTCTCAATCTAGATATTCTTCCATTTATTTTCAAAATATTACATTTGCTCCCACTTATTTTCAAATGTTTAAGTTTTGGCACATCTTTTTGTGTTAAAATTCAGTTAGAAAGTGAAGTCAAGACGTTTTTGTACTTTTATTTTTATTTATTTGATCTAATATTGTTTGTAATATAGAAATGGTTTGTTAATTATGGATTAAATTATAAAATTTAAGTTGTAAAAGTTAAGATGGATCTCCATATCAAACATAAAAATTTCCAAAACTTGGGAACCCCAATAACCATCAAAATATTTGAGAAACTAAACTATTTTTATAATACAAATGTAGGTAGACTGATATTTATTATTAATGACCCAACAATTACATACATTATAGAAAAATATATTATATTCATTAAATAATACAATTTGTTTTGCTTTTCCAGTATTTTTTTTCCCAAGCAAATAATTTTCAGTAAGCTTACCAATCACTCTAATTTTTCCTCTGCCAAGGTTAGATACTGTTAGAGAGAAAGAACAGAAAAACGATGAGATAACACAACAAACAGAAGAAAAACTCCAAGATTTAACCAAACTTGATGAATATATCTCATAATTATTGAAGTCAATCCCTATAGCCATATAGTATTGTCGAAAACTTGTAAACTAAATAATGTTTGACATTAAGACTCCGCTGTGAGTTTTATCAATTGAATGTGATTCTCCATTAGTGTATAACTATATCACAATTTGATCAAGGTTCAAATATCACAATTTGAAAAAATGTTACTTTTTTAGTTTCAGAGAATTCCATTCTTCAAAAGTATGTACATATCATTAAAGAACTCATAAAAGAGAAGCAAATAGTACCTGAATAAATGCATTTCAATTTAAAAAAAAAAAATAATATGTGTCTATAGCACTTTTAGACCCCCTAATTAACAGATTGCCATCACCAATCTCTTTTACAACTTATTCTCATTATAACCCTACTATCATTGTCATAACCTATGATTAGGTGTGTCAGCTAGTCTGATTTAATCAGAAAAATAGTTTTAACTTTTTCTTTATTTAATGAAAATCTTTTTCTTCTCTTCTCTTTCTCTTCTCTCTTCTCGTTTCTCTCTTCTCTTCTCTTTTCTCTCTCTTCTCTTCTCCTTCATTTTAACTTTTTGTTTCTTCTCGTAAACTCAACTTTCTCCAACTTTTTTTTTCTTCATTCATTTTCTATATTTTACAATCAGTTATTTTTTTTATAAATCATGATAATTGCTTTTTCAATCCTAATAATTTTCTTCTTCTCTTGTGAATGTTCTAAAATAAATTTGTTCGTGTTCAAGAAGATGACTTGGTAATAATTTAATATCAAAAAAAACTAGAGAATTTCAAACTCATGACTATGTTTCCATAACGGTCATGAATATTATTCTATAACGGCTAAACAAAACAAGTAAATGTTACATCGTTTGGTAGATGTTACATGATTTGAATATATGTCTTGTTAGATGATACATTGTTCTGGATAAATGATTTGTTAGTTGTTACAATATTTATTATCAGGTACACGATTTGTTAGCTGCTAATAAGTGACTTGTTACATGGTACATTGTTTTGGGTAATTGTTTTGTTAGTTGTTACAATATTCATTACCAGGTACACAATTTGTTAATTGTTACATTAGTTGTTATTAACGGCTAACAATTCATGTATCTGCTAATGAAACTATTTCGTAATCTTGAAAGTCGTTTATCAATTACCCACGACTTCTTTGTAATAACTAACATATTTTTTTCTATAGATTCACTATTTTAAATCTATGAAGACGAAATGCTTTTACAGAAAAAAATATGAAAAGGAGTGGAGTGAGAAGAAAGAGAAAGTATGAAAAAGTGGTGGAGGAAGAGAAATGCTTTAATGTGTCAGATCCACTTTTTCCATTGTCTGCTGAGTCACAAATTTTAGTCAGAAGACAAACTGCAAGCTGCAGAGTTTGTGTCAGCTAGAGGGGTATTTTCGTCTCTTCTAATCAAAAATGGTAAGCATCCTATCTCTAATGTCAATCGTATGTTAGATTTCAAAAGCGAACCTGCTTTTATGGTATTGAGCTCATTGTCCCTTTAAAAAAAGCGTGTTGATTGCTGACCTCCCCTTTCAAAGCCATTTTCTTGTTCTTTAGCAACAACTGTGTGACTTGAGAGACCCACACTCTATTATCAAGAAAAGAACTGCATACACTTGGTAAATATCAAATATGGATCTACATAATTCAAATGAGTAAAAAATAATATTTTGATATTAGTGAGGTTAGTGGTCCTCATAACAATCAATCAAAATTTATCATAACTTCAACTTAATGCGGAGATAGTCATCGTTGATATCGACACATCTGAGATCGCCAAATGTTCGTGAGGTCCTCTATTCAATCATTTTCCTTCTTTTTGTTGCTGGATATATCGTTCGTACACAGTCAGTTTTTGTTTCAGAAAGTGATAGGACAGTTTTAGAAGATGATGATATATATACAACTGATACGTAGTTAATTTGTGTTTATTAGAGAAGTTCCAAATTTTGAAAAGATTTGAGAATAATTCTTTTGTGGAATATTTTCTGTATTCCAAAAATTACACGCAAATCTATTGCTATTGTTTTGTTAAGTTGCAAGATTACAGGATGATCCACAAGAAAGGTGGTAGGATTTCATGGATAATATAATCATTAAAATATATATTGAAACCCGAATTTTTATCATACATTTTAGCGTTTGTTGAATATTTGACAATATATTCGTATAAGAAGAATATACAATGTTTTTCGACTGTAAAATAGGGGGTAGTTTGCTTGTTAACTTAAAAGATAATGATTAAAAATAAATATTTAAAGACATATTGCACCTGAACCTGAATTTTAATTTATGTGTATCTCATGCTTTTTCTGTAAAAAGTAATGAAATCATTTAAATAAAATTCTATAGAACTCACAATTTTTAATAAGGTCTTATGAATTTGTATAGTTAAGAATATGTACTTGCAAGGTATTGGATTTCCAATATAGTTTTTTAACCACTTTAAAACATAACCAAAGGCAAAAAAAATTCCAAAAAGAAAAGCATAACCGAAGGCAAGAGAAGAATATTGCACATATCTCACTTTTTATGAAAGGTATAACAACATTTAGGGAAAATCGTGTATATCAAATAATTTCCATATTTTTAAATAAAGGGACTTTTTTTAAAGGTAAATTGAAGTTGGATTTAAAAATAGTCAATAATATATTTAATGAAATAAAAACCATAGCTTTAAAATATGCCGGTGGCAGAAAATTGTAAATACTTATGAAACAGACCTCAAAAAATGACTTTCTGTTTTAATAGTATTGATACCCAATGAGTATCCTGAATCCCTGAAGCTCTAACGTAGCTTAAGAATTGAAGGCAGAATATACACATTATGAAATCAAAATTTCAATATACGCACAGATGGTTCTAATCAGTAAGACAAGCATAAAATTTTTTCTACATTAACTTTTTTCTTGCGAGTGTCGGTAGGTTATAACATTTTTTTTGCCATCTTGTTATTTATATTATACAAGGGAACAAAACCCAAAAAAGCAAAGTCCTTACACCATACATACATAAAAAAGTCGGGGCCCAAACCAACAAGGCAAACCGAAGGATAAACAAACAAATGGGTTTAAAGTCTACCCAGATACAACCGAAAAGAAACAGACGCAACAAGCACGCGTCAAAAGATTATCTTCGGTGGGGCACATGTTTCAACACCAGTCGCCACGTGTTACAAGACCACTTCGTCTTCACCGCTAGGGAAATCAACGCCGGAGAAGGCCAGCGTTTCACCAGAAACACACCGGGATCCAAGACTTCCAACTCATCCATCCTCAATTTCCATAGAGTGTCAATCGAAACCAAACGATATCTCATCCGCCACACACCAGCACCGCCAAGAGAACACCGACGTCGGAACAGAACGCCGTCACACTTAATCCACCCCAGAACCATGCATCTACCAACGCATCCCACTTCATCACCGTCGTAGAGCATACATCGAACAGTTCGATATCTCTCACGACTACCAAAAACACCAAACTTGAAATTAAATTCTGGTAGTTACCCACATAAGTCGATTACACCTTAAGGGGTAAAGGTCGTAAATCGGAAAACTAAAGCCGGCCGCCTTCACCACCGAAGAGGATGACGACGCCAGAGATCAAGTCGGACGACCACCGAAGAATAGGCACATCGCCGGAATCAAAGTCGGTTGAAGAACACCGGAAACTGTAAAGCTTCAGACCAGAGAATCCTTGGAAATATAAGATCCGACCGACGTCGCGGCTAAGGAAGCCCGCCGACGTCGGTCAGACTAAACAAACCGTATCCCGGTAGGTTATAACATAAAAATCACAACCCCCTTCATAAAATCCCAAATAAAATAATTGGGCTGTAGGGCCATAAATTTTCGGCTGCAATGTTAGTGAATCACATGTTTTTTATTGTCGTTTCTTAGGCATCAAGTTCTGTTGACGTTTCTTTTTATCTACAGATTTTTTTTTTTTTCAGCACTTGACATCGTGTACGGTGGTAATATTTTTTTTAATATATATCAATGCAGTCGTTTGTTTAACACCTAATATTCTCGATATTTTTGTTAATACATTGTTGATATTTCCGTGCTTTTTTTTTCTTTTTTTTGAAACTTGATATTTCCGTGCTTACCAAAAGAAAATCCAGAGTTTATTTTCCTCGGTTATCCCAATTAATACGGAAATTTTTATTTATTATGGAGAGAAAGAAGGACACACCACATGTCATTTCCATATCTGTCACTTAAGTTTTCTGCTCAAAACATTATAGTTAATGTTTAACTAAATTAGATAGTAAAATGACATTGTGAGAATATTTTATTAAATGTTGTATGCATTTATACAATTATATCGCCATAAGTAAAAATGAACATGAAAATAATCAAAAAAAAAAATTGCTGTAAAAAACAAAGAAAAAGAACATGAAAAATAGATTGGGCTTTCACGAAAATAACAAAATGATCTACATGAATGGGTCTATTGAGCCATCCCATAAAGCTGTACCCGACGATGAGTTTTGGGCCGCCGGTGGCGGTCTCTGAATCCGTCATTTCTTACGAAACGGCCGATCACAGTCAACGAATATTCTAGCGTCCTTTTCTTGCGCCCCACAACAGTCTGAGTGAATCACATGTTTCTTTTATTGTCTTTTCTTTCGCTCCAAGTTCTTTTGAATGCTGACGTTTCTTTTGCTTTTTATATATATAGAATTTTCACCACCATCTAGCTTACTTACAATTTATCTTTACCCAACATGTCATCGTTTATATGGTCGTAACGTTTATATATAGAAGCAGCAGCCGTAGTAATTATCTTTGATATTTTCATTAAAAAAACGTTTTAAATATTTTGAGGCTACCAAATACGAAAATTTTCCATTTATTTTGGAGAGAAATAAGGAAATGCCACCTGTCGTTTCCATATTTGTCACGTAGGTCTTGTGCTCATACGCATACAAGTGACACAGAGGCGGCTGGTTGAAGAAGAGTTGTTCGATTCTCCAACAACTTAGGGCAAATAATATATGTGTTTGTTCCTTTAAATATTCTTTCTTGCATCACTAGAGAAACATAAAGAATCATGCTTTGGATCAAAAACCTCGCGAGGATCTCTCCGACAACTTCCTCCGTCGGAAACTTGTTTAGAAACCCCGAGTCCTATACTCTTTCCTCTCGCTTCTGCACCGCTCTTCAACGTAGCGAGACGGTTCAAGTGACCGATCAGGTAGTTAATGGGTTGGATCAGCAACAAGAACATCGTTACCACGGTTTGGCTCCAACAAAAGAAGGAGAGAAGCCGAGAGTGCTGGTTCTCGGGTCGGGTTGGGCTGGTTGTCGTCTTATGAAAGGGATCGACACGAGTATCTACGACGTCGTTTGCGTCTCGCCGAGGAACCACATGGTCTTCACTCCTCTTTTGGCTTCTACTTGCGTCGGTACGCTCGAGTTCCGGTCCGTTGCAGAACCGATCTCTCGTATCCAACCGGCGATTTCAAGAGAACCCGGTTCTTACTACTTCCTCGCTAATTGCTCGAAACTTGATTCCGAGAACCATGAGGTAATTTCTAAACCGGAATAAACCGGTTTTGTGTTTATCGGTGACTGCTCTGAAATTTGGGTACAAGTTTTGTTGATGTATCTCTGTGTTGATGTGTAAACTTAGATTTGTGTGAATTGATAGCAATGTATGTGGCCTTGATGTTAATGTGTAAACCGGTATAAACCGATTTTTGTGTTTATAGCTGATGAATTTTAGTTAAAAAAATTGTTGATGAATCTCTGTGTTAATGTGTAAAAATAGATTTGTGTTTTGTGTAAGCAATCTATGTGGTTTAGATGTCTATGTGTTAACCCGGTTTTAACCGGCCTTTTACGTTATGAACAGGTGCATTGTGAGACTGTAACCGATGGGTTAAGCACACTGAAGCCATGGAAGTTCAAGATCGCTTACGACAAACTGGTCCTAGCCTGCGGTGCGGAAGCATCCACCTTTGGGATCAACGGGGTGTCAGAAAACGCCATCTTTCTCCGCGAGGTTCATCACGCTCAAGAGATACGCAGGAAGCTTCTGCTCAACCTCATGAACTCTGAAGTCCCAGGGATAGGCGAGGAGGAGAAGAGGAGGCTGCTGCACTGCGTCGTGGTCGGAGGTGGTCCGACCGGTGTGGAGTTTAGCGGTGAGCTGAGTGATTTCATCATGAAAGATGTTCGTGAGAGGTATGCTCATGTCAAAGACGACATTCGTGTTACTTTGATCGAGGCGAGGGATATACTTTCTTCGTTCGATGATGGGCTAAGACAGTATGCGATCAAGCAGTTAAACAAGGTTAATAATTACATTTTTTTTACTTGGTTTTGATTTTGTGTTTTAGAGTATGCGAGATGTTGAATTTCTTTTTTGGTTTTGACTTCAGTCTGGAGTGAAGCTTGTGCGTGGGATTGTGAAAGAAGTGAAGCCTCAGAAGCTGGTTCTTGATGATGGAACCGATGTTCCTTACGGTCTTTTAGTCTGGTCAACTGGTGTTGGTCCGTCTTCGTTTGTTCGGTCTCTTGATCTTCCTAAAGATCCAGGTGGAAGGTTAGAATAATTTCAATATATCACAACAAGGTTGTTCTGTTTTGAAAAGTTATTTAATCGATAAATAAATAGTTCGGTGCTATTGATTCATGACCTCAAAGTTTCTGTATATACAAGTCATATAGTCCTAATGCTATCAACACAAGGAAAGCCAATACATTCAAAATAAATATAATCAAGATATACTGAAATATATTTTGATATGTTTTGTTGTTTCTGATGTTGGATCATTCTGTGACCAATAGGATTGGAATCGATGAGTGGATGCGTGTACCATCAGTAGAAGACGTGTTTGCAATTGGTGACTGTAGTGGATATCTTGAGAGCACAGGGAAGTCAACACTTCCTGCTCTTGCACAGGTTTGAATATTTGATTAATGTTCTTTTAATATAACTCTTTTTATTCTTGTGCCTTAAGTTTAACCAAGTCTGTGATCAAATGAAGGTGGCTGAGAGAGAAGGCAAATACTTGGCAAATCTACTGAACGTGATGGGAAAAGCTGGAGGAGGAAGAGCCTTGAGCGCAAAGGAAACCGAACTTGGTGAACCATTTGTGTACAAGCACTTGGGAAGCATGGCCACTATTGGGAGATACAAAGCTCTCGTTGATCTCCGTGAGAGCAAGGTACAGATAACAAAGATCATGAAACTTTCACTTAAAACCCCTAAAACACATAGATAGCTAAAGTTTTACTTGTGCAGGAAGGAAAAGGGATATCAATGGCAGGGTTTGTGAGCTGGTTCATATGGAGGTCTGCTTATCTGACACGTGTCCTCAGCTGGAGAAACCGCTTCTACGTCGCTATTAACTGGCTCACCACTTTCGTTTTCGGCCGTGACATTAGCCGTATCTGATCCAAATCCTCTAGGCATGGTTGAATTTTGAATGAAATGTTCTTTTGTTTAATTGATAACTACTACATTGTTATGGAGGAGAAAGTATTATTATTTCTAATAAAACTCAAAATGCCAGAAGAAAAGTTTTGTGGCAAATTGGTAACCCCTACACAGACTTATAAACCTCAGCTACTAGTAGTAACTAGTAACTAACTCTATTATACATTTTTTTTAATTTACAAGCACCAAAACTCAAAACCAAAGCCTCTCTGATGACAGAACAATCTCTTACCTCACATTACATCCACCTTTTCTGGCAACTTTACTCCAGCAGCTAAATCTCTAGAAGCAACCAGTTTAACAGTGAACCTAGGATTTGAACCGTACTTTTGCCTCGCTTCAGCAAAGCTATGAGCAAGAACGGTTCCAATCCACTGATCAACAACGTTCCTCTCTTCTTCCTTTGATGATAGTAAAGACCAAGAACCCGACAGTATCTGAAGGATCACTTCACTATCAATCTCTAGATGTGTTTCAGTTCCAAAACACACCTTAAAATGTGAAACGATCTTCTCTTGAATGTTTTTGGCTAACCCATCGAAATCTACCGGTTTGAACATCACCTTCCCGTCTAACTGCTCGATGAAACCATCAAACCAAGCTTTTGCGTCCTCTGTTTCGTGATCTAAGCTAACTTCTGTCTCTGTCTCATTCACTGGAAGGTTCAGATCCAGATATGAACGTTGCATCTTCTCTCCACGCAGCTCTGTTTCTCCCTCACGTTTTCTCTTATTCACCCCATCTTTACCACTATCAGCTACCTTAATCTGCAGTTTCCAGCTTCTAGCGCTGAGAACTCTCTCCTCAGAAAACCTCACAGGTTCAGGATCTTTCTCCTTAACGATCCCAGAAGTTGCAACAACAATTACATTCTTCATACTGATAACTCTTCCGTGCGAGTCACGTAGCTTCCCAGTACTCACACCTTCAGACAATCTCATCTGATCCGGGAACTCAGCCTTCTCCACGTTCTCTAGCAACACGACAGAGTGCGGTCTCCTCGATACTTCGCCTGTTATGTAATCAACCACAGTCTTGCCTCTGAACTTATCATCAACATAACAATGCTCCGCCCCAAAATCCACACTGATGCAGTTAGCCTGGTCTCTGAATAAGATCTCGGAGAGAGCCAACGCTGCTTTCTTCTTCCCAACTCTATCAGGTCCAAGAAGAGCCAGCCATATTCCACCCGTGCGGTTTCTTCTCTCGCAGATGATTTGGCTAATGGCGTTCACAGCTTCGGTCTGCCAGGGGACTTTACTAGAGAGTGATTCTCTGAGAGACTTGAAATCATCTAAGGAAGAGTTTTGAGTGACAAGCAGCGGTTTCTCTCTCGGTGTGCATGTTTCTTGGCTTTTTGATGCATAGGTTACTCCCAATCCTAAATCTGTAGTGACACAGCTCAGAGGGGAACCCAAAGTTACCGATGTCTTGAGATCCTCCTTATGTTTTGGATTTGAGACTGGAGGATTCAGCAGTGTAGAGCATTCAGGAGTTCTGCTGAGAACCCTGGGACTACTATTGGTTGGGCTTCCCAAACTCTTCTCGGTCTGGACTGGGAACTGTGGACTCACGGTCTTAAAACCTAGCTTAGGAAACGATGGAGTTTGATGGATACTTTGGCATATGCTGTCCCATTTCTTCTGTAGAGCTGTGGTTTGAGAGGCTAATGTGTTTTTGCTATCTACAGCCTGCACTGAATAAAAAGGCAAAATCTCTCTCAAAGATATTGTATTTACACCATTACAAGAAAAAGAAAATGAATTAAAACGCACCTTGGTGCTGCTCGTTGGTCTCTTGTCTAACTCCGTCTCAGCAGCTCTTAGCCAAGAAGGTAACTTCTCGGAACACTGATCAGTTATAGAGACACTTGAACCGGCCTTGACAACAGCTGCTACTTCCTGCAAACACTTCTCGTTGCAGAGGTGACATCTAGGGAGCGTCTGATTCACTGTGCCACCACCACCACTCAACGTTACTCTGTAATCTGATGTAGATGAAAAGAACCCTCCAAACGGAACAAAGGATCCCATCAAGCTGTAACCAAACAGATTAGTATATATGTTAAAATATTTCAGATTATGTAACCAAATTAACAATAAACTATTCCCGACAATATATATTTATGTATTCAAGTCCAAGAGGGTTTATAAAACTAATTTCCACAGTGTAAATGTTAATGCAAAAAGAACACCTTGATTTTGGAAGTCTTGATGATGTGATGGGAAGAACATGAAGGTCCCAATCCTCATCGATCTTAGGAAACCGATCAAGAAGCTTCGTGTAAGTCTCGTTGCTCGACGCGCATCCGATGAACCACAGTTTCTTGCTTTGACGTTTCAGCAAATCAGATAGCTTCAACACTAACTTCACCAAAGCATCAGTCTCACTGTTCAAGAACACCTTAACCTCTCCCAAGTTAAGCATCACCTCTGTAGATTTCGATTCATTAACTAACTCATCAAGCTTCATCAGAATCTCCTCGTTAGTTCTCGATCCAACTTCACTAATCTCCTTCTCTATGTTGATTACGCTTAAATTGTTGATCTCTGGAGGAAGAAACACTAGCTGCTTCCCACCGTTGATCGCATCAGTAAAGGTTTTAAGAGCCTCGTCAGCGCAGTTTCCGACAAGGATAGGATTCCTCCTCTCTTTCCGACACAGCACCTGTCCGATTCTCTTACAATTCTCATCGCTGCTCCCAGCAAACGGGAACTCGCGATTCGGATCTGAGCTCGGGAGATTACATAGGAACAGAGGCGGACAACGACCTCCTCGCGAGAACTGCGTCGTTACAGGAGGGTGAAGCACGTCGAGCTTAATATCGGAGCTCCGAAACCCGGCGTCGCAGAAGACCCGGTTCACGATCGGATCATCTAAAATCGACAGCACGAAGTACTTGAGCTCCACCTTCAGAACCGTCGCCTGGCACCCTCCGTGCGACATCTGCTGGAGGTGATACGCCTCCGGGTGCCGCCTCTGGTTCGCCTGAGACCGCTTGATCGCCGCCATGAGGGAGTTCGACACCGGAGGATGATGGTCTTCCTCCGAAGACTTGGACGACGGGAGCCTGTCGAGAGAGACGCCGACGCAGAGCTCAAGAGCTCGGAACTGGAGACGCGACGAGTAGGGAGTGCTCCGTGCGGCGCGTGAGACGCAGACCTCGCGGAGGAGGGAGGACGGCATCGCGAGGAGAGCGGAGACTGCGTGGAGAGACGTCGTCTGCGCGTGGCTTCGCCGACGAGCGATGGCCACGGCGTCGTCGAGGGCGCGTGCGGCTTCCTCCGTTAAGCATTCTCTCGCCGTGTTAACCGGCGTAGGCATCGCCGGAGGAAAAACCGAAAAAAAAAATAAAATTAAAAATAGAGAAATTCTCCTCCAATCAAACCAACCCACTTACTGTCGTCGTCCTCTCAGCACCAAACAATAAATCACAGACCAAAGAAAGACTAACAAAAGTTTCTGGAGAAAAAAATATTATTTTATTAAACAGAAGAGTCAGGCGTGAATTTTCATGAAATGATATTTATGTCAAAAAAGTGGTTGTTAAAAAAATAAATATATTTGGTTTGCTTTTAAGCCATCTTCTCAATCTTCAAATCTTACGCATGGATATGTTCAGATTACTAGTCTTGCAGAAGGAGTCACTGTGTTTGGTCGTATATTGATCGTGGGGTCCTCCAATATCTTCTCTTGTCTGGTTTTCGAGTTTTTAATAGAATAGTATTATTATGTGGTGCTCGTGGAATCTCTTTGTTTGAAAAATCTTCTTATTCTACAGGCCGAAAGGTTCGATTAATCCCAGCAGAAGTTCACACCACATATGTATTTTTATGAAAAATTAATTTTAATGCCCACGAAAAATATTATTATTATTTGATTCTTTGTTCCATAAAAAAATTGGCACTGCTTTTTCATCGAATATTGATTTTATATTTCTTTCTCCAACCATTCTTCTTTAGTAACATATTTCCTTCTGTGATGTTGTAAAACACTTAAATCTTCATTTCTTGTTTACTGACACATGCCAATTATCACACTGTTATGACCAATCCACTCTAGAATTTCCCTGATATTTCAAACCCACATTAATTAATAGTTTACTATATATGATAGCAAGTTATAGGAGTGACCAGCTTACTAGACAAAGAGATTGCGCTGTATAAAGGAAACAGTGTTGTAAATATTAAAGCATGTACAGTAATTGTTTATGATCCAGTATGAAATGAGTGGGATTAACAAAGAAAAGTCAAATTAATTAATGAAGAAAATAAAAATGTATCGAGTGGTAGACAGTGACTAGAACTTTATAAAAGATTAGGTGAATGTCATAAGATAAAGAGGAAAAGCATAAGTGATTAGGGTCCCAAACACCACCTTTTATATGCTTCTTTTGCGTCATTGTCATTCATCATCCACATCCAATAAAAGATATTTGTCTTCACTTTACTTTGCACATCTTTTATTCCCGATCCCAAAGGCATCTCATTTACTTGATCGGCATCTCATTTACTCGATCATCTTATCTTTTGTTACCTTTTATTTACTGTATTTTAATACCAAAAATAATTAATCTGCTGGTTAAAACTCTCAGATCACCTATTAAAATCTAAATGGTCAATTAGTTTAACATGGTTCCAACGTCGCCCTGACAAAATGTTCAGACTTAAAAAATTCCTTTTCATTTCTAGAAGAAGCATTTTCTACTACATTAATATCAGCAGTTTGTAACCTCTTTATTTTTATGTATACTCTTGTCGAAACGAATTAATACTGAAAATAACTACAGTGATAAACTTTCATTGATATTCTTACTTAATATTGATTCGGTATTTCTTTGGAAGTGATTAGTAAACTATCGTCTTCTCCTCTTTGCTTCTTTTGTTATTTCTTAGTTAACCTACTTAACTTCCCCTTCGTATCCTCCTCACGAACATCAAACCCTCAATCCTCTAACCAATGCATCTACGTCAATACGTATATATTTTCAGACGAATCAAAGGCAAACAATTACAAACCTGTATGAATATAGCTACATCAATTTAATATATTTAAATTTCCTTAAAACTAAAAAACATAGTAGACTCATGCCACAAAAGCGTCGACAAGCAAGCACTATACTACGTTCCTTTATGTTTACTCTAGCTAGCTTTTAACACCAAACATATCTTGTAGTATACTACCTTTTCACTAGTACATATTATTAGTGTACGTCACTCCATAATCAATCGACCAATAAATTGTATATAGTTATTAAACACGTGGATTATGCATGAGGAAATGAAAATTAAGCACAATGACATATAGAACGGTGTCCTTTTCATTCTCCAGAAACATCTCTTAGAAATTTGGTTCGGTGGTTGTTGCGCAATCCCAGCTTAAAGTGACACTTGTAATATGCAATATGTAGTAATACTGGATATTGCAATGATTTAAAAATTTAGCCCAGGTTAATTAGAAATACTGTTGTATTATCTGAATGAATCCCATATTTTGCCAGTCACGTTTTTTCTTAACAACTTTACCAGTCACGTTATAATTAACATAAACACAAATGAACATGATTATTAACGTTAATCCCTGTCTCGACCACACAGTAAGATAACGACACCTGGCACAAGAACCAAACGTCGCTATTCGAGCAATGGTCCTTTGCTTTTTTCCAATTAAGACCGTGGCACTTTATAAGTGGATGACCTTACTTAGTTAGCCATTAGTATAGCAACACGTGTTAAAAAATCACATGCGAATTGCAAGATTAGTCCAAAGAGAGGAAAGCGTAGGAACCAACCAAGTGGACAACAAGAACTCCCAACACAACCAATCCTCTCGACTCACCCCTTCTCATATTGGATGATGATACCAACCAAAAGGTGTTTGATTTTGACTCCTTTTATTTCCCCTTGGGATCAAAACGAACGGAGTGATGTGAAACCCCACTTTGTTTTGTGCTCTTTTCTTTTTTTTATCACACACACAAATGTCACATAACTTTTCAATGGTGAATCCGTTTGATATTTGATTAGAAAGTTCAATCGAATAATCCCATCATCAGCTTCCCTTGTAATCAGCCAAGCTCCGAATAATATATGTGGTTGAGCAAAGTCCTGCTCTATTGATATCTAATTATCATGGTTCGCTGGCATCCTTCGTCACATACATGTCTGATGTGACACTTCTGTCATCTCAAAGTTTTTTTGATTACATGTGTTGTACTTATCCTAATTCACTTTCTAAAGTTACAAAATATTATTTAGCATGCAAGATTTCATCAAGAGATGTCCCTACCGATAATTTTTTTTTTGTTTTTTTTTTGGGCAACTTCCCTACCGATAATTACTGTATGATTGACAGTAACTATTTGAACGTAAATCAATCATCTAATATATGTAAATCTTGCAAACCACTCGATAACTGTCGACTATTTAGTCTGTGGATATATAAACAGAAAGATGATGAAATGGGCCTGGCCTTATTAGCCCATTAATTGAAATCTGATCTCCTCGTCTCTCTCTCACACACACGTCATCCCTCAGGCGACTCTCCCCTCTTTGCCAAAACCTCACAGATCGGAGAAACTTAAAAAATCGAAAAACCCTAAATCGAAAAGATGACGAAACCCGCCCGTTTCGCGATTCGATCCCTCAACGACGTCGCTTCCCGTCAACCATGGCGTCCTCTCGTTCCCAGAAGCTTCTCCACCAATGCTAACGAAGGTAAAACCATACTTATTCCCACCATTTTTACTCGCATTTGCCATTATACTAACCATCGAATCGAATCGAATCGAATCGGAGCGGAGCAGATCGATCTTTGCTGGACGATTGGATGTTTGGCGGCAACGATGACAAGAGCAGTAGCTTCTTCCAGCATCTTGGCAAGGCGGAGAAAGATAAGCGCGAGTCTACAGGCTTTGGCAGATCACGCGGAAACGGTTCGAGAGGTAACAACAGAGACGAGACGTTCGATCCTTCGTCCGATGGGGTTGATGATAAATTGAAGGAAGCTGCGTTGATTTACAACGTCGACGACGAAGGTGGAGCGAAGGATGGTTACTCGTTTAGGCCTGATGTCAACAGCTGGGGAGCTAATCACTTCCCTAGGGTATGTGCTTTCTTAACTGAATCAGTTTAGATTGCAATCAGATGAAATTCATTTCTAGTCAAAGTTATGGAACTGTAAATTTGGAGATTTTACAGTGATGTAATAGTTTTTATTACTTGAAATGATTTGGATTCAGGTAATTTTGATTGTGTAGTCATGTATAGTGTGTGTGCCTTGGGGTTTTAGAGGGATGATGATCTTTTCTTGTTTTGCTTTAACTAGACAGACGCTAAACGTGTTTTCTTTTTTGTTTCGTAAAGGATTTAGGTTATAGAAAGCAGATGCAGAGACCTAGACAGAATAACAAGGCGGAGATAACCACTGAGGAAGTTCTGAAGAAAGCTGATTTCAGGGTGAGTTTAGTTTTGGTTACATATGTTTCACAAGCAGTGAAGCTTTTTGTTGTTCTGTGTAAAGTTTACATCTTCAGAGCTTTTGTTTTTCTTTTTGTACTTATACCTATGCTATATGTTTTTTTTTGGACAGAATGTTCGATTTCTTGCACAGTTTATCACCGAAGCTGGGATCCTCGTTAAGAGGAAGCAGGTTGAATTGGATAATTTTCGCTTTAATCTTTACTTTGTTTATACGTTTTGCTAATCCACATAATGATGTAATATTCTTTTTTTGTTGATCTATTGCGCAGACTGGTATCAGTGCCAAGGCGCAGAGGAAGATTGCTAGAGAGATCAAGACGGCCCGTGCATTTGGGCTGATGCCTTTCACAACAATGGGTACGAAGGCTTTCACATTTGGAAAAACCATGGAGAACAGAGACCAAGATTTCGAGTATGAAGTGGTTGACGATGATGATGAGTATGATGACAACACACCTGTGTGAGATTTGATCCACTCTCTTGTGCTTTTTTCTAAATCTTTGGCGTAACTAGTGCCGGCTAGTTTTCATTTCTAAGGTTTTGGTCTCTATCAAAATTTGAAATAATAGGATTTTACCAAATGTGGAGAATGCGTCACTTGAATTCCTCCTATACCAAGGGATTAGTATTTGTATGTTATTTCTCTTGTTGTGTTACTTTTGAAGATCAGAGTAAGACTGATATATTTATAATTGCCTCTCCATTCAAACATTGATCCGTGTACCTGTAAGATTATGGTTTGTTTATTCTATAAACCAAGGCTTACTCAATTATCATCTCGTGCTACAGCTGATGATGATGAACACACATATGCAGAGGAAAAGAAAAGGATTACACAAAAGTTGTGTTCCTGAAAACTCAATTTATCTGGAACCCCTCTCTGTTTTCGTCATCTCCATGTTTCTAACATCTTCGATTGTTTGCTTCTTCCGTTGAATCAACCTCTCAAGCCTATCCCTATCTGCATCTGGAAGTTTACATGGTCGGTCCACAGAAGGCACAGCTCTTGATTTTTGGAGTAGTTCTCGCTCTTTTTGCTCAGCGAAGCAAAGCAATGATCCTTCACAAACCTCTTTAGCTGAAGAGGGCTTCACCGGCTTGAACTTCTGAAGCTTCGAGTACTCTGTGATGAGATGAAACATGTAGTCATACACCCGGTTCATGCTAATGCTTTCCATGTAACCCTGTCCTCTTTTTCCTATTCTTTCAGCCTGCCAGAAAGGAAAATTCTTTAGGAACACATGAACCGATAACTCTGATGAGGGAGTGTAGAATACACATACATCAGACGGGTTAGCATTGCCCCAGTCCACAGCGAATTTGATGGACCGACATAGTTCAGTGGGAGAGACAGGCCAGTAGTTTTCCTTGGGAAGGAGGCCTCTGCTGAAGAAATCTTCATACTCCGGTGAGATTATGAGTGTCATGGAGCCACATGACATGATATACTTTAGAGATACTGACCACGCGTAACCCTCTGCATATATTTTGTACCTTATGATACAAAAGAACCAAATTAGATCCTACTCGTATCATATTTGATAGAAAACTTGGGTTTCTTTGAGTACTTACCGGTGATTGCACTGGTTGGAGAGCTTGGACTGTTCAAACCCACCTTTTGCTTCTTCTGCCCAGTTCTGTATTTAAACACACACATCAGCATCACTCCAACTAGACTAAACTGTTTGACTCGGACGACTGAGAAAGGAAGCGAACCTGGCGCATAATCTGTGCTCCCCACAACCTAGAATGGTTGCATTTCATCAACTCCATTCTTATAGGCGACACAACATCAGGATTCCCTTTCCAGTAAGCTCGAGGCTGCTTGTTGTCCCAGCTACTTCTCTTAGACCCTTTCTTTATGTCCCTAAACTCTTCTTCCCACGGCCTTAGATTTGTCTCCGACCTTTCATCACAACAACACTCATATATTCAGACTATAGAATGACTAAACAAACAACAATAAAAACAGAGAAGAGATATGATGTACCAGCCCCAGAAAGACCAATCAGGAAAAGGAATGTCCAAATGAGCCTCATTGGTGCAATATCGAAAAAGCGGAGCAGGGAACGACTCGTGCTCTGTCCGGTTGATGATGGGTTTGTCCATGCAATCAAACATCATGTCGACGTCAGGAACCATCCCTGGATACTTGTTGAGCAGCTGCAGAATCCCCCAAACGGTGAACATCATCCTGCTCTGCACGCAAGCGTAGTAGAGATCCACGTACAGCTTCCCCGATAGTATCACCACTCTAAACGCAGCGTTTTCCTTGGCCTTCTCCACGTGCGCTTTAGTCACCCCTGTCTTCCCCCATGGCTCTAAGTCTCGGTGAATCCACCTGGCTTTTCACACCGAATGATCAATGGGTTTTACTCCCAAACAAAGAAAGTTTGAATCTTTATGAGTGGGACACAAACCTGAAAACGTCGGGGCATTGCGGTTGGTGGGTTCGATGACCCGACCCGGGATCCGACGGGAGGGTGTTTGGATAGGGGACGGAGCTGCGCGGGCATGAGAAGTAGGAGCATTGGAGGGTGCGGTAAGTCGTGGCTTCGGTACTGAAAGATTTGCGTGGGAAGATGTGCCACGGTGTTGGTTGCAGGTTGTGTCCGGCGAGAGTCTTTGTCTGAGCTATAAAGTCGTCAACCTGTTCGATTGAAATTACTTTAGTGAGACAAAAAATTCTCAAGATCACGGGAAGTTAAGTAGCACGTGTTTTTTTTTAAAGATTACAGAGTGATAAAATGCTAATTCAGCTCAAAATCCAGATCTATCAATTGAAAACGAATAAAAAAAAGTAAAACCATAGTTTAAAGTATCTAATTTCGAGTTATGTTCATCTTCAGATAAATATATTCCCCACGACAGAACAGAAAACTGCAACATTTAATGATCTGTCAGATCTACATATATAATATGAAAATGGATTCATATGTGCAATTTCAAAATATGAATTATTGCTAGAGTGGAAGAATAAATAGAGATGTATGAATGGTGTGAAAAGGGAAAAAGACAAAGACCTTGTAGAGAAGAAGAGCGGTGAAGGAGAAGAAGCAGAGAGCAAGAACGCCTAGAAGGAGACGTGAAGGTGTTCTTGGAGAGCTTTTGTGAGGGAGACGTATACGTAGACGAAGGCCCATTCTTTTCTTTTTTTTTCCCTTCCTTTTTCTTCTGCAAAACTTTTCGTTTTCTTCTTTGCTTTACTTTCTTTTTCTTTCGGTGGCCTTACAAATTCTCTCTCGATATACAGTGCCCCGCTCGTTCCGGAGATTTAACTTTTTCTTTTTCTTTTCCTTTTCCTCATACATCACTGTTTCTATTTTAAATAAGGGAATTTGCGTTCTATGGCTAACAAAAATATTATATTTCTAATTGTAACTAATATATTCAGTTGTTGTCCAAAAAACTAATATATTCAGTTATTACTTAGAGAGCTTTACATAATGAGTTACTTTTTACTGGGCCTTTGACATGTTGATGTATTTTATGCTGGAGGTATACTTTTTGTCTACCTTTATATTTTTTGTTTCTTAAATGCCCTTACTGAAAAATATGATTTAAGATCGATTAAAAAATGTGTTCGTTAAATTAAGCAGCGCAACATCATTATCTTGTAGTTAGACATGTGTGGTCAGGTGCAATAAATGTTTAGATATCACCAACTTGAATCGGGTTCGATGAAATTGTTGACCTCCAATAGATCGTTGTTGGGGTTATGGTTAGAAGATGAGGATGTGTGGTCAAGGTTAGAGGTTTTGGTGGGAGAGGCTGATGTCACGTGGTCATAAGTGAATGTTATGTGGTTAGAATCAACAAAGATGTGGGGAGGAGAGGTGTTGTGTTCTAGAGACAAGGAAATGGAGTCATGGTCAGTGTTATAGGAATGTAGTATGTCATAGGATAAGTGGTTAGGGACAATGTTGGTGTGGTCAGTGGCTTTGTGGTTAGGTGTTGTGGTTACTGGTTAGGCGAGATGTGATTGTGGTCAGCTGTGAAATCAAAACTCCTTCTGCCAATCGTTGTTATTCTCCTCCAAATGTCCCACCTCCTAGTCGAGAGAAAGATCCATGTCAGAGAAAGCGTTTCACCAAACCATACGCTGTAACCGTCGAGGAGAGTTGCCGCAGATCTTTAAAAAGAAGATCAGATCTGGTTCGTCCTCAACTCTAAAGTCGATTCTCTCATATTCTGTAGCCACAAAGGTTTCGCCGTTGTTCCAGAGAAGGATGAATGCCAACACCATTGAAAGGGAGAGAGCGATGCAAAATTGAGATAATTGAGATCTGAGAATATTATAGTGTCCAGAGTTAGAAAGACAGTTTCATTGAAACTCAGACCATGAAATCATCTGCTACTTTTGATGAGTCCAAATAAATAAGAATTTAACTAAAATTGTGTTCAGGAGTGAGAAATTGAAGTCGTTGACAGGATGAAGATCTTACAGTAGAGAAGAAGATGAGTTTAGCGGCAGAATTGTTTTCAGATGTTAGGTTTTAGGTTTGTATAGCCACAAGGGTATTTTACATAAATTACATGATAGAAGTACTCTTCCAGCATAAAGTATGTGTAAACGTAAAGGAAGAAGATAAAAGTACGTCTAAATGTAATTTCTTCTATTACTTATTCACTATAATATTATTTGATATAAGAAAATTATCATCAATTAATTGTTTCTTTCGTTAATGGTATGTTTTCTAAAACTTGTTAGGCTCTTGTACTTGAAGAGCCATGTTCATGCTTCTTACACATTCTCTACAAATCACTAGACCAGTACCATTCCTTGGACTAAAGTCCAAAAAGTCATGTACTACTTGTTTGTATGCCTCTCTTTGATATAGTTGATTTGTTTTCATATCTGTGTTACAGTTTCCATTTTCCTAAATTTTTGGCTGTGGTCTCTTTCCCTAACATATTACCCTTCTTCTTATTTATATGTTCAGCTGAAAGCTTAAGAATTTAAAAAAGAGCTGGTAAATCAGATGAGCTAATTTGGATAAGTATGTATTAGTAATTACAAGAACTCTCCATCTTATTCCTTCTAAGGAGATGGAGGTCAGGAGCAACATAACGTCACCATGTTTTTTGATCCATTACATAACCATACATAAGTATATACTTTTCTCCACATCATAGAATGTATCTAAGTAGAGTGGGAACATAGAGGTGTCCACATGTATTTACATACCATTCATTCCATTATTTGTAGAATTTTAAATAGCTTCAAATATACTTGTTGGTCCCTTCACTGGGACTAGTCCTGGTAGTCAGAGACGGCCTCATAGTGACTATGGTGTTCTCGTCTGCTCCTGCTTCTAGTGCAGCCTTCCCAGCTTCTAGAAACTTCTGAACAGCCTCCTCTGCATATTTGTTGCCTTCACGTACTGTCATGTTCTTTCCAATGTCTGGATATGAGTTTAGGAGATGGTCACCAACGAGCTGGGAAGCGAGTTGGATCAGCTCCACCTGGAATTCTGAAAGCTTTGAGTCTTCTTTTGCTCCCCATGGCCTTAGTGATCGTTCAACTTCTGCTAGCTTCTCTGTGTTGGTTCATGTCAAAAAAAGGAAATGAAAGTTAGAGAATTATATTCCACAGTTTACAGAGTAAAGCCGTAATCAAGGTCAGACATTGATGAAACCAAATTCTTAAGTATTAAGTAGTTTTTTCCCATTATTGTGATTCCTGATTAAGAAGCAAAATCTGGTTTTCATGACATGAAAATACCTAACAAGTTACATCACTAATAGTAATTGCTCTGTTTCACTAAAGAAGGTTCCTATACAGTAAAAAAACATTTACTGGATGGGTTTAAAGCAACTACATCACTAATAGTTCTCTAATGAATTGTAACTCCCATTATTTACAACATTTGTAATGACCTAATGTTAGCCTTCAGTGCAAGAAACTCAAAATCATGTAATGGAGTGCAAAAATTAGGTAAGAGAATGAAACAAAACCTGGACAATCTTGGCGAGGAGAGTCTCGTATATGGAAGTACTTCTCAAATGTACCAGCCCATGCATCTCTCTTGGTAAGGAAGTGAGACTTAAGATTAAACAGTTTCTTCACGGTTGCCGGTATAGAAGAATGCTCATACTGCGAATGTGGTGTAGGACCATCAGGTTCATGTATCACTATAACAATACACACACACATG
This sequence comes from Hirschfeldia incana, assembly GCA_026261945.1. Classification (NCBI taxonomy): domain Eukaryota; kingdom Viridiplantae; phylum Streptophyta; class Magnoliopsida; order Brassicales; family Brassicaceae; genus Hirschfeldia; species Hirschfeldia incana. The sequence continues at coordinate 1,361,680 of JABCMI010000028.1, read as the reverse complement.
AAAGTTATAACATAAGCTTCAAATTTTTTTTTTGAAGTAAACCATCTAATATAATCACATACCAGTGCCCTTCTCGATCCAAGGAGAGATAAGGAAAGTAGGAACCCGAACACCCAACCGATCAAACCCGAAATAAAACGGATCCGGTCCAATAATCCCATCAGGATTCGGCACATTCTTAACCGGAGTAGGAACATGATCATAAAACCCACCGTGCTCATCATAAGTAATAAGCAAAGCCATCTCTTCCCACTGAGGACTACTCCTAAGCGTCTCGTACACTTCCTTAACAAACCTCTGCCCCGCCGCCACGTCATGCGACGGGTGATCATCATTCGCCGGGAAAAGATCTACATCAAAATACCGTTGTTCAATAACAGAATAGTTCGGAAGCTTCCCGAGCTTCGCGTGGAGCTTGAACTTAAGCGCGTAGCTGTGGAACTTCACAAGGTGCTTGAGCCTACGGAGAGACTTGAAGAAGAAGGTCGCCGGGATGTTCTGGTAATAGATCCCGAAGCTGAGTCCGTTCTCTTCTAAAGAATCAAAGATCGTCTTCTGAGGGAAACCCCTGATTAAATCCTTCTTTACGTTGCTGGAGCACCCGTGGGAGGTAGCCGAGTGGACGTAGAACCGGTTCGGTTGAGTGGAAGTCGGAACCGAAGCGAACCACCGGTCGAAGATACCGAACTCGTTGGCTAACTCGGTGTAAACCGGTAGGATCTCCGGTTTAAACCCGGACATGACGTTTTTCGCCATCCCCGGCTCCATGCTCTCCGCCTCCTGAGCGAAACCGTTCATCTTCGGGTCGCCGGAGCTGTCGTTGGATCCGAATATCTGTTCCCGGATGGCTTGGAACGAGTGGCCTGGATCCATGTCGACGAAAACGGCGTCGTTCGAGACGAAGATTTTTTCGGAGTTTGGATCGGAGACGTTGAGGGGGTTTGACTCGGCGCCGGTTAACCCGTCGATTTCGGGTCGGGTTTGTTTGAGCCAGCCGAGGATGTGATCGAAGGAGCGGTTCTCCATGACTACGACGACTATGGTCTTGATCGGTCCTTCGATCTTGTGTTTTTTTTGGGAATTGATTGAGATCGAGAGAGTGGGAGGAGACTAGTACGTAGAGGAAGAGAGTGACGGCGGCGGATTCTCGCCGGAAAGCCATTTTTTTCCGGGGAAAAACGAGTGGAGAAAGGGGAGAAGATTGGGCGGAGTTTTCTAGGGAGTTGAGAGAGGAGAGGAAAGGGATATAGGCATATAGCAATGGATACCCACACGATTCGACGAAGACGGTGAATTTTCTTTTCCGTCGGCAACGACTTTTCTTTCTTACAAGAAAAAAGAAATATCTTTTGTGTTTGACTAAAAGTCAAAAGCGGAACCTAATAACCAGATACGAAGTCATTAACAACGCGTGCGTCTACTGTCGGGAAACTATATAGTATTAAGCAACGAAAAATGCAAGTTTATAAGGTGTTGTTCCATGATACAACATAGCTTGTAAAAATACTAAATCTATAATTAGTTCCGTGATACAATACAACATAACTTGAAAGATTGTTTTTTTATCGAATTTGGCTGTTACGTCTACATCTAGATGATTTATGAAGGCGTGCAATATGTTCAGTGAAACTCTTTTCTAAATAGAAATGACACACTTAAGTAAATTAAAGCATGGGAAAAATAATTCCAGTTTTCAGTGAAATAAACTGTAATTTCTATTGGATATAAAAAGAATTATTCCATCTCCTTAAAGAAAAACGTTTTGTTAGCACATTCCGTCTCCTTAAAGAAAAACGTTTTGTTAGCACAGAACATTAAACTTGATGTCTTTTCCATGCGACTCCTCTTTTTGTTAGTTTTGTTTATTTCTACTTTATCACATCTGACTCAGTTACACGATAGACACATCCATGAATAATGAATTTTAAGAGAATAAATTAAATTAATCAGGATAGGACAACTAATACGTACTATGTTTTGCTCAATTATTTTCCTCACGTTTGTATGCTTATTAACCGGACTGAACTTTTGTCCAAAAAAAAAAAAAAAAAACTGGACCGAAAAATGTTGGTCCAAGAAAATATTTTAATAAAATAGTGGTGTACTCTTTCACTCTTTTGTCGCAACCATTTACTACTTTATTCAGCCACATGGAACGCCATTAACATTGCAGACATCAGGAGAGAGCTCAATTGTGTTTCATCTTCTTCAAAAGAAAAAGCACATAAAGAAAAGGATAAGGCAGAGAGATGAAGAGATCTGAGCTAATCTTCATTCCACTGCCGGAGACCGGCCATCTTTTGTCAACAATCGAATTTGGAAAGCGTCTGCTAAATCTCGACCCTCGGATCTCAATGATCACTATCCTCTCCATGAAGCTCCCTTACGCTCCTCATGCAGACGCTTCTTTGGCTTCCCTCACATCCTCCGAGCCTGGCATCCGACTAATCAGCCTCCCGGAGATCCAGGACCCACCTCCCATCAAGCTCCTCGACACTTCCTCCGAGACTTACATCATCGACTTCGTCGCCCAAAACATACCCTTCCTCAGACAAACAATCCAAGACTTGGTCTCATCTTCAAACCACGTCGCCGGCTTGATTCTTGATTTCTTCTGCGTGGACTTGATCGACGTCGGACGCGAGGTAAACCTTCCTTCGTATATCTTCATGACTTCCAATTTCGGTTTCTTGGGGTTTCTACAGTATCTACCGGAACGGCACCGTTTGGTTTCTTCGGAGGAGTTTAAAGAGAGCTCCGGGGATGAAGAGCTACCGATCCCGGCGTTTGAGAAGCGAGTTCCGGCCAAGGTTCTGCCGCCCGGTGTGTTTGACAAACTCTCTTACGCAACTCTGGTCAAAATTGGCGAGCGGCTGACTCAAGCCAAGGGCATTTTGGTCAACTCGTTCTCTGAAGTGGAGCCGTACGCTGTTAAGCATTTTTCACGTGGAGATTACCCGCGTGCGTATACTGTTGGGCCGGTTCTCAACTTAACGGGCCGTACAAATCCTGGCTTAGCTTCGGCCCAATACGAAGAAATGATGAAATGGCTAGACCAGCAGCCGGACTCTTCGGTTTTGTTTCTTTGTTTTGGGAGCATGGGAGTGTTCAGTGCACCTCAGATCAAAGAGATTGCTCACGCGCTCGAGCTAGTAGGATCCAGGTTCATCTGGGCGATCCGTACGAACATGGAAGGAGACGGCGATCCTCACGAACCGCTTCCAGAAGGATTCGTGGATCGAACAATGGGCCGTGGAATCGTGTGTAGTTGGGCTCCACAAATAGATATCTTGGCCCACAAGGCAACAGGTGGGTTCGTCTCTCACTGCGGGTGGAATTCAATTCAAGAGAGTCTATGGTACGGCGTACCAATCGCCACGTGGCCAATGTACGCGGAGCAACAGCTGAACGCTTTCGAGATGGTGAAAGAGCTGGGCTTAGCCGTGGAGATAAGACTTGATTATGTTGCTGACGGTGATAGGGTGACGCTAGAGCTCGTGTCAGCCGATGAAATCGCAACAGCCATCAGATCTTTGATGGACGGTGATAACTCTATCAGGAAGAAGGTTAGAAATATTATGGGAGCGGCGAGGAAAGCTGTTAGCAACGGTGGATCTTCTATGGTGGCCACCGGAGATTTTATCAAAGATATTCTTGGTGATCACGTTTGATCTAAACATCCTCCACTGGAACAAACTTGTCACACAAATTTCAATAACTAAACAATGTTATCAATGTAATAAGTAAACCAAGTTGTTATGTAAACTTAGATAAGCAAACACTATTTGATTGTGATTGACATGCCTAGGCATTTTAACCTGGACCCGAAGACCCGACCCGGAACCGGTCTAAATTTATCTGATCCGGACCCGATCGAAAATTTACAAATATCTTTTGGGTTTAATTTTTTTATACTCGAATAGATTCGGATCCGAAGAGAACCGATCCGAACAGACCCGAACTCGAAAAGAACCGACCCGAATAGACCCGATCCGATAAAACCAATTTGTATCCGACTTAAAAACATGTATATTCAAAACTATGATTTTGTTGTGTTCTATTTTGTATATATATATTATTATTGTTTTGTTGAAATATTTTTGGTTAACAATATTTATTATTATTTTGTAACATTTTAATTAATATGAAGTTTTTAAATATAAAATTTAGAGTTTAAAAATATTTTATGTTAATTATTAACAATTTAGTTTAAGTTATTTTGTAAATATTTAGATATATATATGACAAATATTGATTAGTTTGAGTGAGTTTGAATATGTCATGTATTTTTCAGAGTCTAAATATCCGAACTCGACAAGACCCGACAAAACCAGACTTGGAACCGAAAAATTATAGGTATTTTACAGATTTTAAAACTGTTGATCCGAACTGATCCGGACCCGATAAAACCCAACCCAGAACCGACCCGAAAAATTATAAGTACCTATATGGAGTCTAAATTTCTATGACCCGAAAGACTCAGACCCGAACCCGATAGGATCCGACCCGAACCCGACCCGAAGATCCGGATGCCCAGGCCTCACTGATTGTGTTAAGCTCGTCTCGTTTTGTTAAGATTCACTAAAGGACCTTTGGTTTGCTTGATTTCAGTGTGAGAACTCTGTCTGAAAACTTGTAAATTAATTATCAAGGCAAAACGCATTGGACTCATTATGGGTAGTTATTACAACAGAACTAAAAAGCCTGGCCCATCAACTCGTCGATAAATCGTTTAACCGCAACAAACGAAGTCCCACCGTCCTTGACAGCCAACCTCGCCGCTTCCCCCATCTCCTTCACTCTTTTCCTCGGCGTATCCTCACCGTCCATCAGAGACCTCACGGCTCCCGCGATCTCCTCAGCTTCCACCACCTCTCCGTTCGCAGCGACGTAATCCATACGCAGCTCCACGGCCAACCCCAACTCCTTCACCATCGTGAACGCGTTCAGCTGCTGCTCAGCGTACATCGGCCACGTGGCGATCGGGACTCCGAACCACAAACTCTCCAGCACCGAGTTCCAACCGCAGTGAGATACAAACCCTCCTATAGCCTTATGAGACAGCACTTCAACTTGCGGGGCCCAACCGCACACCAAACCTTTACCCTCCGTCCGATCTCTAAACCCTTCCGGTAACAGATCGTACGGACAAGCTTTCTCCATCGGATTTGTCCGTACGGACCAAAGAAACCTGTGACCAGACATCTCCAGAGCTCGAGCTATCTCCTTGATCTGTGTTTCTCCGTGGATTCCGAAGCTTCCGAAGCAGAGGTAGACAACTGTGAAGATAAGAACTTGATGAGCAAGTCTTAGCTATATTCAAATGCTAACCAAAGAAGAACTCAGGTTAAAAGTCAGGTTTACTTGGGGTTGAGTTAGCAGTTGTTGGACCACAAAGAGAAGCTTTACTATTGGTGTATAGTACTGAGCACAAAACAGGACAGCTTGTCTGTATATGTTTGGCCTTATCACAGCTGTAAAGGAGAAGGCCTTTTGGCGTTTTGTAGCTGCACAAGAACCAGGTTGCTTCATCAATAAATAGAAGCATTTGGTCCAGAGAGAGAAGTAGAGCAGAAGTGAGAGCGTGAGAACACACAAGAAGCATTGTAAGGGTGAGAGAAACAAGATGTAAAGGCATAAGCCTTGGGTAGTTTCTTAGGGGTTTTACAGAGTGGTTTCCTTAGACATTCTTAGGAGAATCACTTGTAACCTCTTGTAATCCCTTTTGTTCTAGTGGATTCCGAGCATAGTCTCGGCGAGATGTAGCGACCCTCGTTAATGGGCGTGAACTCGTTAAATGCGTGTGTCTTCTCCTTTTTTCTTCTCTCTCAAACTCTCTTACCAAAGCTCTCTCTGTTTCATCATCTCTGCATAAATCTGTTCTGCACCTTTAAGTTAACACAACTAGAGTCTTGTCTGTTGGAGGAAATCTTAACAGATTGGTATCAGAGCCAGGTTTGGCGAAGAAAAGCTCTTGTTTGTGGTAAAGCTCCAAGCTTTATGGTGAAAGCTTCAAGATTTATGGTGAAAGCTTCAAGCTTTATGGTGAAAGCTTCAAGCTTTATGATGAAGCTTCAAGCTTTGTGGTGAAAGGTGCCAGCTTTGTTAAGAAAGCTTCAAGTTTCAGACAGAGATGCAGAAGTTCATGAGAAAAGGTGTAAGCTTTATCTCAAGTTACCGTCGGGAAGGGACTGGGTTGAGAACGTCAAAGACAGGGTTTTCTGCGGAAGTTTTGAGTTCTCGTCAGAGTTTCAGATGGGTTTCAAGAACAGAGAGACATGGGTCAGAGGTGGAGACGTTTCTGCGTCCGTGGCCGTGTCTGGTTGAAGACGGATGTTGAGAGCTGTCTGGTCAACGTCAAAGCACTAGTCGGAAGTTTCAGAGAAAGTCGCCGGGTCTCGTTCTGATATTCTTTGTTGAGGAGAGACGAAAGAAGAAAAAGGCTTATGGAGGTTCCATGAGCGGCGAGACTCAGGGATGGTGGCGTAAGAGTTGTTCTTTGATTCGTCGGAGGAAACATCGACGACGAGTGACGGTGGTGGGAGGTATCACCATCGATGGAAGCAGAGGAACAAAAGGTGAAGTGGGCTTTTCAGTCATTGTTTCTCTTTGGGCCTTTATTTCTTTAAGTTGGTCAAAGAAAACAAATGAAGCAACTGGGCCTAAGTTATTTCTCTGCTGAAATCAAAGAAAAGTTCAAACTCGGGTTTCTCAGATTCGTTGAGAAGACGGTGAAGAAGCTTCTGGTTGAAGATGGATTCACAGTTTCTCTACAGGAGTCGCTAGTGGTTGATGTTGGTAGTAACAGAGGTGAAAAGGAACAGAAGTAAATCTGGTCCAAGATAGAGAAGAAACTGGTGAAGGGAATACCTCAAGTCCAAAACGAGACTCTTTCCCGGAAGTGACACCGGCTTTCTTTGATGAAGTGAAGTCTGATGAGAAAGACTTCTAAGTTTCCCTCGGTGAAGAAAAGAAGCATTTTTCGAGATGCTTAGAAGATAAAGATTCACGGTAGAAGATGAATCAAGTGTTAGAGACTGGATGAAGGAAGTCAGTATAAGCTAAGGTTCTTTCATGAGTGGCTGATGGTTTTGGACTCTAAAAAGGCTGAGTGCAAGTTTTGTGACTCAAGGTGTGTTATTAGAATCAAAACATCAAAGCTCAAGACTCAAGTTATTGGAGAAGTAGAGGCTGTTTCCGCTGCAATCACAAGGCTTTTGTGATGCTCTGCTTGGAAGTTTCAGGTTTGCTAAAGTTCTGGAAATTCAATGGAAAAGAAGACTCTTTGGACACAGAGGATATGTACTGATTTTGCAGGGGATTTAACAAGATTCAGAGAAGGGATTTTCTGTTGTGTTTAATGGTTAAATCAGTGTGTACTATCAGCTTCAGGAGGTGTTCAAGTAGAAGTTATTCAGCCTCGGTTACTCATAAGGTCTTGGAACTAAGGGACGCCTTAGAACCTTTGAACTATATGACTCATATAATATGAGTGTTATAAGGCTGTATTTATATATCATTTATGGTATGGGTTATTTCATTGAAGAATTTGTATGAAGCAAAGTTCTGGTTTTCTCAGCAAATGGTTCTGAAACTTCAGTGGCTTCAGTGAGTCTTGAAAGGGGTTTCTATTCAGGTTTGGTCGACGTGTGTGAGGCTTTTTGTTTCTCGGGAATATGGAGGTCATCAGTTGGCTGGTCATTAGAGAATGGAAGCTTCATCATTGCTATTTTCAGAGGGATGCAATGATGATTATGCTTTTGTTGCGGTCTGAAAACGTTCAGTTGATCAGAAGGTATTACACTGAGGTTCATTGCTATTTTCAGAGGGAATGCAATGAATATGGGGCTTTTGTGAGCTTGAGTGTATGCACAGATGTGTTTGAGTTCTTAGTTCAAGAAGTGTAAGCTCTTGAAAAAATGAAGATTCATATTTTGAGAAGATTTGTGTTTGGTGTAACACATGGAGTTTTCTGCTGGATTGAATCTTGGTGAAAAGGAGTAGTTTTGTCTCAGGTGGAGCATTGTTTTCTCAGGAGGTTATCTTGTATTTGAATCAGTTCTTCAGGGATTGAAGAAGATTCTGGTGGTCTAGAAGCTGAAGGCATTGGAGATCATGATTCATGATTCATGAGAATTATCTTTGAATGCATTTTTTATGCAACATGGTATACTACAGTCTGGTATCGAAAGTCTTCCTAGCTAGAGGAGTTAGGCGGCGTGTCCTGTTTATCAACAGCGGTGCAAGACAAGTATGGTTGCATTTTTTTTTTGGCGACAAGAGTACAAGATTTCTGGTTTGTGGGATAGAAGCATGGCTTATCGATGTATCAGCCTAAGCTATCACACGGCATGAAGAATGCTCCATAAGAAGAAAAAAAGACAAGGCGACTAAAGTGAAGGTTCTTAGTGGTTCTTCAGGTACTGATGGATCAGTAGGATTGGTTGCATGAAGAAAGGAGTTGTGTCATGTGTTTGGCACACATTCTCAAGCAAGAAACCATGTGAATAATTCTGATTTCTATCCATGGTGAGTTACAGTGAAGGATGGCTTTAACTCCATATGGTGAAGCTAATTTTACAGAGACAGAGTAAATATATTATCGTTCCTGGTGGAGTAATGTTGCTACAAGAAGAGCAATGCATACCCAAGAGGGTATTTTTTCTATTCCAGGCGGAGCTGTGTCTATTTTGAGGTTGTCTCGGGTATGTCAGATCGTACAAGTGATCTGGTTGTGATTAGCTCAAAGAGGAGGAGTTAAAAAGGTTCCACACTCACTGTTGGATCAGGTTCATGGGTTTGCAAGCTGAAACCAAGAGGTACAACACGTTCAAGCAGAATATGGGTAAACTGAACTGGGTTTACATGTGGTTTGAAGCTTGCTGTTGGTCAGAGGAAAGTTGCAGGTTATCTGAGAAATTCAGAAACAACACTAAGGTACAGGATGGAGATAAAGTCACTGAAGTTTATTCATTGAATTCTATAAAGAAGAAGATGAAAGAGACAGATGCAAGCGTGCATGAACTGTTTCATGCTCACATCGAAGTGTTTGCGTTGCTGTGTATCTAGCATGATACACAACTTATCTCACTGATGGTGTTGGCAACTGAAAAGAGTCCTAGGCAAGATGCAAAAGCATAGGATGAAGCTGCCTGTGGAAGACATACATCAAACAGTTGAAGATGTCTTATTTGCATCAAGGGAAGAGAAGATTATGTAAGTATCTTCTTGATCATCACTTACAAGTTAGTGAAGTGGCAATCATCAATTTCAGAAGCATGCCTAAGTAGTATTAACTATGGAGGAGGCATTTCTTATTCAAGATCAGAAGTTGTTGATGGTGAAGATCAAATTCGTTTTTTGGGTGAATCTGCATATTTGTAAAAGTGTTGCAGGTTGTTGTTACAGCAAAAAATATGCATCAGGAGCTCTAGAATTGATGTGTACTGGCTGTACAGAAGGGTCTCGTGTGTATCACAGTGTATTGGTGATGAGAGACAAGTTTTAAGGCTGCTGGTAGTGTTTAAAATCTGCTGGTGGATGCTCTGTTTTTCGACAGGAACTTTGGACAAGCAAAGTGCTCAAGTTCAGTTGGTTTGTTAAACAGGTTGATCTAAAGGGATAATCTCAGTTGTGAAGTGAATTTTCAACAGGCTATAGAGATTGTTTACATGGTTGAAGGGCTTCAAGTTTAGAAGCGAAAGAGGTTTTGTTTCCTGCAATTGGTGAAGTGTTTATTGGTTCTTGTCTCAGTGCACATGAGTTCGAACCAATGGCTAGCAAGAGAACCTGGTTTTGCAGAGAAACAAGGTGTTTTTTCAGTCACTGTGATGGCTCATGAGTCTGAACAGAAGCTATGTGAAGGCTATGTGATTGGAAGGGTCTTAAGCCATAAAGCTTAAGGAGAATTCTGTTGAAGATAATCAGTCTTGGAATTTAAGTTTGTTGTGGAGTTTTCTGCGTGGTTATCTCAGGTTGTCAAGAGGTGATCATCAAGAGTTGAGCTTGATACATGATATGTATCAAAGCTGGTTTTCACAACTCTGGTGATTTATGAATGCTCAGATGGTTCAGTATCAGAGATATGAATGGGCACAGTTGCAGAAGGTTATAGCAGGTTTATGGTGTTTAAAGAGCTGATTATCAAGGCTGAGTGAGTATACTCAGGAACCGAGACTGGAATCCAAGGAACTAGAACAAAGGAACTCACGTTATCTCTCTCTATCAAATATGTGCAGGCTGTTGTGGTTAATCATCATGTTCTTAGGTGGAGATTTGTGAAGATAAGAACTTGATGAGCAAGTCTTAGCTATATTCAAATGCTAACCAAAGAAGAACTCAGGTTAAAAGTCAGGTTTACTTGGGGTTGAGTTAGCAGTTGTTGGACCACAAAGAGAAGCTTTACTATTGGTGTATAGTACTGAGCACAAAACAGGACAGCTTGTCTGTATATGTTTGGCCTTATCACAGCTGTAAAGGAGAAGGCCTTTTGGCGTTTTGTAGCTGCACAAGAACCAGGTTGCTTCATCAATAAATAGAAGCATTTGGTCCAGAGAGAGAAGTAGAGCAGAAGTGAGAGCGTGAGAACACACAAGAAGCATTGTAAGGGTGAGAGAAACAAGATGTAAAGGCATAAGCCTTGGGTAGTTTCTTAGGGGTTTTACAGAGTGGTTTCCTTAGACATTCTTAGGAGAATCACTTGTAACCTCTTGTAATCCCTTTTGTTCTAGTGGATTCCGAGCATAGTCTCGGCGAGATGTAGCGACCCTCGTTAATGGGCGTGAACTCGTTAAATGCGTGTGTCTTCTCCTTTTTTCTTCTCTCTCAAACTCTCTTACCAAAGCTCTCTCTGTTTCATCATCTCTGCATAAATCTGTTCTGCACCTTTAAGTTAACACAACTAGAGTCTTGTCTGTTGGAGGAAATCTTAACAACAACAGAAGCCTCAGGCTTCTCCTCGAGCCAGTTCATGATCCTGTCCTTATCAGCTGGATCCAGATTCGCACACTGACGATCCTCTAAATTAAGAACCGGTCCGACCGGATAAACCGGAGGATAATTCTCATGAAGACGCGCAAAGTAATCAAAAGCGTTGTGCTCGAGACTTGCGTAGGAGTTTACCAAAATGCCCTTGGCTTCGGGTAGCTTCGCTGCAATCTCTACCCAAGCCTCGTACGACTCTCTCACGAACTGACCCGGCGGCATGACCTTCGTCGGCACGGGGCAGACGTAACCGGGAATGGAGTGTTCTACCTCGCCGGAGCTCAGGTCAAGCTGGGAGGGTGTTCGGCTATGCCTCTCGGGGAGATACTTCATCATACCCAAGAAACCAGCGTTACACGTGAGGAAGATGTAAGAAGGGAGGTTGAACTCGTTTCCGACATCGATCAACGGGACACAGAAGAAATCTATAACCAAACCGGAGATCCGGACCGGGTCGGATCCGTCGCGAGGAGAGACCAGAGCCGAGAGAGCCTCTCTGACGAGAGGAACTGTTTTCTTGGTGAAGTCGAGAAGGTAAGCCTCTGAGGCTTTGAAGAAGAGCTCCAACGGGGGAGGGTTTTGGATCTCAGGCAAGGACAAGAGGCGGATTCGTGGCTCCGAAGCGAGAAGAGATTCAGCCGAGTTTTTGGATTGGGGAACGAAAGGTAGTGACCAGTGGAGGATGGTGATGGTGTGAATGCGGTTGTCACGTTTGATGAGAGACTTGGCGAATTCGATGGAGACGAGAAGATGGCCAGCGCCTGGTGAAGGTACGAAGATGATATCTTGCTTGTCCATCTTTTTCTTCTCTCTCTGTGTTTTTGCTTTTTGGTTTGTGATCTCTCTACAGATCATAAAAGCATATGTTAAATAAAGAATGATGATTGACTCTGCTATAAAAGGCTTGCGGAAAGCTTTGCACGTTACGCACGATGCTCCAGTAATCATTATGCATCTATCCATCATTGTTTACAGTCACGGGTTTACGTTATAATTACCATTTACGAATATATAACTTTAGTGTTATGATGTTATCTGAAAACATAATACTATAGATGTTAGATATTTCAAATCAATGTAAGCAGAGGAATCTATATCTGTTAATGGAAGAATATATCTGATATATAGAACAGTATTTTTAAAAAAATTATTAGATACTAACAAATTTTAACATTATTTAGCTTAAAAACTCACTTAAAATATTTAGTAAGGCGGATGCTTTGATTGTTTTATTATTGGTTATGATTGCCATAGGGAATAACAATACTAAATGAAAACTTGGCGGCAATTATATACCCGGAGACAAAACCAAAAGAGATATGTCCCCACCTCTTGAGGGAAAAAGCCAACCACTTCCACCGTGGAAAACCTACTAGACCCACTGCAACTCAACAACTCATTTTTGGAGTTTCCTCATTGTACTTCCCACACACCCAAACGAGAACGACGAATAAAATTTATTAAGAGACCCTACAAGCTGCTTAAAGTAGGCTAGTGAACTAACCATAGCAACTTTAACTAAACTGGCAATAATTGGTACAAGTAAAGTCCTTGAGTAATATTTGTACCTGCTTTAGTAATCGTTCTCTGCCACATTGAGACTTGAGAGGAGAGGAAGTGGACACCAAGTGTATATTATACCAGCTAGAAAAATGTCCCGAGTCCAGACAATAAAATAGCAATGCGATTACCCTAATACTTTCCTATCCATGCCTATACAATTTGCAAGTGTAAGCAAATACATTGGAATACTCTAACAAAAGTAAAAGTACTGTATCCTTGTTTCACAACTTACTCGGCTATTGAGTGCACAAGATGAATTTTCTTGTAGGGATGAAGTTCTTCTAGAAGAAAGTTCCTAAAAAATCGTATTCCCTGTTGATTTTATATATAATGGTAAGTGTTTATTAGAGACTGAGTCAGTAATTGCATTTCGAAAGCAGTGTGTTAAACAACAACAAAAAGGTGTTTACTGTTACGAAGGAAGAAGAGCGCCCTCAGATACTTTACACATATCAGAGGAAAGGGCTGAAGGGAGGCCGTAAGATGAAGTAAAGGCCTGCAGAAGGAGAGTAAGGCCCAATAAAGAGACTACTTGGAGATCAAGGGAGTCGTGAGTAGTAGTGTCGACGTGTCAATAAGACAAGGGGGGACTGACGCACATGGGGTGTTGGATCAGGAGCCCTGAAGTGTGACGAGAAGGAATATCTCCTTATAAGTCACGTGAGGTCGTTAGAGGAGGGTATCAAAGGATTGATCATCATGTCATGTTCATGAGTGAGAGAGAGTGTTCATGATCTAGAGAGATTCTTTGTAACCGTCACTTTTTATTATCAATAAAGCGAGTGTTCTTATTTACATCTTTTGCTTTACAAATTGGGAGGCTAAACCGTAACAAATTGGTATCAGAGCCATTTCGACGACGGGAACCATGCCACCAAAGAAAGCAGATCTCGAACAATCCTTGGAGCAGTTGCAGTACGATTTGGGGAAGCTTACGGCGTTGGTTACCGAACAAAATCGGGAACAACGCCAAGAAGCAGAGCGGGTTACGGTGATGGAGCAGACGTTGGGGACGATCCAGAAACAGATGGGTCTTCTCGAGCGTTTGGAGAAACGTTTTCAGGTGGAAGATGACGCCAAACGAAGGGCGTGGGAGGTAGACAAGGGAAAACGACAAGAGACAGCTGAGGTCTTGTCGGGGGCGTTTAGTGTGGGTGATGCGGGAGGAACGAGCGGTCCTAGGGGTGTTGAGGGACGGGGTGGTCCGTTGGTCTCGGCATCGGGCGGATCTAACCATCCAGAGTCACGACCGACGAGATCCAGACTCACGATGGATGATCTCTCGTTCAGGAGTCAAACTCTGTCACAGAAGCTTGAGATTCCTCTGTTCGATGGAGAGGATGTCGATAGCTGGGTATTGAGGGTTGAGCAATACTTTGAGATAGACGATTTTGACGAAGCGGAGAAGCTCCGAGCGGTTTGGATGTGTTTCACCGGTGATGCACTGTTGTGGTACCGGTGGGAGCGCGATCGTAACGCGTTTACGGGGTGGGAGCAGCTGAAACACCGAGTCCTTGAACAGTACTCGAGCATGAGAGATGTATCGGCGGGGGAGAAGTTGTTGAAGATACAACAAGAGGGTTCCGTACGAGACTTCTGTCGCGAGTTCATATCGCTGGCAACGAACGCCGTGGGAGTTCCCGACAACGTACTGGAGATGGCGTTTATGAGCGGGTTGAAGCCAAAAATACGAGCGGGGGTACGTTTGAGGTTACTATATGAGACGAAAACTCTTCGTAAGATGATGGATACGGCGAAGTTGGTGGAAGAATGTGAAACCGGAGAGTCGCCGGACGCGAGTCCGACGAGTGACGGAACCTCACCTAAACCCAGCTCAACCAAAACGGTGGGCCAAAACTCCGTAGTGGGCCGCCAGACTAATACTAAGCCCACTAACCAAAAGCCCACTACAACTCAAAATCAACCAACGACGGCGGCTAGGTCACAAACCAATCGTCCTCAGGGGAACCACAACCGACTGAAACCTCCTTATCGGAAGCTGACGGAGGAGGAGGTTGCCAAATGGAAAGCAGAGGGCCTATGCTTCAAATGCGACGAGAAATACGTATACCCTCACGTATTTTCTCGGAAGGAGCTAACGGTATTGGTGATTCAAGAGGACGGGGGCGTAGAAGAAGTGGAGGAAGGGGAGCAAGTCGTGATGAGCGGAGATACGATAACGACGAGTAAAATTTATTAAGAGACCCTACAAGCTGCTTAAAGTAGGCTAGTGAACTAACCATAGCAACTTTAACTAAACTGGCAATAATTGGTACAAGTAAAGTCCTTTAGTAATATTTGTACCTGCTTTAGTAATCGTTCTCTGCCACATTGAGACTTGAGAGGAGAGGAAGTGGACACCAAGTGTATATTATACCACCTAGAAAAATGTCCCGAGTCCAGACAATAAAATAGCAATGCGATTACCCTAATACTTTCCTATCCATGCCTATACAATTTGCAAGTGTAAGCAAATACATTGGAATACTCTAACAAAAGTAAAAGTACTGTATCCTTGTTTCACAACTTACTCGGCTATTGAGTGCACAAGATGAATTTTCTTGTAGGGATGAAGTTCTTCTAGAAGAAAGTTCCTAAAAAATCGTATTCCCTGTTGATTTTATATATAATGGTAAGTGTTTATTAGAGACTGAGTCAGTAATTGCATTTCGAAAGCAGTGTGTTAAACAACAACAAAAAGGTGTTTACTGTTACGAAGGAAGAAGAGCGCCCTCAGATACTTTACACATATCAGAGGAAAGGGCTGAAGGGAGGCCGTAAGATGAAGTAAAGGCCTGCAGAAGGAGAGTAAGGCCCAATAAAGAGACTACTTGGAGATCAAGGGAGTCGTGAGTAGTAGTGTCGACGTGTCAATAAGACAAGGGGGGACTGACGCACATGGGGTGTTGGATCAGGAGCCCTGAAGTGTGACGAGAAGGAATATCTCCTTATAAGTCACGTGAGGTCGTTAGAGGAGGGTATCAAAGGATTGATCATCATGTCATGTTCATGAGTGAGAGAGAGTGTTCATGATCTAGAGAGATTCTTTGTAACCGTCACTTTTTATTATCAATAAAGCGAGTGTTCTTATTTACATCTTTTGCTTTACAAATTGGGAGGCTAAACCGTAACAAATTGGTATCAGAGCCATTTCGACGACGAGAACCATGCCACCAAAGAAAGCAGATCTCGAACAATCCTTGGAGCAGTTGCAGTACGATTTGGGGAAGCTTACGGCGTTGGTTACCGAACAAAATCGGGAACAACGCCAAGAAGCAGAGCGGGTTACGGTGATGGAGCAGACGTTGGGGACGATCCAGAAACAGATGGGTCTTCTCGAGCGTTTGGAGAAACGTTTTCAGGAGGAAGATGACGCCAAACGAAGGGCGTGGGAGGTAGACAAGGGAAAACGACAAGAGACAGCTGAGGTCTTGTCGGGGGCGTTTAGTGTGGGTGATGCGGGAGGAACGAGCGGTCCTAGGGGTGTTGAGGGACGGGGTGGTCCGTTGGTCTCGGCATCGGGCGGATCTAACCATCCAGAGTCACGACCGACGAGATCCAGACTCACGATGGATGATCTCTCGTTCAGGAGTCAAACTCTGTCACAGAAGCTTGAGATTCCTCTGTTCGATGGAGAGGATGTCGATAGCTGGGTATTGAGGGTTGAGCAATACTTTGAGATAGACGATTTTGACGAAGCGGAGAAGCTCCGAGCGGTTTGGATGTGTTTCACCGGTGATGCACTGTTGTGGTACCGGTGGGAGCGCGATCGTAACGCGTTTACGGGGTGGGAGCAGCTGAAACACCGAGTCCTTGAACAGTACTCGAGCATGAGAGATGTATCGGCGGGGGAGAAGTTGTTGAAGATACAACAAGAGGGTTCCGTACGAGACTTCTGTCGCGAGTTCATATCGCTGGCAACGAACGCCGTGGGAGTTCCCGACAACGTACTGGAGATGGCGTTTATGAGCGGGTTGAAGCCAAAAATACGAGCGGGGGTACGTTTGAGGTTACTATATGAGACGAAAACTCTTCGTAAGATGATGGATACGGCGAAGTTGGTGGAAGAATGTGAAACCGGAGAGTCGCCGGACGCGAGTCCGACGAGTGACGGAACCTCACCTAAACCCAGCTCAACCAAAACGGTGGGCCAAAACTCCGTAGTGGGCCGCCAGACTAATACTAAGCCCACTAACCAAAAGCCCACTACAACTCAAAATCAACCAACGACGGCGGCTAGGTCACAAACCAATCGTCCTCAGGGGAACCACAACCGACTGAAACCTCCTTATCGGAAGCTGACGGAGGAGGAGGTTGCCAAATGGAAAGCAGAGGGCCTATGCTTCAAATGCGACGAGAAATACGTATACCCTCACGTATTTTCTCGGAAGGAGCTAACGGTATTGGTGATTCAAGAGGACGGGGGCGTAGAAGAAGTGGAGGAAGGGGAGCAAGTCGTGATGAGCGGAGATACGATAACGACGAGTAAAATTTATTAAGAGACCCTACAAGCTGCTTAAAGTAGGCTAGTGAACTAACCATAGCAACTTTAACTAAACTGGCAATAATTGGTACAAGTAAAGTCCTTTAGTAATATTTGTACCTGCTTTAGTAATCGTTCTCTGCCACATTGAGACTTGAGAGGAGAGGAAGTGGACACCAAGTGTATATTATACCACCTAGAAAAATGTCCCGAGTCCAGACAATAAAATAGCAATGCGATTACCCTAATACTTTCCTATCCATGCCTATACAATTTGCAAGTGTAAGCAAATACATTGGAATACTCTAACAAAAGTAAAAGTACTGTATCCTTGTTTCACAACTTACTCGGCTATTGAGTGCACAAGATGAATTTTCTTGTAGGGATGAAGTTCTTCTAGAAGAAAGTTCCTAAAAAATCGTATTCCCTGTTGATTTTATATATAATGGTAAGTGTTTATTAGAGACTGAGTCAGTAATTGCATTTCGAAAGCAGTGTGTTAAACAACAACAAAAAGGTGTTTACTGTTACGAAGGAAGAAGAGCGCCCTCAGATACTTTACACATATCAGAGGAAAGGGCTGAAGGGAGGCCGTAAGATGAAGTAAAGGCCTGCAGAAGGAGAGTAAGGCCCAATAAAGAGACTACTTGGAGATCAAGGGAGTCGTGAGTAGTAGTGTCGACGTGTCAATAAGACAAGGGGGGACTGACGCACATGGGGTGTTGGATCAGGAGCCCTGAAGTGTGACGAGAAGGAATATCTCCTTATAAGTCACGTGAGGTCGTTAGAGGAGGGTATCAAAGGATTGATCATCATGTCATGTTCATGAGTGAGAGAGAGTGTTCATGATCTAGAGAGATTCTTTGTAACCGTCACTTTTTATTATCAATAAAGCGAGTGTTCTTATTTACATCTTTTGCTTTACAAATTGGGAGGCTAAACCGTAACAAATTGGTATCAGAGCCATTTCGACGACGAGAACCATGCCACCAATGAAAGCAGATCTCGAACAATCCTTGGAGCAGTTGCAGTACGATTTGGGGAAGCTTACGGCGTTGGTTACCGAACAAAATCGGGAACAACGCCAAGAAGCAGAGCGGGTTACGGTGATGGAGCAGACGTTGGGGACGATCCAGAAACAGATGGGTCTTCTCGAGCGTTTGGAGAAACGTTTTCAGGAGGAAGATGACGCCAAACGAAGGGCGTGGGAGGTAGACAAGGGAAAACGACAAGAGACAGCTGAGGTCTTGTCGGGGGCGTTTAGTGTGGGTGATGCGGGAGGAACGAGCGGTCCTAGGGGTGTTGAGGGACGGGGTGGTCCGTTGGTCTCGGCATCGGGCGGATCTAACCATCCAGAGTCACGACCGACGAGATCCAGACTCACGATGGATGATCTCTCGTTCAGGAGTCAAACTCTGTCACAGAAGCTTGAGATTCCTCTGTTCGATGGAGAGGATGTCGATAGCTGGGTATTGAGGGTTGAGCAATACTTTGAGATAGACGATTTTGACGAAGCGGAGAAGCTCCGAGCGGTTTGGATGTGTTTCACCGGTGATGCACTGTTGTGGTACCGGTGGGAGCGCGATCGTAACGCGTTTACGTGGTGGGAGCAGCTGAAACACCGAGTCCTTGAACAGTACTCGAGCATGAGAGATGTATCGGCGGGGGAGAAGTTGTTGAAGATACAACAAGAGGGTTCCGTACGAGACTTCTGTCGCGAGTTCATATCGCTGGCAACGAACGCCGTGGGAGTTCCCGACAACGTACTGGAGATGGCGTTTATGAGCGGGTTGAAGCCAAAAATACGAGCGGGGGTACGTTTGAGGTTACTATATGAGACGAAAACTCTTCGTAAGATGATGGATACGGCGAAGTTGGTGGAAGAATGTGAAACCGGAGAGTCGCCGGACGCGAGTCCGACGAGTGACGGAACCTCACCTAAACCCAGCTCAACCAAAACGGTGGGCCAAAACTCCGTAGTGGGCCGCCAGACTAATACTAAGCCCACTAACCAAAAGCCCACTACAACTCAAAATCAACCAACGACGGCGGCTAGGTCACAAACCAATCGTCCTCAGGGGAACCACAACCGACTGAAACCTCCTTATCGGAAGCTGACGGAGGAGGAGGTTGCCAAATGGAAAGCAGAGGGCCTATGCTTCAAATGCGACGAGAAATACGTATACCCTCACGTATGTTCTCGGAAGGAGCTAACGGTATTGGTGATTCAAGAGGACAAGGGCGTAGAAGAAGTGGAGGAAGGGGAGCAAGTCGTGATGAGCGGAGATACGATAACGACGAGTAAAATTTATTAAGAGACCCTACAAGCTGCTTAAAGTAGGCTAGTGAACTAACCATAGCAACTTTAACTAAACTGGCAATAATTGGTACAAGTAAAGTCCTTTAGTAATATTTGTACCTGCTTTAGTAATCGTTCTCTGCCACATTGAGACTTGAGAGGAGAGGAAGTGGACACCAAGTGTATATTATACCACCTAGAAAAATGTCCCGAGTCCAGACAATAAAATAGCAATGCGATTACCCTAATACTTTCCTATCCATGCCTATACAATTTGCAAGTGTAAGCAAATACATTGGAATACTCTAACAAAAGTAAAAGTACTGTATCCTTGTTTCACAACTTACTCGGCTATTGAGTGCACAAGATGAATTTTCTTGTAGGGATGAAGTTCTTCTAGAAGAAAGTTCCTAAAAAATCGTATTCCCTGTTGATTTTATATATAATGGTAAGTGTTTATTAGAGACTGAGTCAGTAATTGCATTTCGAAAGCAGTGTGTTAAACAACAACAAAAAGGTGTTTACTGTTACGAAGGAAGAAGAGCGCCCTCAGATACTTTACACATATCAGAGGAAAGGGCTGAAGGGAGGCCGTAAGATGAAGTAAGGCCCAATAAAGAGACTACTTGGAGATCAAGGGAGTCGTGAGTAGTAGTGTCGACGTGTCAATAAGACAAGGGGGGACTGACGCACATGGGGTGTTGGATCAGGAGCCCTGAAGTGTGACGAGAAGGAATATCTCCTTATAAGTCACGTGAGGTCGTTAGAGGAGGGTATCAAAGGATTGATCATCATGTCATGTTCATGAGTGAGAGAGAGTGTTCATGATCTAGAGAGATTCTTTGTAACCGTCACTTTTTATTATCAATAAAGCGAGTGTTCTTATTTACATCTTTTGCTTTACAAATTGGGAGGCTAAACCGTAACAAATTGGTATCAGAGCCATTTCGACGACGGGAACCATGCCACCAAAGAAAGCAGATCTCGAACAATCCTTGGAGCAGTTGCAGTACGATTTGGGGAAGCTTACGGCGTTGGTTACCGAACAAAATCGGGAACAACGCCAAGAAGCAGAGCGGGTTACGGTGATGGAGCAGACGTTGGGGACGATCCAGAAACAGATGGGTCTTCTCGAGCGTTTGGAGAAACGTTTTCAGGAGGAAGATGACGCCAAACGAAGGGCGTGGGAGGTAGACAAGGGAAAACGACAAGAGACAGCTGAGGTCTTGTCGGGGGCGTTTAGTGTGGGTGATGCGGGAGGAACGAGCGGTCCTAGGGGTGTTGAGGGACGGGGTGGTCCGTTGGTCTCGGCATCGGGCGGATCTAACCATCCAGAGTCACGACCGACGAGATCCAGACTCACGATGGATGATCTCTCGTTCAGGAGTCAAACTCTGTCACAGAAGCTTGAGATTCCTCTGTTCGATGGAGAGGATGTCGATAGCTGGGTATTGAGGGTTGAGCAATACTTTGAGATAGACGATTTTGACGAAGCGGAGAAGCTCCGAGCGGTTTGGATGTGTTTCACCGGTGATGCACTGTTGTGGTACCGGTGGGAGCGCGATCGTAACGCGTTTACGGGGTTGGAGCAGCTGAAACACCGAGTCCTTGAACAGTACTCGAGCATGAGAGATGTATCGGCGGGGGAGAAGTTGTTGAAGATACAACAAGAGGGTTCCGTACGAGACTTCTGTCGCGAGTTCATATCGCTGGCAACGAACGCCGTGGGAGTTCCCGACAACGTACTGGAGATGGCGTTTATGAGCGGGTTGAAGCCAAAAATACGAGCGGGGGTACGTTTGAGGTTACTATATGAGACGAAAACTCTTCGTAAGATGATGGATACGGCGAAGTTGGTGGAAGAATGTGAAACCGGAGAGTCGCCGGACGCGAGTCCGACGAGTGACGGAACCTCACCTAAACCCAGCTCAACCAAAACGGTGGGCCAAAACTCCGTAGTGGGCCGCCAGACTAATACTAAGCCCACTAACCAAAAGCCCACTACAACTCAAAATCAACCAACGACGGCGGCTAGGTCACAAACCAATCGTCCTCAAGGGAACCACAACCGACTGAAACCTCCTTATCGGAAGCTGACGGAGGAGGAGGTTGCCAAATGGAAAGCAGAGGGCCTATGCTTCAAATGCGACGAGAAATACGTATACCCTCACGTATGTTCTCGGAAGGAGCTAACGGTATTGGTGATTCAAGAGGACGGGGGCGTAGAAGAAGTGGAGGAAGGGGAGCAAGTCGTGATGAGCGGAGATACGATCGGAGAGGCGGAGTTATCGGCAAACTCCGTTGTCGGAATCTCGTCCTCTCGAACGTTGAAGATACACGGTCGCATCAGGAATGAAAATGTGGTGGTCCTCATCGACAGCGGGGCCACTCACAATTTCATCTCTGAGAAGTTGATGTGTAGCCTGAAGTTAGAAGCGAAGGAGACGGGTCGTTACGGAGTTCTCGTGGCAGGAGGAGTACGAGTGCAAGGCAGAGGGGTTGTAGAGGGAGAGAAGTTACAATTGGAGGGTTGCGTAGTAGACACAAGCTACTTACCCCTTGAGCTGGGAATCGCTGACATCATTTTGGGGATACAGTGGCTGGATACTCTGGGAGAGACGCGGTTCAATTGGAAGGAACAGTGGATGAAGTTCAAGGTGGAGAAAGACACTGTGACCTTACGAGGAGACCCCACCCTGCACACTGCAGAGGTGACATTGAAGACTATGTGGAAGACTACTGATGACGGAGGGGAAGGGTTGTGGATAGAGTTAGCAGGAGCCAAAGCAGAAAAGCAACAGGAAGATGAGAGTTACCCTGTGGCGTGGAGACATGTGCTCGATGAGTTTCCCTTGGTCTTTGCTGAGCCTCAAGGGTTACCTCCAGCGAGAGGAAAGACGCATGCTATTACGTTGAAGGAAGGTGCTAGTCCGGTGAGCGTGAGGCCTTTTCGATATCCACAGGCGCAGAAGTCGGAGATCGAAAGGCAGATCGCAGCGATGCTAGCAGCGGGGATAATCAAGGAAAGTGGGAGCCCATTTTCCAGTCCAGATCTCCTCGTAAAGAAGAAGGATGGGAGCTGGAGGTTCTGCGTCGACTACTGCGCATTGAACCAGGTCACGGTGGCAGACAAGTATCCCATACCTGTCATCGATCAGCTGTTGGATGAGCTCCACGGCGCCACCGTGTTCTCGAAGATAGACTTGAAGTCGGGGTATCACCAAATCTTGGTGAAAGCTGAAGATGTCCCAAAGACGGCGTTTAGGACCCACGACGGACATTACGAATTCCTAGTAATGCCGTTTGGGTTGTCTAACGCACCAGCCACGTTCCAATCGTTGATGAATGACGTCTTCCGGCCATATCTCCGCAAATTCGTCCTCGTCTTTTTCGACGACATACTGATTTACAGTCGAACAGCAGCAGAGCATGAGGAACACTTGAGGATAGTCTTGGGGTTGCTACAGGCTAATCAGCTCTATGCCAACCAGAAGAAGTGTCATTTTGGGTGTGCAAAGATCGAGTACTTGGGCCACATCATATCAGCTGATGGTGTGTCTGCAGACGAAGAAAAGATACGGGCTATGGCTGAGTGGTCGATTCCAAGGAATGTTAAGGAATTGAGGGGGTTCCTTGGTCTCACAGGGTACTACCGGAAGTTTGTACAAGATTATGGGGGAATAGCAAGGCCGTTAACGTGGTTGCTAAAGAAGGAGCAGTTCTTATGGAGTGAGGAAGCAACTGCAGCCTTCGTTCGTTTGAAGAACGCAATGATGACAGTTCCGGTTCTGAAAATGCCTGACTTCGACGTTCCATTCGTAGTCGAGTCTGACGCCTCAGGAACGGGATTAGGAGCTGTTCTGATGCAGCACCAGAGACCCATCGCGTACTTCAGCCAAGCTCTCACTGATAGGCAGAGTCATAAGTCTGTGTATGAGAGGGAGCTCATGGCCATTGTCTTCGCAGTCCAGAAGTGGAGACACTACTTGATTGGGAGAAAGTTCATAGTCAGGACGGATCAGAAGAGTCTTCGTTTCTTATTGGAACAACGTGAGATCAACCTCGACTATCAACGCTGGCTCACCAAACTGCTGGGTTTTGACTTCGAGATTCACTACAAACCGGGTCTAGAGAACAAAGCCGCAGATGCATTATCAAGAAAGGCAGTGGTAGCAGAGTTGTTTGCGCTGTCTGTACCTTCATCGATCCAGTTGGAGACCATCAGTGGAGAAGTGGATAAGGATGAAGGATTACAGAAGCTGATTAAGGAATTGCAGGAGGACCCTGATTCACACCGCGAGTTTTCTTGGGTACAGGGCCGTCTGCTGAGGAACGGGAAGCTGGTCATTCCTAAAGGATCAGCACTGACAGGAGCAGTAATGAGAGAGTTCCATGACAGTAAGTTGGGAGGTCACGGAGGGGTACTGAAAACACAGAAAAGAATTGCTGAGGTCTTCTTCTGGGAAGGGATGCTGACAGACATCAGGAGGTATGTCGCTGCTTGTCAAGTGTGCCAACGACACAAGTACTCCACTCTGACTCCTAGTGGGTTACTACAACCACTACCCATTCTGGTGAAGGTTTGGGAAGATATTTCTCTTGATTTCGTGGAAGGGTTACCACGATCAGAAGGTTACAACTCAGTGTTGGTGGTTGTTGATCGTTTGACGAAATCGGCTCACTTCATTGGTCTCAAGCACCCTTTCAGTGCAGTGGATGTAGCGGTGGTGTTTGCGCAGGAGATAGTACGTCTTCATGGGTTTCCACGTTCTATTGTCTCTGATAGAGATAAGATATTCATCAATGCCTTTTGGAAAGAATTGTTCAGATTGTCAGGTACTACACTCAACCTCAGTACTGCGTATCACCCCCAATCTGATGGACAGACAGAAGTTACCAACAGGGGAATGGAGACATACCTGCGTTGTTTTGCTAGTGAGAAGCCACGAGCATGGGCTAAGTATCTGTTGTGGGCCGAGTTGAGCTACAACACCTCGTTTCACTCTGCAATACAGATGTCACCATTCCAAGCGTTGTATGGACGAGAGCCTCCAACATTGCTTAAGTATGAGGCGGGGTCTACCAATAATGCAGAGTTGGAAGAGAGATTGAAGGAGAGGGATGCTATGTTGGAGATTATCAGGAAACAGTTGCATAAGGCACAACAGGTCATGAAACAAAAGGCAGATCAGCACCGCAGAGAAGTGGAGTTTGCTGTAGGGGATCGTGTGTTTCTGAAGTTACGTCCTTACAGACAACAGACGCTGGCTCGACGAGTAAATGAGAAGCTCTCGGCGCGTTTCTATGGCCCATTCCTCATTAAGGCTCGAGTAGGGCAGGTGGCGTATCGGCTTGAGTTACCTGAGGACGCCAAAATCCACCCAACCTTTCATGTCTCGCAGCTAAAGAGGGTCATTGGGGATGCTGCAGTAGTGTCTCAGTTACCTCCGCAGCTATCTGGAGAAGGGGTGCTGGAAGTGGAACCAGAGATGGTATTGAAGAATCGAGTTAACACGACTACGGGACAAGAAGAAGTGTTGGTTCGTTGGAAGGGAATGCCAGAGCATGACTGTACTTGGGAATGGAGGTCAGCCATCAAAACCCAGTACCCTGAGTTGGACCTTGAGGACAAGGTCGGTTTCGAAGGGGAGGGAAATGTTACGAAGGAAGAAGAGCGCCCTCAGATACTTTACACATATCAGAGGAAAGGGCTGAAGGGAGGCCGTAAGATGAAGTAAAGGCCTGCAGAAGGAGAGTAAGGCCCAATAAAGAGACTACTTGGAGATTAAGGGAATCGTGAGTAGTAGTGTCGACGTGTCAATAAGACAAGGGGGGACTGACGCACATGGGGTGTTGGATCAGGAGCCCTGAAGTGTGACGAGAAGGAATATCTCCTTATAAGTCACGTGAGGTCGTTAGAGGAGGGTATCAAAGGATTGATCATCATGTCATGTTCATGAGTGAGAGAGAGTGTTCATGATCTAGAGAGATTCTTTGTAACCGTCACTTTTTATTATCAATAAAGCGAGTGTTCTTATTTACATCTTTTGCTTTACAAATTGGGAGGCTAAACCGTAACATTTACCTGTAGAGCAAATGTAATGTCTGATTCGTCTACTCTCAGGCTAACTCTCTTCACCTTATCTCTACGAGCTTGACCGAATTTTAAAATCCCCTGAATCATAACAAAGACACCAATATTTTTAATCAGGAATTGATTTCTTTCGTGCTTTGCATGAACCATCAGCAAACACAATTACAGCAAGTTTTTTACCAACATTTAGCACTGAACACATGTTAGTGAACTCAATCACCCAAGATTTACAGAAATCTCGGTATAGCTTATTAAGCTGCATTGAAAGAGGGAGATTTAATATTTCAGAACGTTTTGCTTTTTTACTCATGAAGTTATGTGTTTTTACCTCTCCGATGGTTGCATCCTTCTTAGTCCCTCGAAAAGCCTTTGCAGCAGAACATATTATGATCTGTGAATTATAATCAAGGGAAGCATGCGATGATGATCCGTTAGATTCTTGGAAACTCTTGCTAAATTATAGAAAGTTTCAGGACATCGTTGTGACTTTGAAAATGACTGTTTGTGGTGTGGATGTAACTTGTTGGTCTTGAGGAAGAGACAGAATAGTGTCAACTACAGGAGACTTAAATGTCCTCGATAATGCAGCAGCCATATGATCCATCCTCACCTGTAAAGTTGAAGGGCTATGCAATAAGTGAATAAGACCAAGGTCTATAAGAATCCTTAACTTGACATCATGTTCATATCATACCATCAGTGTGTAACCTGAACTTATAAGAGAATAAAGAACCGAATACTAACCACTGGTTCATCAGGAGCTAGACCTTGTGATTCTAGGCCAGGTGATTCTCTTATTTCTGCTTCTAAGATTTCTAGAGCACTCCTAAAAATTTAAAACAGATGAGAATGTAAAATATCTGCTTACATGAGAGTAACATTTTAAAAGTGATTTCTAGCATATCACCCATGTCTTGGAAACAAAAAAAATTCTGTGCAAAATCTGAAAATGTTGAATTCACCTGCAGAGAGATAAAGCCTTTCTCATGTCACCTGATGCAGCTGCAACTTTCTGGCACAATGCAACATAAATAATTAATCGTTAGTGGAAAAAAAGTTGGCTCAAGGATGAGACAAATGATCAGTCGACCAGCAAGGATAGGGATTCTTACTCTTGCAAAAAGCTGCAAGGCGTTAGATTGAAAAGCAACATATGGAAGAACCTGTTAGAATAGAGGTTGAAAAATAGTGAGACATATATAGAAACAACATAGCTCCAGGGCGTTACAGATTTACTGTCATACGGTTGGAAGGAATTACTATTAGCCTCTCATGTAGTATCCTATGGATCTGATCTTTAGAATAGGCACGGAAAGTGATAACCATTGGTTTGCCTGCAAAGATAAAAAAGAAAGTCCTAAAGTTTATTTAATTCTTATTTTCAAAGATGCTACTTTTCTGTGCAGAGAGAAAAACGTCAAAAACTACAAAGTCAACAAATTCTCACGATGAAGGGACTTCAATATTGGAAGGAAATGATCTGCGAGGTCTATTGCATTTGCTACAACTGTAAATCGAAAAAGAAAACAACAAGAGTAACGTAAAACTGCATATAAACAGAGGAAGTGAATACATATATGAATGGAATCATAGACTGAACCACTAAAAATACAGTACCTATAAGTATACATCTTGAAAATGGAAAAGTTGAGAGCATAAAAAGATCATGCAGTACTCCTCCGTCTTTTGTGATCAAGAAATCCATCTCATCTGCAATTATTAACCTGGAAAAAGAACTTAAATAATGATCACACTAGTTTAATCGTCACAGTTAACTGATACACAACAAAAAGATTAAAAAACATGTACGTCATTCTTGAGCTGGACTCTTGCTTTTGAGAAAATAAAAGTCTGAAGATGTTGTAGAGGTGAAGAGTAGCAATCATCTTTCTTCGACGGCTCTGCTATTTCAAGTATCTGGAAACAGACATAAGCATCAGATATATCCAACTTGAAATCAAGGATTTTGAGGTTTACAGCTATATAATATACCTTGCTGAATATATCAGTTGTTTTTGTCAGTGAAGTGCAGTTCACAGACAAATGTGTCCACAGGTGGCAAACATGCCTGATCAAATTCATTCAATCTTTCAGTCTTTTTTTTAAACTACAAACAAATTTTAAGTTGTATATTATAAACTTCAAAACTCCTACCTGCTTCGACCAGTCACCAACTTGTTGTACTACTTTCTCCATGGAAAGTGATTTTTCAGTCCCAGGACAGCCGCAAATATACAAACTGCCAGCCCTCTGCTGATTTAAGCAGCCTTTAACAAACTCGAACACCCGTCTCTGTTCATCCCCACGGCAAACAATTGTCGATGGTGCTTTAGATACGTGCAATGCCTCCTCACAGCTCTCATTTGCTCCTCATCTATATACATCATCGTACATGATTAACATAAGAACTTATTAGAACAAAAACAAATAGACTATTGAATAATCTAATAATTCAAGTTTACCTCTAGGGCTCCAGTTAGATTTAGAGCTTAAACAATCAGATAAGTTATCCACTGCCAAGTTTTCATTAGAGTCTTCCTGTAAATAGATACAGTCAATTAGGCATCGTTCGTAAGGACATAAGAAGGCAATTTCGAAACCTCGTTAACCTCGCGAACATACATTTTCGCATCCCGCCTCTTTGTTCCGATGCCGTTTTTTTTTTTGAAATCTCCCAGATCCGCGGCATTTTTATATTAGGCTTCAAATTTGGCCCATATTCAGCGCAGTCGTGTAAGCAAATATCGCAATACAGTATGGCCCATTATAACTAACATCAAAGTTTTATGGGCTCATGAGAGTCAGCCACTAGCTAGACACCACTTCCTTTGCTTAATTTTCTTTTTCCATAAATAATTGATTGATCTTTGTTTCTATGATAGATGATTCAGAATCTGAAATGGCTACCTAAATAGTAGTTCAGTAATACAACATGATGATAACTTCTGCCTGTGTGTGTATATGCACAGATTAGACCATAAACTCTATAGTGCTGAAACTACACACACTTTATGCACCATTTACCTGAACAAGCCTTGCTTCTCCTAACTTAAACTCACGTGAACCCAGTCATCCTCCACTGCCCAAATATACTTTAGCTGACATCCTCCACTGACCAAATATACTTTAGCTGACATCCAAAATGTCTTCGTGTTTTTATTAACAAAAAACAAAATTATCTTCGTATATATCTCTTATTTACCGAACATTCCCAGCAATAATCTTTGTGCTGATACTCTTCCACAAAATGCAATGCAATAAACATGTCTATTACTTGTTTTTAACATATTACCACACATAAACATAACTTGATCAACTATATTAATTAGTTATTTTCCTGAGCAGATGATATGTAGTGCTTCATGTGCATGCTTTTTTTGTTTTCTTAACAACTTCGAGATCTTTGTAATTAATTTGTGTTCGGTTTGATAAACGACGCTGAGAATCAGACAAAGAATCAAAGTGGTCTAAGATATTTTATTTTATTTCTATATATCTCCGTCAAAGACTTTATTTGGGAAGAAAAACGTCCAAGGTATCGCTGATATCATATTATCGTATAGATACCAATACAAGAATCATTTTAAATGAAAACAATTAAAATATCTTTTTGTCAAAATGAAATGAAAAGAAAAGAAAAACTTCAAAGAAGATAAGAGAAATGAGACTGGCATTTGCCGTATCCCTCCTACTGCCGGTCTCTCTCTAGCTCTCTCTTTCGACGAGTTATTATCATTTGGCCATAGCATTGTATCAAGAGCCATTACGTAAACTTATATTCGTTTTCCACTATTAGAAACAACTAAGCAACGATTTGTAACGCACGTACTATCACAGGGTCAAGTGATGTAGATCATTTGCACATTTCTAATTGGTTGATTGATTCTCTGCGAAGAGAAGTATCGAGACCTTAAGTATAAAAAAAGTATCAAGACCATACCCATATCACATTTGTTGCGACATTAAGTGCAATCAGTGAACAAGTCTTTGACTATCACATGGTTCATTTTATCCTTTTCTATTTGTTTTATTTACCTTCTTACAATTTGGACAGGTAGCGCTTGAATCTTGTAGTTGTCTCACACCTCTATTGCTAATTGCCGAATTGCCCATAAAGCTATTAATTTCACTTAATAAATAAATGGGAAACTTTTGTGTGTTAGACTAGACGCATAAACTTTCTTACGTGTTGGATCTGCAAATGCAAACCAAAAGAAAGACAGAGGAATTCTGAAAGGAAAAAGAAATATAATATATGGGAGTACATATGTACATTTAATCATATTTAATAAGCTAAAGGGAGTCATATAAATAAACATGATTCGATAGAAGCACATCGAAAAGGACATAAGCTAATTAAATATACAGATCTTGGAGATGATTCCAACGAGAAAAACAATGAGTAACAACCGTTAATATATAAGATATAATCAGCCGACGTACCGTCAATTCTTATTGAGCATCTTCACTCTCTTTGGAATTGGATGTTGTTTTCTCTAACGACGTCAACTTCCGTCAACTTGGTGCTTAGCGTCTACCTAGCACCACTCTCCGGTCACTTCTCTTTGATTCTCCACCGTCGCTTCCTTACCCTCTCCCTTTAATTGCTACGTCCCTACAAAATACAAATACTGTTTTGTTTGATATCAAAGGTTTTTACGGATTTAATCTTTGTAACCTGTCATTTATACTTAATCTAATCATGTAGTTTTGCATGCATGCACATATCGAATGTACGCTAGCTGTTTCCATGTGTATACCAACATATAGATAAATTACTAGTCAAATGAATGTTCTGCAAGATGCGAAGATCGTAGCTAGGTATACTTAACTCTAATGTATATGTATTCTGCAAGAATGGGAGTGCATGTTTTTATGCGATGTATATATATAGTTCAGTCTTATGGTCAGTTATGGACTGCATGACAGCGAAAATTAGATGATAATGACACATCCTGGACGTGAATGTGTTTTACTTACTCCTAGTCCCATATTGACTGTGCTAAAAAATCCTTCGGAACTTTTATGTCCCATAAACTGTTTTTTTTCCCGTCACTATCTATAATCATATTTGAGCATTTGAGATTTTTGTAATGAATATTCACCAAGATGGTAAACGATAATTTTCTTTTCAAGATATGACAAGAACGAATGAAAAAACACGCTCCGTAAATTGGAAAAAGAAAATCATTAAATTGTTTTCTGTCATACAATCCGCTAAGACAACTTAACCCTAACTATATACAGTATAATACTTTTACTTTGCTTAGCACTATGGTGATGATAACTTATTATGGTGTGAATTACCACATGACTAAAGCCTATATTATTGCCATTCTTAAAGGATACTGTTTGACTTTTGGCTTGTTAAATCTCTTGTTCAATGCATTACATGAGTTGAGTTCTTGGCATTAGATTGATAGAGAGCATATATTTGCAATCTACTGTCATATAGAAACCATCTTACATACCCGTCAAACTTATACTTAAGAAAATCACATTGACATGTTTAAGAACTCTGATATTCGGCAATTGGCATTGATGATTTATAAATTAAAAGTAAAAAAGTTCCAAAATTAAACATGGATTGGAAACACGAGTTTAGACGCAATAAACTTTACCTTAATAATAAATAAAAAAGTCGTTACCAGGTGACATGGACACGAGGACCCCACTGCTTTCGCCTACCTTATTGCCAGGCTGTTATTTTCACACTCCTAATATTTTTAAATATGTCACTGTAACTACACGTGTAACTTTATATGTCGTCTAATGTAAATTACGTTCAGATTTTCATATTTGTCAGAGAAAGAGAAGAACCGCACGATCAACTGGCGAATTTAGAACCGTCAGATCTCGAGAAAACTCCCCGGTTTCCGCTCACTTATTCCTCTGTAACGACTGCCACGTCACTATATTGTTCGACTTGTTACCGGTTTCTCCGGTACTTCCCCATTGACTATTCTACGTTTAACTCTTTTTCACATGCGAGATTTTTTTTTCCCAGTCTTTGATAAAATCTTGTTTGCGTTTGTATATAATAAGACCAAGCTCCTTCTTAAGTGAAGCGTCTGTCTCCTCGTGTTCCATTTCAGGATTATCCCGAGAAAAGTTTTTTTTTCTTTCCTCTCTCATTTGTAAAGTGAGTTTCTCCTCTCTTCCTCTCTCTAATTAGCTGCACACAAGTTTATACATCTTTAGATGAAATCGAAGCTTCATTGATTCTTGTGCTTTTTTTATTTAGATCCGTTTCTCATGGGGATTGCAATGATTCATTCTCGTGAGATTGCATGGATTTAAAAACCTTACTGGATTTCATCTTTTGATTTTTCAGGAAAGCGTGAGGAAGACGCAACTAGCCTCCACCTTCTTCTGCTCTGTTTTTATTTTCAGATTGCTAAAAGAATAATGGGCGTGAAAGTAGCAACGACCTCAATCTTCCATCACTTGGTGGCTGTTCATCATTCTCAAACCCTAGTTTCCTCCGCCGTTTCTTCTCCTTCAAGGCGACGGTCTCTTTCCTGTCAGAGCCAGAGCCAGAGGCTGACTCCTCCTTCTTCTCCTCCTCCTCCTCCTCTCTTTGGCTCTTCCACGAATCTCCGCCACTCCAAGTCGTCATGTGAGCTCTTGAAATCATCGAGACCGACAAAAACTCAGCTCATTCGCAGAGCCTTTAGCGGAAGCAGCGTGGATCCCTTCTCCGAGGAAGAGTTTGCCAAGAAGATGCAAGAACTCTCTCTCAAGTTCCAAGAGGACAACGAAACAACAGAGACGACAACAAACAGTTTCGGCCTGGACAGATCATCCAGCTCAGTGGAACCGCCGTGGCCCGAGATGGTCCAAATGTCTACCATCGAGAGGAAAGCAAACAGCGTCGATCTCCCCATCTCGCTTCGCATCATAAAGAGAAAGCTGCAGATGGAGGAAGGAGTTGTTATGAAACAAGTCGGAGAATCAGCTGTAAAAAGAGCCTTCTCGTCTATGGTGTTTATGATTCGCGAGCTGCAGAGCTTCACGCTTCACATGAGAGAGCTTCTCCTCTTCGAAGATCTCCAAGGGATCCTCCTCCGCGTTAGAAAAGAGATGCATGCATCGTTCGTTTGGTTGTTCCAACAAGTTTTCTCTGCGACTCCTACGTTGATGGTCTCCGTTATGATCCTACTTGCAAACTTCACGGTTTATTCTATCGGCAGCAACTCCGCTTTAGCAGCCGTGACGCCTCCCACGGCGGCCACAGTCTCTTTCAGGTTTGTTTTTTATTTAATATTAGTTACGTCCCAACGGTCACTCTGATCTTTTTTAGTTGAGCTAATGACCTCTGATCTCTTTCAGGTTTGACACCACAGAGATAAGTGAATCACACGAGAAGTTCGACTCCTCGATGATCAAGACATTGTCTGTCTCTTCTCCCAACGGGAAGACATCTTTTGTCGGCGGAGGAGGAAACGGTGGGAACAACGTCCCGCCGGTTCAGAGCGGGACAGACGGAGACGGTTCTGATCAGTTCAGAACACCGTCTCAGTTCTCTTCGTCATCTCTCGGCTCAACAGCTGCGGACTCAGAGGTGTCCGTGTCGGGACAGGAAGAGAGTAGGCTGTGGAATTCGATCTTGGAGGAGACGGAGAAGATGGAGGCGTTGGATCACGACACGATGAAGCAGATGGTTGCTCCCGTGGAGGCACGGCTAGAAGCAGAAGAGTCAATGGATTACTTCAAGACGGAGCTACTCTACCAAACGGGTCTTTCTCAGCAGCCTGATAACGTTCTCCTTCTTGCTAATTACGCCCAGTTCCTCTACCTAATCATACATGATTACGACAGGTAATTAACATCTGACCATCGTATTATAATGATCATGCTACTTATTATCTTTGATTTTGTTATTCAATAGATCATATGATTAGAGAGTTTAGATTTGGTTTAGGACTTAAGTTAGGCTGCAAGTTGATATTTAGAGTCAGAAGTGATAGATATTAATTAAGTAATTGTCATAATCAAATCACCATAAGAACCAATCAGATAGGCTTAGAAATGAGTGAACCAGTTTTTTCTTTGCCACTTAGAGAAAGAAGCCAACTAGTAGATAAAAATCTACATCTCCATTTTCAGAATAAATTAGAGAATAAAATAAAATGATGCAATCTTGTTTTCTTTCCCAAAGGTTTTTTGTCTTTTAGCTTTGAGTCTTTTTGGTTTGGGTTCCCAACAAATAAAAAAAGCTTGGTTGATAGTGGAGTATGTGGTGAATTTCTGAAGATTGTTTTCTCTAAAATACTAAAACCAAAAGTTTTTTTTTTTTAAATGTTTTGTTACAAGTTTTGCTTTATACCACTGTAACATTATTCGTCCACCCTTATAAAGGAGCCCATGTTTCTGCATCTGGCTGTATAAAGAAAATATCAATAGGTATTAATTCGCTAAAATGTGAATTTGCTATCGAGTAGGTCAAATACCATTTAAAACCTATAGATATTTTGGTGATAGGGTCCCTAGCATCCAGACAATGGTTTGACATTTTAGCCATGACTATAATTCCATGTAGGTTCCATTTTAGACAATTTTCATTTGATGTATCTGTCCATATTTAACCGGAACCCAATTCACATACGTTTTCACTTACCTATTTGGCCTTATTCAACTTCATATCTTATCTATACTCTGATGAACAAAACCACTAATGTGTTGGATATTTGTCACGTTCTAACGTGGCTTCTTCTTCTTCTCTTTTCTTTTGTTATCTGAAAACAGAGCGGAGAAATATTTCAAGAGAGCGGCAAAAGCAGAGCCAGCTGACGCGGAGGCGCTGAGTAAATACGCGACATTCTTGTGGAAGGCAAGAAACGATATTTGGAGAGCAGAGGAGACGTTCTTGGAAGCAATCTCTGCTGATCCAACAAACTCATTTTACTCAGCAAACTACGCACATTTCCTTTGGAACACGGGTGGTGATGAGACGTGTTTCCCTCTCGACGCTCCACCACAGCAGAACACAACCTAAAAGGAAAAAAGAAAGTGATAACAATTGTCCAAGTGTACAGTGTGTTTCTTTTTAATACAAGTCATGATGTCATGTGGCAACTTTTTGTTCTGTAAAACAAACGAGACTTTTGTTTATATATACGCACATATTTCAAAAGTCTGGGTTTTACTTTTTAAAAAATATGTACTTGGACTATTCCATGGTGTCACGGACTTGTTCTTTTACGTGAACAAACCATGCGTCTGTCAGTTTCTCATCTACTTTTTACACAGAGTCCAGAAAGACGATTATTTTCTCGTTGAAAGTTTTATAATCTCCCTGTACTCGGACAATGATATTCTTCTAATTGTATGCATGAGTAATTATAATAATCTTTTCGCTAATTGTTGATTGAAAAGTTATCAAATGCATTAAAAGTAACAAAAGGGGTTGGAGTCAGGAATGCATGTGTAAATTTTGTAAGAACCCAAAAACCTTTTTTCGATCCCACGTTTCATTAGATCTCTACAACACATTGGATCATGAGAGAAAACCCCCAAAAACTGTAATGTGAACCCCCCCAAAAGAGGGACACGTCTCTCTTCCTTTTCTTTTTAAACACTCATTATCAGGTATGAGGTATCAGCTATCCTCTTTTATTTTAGGACTTTGTGTGCATAGTCTCCATAATGAGCGTCGGGATACACGCAGATCTATTTATCCACACGTGAATTCGTTATCTTCACCTTCTTCTAATCACATAATAATAATCCTTTTCTGGTAGATGTATTAATTGATGTAAGGTTTGGAACTATATAGTTTTTTATTAGTATTTGGAGTGCTGCAGTCACATCAACGATGACTTTTTCATAAGGTCATTTGATAGTACTATAATTCAACTTCTTCATTTCTCAATGGCAGGCCTGCTCAGTGCTCAGTAGTAACTTGGTTGCACTGCATAGTTTTTTTCTAGACTGAGTCACGTCAGAGACTCAGAGTGAACCCAAAATAAAACAGACGAGGAAAAGAATATGATGATCAATGTACATTTTATTTTGCTACTACGTTAAAAGAAGTAAAAACTGCAGGGTTTTATTATGTTTAGAAAATTGTGAATGTGTGATTCCTCTTGAGAATATAGAATTACTATCTATATATTAATAGTAAACCCTAAGTTCTACCTTGTATATTGAAGAAAAATTGTATTAAAAGTTGAAACTATTAGCCGCAGATCGAGAAACCTCTCAAGTTACTCTTCTCTGTTTTCTTTGTGCTTGTTTATGTGTTGTCTTCAGCCTCTAGAGAGTTATACTCCGGCTTGGAAACTCGACTAGGACATTTTGGCTCTGGCAAAGACCACTCCAGCAAATAAACCTGCAAAACAAATAAACATGTACACCGATTGATACACACATTCATACCCCACCTTAACGCACCAAAGACAAGAAG
This sequence comes from Hirschfeldia incana, assembly GCA_026261945.1. NCBI lineage: Eukaryota > Viridiplantae > Streptophyta > Magnoliopsida > Brassicales > Brassicaceae > Hirschfeldia > Hirschfeldia incana. The sequence continues at coordinate 1,325,850 of JABCMI010000028.1, read as the reverse complement.
AAGAAGTATATAGCCAGGGCAGATCATAGCTGGTGTTACTTACCAAAAAGTATGCTGAACATATTTGGGAGACTAAGAGGGACATTGAAGAGTACAAGACCAGATAATGATATCGGAACCTTGTTTAATGAACCCACCAGACTGCTCACATGATAGAAAGAACATCACACCGTTATAACACAGTTACAAAATGAAATGAAAATACTAATAAGCCAATCTTTTCTTTCTGAAGTTGGAAAGAGAGATATGTACCTATATGTTGTGGGTCCTGTTTGATGCAAGAACCACATCGAAGTGAAGCTGATGGCCAGACCAAGAAAGCCGCTCGCTGTTGCGAATACCCAAAACATTGCATCTTTTGTCACATCACTGCCAGATAGTAGACAGTGAACATTTTAACTGCTACTGTCTAGTTCCCGTGAGATCTTATATTTGTGTATTTTCGCATTTGATATATCACATCTCGTTATTCACGCAACTATTATGTAGTAACTATGCAAATTGTACTATTGAAGTAAGGAAATGTATAGCATAGACAATGACTTGCTTAAGACTAAGAAATTGTCAATGTGGGATCCAGATATTTTTAAGTGAACTAAATAATAACTAGATATCGGATCGGTAAGAAAATGACAAAGATATTAAATTTTTGTGGACAATCTCAATTTTGATAGTACTTACGTGCTTATTACGTATCTCCATTCGCCAAGTAAGACGATCAAGATGATGCCAAAAGGTAGCGACAAGAGATTATTAAGAAGCACCATTGACACCTCGTTAAGGGACCCTGATTTTGTTGCCTGTTTCGCTTTGTCCATGACTTTCCGCAGAGTAAGCTGTAACAAAAGAGTTGAAAGATCATTCATTATAGAGTGAGAGAATCTTGTTACTCGTTTCATAAGCGTGAAACTTACTGAATAACTAGCGGTTAGAACGCAGTTGGCAGTCTGCCACGTGTACCCTACCGCATTAAACGTGAGATCCGTGATGCCTCCACTGATTGCGGAGATGATCTGTATTGCAAACACTTAAGCTAGTATCACTTGGAGTTTGAGATAACACATAAAAGTTGCTAAAGAGACTAACCATCATGAACATTGCAGCCCAAACTTTGTTGTTCTGCCTTTTGCGGAACATGTATAACTCCCCTATCGCAGTAATAATGTTCGTTGCGTTCTTCAGAATAGTAACCATAGCAACGTTTATGTATTTCAAACTGGAAAAATAAATGTAGTGTTTTCTCAGGTCTCAAGCAATGTGAAAGTATTGACCAATTAGTCTCTTGACTGATGTTAAAACGTTACTTACCTGTACATCCCAGAGATCAGCATGCCAACAAAGATAACATTGACAGGTAACCAAACTCTGATCAACTTCCAGTTAAGTTTTTCAACTGAAACCACTCCAGAGAATTTTAGTAGAGCTACCACCAAACAGCTGATTAAGTTCTGAAATTTAAAAAATAACTTGTAAATAAATAAGTAAACCACCAAACTGTATAGTTTTGTCAAAGAGATTCAAGCAAATTCTCAAAAAAGAAAACATGAAACCAAGCAAATAAACTCCCTTACTTGATATAACATCAAAGAGATTCCTGCATTGAAATTATAGGTGGAGAGAACAACTTTGTTCATAAGTATCATGCTGCATGAAGAGATGCAGTAAGCTGCACCAGAGACAAAGGGTCCTGAAAGTTTCACAGAACTGTGGTCACGTCTGTTATCTCCACCAACCGGAAGATATCTCCGTCTCCATCTGACAAACCTTCAGCAAGAAATTCATTATTCAAGGTTTTCCTTAGACCATAACCTTGAACCAGCTGAATAAAACAGATTGCATAACGATTGTTATATTACTACTACCTTTCACTAAAGCCTCCTCTGCGTTGGGAACTCTTCTCCTGGCTGTGGATATGATCAAGAAGTTGATCGACAACGCTTTTACTACCATTTTCACTGAAAAGACCCAGCTCTGATTCATCAGCTTCATGGGACACACCCGCTTCAAGTTCAGCAGCAGTCATATCTTTTAAGTTCCCGCTGATGAATCACAAAGAGGAAGAAGCTGTACTAGTTAAGAGACAAACGTCTATTGAAAAGCATAGAGAGGCCTTATAAAAAGTTGATACCTGTAGAAGAGCTGCAATAAATTTGTGATGAAAGTAAGGAACAGAGTTACACTTTATCAGCTGGACAAACGCTCGAAATACGGCGCGTAGATTCGAGTTCAAGTGTACGATCGCCAATGTGGAATCAGATCTCCACCGCTTTTTGTTGTGAAGAGGAAACCCGGCGGCGAAGGAGGTGACGTGACTTGTTTTGTAGGAAACACGCAAAGCGGTGAGGAGGAACGTGGGAGGAAGATCAGAGCGAGAATACCGAGGCAGAGAGAGTAACCGTCCATGTTCATTCTCCAGCTTCTCATTATTACTCTTTTTCTTTTTTTCTTTAATTAATCTTCTTGAAATCTCGTGAGAGATTTTTATATTTCTATAAAAAAAATATCAGCGAGGAACTGAATGGTATGTAAACTAATAACTTAGGCTTGAGGCTACGCAACCATCCATGGCTACTTTCCTGGCGGGAAGATCGCCGGTTACAGTTGACGATTCGGATATTTTTAAACTTAAACTTGGGCTTTAATACTTTGGGCTTTATGAGTGGTGCTTTTTTTTATTTGGGCTTTAAATCAGTGATCACACTCATTATTACACTAAAGTTTAAACTAGCCGCCGGTCAAGACTGATTTTCTTGCACACTTGCCGACTTATGATATTAGTTTATTTGATTTTGATATAAGATTTACATAAGGAATACTAGTGGATGAACAGCATTAACAAATGGATTTATAGGATAGTTTTAGTCTTCTAGACGATTAGTGGGTGCTTCAACTTTTAGTAGACTACGCATATTTTATACCAAATTGAACACGACCTACAATTTGCAATCATGTTCTGTTAAAAAGATATGAGATAGAATTAGGTAAAAAAAATCTCTATAAAGAGATAAGTCATTTTAGGCTATAAACAGGTTAGCACACGCGCACTCATATGATATTTGTATACTTCTTCAGGTGGCGGTGTCCCGTTCATTGAAGGTGCTAAACTGCTAATAGCAAAGCTAAACTAATAGGTGGCCGTAGTATAAGCACACCTACTTTATTATTTTAGCTTCAATCTTTTTAGATAAACACTTAATAACATTTATTCTGTGGTTTACCTATACCGATTTTGTACTCTCTATCAAGAACAAAGACGAATAATATCAAAACCAAACATTTACAGACAGTTAGGGCAAGAGGACGAGGAAAACTGATTTCACATATTTACTAGACAACTTTCGTAGTAACACATCAATGAAAGACATTAGGACTTATTATATAGACAGACAGTACGTGTAATTCTCACAAAACAAGCAAATAGACAACGAACGACCTGAGACAAAGGAAGTTATGCAAAATTAAGAAGTAGAGTTTGATCTGGTGAAAGAGGAGGATGAGTTGATGAACTCTATGCAGTCCTCTATGGCCTCTGATCTATGACTGTCATTGCTTATGGGCATGATCGACGGCTGAGACCTCCCTGAGGAAAAAGAAGAAGAACCCTTTGACGGTGGAGACTTCCTCTTCTTCCTCATCACCACCAGACGCAAACCTTTTGCAAATTTACAGCCAAGATGCTTGATCATCTTTGCTGCTGTGGCTTCTGTTTTTCTCGGCAACCTCAATCCGCAGCTCGTTGTGCATCCAGGAATCTTACCACCATGAGGTATCTTCATTGCGGTTTGATCAACCGAGGCATCTCTAGGAACTGGTCTAGTGCTTGTGCTGATTCGTTTTGTTCCAGTAGCTGACATGACAAGAGAGAGTGAGAGAGGTTTATGGGAAACAATATGAGGATACTAAGATATATTTAAGGGACTGGAGCTGAGAAAAGCTATGCTAATAGTTCAGGAAAAGACATGATTAGATGTATTCATAACATCATTATGCCTAGGCCATGATTGAGCACTCGAGACATAAACACATAAATAAGTAAAAAGAAAGTGTAGCTTTTCGATCCTATACACACAAAGAATTGTAGTTAAAGTGGATCTACAAAATTTATAAAGAGAGCTACCCGCAAGAGCAAAAAGAGAAGACAATGTTTAGTTTTTATTTTAACGGTCCACAGAGGGAATAAACCTTTGTTTAAGCGATGAAAAAGGCTCTTTCTAATGAAGCAACCATTTCGCATCATTCTTCTTTGATGATCACTCATGTGTGCACAGAACAATCTAAAAAAAAGTTTATTTTTGACTCCAGGAGAGGCCAATATTAAACTTACCTTTATGGATGGGCAGATTCCATTCACGAGTCTGCGGCTACAAAAAAAGGAGGGAAGAAAAAGAAAACAAGTTAATGGTGGGCACACGAATATGAGAAAGCGTAGAAGAACCGGGCAGTGTCAGGACAGAAACAGAAGATCACACTTTGGAGGCTGGAGAGTGATTTAACACGTGAGGAACATTCCATTAGGATCAGAACAAATAATTCCTGCAGTATAAAGTCAGTGATTAGATGCTAATGGCCTGAGACGGACTGACATACATGACAGGTTTCAAAAATGCCAAAAGGGAAAAGAATGAAATAGCGCAACTGCTCCGTCGCATCGTCAAAACAAGAGAAGAAAAGATTTGGCACCAACTTGTATGCAATAAGATTTTGACCCAAAACGATGAGGGAAAACATCTTTTAGAATAATTCAATTAATCAGACACATTAATCCAGTCCTATTACCCAATGAATTATTAGTTGGTAAAAAGAGATCACTGGTTCCATATTACAATTCATAAGAGAGATACGCCAGACATTTAGCTACTTCATTTGGCTGATGATGTAAAAGAAGACTAAGAAAGTAAACTCACACATGGGTATAACCAAACAGGGACTGGATCCACATGATAATTACGCAGAAGTCTTTAACCAGCCTGCAAAAACATTTGTAGAACTGCAGGACATAAGAGAAGTCTTTAACCAACCTGCAAAAACATTCTGTACAACAGTAGGACATAGGACGGTTCATGTCTGAGACAAAAGCATACTACCATACATAATCTGAGCATGGATCAAAGTTCACACAGTAAATTCACAGAGAAGGGATTCACATTATAAACATAAAGACCCCAATAGCCTGATTTGAAAAGTTGAGAAAATCATTGCAAGAAGTTGAAAGAAGGACGAAACTAGACTTGTTTCAAAGGTACAAAAGGGGTGACACATACATAAACAACGAGAGAAGAAGCAATGATACGTCAATTCGCAAACAGTAAATACATAATAGGCATCTCATATCTTCAGAGACCAAATCTGATGATAGCAGAGCCTTAAAACAAGTCACACACTTAAATGAAATTCCACAACTTTTTTTTCATCACACACTTAATGAAATTCCACAGCTTTTTTTTTTTTTTTTTCATTTACTCTTTTTTTTTTTAACATTCACGGCGATACTCACGGCCGTAGGTAAAGCTCGGCCTAGCTCCAAACTCACTCTCAGACCTCTCTTCAACAACAGCTCTTTCTTCCTCCAAGCTCAACCCACCCATCGCCTTCTGCAACTGCCTGTGATGATCATACGGAGAGTAATCCACAGGCGCTGATGGGCCGCTCGGCACTCCGTAACTAGACAACCGCGAGCCCACAGGCGGCGCCTGTGGCTGTGGCTTATACTCGTTCACCTGAAAGGCCTCGACTGGAGCTGACGGCCCATTGGGCTGTGGTGGAAACCTATGAGGAGCTAAAGGAAGAGGCGTGTGATCAACTGGAGCAGATGGCTGGCCGTAATTGGAGGCGCGATCGTACATCGAACGAGGCGGAGGAGGAGGAGGATAGTAGAATCCGGAGTAGTAGTGATCGGTGAAGGGATAAGGAGACGGCGATGAGAATTCTCTGTAGTCGCGATGAGGAGCCGGAGGAGGAGGAGGAGGGCTTGGGGAGTAATAATGGTTTCCTTGAGGGGCAGAATAGTAATCTCGAGGTTGCGATTGAGGACGCTGAGGTGGAGGAGGGATCGGTCGGTCCTTGATTGCGAGCTTTAACCGTATCTTCCCTTGGGGTCTACCCGAGGGACGGAGGAGGTCGAGCGAGCTGATCGATTCGGGAATCATTCCTCCTCCCTCAGAGTCGATCAATCGGATCAGAGGAAACCTAACCGATCCGACTAGCGTTTTCGCCGCATCGTCGGAATGGAGAATCTCGACGTTGAGGACCGATTCGTGGACGGATCGGGTGAGAGGGAGAGTGATCCGCTCGTTCCACACCGGTTTGATTGAATCTTCGGAGCGAGTGGAGACGCGGTTGTGATCGGAGTCGAGGTGGAGAACGACGTAGGGTTTCAGGTCTCCGTTGCGCCAGTTGACGTTCTTCAGGTGCTTGGCGGAGACGACGGTTACGACTAGGTCAAGATGATGCTCAGACGAGGAGGCCATGATACGGTAGCGTTTTTGGAGGTGTGAATTACGGTTGGATTTTTCGCGGTGGTTGTTAGCTAACGTGCGCTCGTAATCTTTTAGATATTTTTTCTTAGCACGGAGTTCTTAAAACTTTAAAACCTTCTGGTTGGTATAGAGTCTTACATTAGACAGCTGTCGTTTATTTATTTATGCGAGGAGAGGATATTGATATCCTTGTATCCAAACAGATTCCCGAGTTCTTACCCAATCACAAGATAAGTGTGGATAACCCCCTTTCAGACAGTGTTCTTCTTCTTTGTTGTGTGATAAGGTCAAGGCGACAAACAATGGCTTCCTCCGCAACAGCGCCAAACTCACTCTCCTTCTTCTCCTCCTCTCTCTTCCTATCCTCCTCTCACAAAATCCCTAGAACCTCCATCTCCGTCGCGAAGCCAAACTCCGGCAGAGTTTCGAAGCCTCTCTCCGTCGAATCTCAGCTAGCGACGCTACCGATCTTCTCATTCGAAGGCGAGAGAGTCGGAGAGACTTACCTGGACCTCAAAACCGCGCCGGAGGACACAGCCCGCGCCGTCGTCCACCGCGCGATCGTGAACGACCTGCAGAACAAGCGGCGGGGGACGGCGTCGACGCTGACCCGCGGCGAAGTCCGCGGAGGTGGGATAAAGCCTTACGCGCAGAAGAAGACCGGTAACGCGAGGAGGGGGTCTCAGAGGACGCCGCTGCGTCCCGGGGGAGGTGTGGTGTTCGGTCCGAAGCCGAGGGACTGGTCGATCAAGATCAACAGGAAGGAGAAGAGGCTGGCGATATCGACGGCGTTATCGAGCGCGGCGACGTCGGAAGGCGGGGCGATAGTGGTCCAGGAGTTTGGGGATAGGTTTGATAAGCCGAAGACGAAGGAGTTCTTGGCTGCGATGAAGAGGTGGGGGCTTGATCCGAAGGAGAAGGCGATGTTCTTGATGATTGATGTGGAGGAGAACGTGGCGAAGTCGGGGAGGAACATTGGGACGCTGAGGATGCTGACGCCTAGGACGTTGAACCTGTTTGATATTTTGAACTCTGATAAGCTTGTGCTGACTCCTGCGGCCGTGGAGTTTCTGAATGCTAGGTATGGTGTTGATTCGGAGATTGATGAGGAAGATGAAGATGACACTGAAGGTTAGGTGTTTTTAGTTCCATTGCTTGAAATCTCAAAAATCTTAGTTGAGTAGAGAAGTATGATTTATAGATTTATGTGTTAGTATTGACACGTTTCCACGTGTTATTTGTGTTTATGAAGGGGCAGAGGAAGCTGCGGAATGAGCAAGGAGCTTAGATCGAACTGGTGAATGTGTAGCTTATGAGTTTTTCAACTTCTGTTTTCGTTTTTGTGGCAACAAGAGAAAATGTGCATTTTAATTTAGATTCTTGAAAGAGATCGTTTCCATTTTCTTTCTCTCGTACATGAGTTTATGTGTTCAAAGCCTCAATGAAGTTTGGGATACAAAAGAAATTAGATACCATGAACAGAACCTAGCTATAGGGAGAGTGTCATCTCTTATTGATACAGGTGAGTTGGTTTCTTGTTCTCCAGCCATAACCTATATAGCTTACACAAGGTTTCGTAATTGCAACATACCAAAACGTATCATTTCGTCCCACTAAACTTCGGGTTGTTTTGATCTTTCGCCTCACAACACTGTCATATATATGTGTACCGGTAAGGCTTCATATTATCATATGATGGAACATGCACTTTAGAGTTTAGCAGAGTAGTGAAGGTTGCAAAAGCTTCCTGTCATACATTCTAGTACTTCATAGTAGCCAAATCAGGTCGGAGTGCTGATGCGTTTTGGTCTGTTCGCAACTGTTAAAAATGGGATGTCAAATGCTATATTGTATCTGTATGAACCTGTGATGGGTCCAATAAAATATCTTAATGGGTCGATGATGATTGGGTTTAAGAAATGAGCCTAAACTGTAAAAGGAGGGAAATATTAAAAATCTAGTCCAGCCTACAAGAGTTTCTTCTTAATTAATGTTTTCTTTTCAATTCCTTAATAGCATGGTGTAATAAATTAATAATGGTAACAACTAACAAGGATGAACACAGAAACATTGTAGTGTAGCCTCTCCTTCATGAGATTATTGACAGATGTAGATGCAGTATCCAATTTATACAGATGCTAGCTAAAAAGATTTTGTAGAAAAACTTTTTGTAGGTCGAACTATGACAGTGTACATAAGTTGATATAGGTTTCTTTATGTTTGTTTTTTGCTTTTCATTATTTTTTTCTGAAAAAAGTTTAAGTATCACTTTATTACCCCCTATTTTCCTTGCAGAAAGATCATTTAAAAAAATTAATTAGTTTTATCTACATTGTTCCGAATGTTGCTCATTCATTTGTTTCCATAGATTTATCTATGCATTTAAACATATGGATAATTTGATGTAAAAAGCTTTGTGGATAATTGATGTAATTAACTGAATAAACTTATAAGTTCTTATTGTTCGATATTATCTTCTTCTTGATATCAAATCATAATATGCAACGAAAATCTCTTAAATACAGATTTATCCGAAATGTTTATCTAAAACATTCTAAGTCAAACCTCAAAATTCGGTGAAAAATATTCTGTGAAAATCATAGTTTATCCAAAACCCTCTCAACTCATCTATAAAAGAAAAACGAGAAACACAACTCTCCATCGATTCAACTAAAACCTTTAGGGTGTACACATAACAATTAGATACAAAGAGCCAGAGAGAGAGAGATAACAATGGCGGTGGGTGTGATGAATATCGAAGAAGGTGGTGCTAACTCCTTACCTGGAAAACTGACTCCTCAAGTCTTCATGTGCAGTATCATTGCTGCTGTTGGTGGTCTCATGTTTGGTTATGACATCGGAATCTCAGGTTTGTTTAAGGTTTAATCACTTCTTGTCTCTTTTATGTGATTGATGTTTGATTAATGGCGTGATTAAAAAAAAACTGCAGGAGGTGTGACGAGTATGGACACATTTTTGATGAAGTTTTTCCCTCACGTGTACGAGAAGAAACACAGAGTACATGAGAACAACTACTGCAAATTCGATGACCAGCTTTTGCAGTTGTTCACTTCTTCTCTCTACTTAGCTGGTATCTTCGCCAGTTTTGCCGCTTCCTACTTATGCAGAAGGTTCGGAAGAAAACCTATCATCATGTCCGCCTCCATCTTCTTCCTCCTCGGTGCTATCCTCAACTACTTTGCCCAAGATCTCGGCATGTTGATCGGTGGTCGTATCCTCCTTGGCTGCGGTATCGGTTTTGGGAATCAGGTCAAGATCCTCCTTAAAACTTTCTATCTAGGGTTTGGTTTTAGTTTTTGTAGTTTCTTGTTTCTAACGTTTCTACCTAGGGTTTGTGTAGTTTCTTGTTTCTAACGTTTCTATCTAGGGCTTGGTTTTACTTTGTGTGGTTTCTTGTTTCTAACATTTCTATCAAGGGTTTGGTCTAGTTAGTGTGGTTTCTTGTTTCTAACGTTTCTATCTAGGGTTGGTTTAGTTTCTGTAGTTTCTTGTTTCTCACGTTTGAAACCAATACATGTGCAGACCGTTCCATTGTTCATCTCGGAGATCGCACCTCCTAGAATCAGAGGAGGACTAAACATCGCGTTTCAGCTTCTCATCACCGTCGGAATCCTAGCGGCAAGTTTCGTGAACTTCTTAACCTCCACGACGAAAAACGGATGGAGATACTCTCTCGGCGGTGCAGCCGTTCCCGCACTAATCCTCTTGATAGGATCCTTCTTCATCCACGAGACTCCAGCAAGCCTCATCGAGCGAGGCAAAGACGAGGAAGGGAAGAAGGTCCTGAGGAAGATCAGAGGCATCGACAACATCGAGCTAGAGTTCAACGAGATCAAACGCGCCACGGAGATTTCGAACAAAGTGAAGAGCCCTTTCAAAGAGCTCTTCACCAAACCCGAGAACAGGCCGCCGCTTGTGTGCGGAACGCTGCTTCAGTTTTTCCAGCAGTTTACGGGAATCAATGTGGTTATGTTCTACGCTCCGGTTTTGTTTCAGACCATGGGGAGCGGTAACGACGCTTCTCTTATCTCTACCGTTGTCACCAACGGCGTGAACGCACTCGCTACGGTTTTGGCCGTCATCATGGTTGATAGGCTCGGTAGAAGGTTCTTTTTGGTCGAAGGAGCCACTCAAATGATGATCACACAGGTAAAAAAATTAGTTTTACTTGCGTCATAAGTTAGGGTTTCATCTTTACTTGGATAACAAGTTTAACTCTTGCTTGCTTCGCAGTTGACTATTGGAGCCTTGCTCTTAAACTACTTACACCTAGTGGGACCTATTACAAGTCACGCAGTGCCACTTATTGTACTGATCCTCATCTGCATCTACGTGTCTGGTTTCGCGTGGTCGTGGGGACCACTGGGATGGCTTATTCCGTCTGAGATCTATCAACTCGAGGTGAGAACCACAGGCTACTTCTGTGCGGTGGCGATGAACATGGTGTGCACTTTCGTTATCGGACAGTTCTTCCTGTCTGCCCTATGCAGATTCAGATCGGGGTTGTTCTTCTTCTTTGCGGTCATGAATGTGATCATGGGACTGTTTGCGATCTTCTTTCTCCCGGAGACCAGAGGTGTTCCTATTGAGGACATGGCGGAGCAGCGTTGGAAGAAGCACTGGCACTGGAAGAAATATTTCAAGCAGAACTGATTTGTGTTTTTTTCTCTATCTTGTAGGATTCCGTTAGATTTGCAGTTTAGGCTGGTTGTTCGCATCTTGTTGGAGAGTTCTTTTTTAAGTTGTGAATTTCTAATTTTAACAACTTTTTTTAATTTATCGTTATCCGCGCAATTGAAGTTTTGGGAATTGAATTGGTCCTATTTAGTTACAAAACAAGAATAATTATAAAATAAGTATATTGTGTTATTGTTTACAACCTTGAAACAACTACATGCATAAGTATTACTTAAACTAATACACTATTATTATATTTTTTCTATATATTATATAGCACATTATTTGTAGATCTTTATTGGTTATTTCAGTATCAGGAAATGGAAGAGAAGAAGTTATATCTATCTTTTCTGCCAGGGGCGGACAAGGCCTAACGGTTTGTCATGATCTCTTCTGAACCAAATCCCGTCAGGTCTAGCTGCCCATTGACGTATTTGATTACATCTAGGACTAGCAGCAGCTCGATATATTTCAAGCTCATCAAAATGAAATTCTTTCCGAGCTCCAAACCATAAATCACATTCATACCTTGTTCTTTCTCTTCTATGAGAAACATCGGCAAATTCCCAAGTTCTGTTAAGATTAAAAGTTCTTAAACTGCCTTGCCAATCATGACCCAACCAATTACTACATTTGTATCCCAATGCTTGACCACCACCGAGTTGGTTAGTAATCATTATACGATTTATAGGGCAATTTTCTTTTATCCAAGCTTTACTTAACTTAGAACACATAGCAATAACTAACAGAAAAACTATGTAATTATTCATTTTTATGTTTTTTTTTTGTTGGAGTATTAAGATCATCAGCATGAAGTATTTATAATAAAATGTGAAGTTCTAGATATTTTATTAATAGCGTTAACTAATTATTAAAAAAATACAAACCAAGTAAAATAATTGACGAGAGGAGGTTTTACCCAGCTCAACGTCGAAAAATATGGTTAGCCACAAAGATAAAATTAAGCAACTATAAATTACCACAAAAACAACAAACATCTAAAGTATTAGGAAATGTATTATTTTAACAATAATGAGAACTAAATTAATAATTAGGATCTTCTTATTACTGAATTTTAATTATAAAAACTGCCATGTTGATTATTTTATCATGGATAGTTATATTGTTTTATGATAATCTGTGCCAAATGTTTTATTTATAATGCACTGGAGATTATATGTAAGTAAAAGATTTTTCATAGATTATAGTTAGGGTTGGAATGGATCCGGATTCGTATTTGACGGATCCATGTTTTTGCTATCTTTATCTGGATCTGAAGTTCTCGGATATCCGGGTTTCAGATATCTTTTTAAAAATTGTAATATCCGGCGGATATCTGGATCCGAATTTGGATCCTTAAAATAAATAAAAATAACATTAGAACATATAAAATATTAACGATAACTGAAAAAAAATAAAAAATGTACAAAAGGAGGAGGTTGGAAAGCTGGACAAAGAAGTCTTGTAAGTCAACGTTCAAGGCGTTTAAGTTGCTCCTCATGACTGTGAATGCGACAAGGCAGCACCTCAGGCGTTCAGATACTGTCAACAGTTTTGAGTTTTTCTTCTTTGAGTTGTTGGATGCGCTACTGCCGGAGGCAAGCTTCTTTAGATAGTTCATGAGATCTCTGACGTAGTCCAAGTCTAATTGTTGGGTGAATATGGCCAAGCCATTTTAGCATGGAGCAAGCAAAGGTGTGATCCAAAGGCACCAGGATTCAATGTTGTGTCTGCTTCTGTGCTGCAATTAGACAAGTGACACACATCAAAAAAAAACAAGCATTTGACGTAGATATTTACAAAGCTAAATGGCTATCTCTGAGTGTATATAACAGCGATAAAACCCAGAACCATCTTTAGATTTAATTAAAACATAAATTTTCTTATCTACAAAAATAGCTTTCGCCAATTGAATACATTGTATTTCTAAGGATACAAGAATAGGTCTCAAAAACAGCAGAGAGAGTCTCTGTCTGCATCTTTCTTCGCTCCAGCATCTGGTTCATAGGAAACAGTCAGCAGTAACCTGAAAAATGTCATCAAGTTTAAGATCAAAGGAACAGTAAGAAGCGAACCAGTTTAGATGTTATGGTCACAGAGTTGTTAACACGTCAAATTTGGCAGAGAAGGAAAGTAAATTACCTCGTCTCTGATCTTAGACATTTTTCTTGCTTTGGTTTTCTTCGTCTCATTTTCCTGCATTTTATTTTGCACCTCTTGGTTGTTTCTTTTATTATTTCTCTTTTTCTCTTATATTTATTCTTATTGGCATCCTCTCTATCACGCTTTCCGATATCCTCATCAAAGCGTATGGACATGAACACTTATTCTCACTCTAGTTGTTTGTTGTATCATACAACTAAGGAGAAGTGAGAACAGAGCCAAAAAGATTAGGAAAAATATAACCAGACTGATTTTTGGAGAATACTTCTCCAATTATTTCACGCCTTGTATTCGCCTTAGGATATGTTTTCAAATGAAAATATTAACTTTGTAATCTAGTTTTCCCACCAAGATGGTGCATAAATTGATAAATGTGTAGTTCTTAAAATGTTGAAGTAAGACCAACGGATACCTCAATAGAGTTCGGATGATGTTGGCAGATTTGAGTTTTGACTTCATTAGCAATCAAGCGTAAAGCTTGCACGGTCAGCTCACCACCGTTTTTCCCTTCATTGGAGAAAAGAGACCTAACAGTAGAGCGACAGTCTCCTGTAAAGACAAACATTGAAACAAGTGAATCAGATATCTGTAAATCTCAAACATAAAAATTCTAAAACGACAGTTATTTTAAAACTAAAATTTATTCTACAAAACAGATGGAAAACCTTAAAATTCAACTAAAATTTACACAACGACAAATATGCAATAAACAATGAAAGATGAGGTTATATTATAAAGTATTTCATTTAATTTTATCAGTGTTCAAAATTTTAAACTTCAACTAAATTGTAACAGAGAATATACATAGAACAGTAAGATATGAATCCATTTCTTAGGTTGTTGTGGAAAAGTTGTCATGCATATTGCATATTGAAAAATGTAATTGATACACGTATTTTGTGGATATACAAGGTTTACTTACACAAACGTCCCAAATATTTTGTATCCAGAAAGAGATTGATCAGACACAATAGTAATAATACTTTATCAAAAACTACTCGTTACTATTATTAAAGCAGGTATTAAAAAATTTCAGTACATAAAAGTCCTTTCCTCACGTACTTTAATCCTCCATCAAAAATGGAAGAATTACACCCAAAAAAAAAAAAATCAAATGAAAAAATCACATTCGTCTAATATCTGACTATGACTTCCCTATTCTTTTTGTATTTGGCATCAAATCAAACTTTCGTAGCAACCTTACTCCGGTTCGTTCCGATCCCAACTGCTAGAGCAGGTCTTGAATGAACCAGAACGTCAATAACATCAAAGCATTGTGCGCGTGATCGGTGTCCCTTAGCCAGGGAGTCCGCACCGAAGTTATCTGGGCGAGGTAAAAAGAGAATACAACACTATGACTTCCTCCCTATTCATTTGTCCACTTCATTGTCCTCAATGTTCGAGTCAGTATCTTAAACCTATTAAGTATCAGATCGTTTAATTAAAGAGCAAACTTTACTTGAAAAAAACATTGGAAATTTCAAATTTTGACACGATGGGTATTTAGATGATTAAAACTATAAGCTACTAAACAATATGAATTTCTTTTGATTGGAATTATTGGAAACCTTTGAGAAAAGAACATAAAATGAAGTAGAACAATCCAATCCAATAAATATCGTAGAATATAATAGTGCAACAATGGTAGCTGTCTTTGAGTGGTAAAGAGAGAAAATAATTCTCATACGACTCGAGAATACAAAACCCAACACCAAAACCATCAATCCATCATAAGTTCGTAACATACGGAACACCATTCAGTCATCAATTCCCAAACACAAGTAATACTCCCTGACTATTTATTACAACACAAGTGACGTGAGTGACTGTTCTACATTTGAGCAAAAGTAGAATTGGAACAACTTCATTACGGGCTAGCGGATCGAGAGGTGCTTGATCTGGCGCTTCTCGAATGGTTCATTGAAGATTGGCTGTCCCGCCTGTGAGACTTGCTCCTGCTCTCTTTCCTACCCTTCTTATGGCTTCGTGATCTGCTTCTCCTCACAGGGCTCACGCTTCTCGACACCGACCTGTACCTGCGTTCATTAATAATTTTCAGTTTCCACAAGCCTCAGTTTAATTCTGCTACAACCTTTTTTATATAATTGACCTGAAGTACCTTCTGTAGTAAGGTGAGTAAGACCTGTCTCTCCCTCTGTAATAAGGCGAGTAGGACCTGTCTCTTTCCCTGTGGTAAGGTGAGAATGATCTGTCACGTGCTCTGTACTGAGGCGAGTATGACCTGGACCTGGACCTGTACCGCCTTCTGTAGTACGGTGAGTATGATCTGTCTCGTGCTCTGTAGTCGGACGAGTAGGACCTGGACCTGTACCGCCGTCTGTAATAAGGTGATTCTGATCTGTCACGCCTCTTGTAGTTACGATCATCAGGAGATGGAGACCTCGAGTAAGAGTAAGATCTGCCACGCCTATAGTAGGGTGAGTTGGACAATGATCTTCTCCTCCGATAGCTAGGAGAATAAGATCTGCTACGATCAGAAGAGTAGCTTCGACTACGGCTACGAGAGCAGCTAATAGACCTTCGAGGAGAGTAGCTAGGAGACCGATGTCGTCCTGCAAAAGGAATAAACAAAACCATGAAATGATAAAATCCGGAAATACTGGCTAAGGAAAATTAAACCAATGCTACTGATATGTCATACCTCGAGCGGCTCTCAGCCCCAAGTACTTTCCTGGAGTTGGGGTACGTCCTCTACGACGCCTTGCCTGATCATAAAACAGATATATCACAGAGCTGTTAGACATCTATCAATCAAATAAGGAAAGTATTTGCACACAACAAAAAAAAAAACAGCATTTCAAAAATGGAAACTACAAACTGAAGAGAGGAAATCAACCCTAACAGTTGAGATTCGGTGTATTTGTTTGAACTGTTGCAATGTTTGCTATTTGGTGAAGCGCTGCTGCTGCTACAAACAGCAGACCTGCTGCTGCCACAGAAATTCGAAAGTGGAAACAAAGCAAACAAACTTATATTTCAATAAGAAAAAAAAAAACATCATCACATTTCCTCTTAATTGCATATATCAGCTTCGTGGTAAAAAGATCATACTCATTTCTGGTTCTATCAGAGGAGACAAGTCTTTTTATTTTTACCTTCTCAACTGTAATGACTCGTCCCATTAGAACAGAGTGATCAAGATGCCTGATGCAGCGTTTAGCATCACCAACAGTTTCCATGGAGATAAAGCCAAAACCACGAGGCTCTCTAGTCCATGGATCAAGGACAAGGTGAACATCAGTTACCTACAAACAACCAAAGCCTCACACAGGTTAAAAACAAATCTCTCCAACGAACCATTGAATCAAAACATACCTTTCCTTCTTTGGAGAAATGATCCTCCAGATCTCGTTCTGTAACCCGGTGAGACAACCCAGTCACATACAAACTGTTACCAGGGTTCTCTGCATCGCTTGAGGCACTCCTAATGTAAAACAAAGCTCTGTTGAGAACACGTGTACATTCAAAAGCAGCAAAACAGAGGACACATATTCATACGAAAGGTTTTTAAACTACCTGGAGCGGCTTCTAGAAACAGACCTTGACAAAGATCTTCCACGACGCTTGTCACAAGGTGATAGCGAAGGAGAGTATCTTGACCTCCTTGAGTAAGACATCTGCACAGGAAAAGAGAATCCAAATTAAATTGAGATCATGAGTGTCTGTTTCAACTCATATAAATACACTGCTATTTGACTATTTATCTCCTAGCAACAGAAAATAAATTGATAATATGACTTTTGTAATTACATAATCCCTGAGCTCTTTGAAATTTACAAGAACTTGAGCATCAGAAATCAAAATCCACAAAAATCAAGTTTGAGACCAATTCATCAAACTCCGTAACATGATAAATGATTTACATCTTTCTAGATAAAGTAGTGATCAAGAACTCACATCGAGAACAATCAGATCTAATAACACCTTAAGACGATCGTTCAAAATTCATCGTAAATAAAAACGAGAAGAAAGGTCGTAAAACAAGATACTCACATCGTAGTAAAGCAGAAAGCTCAACAAAAGAAGGATAAATGTTCGAGAACTCTCTGCACCTGACGGGAGGAATATGAATGGAATATCACGCTTCCGCGTTGGAAGGGAAACAAGTGTTTATATAAAAGAGGAATCAGAAGAAGCTTCGGGAGAGTCGGACGCCAAGGAGTTTGTTAAACTCCATCACATATTCCATTCTCGTGTCCGGCCCATCTTTATAAGGCTTTTTTTTAATTTTCATAACGGCCCTAATAACGAAATATTTTAAAATAAACCCTACACTTTTGACAATAATGCGAATTAACCTTTTTCTTTTTTTTATTAATCCAAATCAAACCCTTTTCCGCAATTGGTAGGAAGCAAATGTCTCAGAACCGAAATTTCTCGCCAGAAAAGAAAAGTCAAAGCTGACTACCGTCACCTTCATGTTCGAGAGTCCCACCAGTGAGATTCTCAAAAATCTACCTTTGCGTTTATTTTAACCGCTGCCAGTGAAAAAAAAAACAAAGATGGTCTTAACCGTGGTGATTTATTTTTTTACAGCGCAAGACAAGTATTGCAAATTTTGAGATGACGTTGATGGATATAGACAGTGAGCATCTGTGGATACTGATGCTGAGTACCATTCCATTGTGAGGATGCCTTCAAGTGAGTAATCTACGATTTGCAAAGATCTCAGTAACATCGGTGACACTGTACTACACACTCTCATTTGCCCTGAGGTACATGAATTCCTTCACAAAGGCAACTCCTTTGTCAGACACGGTGTCAATCAGCTTATCCTCTGAGCTGCCAGCTGTGGTCGAGAGTATAAGGTGGCCGAGATGGGTTACATCCGTTACTACTTGGTGGCTCCTAAGATTGAAGAATGACACCAAGGCCTAAGAGACCCCGTTTGTATCCCAACAGCTTCTGTTCATCTCTGATGCTGTTCATTGTGTGCTTCCGTTGTATGCTCGCTCCTCTAGAATCAGTTGTTTTTCTTAGACATCAATGTTTGGCAAAGTAGATTGTAACTCTCATGACCTCATCAACAAAAAATTTCAATTTTCAAACGCAACAAGCTAAAATTGTGTGTGAAGTATTACAAGAAAAACTGTATTGGATTCCACTGTACTTCTCAACATCAGTATATAACATCGTGCATTCATGTAAGCCTATTTTATAATACTACTATACTTCATCTACTTTAGTTTTTACTTGTTTTATTATGTTACAACGAAAGCACTAGAAGAGCCTGTGAAATGCTGGACTGACCCAAAGAGACTCTTTGCAGCACCAAAATGGGTGATCCTGTAAACCCCTGGTGATGCAGACTCAGGAACTCTCCATTCCACTGTGGCTTCACTCCGGGAGCTCAGCTTCTTAGGCCTCGACCACTTGAACCTCAGACATAGGTCATCGTCGTCATAAACCGGGGTCCAAGTCTTGTCCTCCTGGTCTAGTTTCTCCACCAGAGCAAACGTACCTGCCATAAACATAGTATACCTCATGTTAAGCAGACCAACTCACTAATTTTGAAATTATTTATATGACTAATGAGCAGACATAAGCATGTGCAGTGTTAGATAATCATGAGCTGATAAATGAAGCAATAAACTTTTGCTGTGAGGGTACCTTCAGTCAGTAGATCGTTTCTAGGACAAGCTGACTGGAACACAACAGTCACTAGGTCATTTCCTCTCTTCAAGGACAAGCTTTTGGGAACATCCGAGATTACATCTCCAAAACTGTCTCCGGCAGGAGTTGTATCCACCACGACTGGTGTGAGGAAGCTCACTTGCTTGTCTAGGAGATCCGGCGGTTGAGGCCCCGGTTGAACAGGCCTATCAAGGACGAGAGATTTGGAGAGCTTCTTGAACTCTTGAATGTAGCCACTGAGGGTGTGCGGGCCAAATAACGTAGATGCGCCCTAACAAATGCAACCATTGCATCAGATGCAGATTAAGAGGAACAAGAAGCTGTTAAAGGGTAAGTCTGGTAGGCATTTACCTCGTATCTTTGTGCATGGTATTCCTCAAAGGTAGTGACGTATTGTGAGTAACCGTTAGCCAATCCAGCTATCACGACGTGAATCTCACCGCTCAATTCTTTATTACCAGTGCTTTTAAGCTGTTTCTTGACTGCGTCGCGGAGTCGCCTTCCAGCCATAGTAGTGAATTCTGACAAGAAAGATAGACAGAAATGGAATATTAAACATCACATCATTAGTCATGATTCTGAAATCTGCAGACTCTCCACTACCTCCAGGAACGCTGAGAATGAAAAGGTTTCCAATACGAAGTATTTGCAGTGAAAGAATTGACGGCTGTAACACATGAAAAAGTTAAGAGTTAGTCTTGAAACCTTAAAACAAGATTCATGGAAGTTTCACAGATTTTAAAACTACTTACAGCCCAGTTATATGGCTTTGTCATTTCTCCAGTGTCAAGCAAGATGGGTTTTGGGTAGTGACAATCCATTTGTTTCTTGTGAGGTGGTTTAAGAACGTTTCTCACCATCCTCCAGAACTGGTTCCCCTATTAATTCAAATAGTAAAGTTGAGAAATGGAAACAATATTTACTTTACTGGATGAAATAGTTATGACTTAGACTGGATAGATACCTTATCATCTCCTTGTGTAAAATCAAATGCTCCTGGTCCATCTGTGGTTCCAGCAGCAAAAGCAAAGCCCATTGCCGCGGGACATGTTTTCACAACTTGTGAATTCCCATCTCTTTTATGAAGCGTCACGTTAAGCTGTGAAAAGTCAACGTAAACCTGGCGGTAATCAACCTTCCCTCGCAGCTGTTCAGATGCTTCGTTGAAAAGATCCAAAGCCTTCTTGAACTGTCTCTCACCAATTATACGTGTACTCTCGAATTCATCAGGATAGCTGCAATGATAAATCGACACAGGCTCAATTAATTTGTGCTATCCAATCTTGTATGACGACAGAAAAAAAGACAGGTGATTACCCTGGTCCACGCCCATAGCACAGCTCGTTTCTCCCACCACATGTACTGTGATTGAAGTCACAAGGAAGGCCAGTGTCTAAGCAAAAGGCTCCAAGCACATTTGGGCTAACATCACCACAGTTTGTTTGACAGAAAGCAGAAACAAATCCAGGCCTGTCCGCATTCCTCAGAGCACTCCTCACCCGCCTTGCAGAACTTGAGATTCTAGTTGCAGGCCTACCAGGCTGTGCCTCGAAGTAAGATGCAAGCTCTAGTAACTCCTCATCTGCGTCAGACCAAACAAAAGCTGAACATTTTTTCTCTTGTTCCATCTAAATTAGACACACATTGTCCAGTTGTTATAAAGACTTACGGCTGTCCTGAGAATTCTCGATTATGCTTGAAACTCTTCTAGGTATCTCATCCGAGTAGGATCTGTCAGCAGTATTCTCTTCAAACCAATCCTCCATAAACCTTGCTGCAGCGCCCTTGTTGTCTCCACTGATCAAAGAGTTTGTACGACTCATGGAAGTTCCATGAGTAGCAAACCAGTTGAAACTACCTACCGGACCCCACTGATCATCCACAAACTTCAAAAGAGTCATTTCTTTATCAACATTATACTCGTATTTGCTCCTTTCTTCTGAAGGGTTATAAAGATACGCACTTGGACTCCGGTTCACACCAGCATCTAAGAGTTCACCTACAAAGGTAAGTTTAATTAGCTATAGATGTATAGCAGTTATAAGAACCATCAGTCCTTACCTTTATTGATAAAAACTGAACCAGGACGAAGGTTTTCATGAGCTTGTATGATACTGTTCTCAATCCCATCAACAAGTGCATCAAAAGACTGACGAACAAAGCCAAGTGATGTAACGATATACACAACGTACTGAAGATAACCCCCTGGACCGGAATGGGTGTGAATACCACTGATGCCAACATTCTTCTCAGTATATAGATCCCCATATCTACAAAAGACAGTATCATTATTCCACTTTCTAATACATACTCGATTCCACCTAATATAAGAAACTACAGTGATTTTATAAGTAGGGCCGTTCCTAAGCCAAGCCAGATGAAACAATTGAAATATTTATTAAATCGTCTATAGACTCCAAAATCTCAGAAACAATTGAAATATTTATAAGAAAATATTATACCTTGCCTTGAGCCTCTCGATAACTTTTAGCGTAACGATTTGCGAAGCCATGCAAGCGTCGATGTTAACGAACACAACACGTTTGCCTTCTGGTTCTGAGACGATGAAAGTCCGAGCGCGAAGCCTGAAGTGGATACCGGAAGCGACTTGCTCCATGTTGGCATAGCCCATCATGTTGACATCAGCTGCGGGGCCAGTGATGTCATAGCTTCCCATTCCAATCAAATACTCAGAGTGAGAGTAAACTGATCCACTAGTGAGCAGCAAAAGCAGTGTGGATATGTAGAAGAAACTACGAAACGAAGTGTCCCATAGTCTGACTAGAGATAGTAACTCCATCGTGGTTAAGTTTCATAAACCACTTCGCATTACCTTGTAATTAATCAAAAACACCATTATTAGCAATAATAAAACTTATAGTATGCTGCAAAATTGACTCTATAGACATGAAACCTAAATGTAATATTGATGTAGGGCCCAATCAACATGACCATCAATTTGAAATTCCCAATACTCAAAATAGAAAGCGAACAAAAAAGTTTCACTCAGGCACACTAAACCAGGAATCCAAATCACAGACTAACAAAGAAGCAGCACGCGAAAGTCAATTCCAAGAAAGTCAATTGAATTGATACAGAAAGTTGACGATAGCCGTGGAGAAAATAAAAAGATACCGTATCTTTTTACATGCAAAATCGTTAGAAGTAAGCACGAGTGAAGAGACTAACCTGATCAAACAACGGGAGAGAGAGGAAGTTCAGTGGAAGAAGAAAAGTATTTGGTGCGGGAAAAAGGAAGAAAGGAGTCTGGGAGTCGAAGCAAAGACATGAATTTGGTGTGAGACAGATGCTGAATTTTCTATCATTACTTGCGCTCCTCAATATTGACTTTAATAAAGTTTTGGGCCGAAGGAGAGACCTTAAGTTAAGTCAGCCCAATAATCTATAATGCAGCCCAGATTGACAAAAGCCCATTACATTATTATATTATTCATTCAGATAAAAGAAATAATCTCTTATTATTATTCCATAAGCCTTGAATATTTTCTATCATTATGTGTGTAAATATTGAATACTCTATTACAAATGACATAAATTTATAACTAGTGATTTTAGCTATACTGAAGTATACACTATCCGAGTTAAAAAAAGTTCAAATTCTACATGTTTTTTCTTTTATTAACAACATGAAGAAAAATTCTACATGTGAATAAATTCAAATTTGAACAAGATCTCAAACAACAACAAAATTCAAACTAATGTCATTATCTATTTCATAGTTAAACCAAAATCAAATAATTCCAAAATGTAAAAACTAAATAAATGAATGTTTCCGTTTTCACCGCAACGTATAGGGAAGAGGAGATACGAGAGGAAACAGAAAGAAAGGAAAAAAAACATTTCTATCATCCATCCTTTCAGCTCTTGCTCTCTAAAAGGGTAACAATTCTAGTTCGTCCTTTTCGATTTGCGCCTGTGATTCGCATAACCTCCACTCTCGATTGTGTTTGACGTATATGTAATGTGCTAGGTTGATCAGAGACGCGCTAGGATCTGCGAAGAGAGAGCAGCGAGCAATGGCGAATCGAATAGACCAAGAGTACGATTACTTGTTCAAGATCGTCCTCATCGGCGACTCCGGCGTCGGCAAATCCAACATCCTCTCCCGATTCACCAGAAACGAGTTCTGCCTCGAATCCAAATCCACCATCGGCGTCGAATTCGCCACCAGAACTCTCCAGGTGATGATGATTAATTAGCCTTAGATCTTTGCTTTGTGTTAGATCTCTACAGATCTCGACTCATGCTTACGTGTATCTTCCTTAGGTCGAAGGCAAAACGGTGAAGGCTCAGATTTGGGATACAGCAGGGCAAGAGCGTTACCGAGCCATCACGAGCGCGTACTACAGAGGAGCCGTCGGAGCTCTCCTCGTCTACGACATCACCAAGAGACAGACCTTCGAGAACGCACTGAGGTGGTTACGCGAGCTTAGGGATCACGCTGATTCCAACATTGTGATCATGATGGCTGGGAACAAATCGGATCTAAACCATTTGAGATCCGTTGCTGACGAGGACGGTAAGTCTCTGGCTGAGAAGGAAGGTTTGTCGTTTCTCGAGACGTCGGCTTTGGAGGCGAGCAACATCGAGAAGGCGTTTCAGACGATTTTGTCTGAGATTTATCATATCATAAGCAAGAAAGCGTTGGCGGCGCAGGAAGCTGCGGGTAATCTTCAGGTTCCGGGGCAGGGGACTGCGATTAACATAACGGATTCGTCTGTGGCTAAGAGTAAAGGTTGCTGTTCTACCTAGTAATATGACTGGTCAAATCAGTCACATGTTTGGTTTTCGAGAATCTCTTTCTTTTGGTCTTTTTACCATATTTTTTTTTGTTGGTTCTTGGTTTAATTTCAGCAAGTATAGCAATCAATACCTTTTTGATTCCCAGTCTTTTTTTATGTTTTTACGGATTTGGATTTTATGTTAAAGATTGAAACTGTGATCATTCCACAGTATTTTCCCAGAAAGGAAGTTCTTTATTTCTTTATTGTTATCTAAAAGTATGTTGCAGACGCATTCACAAAATGAAGAAGCTCTCTCTCTGCCTGTGTGATTCGACCTGCAGTGTTACATAGAAACGTTGAAAAGGATATTTTAGTATTTTACTCCTTCTCATTATCTCTTGGCTACCTTTGATCTGGAATAGACTCGGAACATTTTAAAATGTACAGACAACAAAAGGAATAAAATAAAAATATGGGGACCACTAAACTTGTAAAAGTGGAGGGAGAGAGGGGCGATGAACATTTACGAGTTACGGGGTCAAAAAAGTAAAAACAAAAAGTTTGGTGGAACAAAAAAGAAATAAATAGCAAGGCTCGCTCCAGAATCCAGATTTTTTTTTCTGTTTTGTTGCGTTCCGTGACAGTCTGTTGTTTGTTTTTCACTCGTGGCCTCTCTCCGACCTCTTTCTTGCTCTACATCTTCCCCAGCTCTCTCTCTCTCTCTCTCTCTCTCTCTAGATCCATCAATGACGTCCCTCGTCGAATCTGGTTGGCAGGTATTCACCTCCATTCTCCTCGCGATTTTCTCTTGTTTACTCCGTCTTCACTTGACCACATTGTGATACATACTCGTTTTATTTCTTATTGTGATCCGGGGATATTTGAATTGTTCTGATCCATCGGATTAAATGTGATTTCGTGTGGATTACTGTTATGAGTTAGATCTGAATTTGACTATGCTCCTTAGTGCCAAATCACTTAGAGAAACTATGTTCGTTTTTTCCAGTTTCCGTGTGTGTGTTTTTTGAGAGCTTAAACTGGTTTAGGGGTATGGAATGACGCTTGAATGATAATCAAGTCCCTCCCCGTCCGTTCAGATGGAACTAACGCCTTGGATTTTGCATGGTTTTATTGGACGGGGTGGGGGTGATTTCATTTGGTCCTTTCTAGTAGAAGAATTGACCAGGCACTCATCTTCTAGATACTGTGTATTGTTTTTGGTGCCACCTAACAGTGGATCAATAAAACACGTGCTAATTGAGCAATAGTGTTTCCTTCTAGATTTTATTTTTACTTAATGATGTGTTTATTATATAGATATAGAGGCTGAAAATGATGATACCACCAGTACTTTCTGTTTCTGTTATGACCATCACAAGTCTTTTGCGCGAATTAGCAATCATGATCTCTCGCTGATCCTTTTTTGTTTTCCGTGGCTGACGCAGTACCTTGTGACACATTTTAGCGACTTTCAACTGGCCTGCATTGGGAGTTTCCTCCTCCATGAAAGCGTCTTTTTCTTATCCGGGCTCCCTTTCATTTATCTTGAAAGGCATGGCTTTCTCACCAAGTACAAGATTCAGGTTAACTCTCTTCTTCATTCTCGTTGCTCTTATGTGGTCTCCTCTGTATTGCTTTGCGAGATTAGGATTGTGTAGAGGTTAATCACCAAGTAATCAGTCACTTGTAAAACTGTTTTTTTTTTCCTCCCAGTTCCCAAATCATGACTGGTTGTTTAAAGGCAATGGTTGTTAATCTGTTTTTCATGACAGCAATTGCAAGTTATTTGGTCTATTTACTTTTTTTTTCTTAATGAACAACAAAATGCCCTTATTTTGCTAATGCAGGCAAAAAACAACACACCTGCAGCCCAAGAAAAATGTATAACTCGCTTGTTGCTATATCATTTCTGCGTAAACTTGCCTCTGATGATGGCTTCCTATCCTGTCTTTAGAGCCATGGGAATGCGAAGCAGTTTTCCTCTCCCGTCCTGGTATTACCAGGTTCTTTAGTGCTTAAAGCTTTTGTCCTTTTGGGTTCTCATGTTAAACTCTTCCAATTGGCATTTCAAAAATAAGAATGAAAACTGTCAGTGTTGAGCATCATGAAAGAACCTGAGCCTATGCTTGATCAGAGGTATATTAGACTCTTTTTTTTGGTGATGGTCCTGCAGGAAAGAAGTGTCTGCCCAGATATTGTTCTACTTCATCATTGAGGATTTTGTTTTCTATTGGGGTCATCGGATCTTGCATACAAAATGGCTCTACAAGACCGTCCACAGTGTTCATCATGAGTAAGTTTCAATTGTTCAGAATCTTTTTTACATTTTTAATTCCTGCAACTGATTAGTACTTAGATAAATTCTGAAAGAGCAGCCATTTTATGATACCCCAGATATGCCACACCATTTGGTTTGACGTCAGAATATGCTCATCCAGCTGAGATTCTGTTCCTGGGATTTGCTACCATAGTCGGGCCAGCTCTCACCGGCCCTCACCTGATTACTCTCTGGTTATGGATGGTGCTGAGAGTGCTTGAGACTGTTGAAGCACATTGTGGTTATCATTTCCCATGGAGCCTCTCAAATTTTCTTCCTCTGTATGGAGGGTAAGATCACTCACACATTTAGCCAGCTCTCTTGAATCTAAAAGCTATAGTAGATTGTAACAACGGAAAATTTAATGATTTGGTTACAGTTCTGACTTCCATGACTACCATCACCGCCTCCTCTACACAAAGTCTGGAAATTACTCCTCAACTTTTGTGTATATGGACTGGTAATCCTCTGACCTATTATTATCTTTTCGGTTCTGGAAACAGATTTTAACCAATAGTGTTGGTGTTTATATCAGGATCTTTGGTACCGATAAGGGATACAGAAGATTGAAGTCTCTTAAAGAAAACAGTGACTTGAAACAAACGTGAGATCAGTAAGCCTGGATAACATTTGTGGATGGAATTGCGGATTTGCGAGTTTCTGTTTACATCTCAGTGAAGGTCTTATTCCGCAGCCTCGTTTTCCCTTCATGCTGAACGTCTCTCAGTTTATTATATGTGTCTAGAATTGCTACAAATGTGGCATCCTTAAAAATACATCGATACCTTAGCATGTGTTTGGGCTGAGCTTTTTAAGCATTTGATATGGTCATCTATTTGATTTGTTGCTTAATAACGCCACTCTTTCGTTTCCTGGACTGACTATTAAATGCTTCATATCGATTTTTTTTCTGGGCTAGATTGGGATTCAAAGCAAAACTAATCAGCCCACATAAGATTCTCTGGATAAAAGTAGCTTGTAACTTTGTGTTTTATCCGGATCTGATCAGTGAAGATCATGTATAGATCAAACACTTTTAGATAGAATCATAGAACAATCAATTACCAACCAACACAGACACGTATAAAATGTGCATATGATCTAAGTGTATCGGTCCTTGGTGGGTCACGTCCTTTGTTGTGGTGTAGGGCATCTGAGTTTCAGCATTGTGACACGTCCTAACTCTCTACCCAATTATTCTTCTTTCTCTATTGCTTTCCGTGAGATTTTGAAAATCTTCAACACAAAAAGCCCCCACCAGATGCAAAGACCAAAACAAAGTCTCCATCAACAAAAGAAAATTCCCGTTGTTGTCTCAAAAGCATACCACGCGTTCCCGAATGAATGGTTTTGTCTAAAAGCAAAGCCAAAACAAATATGTACATGCTTTTCATTTATTGAATTCTGAACTCATTCCATCCAGACGGTGACACATACCCCGTCTTTCCTTTTTTGTTTTTGTTTGTCCATTACACACAATTAAAAAAGGCAAAAACGATGGTCCAGAACAAAAACAAACCCAACCATACCCCGGTTGAACCGGTTTCAATAAACCGAAATTTTCTTTTCAACTAATGTTTTTTTCCTTTAGGGTCGGGAGGTGATCTGTGATGCCTTCGTCCCAGTGAAACCTCCACACACTTAACCCAATGAAAAAAAAAACAAAAGAATCATATTTTTTTAAAAAAATGACGGTGGAGTGATGAGTAGATTAGTGTCCAGCAACGTGTCTCTTTTTTCTTCTTCTGAGATCAACGACCACGACGCTTACGTTGTCGCTACTATGCTTAGCCAACGCCAGCTCCGTCAGCAACATTGACGCCTCCGTACATGCTTTGTCCGCGATCTCTCCCTTCTTCCCGTTCTTCCTTGACCCCACCCTCACCTTCTCCTCCTCCTCTTTCCCGTCATCACACTCAGGAGTTTCTCGTCTCCTCCCACGGCCACCTCTTTTGCTGAGATACATGTGCACCATCGCACACGCCGCCTCGTTCGTCACCACGTCCCATAATCCGTCGCTAGCTAGAATCATAAACTCATCTTCTTCGGTCCGATCCGTAACCGTGACTTCCGGCTCCGAACTCACGTACGGTTTCAAGTAATTGTCTCCGATGGCACGTGACATGGCTAACACGCCTAAAACTCTTGGACCGTCCCAATATATCACTCTCCCTCCTGCTTCTTGGATCCGATCCAGCTCATCCGGACGATCCGGCTGTTTATTTCAAACGTTAAAAAAAAATTTAAAACCACAAAATAAAACAAGTTAAGAAAGATATATATCTCTCTAGAGAGAGAGAAGCTGACCTTATGATCTGTGGATAGAGGAACTGGTTTTCCGTTCCGACAGAGAACTGCTCTAGAATCTCCGCAGTTCGCTACGATGATCTTCTCCGGCGTAACGACGGAGACGACAGCTGTGGATCCTACAGCGTCGCAGTCTGGTGTCTGAAGCTCGCACCTGCAGTTAGCGCTCATCACGGTTTCGCCCCAACGAACAACCTCATTGTCCATGCGCGAGAAGCTGCGCTCCATCATCTTATGCCATTCTTCTTTCTTGTCGGAGAGAGCTTCCTCTTGCACTATCTCGTGAAGCCTCTCTTTACATCTCGTGGCAACCTGATAAAACGACAGCGTATAACTGTTGAAATTTGAATTCAGTGTAATAAACATTAAAAAAAAAACAAAATCAGAAGAAGTGCTAAAACGGTGTCGTACATGAGAGCAGCCGTGACCGTCGTAAACTCCAAAATAATGCCACTTCGCTCGAGAAAACTCCGTTTGCTTCCGAACAAAAGAAGGATGAATCGCAAACGCATCCTCCATCTCTCTTCTTCTACCGCACACCGATGCGGCGCCGTATCTTGGCCTCGGATCCGTCTCTCTCGCCGTTTTCTTAGACGGAATAACTGCGATAACCGATGAATTTTCACCGGCGTCAACGTCATCGAGTAATACACTCTCGTTTGCTTCTGAACAACCTTGATCAGGTGATGCACAGTTCGTTAAATCGTTCTCCTCTTGTTTATTACGCTTGTAAACCCCCTCTGTATCTTCCACCGCCGTCTGATGCATCTCCGATGGAGATATCCTGCATCGGTGAACTCCGATCCTCCGCCTCCGGCTAGACCATGACGGTTCGTCATCGTAACAAATATCCGCCATCGCAAACTCTTCGGATCGCCTTCGCGTCGATTGTTGTTTGATCGTTGATATTAATTTCCGAGAAAAAATGAAAAATCTCTCTTCCGATATTTTTTTTCCTTTTATTACAGAAGTCGAATGGTGTTGTGTAAATTGTGTTGAGATACTGGCATGCAATTGATTGAATAAATATCATCGTTACACGTTACAAGGTAGGGGTCATTTATAACCACGCGCCTACCGCTTCATAAATATTTAAAAATTCCTTTTTTTCAAATTCACTTTTTAACTTTGATTTTTCTCCCTCCCTGTCTTATAAAAAAAAGCGACGTGACGTACTGGTCTTGTGCCTAAATAGATTAATCTTGACCGTTGATCTGGTCACAACACTGCTTTAAAATACACCACGTAAGCATCACTATCAGGTGTGAGATGTACGTGGTCCAATGAGAATTGAACAGAGCGGAAAGAGGAAGTTCCTTTCGCGCCACGATTGTGGTCCACTCTTTCTCTCTGGAAGACCTTTTTTTTCTTTCTTCTTCTTGTCCGAATTGTCTCTCTGTCTCCCTAAAGATGAAAGATCTAATCAACAAAAGCACTATTTAATTTAAAAGAGTTCCGTTACGTTAAATTTCATTGTAGTTAACTTTGATTTGAGCTGAATTAGGTCACTTTTTCAAGCCTAACTGATTAAAATGCATCCGGAAATGGAGATGTTAGTTTTCTGACCTTCCAGTTAAATAAGTTTTATACAGATAACTAATTAGAATTAGGTTAAATGAGACACGTTAGCTCTCATCTGGGAAGTCTACTGTATATGTTGTAAGAAAATATTAATATTAACATCAACCTACGTGAATATTAAAAAAAACAAAAAAAACTTGTCCAAACTATTTTCTAAATAAAAGACAAGGGTCGTACATTCCTGGATAACAAAATGTATCGATGGATCGTTGAAATATTTTAATGATGCACATCTTGGAATTGTATTCCTGCATTTTTTTCCTGTGTTTTGCATTATCACAACTGAACAAGTTTATGGAACCAGCTGGTATAGATGTGTATTAACTTTTACTCATCTAATAACGTTCTTACGTTTGTCGGTTTAAGCGTTCTTTGGAATTATTTAGCCAATAACCTTGTAGGCTGATTTTGCGAGCTTTTAGTACATTGTCATTTAGAGTAAGGCGTTGTAGTCTCTCATATTGCTAACATAACAATGATGTCTACTCCAAACGCATCAGGTAACAAACCTGAATTCCGCATTGTGCTACAGAAGATCCAAGTCAAATAAGTTCAATCGTAACAAATGCTTTTGCATGCATACTAGTTGTCAATCATGCTACAGAAGATATTGTGCATGCGTATACCAGCTTTTAGTCGTAACGAATACTCTTGACTACGGTCTGTTGTGAAATTTATGTATAGTCAAAATATAATTATGAATATCAGATCAAGATTATTTTATTTTAGTATTAATATCAGATTATGTTACATGCCATTGTCTGTTATTGGGATAACTTACACGACACATTTGATAAAATATCACGTCATTTGTTTAACACATACACGAAATTATTTACATATTGAGATAAATTTGTAATCTCATAGCAAGTCACTTACATAAGAAAATAAGATCGTTTACCTAATTAATACAACGAGTAGAGTTAATTAATAAATTGATTTGCTGCAGAAAATCATCAGATTTGAATTCGGTGTACTGAAGACACCAGTTAGAATTAGACAGCAAAGAATCTCGGCACTGCAGAAAATCTTGTGTTCAGCATTTTTATAATAATTATATCATACTGGATGTAACTCCAAATCTGTCTCCATTAAGTGGATTTGATTACACGCACGAGATGAAATTAGATTTCACGTTGTAAAGCTGTAACTACTTCATGATAATCTCACTAGTCACTATGAAGTTGAAAGTTAGAAAGAGAAAACCGTACAGAGGACACGTAAGTGTCTTGAAGTTAGGAGTCTTTTTTAACCGTTAAAGGCAAAGAAGAGAGTAAAAGGCTCTTGGGTGAAGCAGTGGCCCAACCATTTACCTATACGTTTCCGCTTTGGTTCTATTTCCGGCGAGTTGTCCCTTCTTTCAAGAGAGAATCTAAAGACTCCCTTTTCACCACCGTACGCGTGTGTCAATCGTATTTACGATTGAAACAAATTTAGATTGAAGTTAGGTCAAGTTGCCTCTCACACTCATCACTCTTTAAGTCAACCATGACAAAGAATCAACTGGTCTCTCAGTTGTAAAATAAATGGTTAGTGGTGCTTGCTTATTAAATGTAACGCAAATTTTTATTTTTTATTGGTAAAATTTATTAAAGTGATCGTTTATTTACCGAATCTTGTTACTTGGTCACCGAGTCTCCGTCTTACTCAAAAGGAGAAATGTGCGGTTGTAGTTGCACGTCTCAGATTCGCAGCCGAAAAAACCATCTACTGCATTTTGAAACATAGAGTTATTTTAAATTAATCCATGCAGCTTTTTTATCCGAACTTTGCCTGCTTATGACTGATTACCCTCACAGTTATAAATAATAAAAATGATTATGAAATTGCAATAATTATAATTTTAGAATCAGGTTTGGTGGTTCAACGGTATTCTGGCAAGTTATTCTTCTTGCAGACCAGAATTTCATAACTTCATATCATCCATTCAAAGCAGCCATTCATGTAGCACCTACTAGTTTCTTTTCTTTCTTCCAATGCTATGCTAGAGAAAATGAGATGAGGGGAAGTTAATACAGAACAGAACTGTATAGTTTCATCTGAAAATAACATAAATTGAAATATTTTTAAGTATCATAGCATTTCTGATGTATTATTCTATATTTTATTTCAAAATGGAATAACATCAAAATAGAGTATGGTTTTACTCCAATGTATTAGTATTACTCCATTTTTCTTTCTAAAGTTAATATATTTTACTAAAAATTGTTAGTAAGACCTTATACTTATAAAAATTACCAGTTAACTTAACTATTTTATGTTTACAGAAGTTCCTTAAAATATAATTTATTTAAATTAAATATTTATTATTAAAAAATACAAGAAATCATAAAATAAAAGATAATATATAGGTTTGCTTTAATAATGAAATTAGAATATTTTTCTCATAAATGATCAATTAATGCATTTTGTAGTGAAACATAAGCTTCTTTATCTTTGATATTCCTAAATCGAGTAAAAAATTGAAATTAGGCATTTTCATCTTCTGCAATTTTGATATCTGGAGGTGGAGATTAGGATTGGTGCATCTGGTTCACGTTCATCTTCAATTATCATGTTATGTAAAATTATACATGTAGCGTTGATGTTATATAACACATTTTTTTTCAAAAACAAGCATGTCTTTTCACAATATCGAAATGCAATTGTAAATCCTTTTATGTTATCTTTATTTTATATTATTATTATTTTTAATTATACTATATATTCTTATGTAAAATTATTAATAATGGAATATCTTGTTTATTTATGTTATTATATCATTTTAAAATATTATTTAAGTTCAAAATAAAAATATTAAAAATTTAAAAAATCATTTTACAAATAAAAAAAAGTTCAACACCAAAATGAAGTCATGAACAAGATTACTCCATAAATGGAGTAGTTCTAACCATTATTTCATTTTGGTGTTGAAAATGAAGTGAAGTTGGAGAAGATTTTACTCCAAAATAATATTTGGAGTAGAAAATTGTGTACCTATGATGTCCGCAGTGAAATTTCAAAACTCGTTAGACAACAGATAGGGAGGATAATGGAATGGGGCCTTGTTCCTGAACCCACCGACCCAACCAAAACTACTGTAATTGGATTGACTCCCAACATTGAAGCTCCTAGAATCATTGGTAAGTGACAAAATCATTCAGTTTCTGTGTATTTGGAATGTAGCGTATGAGTTATCATGATCCTGCATCATTATTATATGATTTTATAAAGTTGGTATTATATTACTAGAAATATCTAAAGTTCAGTGTGCATGGTGGCATGCACCTCGACCTATGCCTACGATACATCCATGTAGTTATTCTTACGTGGTCATATAGCTTCGAATATTTTTGCTCGTTTAGTTTTAAATACATTCAACTTTTCAGCTTAAATTATAAAATTTTGAAATAAAGTAGAAAAGTTAAGAAAACAACAAATAACTAATTTGCATTTATTACATCGTGACAACTAGTAGTGTTGGAAGGTCGAGAAATTGTTTTCTTTCGGATTTACATTATATTACACCTTTTGAATAACATATTACACTTGACAAAAAAAAAAAGAATAACATATTACACCTTTTGATGAGTAACACACAATGTTTTTCTGTTTGGATATATCATATATGATATCAGTTTTCTTGGGTCTGATATATAATCTATATGTTTATTATTTATCTGATCGGAAGAGATTATTTCTGAAAGTTTATGGTTTGAAAACTCGTTTAAGGGGATGACTTATCCCAAGATGATAACGAAAAACATAGTGTAAAAACAAAATCTTTGTCTAGACATTGAAGTTTTAATTTATTGTGGGCACTTGATTCTAAACATGTGGCTGATACGAGAAGCCATTGACAGAGAGACCTCCATCGACACAAATGGTCTGACCAGTTATATAAGAAGCTGCAGGCATACATAGAAAAGCCACGAGTGAGGCAACCTCTTCAGGCTCCCCGAAACGCCCCAACGGCTTTCTAGACGTCACAACCTTCTTAAAATCATCATCATACACCTGATATCATCATCAAAGTCAAGAGATCAGCAAGAGCAATAAAGAAAGATGATTTTTGGAGGAACTGTAGCATAGTGTCGTCTCTCACAGCTTTAGCTAGAGGAGTTGCAATGACAGCAGGAGCCACAGCATTAGCCCTAATGCCATCACTAGCCCACTCGCATGCCAAATTCCTTGCTAGCTGATTCATAGCCCCTATGTAGCACTCACACACATTTCAACATTTTTAAATTTCCTTCATTAATTTGAAACTAATAAAAAAAGAGTTCTTAAATACAACCAACTAAACCAGGATAACCTAACCTTAAACAAATACTGAACCATATTATAAATTTTAATAACACATTAGGTTCCTCAATATTTCCAAAAGCAACCAATTGAACCTCCACGACTAAGAGTTTCAGTATAAGTGAGTGATATATATATGTACTTACCTTTTGTTGCAGAGTAGATGGAGCTGATGCTAAGCGCTACAACCCCAGCAACAGAGGACATGAACACAATGCTACCACATCCTGAAGCCTTAAGCAGAGGATGTGAAAGCTGGCTTAGATGGAAAGCGGATTCTAAGTTGGTCGAGATATGAAACGAGAAATCCTCTGCTGTATGCTCCACTGTTGGCTTTGACCGAATGGCTCCCACATTGTTTACCTAATAAACCAAGAATATTATATATGCCTCATATATATCATTATGGTTTAACAATTTCGATTTTGGGTTAATGATAAGATTCATACTTACAAGGATATCAAGCTTCCCGCCAAACATTGATGAAACGGTCTCCATAAGCTTCTCTCTGTCTGTTCTGGAAGTGGCGTCACAGACTGAACCCGTGACCTGAAACCCTTTCTTTTGCCATTGGCTTATACACTCGTTAAGCTGAGATTCGTCTCTAGCACAAGTATGTATTATGGCTCCAAATCCTGCAAGTTCCTCTACCACAGCATGCCTAGAAATAAATTGATTATATTAAAGTCTGTAGTGATTTCAATAAATATGAAAATACATAGAGCTGCAATGGTATTATTATATACGAACCCAATGCCTTTGGTTCCACCGGTTACAAGCGCGGTCTTGGCTTGAAGGCTCCATCTTTGGCTTTGCTCTGCTCCAGCCATTGCTCTCCTACGGCTAAAGATCTCAGGTTGTAGTGAATGCTATGAAGAGAATACGTGGAGCTAAGAAATAGTTGATCGATCATCAATTATTGGAGATAAGAGGGTAAAGATGATGGGCCTGGTTCATCAATAATATATTTCATTCCGAGGTTCCATACCAACGAATCAAAGGCCAACATCTTTACAACCACAAAAGTCAGAAGGGGTAACGAACAAAAATACTAGTGGTCGAGGTGAATATGATATATTTATATGTTTTATGAAAAATAAATTAAAACTTTTATATGATATATTTTAAGGTAATTTTATTCATTTTTTTATTCAGAGTTGTTTTTTCATTACTTTGGGGGGGGGGGGGGTTGTAATTTATATCAATAGTTTCTACAATCTTTGATATATTTGAATCGGATCCAAATACTTAATATGGAGAGACAGAAAGTTCACTGATATGATCCAACGGAATAGGAATAGAGGATTCATTCATATTTGAATTTTTCTTTGAAGAAAAATTCGACGGTACCATTGACGAAATAGATGATATGATAGAAAGAAATTTGCAAAATAATTAAAACATAACCCGAAACCGGGTTGTTACAAATATATGAATATGTTCAACTGTAATCCTTCTTTGTTAGAAATACACTCCTGTTGCTGTACAAAACGATATCATTGAAGATGATGAACTGTTGAATGAAGGTGATAATGATAATGACGAGTTGGATGACTAAGAAACTGGTGAGGATATGTACACACAATATCTGGCTCTGGCTCAGTTTGACAAGGTAATGATTCTCCTGTCTACTCAGGTTTCCGGGTGTCGGTTTGTCTGCATTTAACTCTAATCACGGTTAGACTTGTTTGATGTTGTATGTAAATTACGTTACTAGCACAAAGACCAGATGGAAGTACAATCTGAAAGACGGATCGTGCATATAAACGATAAGGACATAAAGTAATATTTGCCTCCACATTTTTTATTATGGGAAAGTCTACCCTGATGGTTTGTAAAAAAGAAACAGATTTTTGTGGACGTATCATAAATTTATTGTCTTTGGAAAATTAACATTTTTCCAAAGCTGGAGCTTGTTTATAATATATCCAAGTTATCTCTTATTACAGCATCATATAAAACATCCTAAAATACTAAAAAAATATAAAAAAGATCATTGTGAAGGATTTACAAGCACGAACTTGGTTTGAAACATATTAACGAGAGCCATTTGGTTGCTGCTATGGTCGGCCTCAGCTGAATGTTGCCAGCTTTCCTTGTGGTCTATTGAGGGTTGAGAACCGTTCTTCTCAGTAACGCCAACAGGAAACATGAAATCCTCTTCCCCTTGTCTAGGGAGAGAAGAAGAAGAAGAGTGCTGGTTTGGAGACACATAGAGAGGTGAAAGCAGAGGGATCGCTGAGGTTGCAACCGTATCACAAGACTGCTGCAAAAGGGGATTCACTGGAACATGGTCAAGATTCAGAGCCATGGGTGCTTGCCTCTGGAGCCTAGTGGGTGGTGATCTCGGGGACTCGCTCTTGCTAAACATGTTCACACTGTTCTCCATCACGTTTCAGAATCAAGATTGAGCCAATGAATATATATAAGCACAAAGAGATAGATAGAGAGAGAGAGAAGATAGGAAGGAAAGTGTTGTGATGAAAAGAAGAATAAAAAGGGAGAGAGGTTTTCATTTTTGTGGATGAGTACCGCAAAAGGAGGGCTTGGTTATGGATGGAACATGTGAAAGAAAATAGAAAAATGCTGTTATTTTGAAACGGTCATTAGCTATAACTAAAAGGTAGCCCCCTTTTTCTTTTCTTTCGGTTTCACTTTCTCCACTCTGTTTGGTTTCTGTTTACCTCTGACTTTGGTCATCTTTTAGTTTTTGGACAATGGCCCAAAAAGTTTAGCTCTGATGTTAGTTTTCGTCAGTACATCCGGCTCATCTCTTAGTTTGTTGATAACGTTTCAGCTGCAGTATGTACAACTATAATGTAAACAAGTCCCCCATTTTTTAATAGCTAGGGAACCATTTTTCAAAAAGTAAATGTATTTTTAATACAAAAATTAGTAAAGAATTTTTAAAATATACTCCCTCTGTTTCTAAAAGATTGATGTTTTAAAATTTTCACACTTTTTAATAAAGCATATTAAAACTTAGCTATAAATGCATTGTTTTCTGTAATTTTATATTTCTTATACTTTTAAACTAATAAGATTTCACAAATTGCAATTAATGTTTTTAAACTTCACAATTTTTCATTATTAGTTGACAAAAATTGTATTGAAAATATAAAACATCAATATTTTTGAAACAAAACTTTTTTCTAGAACATCAATCTTATAGGAACGGAGGAAGTATTATATAAGCATATTTTTGTTTTCAACATAAATTTTATTAAAAAAATATTTTGGTATTGTATTATAAATGAATATTAAATAAAAACTTTAAATAAATATTAGTTTTAAGGGTCCAAGACTAGGCTTGGGCGTTCGGTAAACCGTTCGGTATCGGTTCGGTTATATCGGATGATCGGATTTTCGGTTCTTAATATATAAGTACCATTCGGTTTTTTTGAAAATTCGGATCGGTTTCGGTTCGGAATCAAACGGTTTCGGATCGGTTTCGGTGAGTGAAACAAAATCCGAGCAAGTCCGATTATCAATTCGGTCCGGTACGGTTGCGGTTTAAATAACCGAAGACATTCAAAATTAACCAAATAAACCGAAATAAACCGAAATAAACTGAAATAAACAGAAATAAACCGAAAATAAACCGAAATAAATCGAAAATAATCATAACATAACCAAACATCCGAAATTGCATTAAGACAAACATGATTTGAGTTCAAAACACACCAAAACACACCAATACACAAGTTTAGACACCAAAACACATCATGTGTCTAAACCTGAATTTGAAAACAAGATTCAAGCCGAGAACAAGATTCAAGCAGAGAACAACTTGGAAAAAAAAAACAGATTTTCAAACCGAGAAAGATAAAAAAACAGAATCTCATACATCTCCTTGTAGCCATGATCTTCTTAAGCAACAACATTGTCTTCTTCGTCTTCATCTGGCACTTTTGTGTCTCCACACACTGAAAATTTAATGTACAAACCAGTTACTAACATTTATATTACAAGCAAAGAAGATTCATATTATAAGCAAAGAAGAGAATCATGGAGTTTATACCTCTTTCAAGCCGGTCAACTTCTGCAAGGTCTTCTAGTATCTGATTGTTTGAAAGCACTTTTGACTCCATTTTTATGTCTTGCTTCATCCACTGCTCCGTGCACATCAAAACCTCCACCATGTAATGGGTTAAACAGCTCATGTGTTGTCCTAGAAGCCGACCAGAAGTACTGAAGGCACTCTCTGAAGCAACAGATGTGACTTGTAATGCTAACACATCCCGAGCAATCTCAGATAAGATAGGAAACTTGATTGAGTTCTTTCTCCACCATGAGAGTACATCAAACTCCGTCCCAATCATCAGATCAGGGTGTTCCACAAGATATGTTTCCAGCTCATCCTTCTTTTTTCTAACCCCCATTTCGTTTAGCTTCTGCTTGTACCTAACATCCATCCTTTTGTAACCCTCAAAGTCGTTCACAAGCTCCATCCTTTCAGCAATTTGGTCTCTCGGCTGAGTTGAGTGGTCAGACTGAGATGATTGGTCACTAGGATCAACTCTGGCTCCACGACGTGAACTGTACTCCGTGAACAAACTCCTCAATAGACAGATCAGCTTCTCATACATCTCCTTGTAGTCAGCAGTGTCTAGCCCATATATCTCTTCAAAACACATCTTTGCAAGCTCCAATTTGTTGCTGGGGTCGAAGACAGTAGCCACAATTAACATCATGTTGATGTTCTTCATGCCATCCCAATACTTCTCAAACTTCTTAAGCATTTCAGTCGCCTTAGACCTCATATCAGGATCAGAGCTGTTGGAAAGACCTTCCAGATTAGTGGCAATGGTTACGATCTCACCATAGCACTTATGGGAACTGAGTGATGTTGAAGCTGAGACCACCAGTGTCGAGTTGTAGAAGATGAGCAGAATATGGCATAACTTCTCAATAGCATTCCAATCCGTTAGCTGAGGAGGTCCTACCCTTTTTTCTCCATCTTCAAACTCACTGAAATGATCATTGTAGAGCTTGTCTTCTGCTTGCATCTTCTCGAAGGCAACCTTGAACTTTAGGGCTGTTGACAACATTAAATAGGTTGAATTCCACCTTGTCTTGACATCCAATGGTAGACTCCCCCTTGTAATCCTACCAGAGTCGACTTTTAGCTCAAAAGATCTCAACCTGTTAATATGAGATCTAACATAGGAGATACCATTGCGAACAGCAGCTACATTCTTATCTATTTCAGCCATTCCATCCCTAACTATCAAGTTAATGATATGGGCACTACATCTCATGTGGAAAAACTCCCCATCTAATACAAAAGCATGATCAGATCCTAAAGCAAAACTCTTATGAAACTTCCTCAAAGCTGAACTATTAGCAGTAGCATTATCCACGGTTATGCAGAAAACATTTATTATTCTCCAATCAGACAAGCACTCTATAAGAACGTTTGCTATAGTCTGACCTTTGTGATCCGTTATGTGTTTGAACCCTATGATCAACTTCTTCAATCGCCAAGAAGGATCAATGTAGTGCACTGTGATGACCATGTAGCTCGCACCTGTAAACATTGTACATTAAAAAAAACAAGATCAGAAAATAATCAAACGATTTCCCATGACTATTATCAGCTTTGTAATATGTATAAAATAATCAAATTATGTCAGAGAGTATAGATGCTTACATGTAGTTGGAGAGACCCAAATATCGGTTGTCAAAGACACTCTTTGATTGCTAGTCAAGAACCATTTCTTGAGTGCAGCTTTCTTTTCCACATACATCTTGATCACGTCTTTTCTCAAAG
Source organism: Hirschfeldia incana (assembly GCA_026261945.1). Lineage (NCBI taxonomy): Eukaryota > Viridiplantae > Streptophyta > Magnoliopsida > Brassicales > Brassicaceae > Hirschfeldia > Hirschfeldia incana. Next base: position 1,285,851 of record JABCMI010000028.1, on the reverse strand, counting down.
TTCTTCTTGAATGAGGAGTGTAACCAAAGTTCACCTATAAACATAGAAAAGATAAGACATTAGTTACAATTAAACATGAAAATTTTAGAAGCTTAGACATTACTAAGTTACTAACCTTGAGACAGAACTGTTTCCATGCCACGCTTTCAACAAAAGATAACGGCAATTGTGCTAAGAAAACCATCTGATTTGTGGCTTCTCTCAACTGAGTTGAACTCAACCTTGCCTTCTTAAGTCTCCCTTCTTCATCAATGTTTGGCTGCTGATCTTCTTGTCCTGCCGACCAAGCCAGACAGCTCTTACATTTATCAAGATGGCTCCTTAGATTGGATGTCCCTGAGCTTGTGAGACACGAAAATGTGTTCTGACAGTAGTTGCATACACACTTATTTCGATCTTCTCTGGTCCTTGTGTAATGGTTCCAAACATCGGATCTTGTAGGGAGAACACACTTCACTTTGCTTGTCCCTCCTCTAGCTCTCTCCCTCGAATTCACGGGTGCTTGAATGTTTCCAGCATCATCTTTGTTTTGAGTTTGTGGGTCTAAAGATGATGTTGAATCCATCTGCGAAAAAAAAAATCAAAATCAATTCGAGAAGAAATCAATAAACAAACTCAAGATCAAGAATCATAACTAATAGTTTTATTAGAAGAAGAAGAAGAATTGAAAAAAAAAAAGAGAGATACCTCCGATTGGATAATCGATTGATTGTGTGAAGAAGAAATTGGCGAGACTACTTCATTTATACTCGCCATTCTGAGATTGTTATGATGATGAATCAAGCATCAAAGACGAAGGGTTTTAATTTTCGGAAATCAGAACTAGTGTTCTTGTCGGCACGCCTGAACGGTTTACCGAAGAGCTTCTTGTCGGCACGCCCCCTTTCACCTTTTGATATATACGACATATATGTTATAAATGAATGTATGTATAGGAGATAGGTATATAAATGCTCGGTTTGTTTCGGTTACGCATATGGACTTCGGTTTCAAACCGACCAGGCCCGTATCCGAAATGTGTGGGCTTCAAATTCCATTCGGTTATTTCATTGGGTCCGTTACCGGACCGAAACCGAAAGTTCGGTTCGGGTTACACTATGGACTTCGGTTCCAGTTATTTAGGCCCAGGCCTATCCAAGACTTTCGTTGTGAAAGACATAAATGTTCCTAAAGAAATACTAATTTGAAGGGTCCAAACCCTTATTACTTTGGGAAGTTGATTTTATACAACAATCCAACCAGAGTAGAGTGATTGGTCTGAATCAAAACGTAAAACAAACAGATTAGACACTGAAGGACTCAGACTTCTCTAGAAGTATTTGGTATTGTCATGATCAAAAACTCAGAATTCGAACTCGCTTAGCGCCTGAAAAAAAGTAGACAGCAAGCGTTAGACCATCAGCAATGGTTTCAACACCCTCTCTCCTTTCAACATTCTCATTTTCTCCTTTTTACATTCCACATCATCTTCTTGTTCTTCCATCTCATTTATTCAAACACTTCAGTGTAAATATCTATAATGGTTTGTTTTAAAAAATTCAACACCCTACCCCACAACTTTTATTTCACATTATTTGTTTTTCTTATAATATAATAATTACATATTAATTATTAACTTAAAATATTTTTAATAATATTTAAATTATTATACTTAACTTACTTTTTAAATGATAAAAAATAAATATTAATAAATAACTAAAATTAAGAACATTATTATTTTTATGTAAGATATTTATCTAATTTTATTTTCAAAAATACAAAACTTATTATTATTAAAACAATTAAAATTAAGAAACTTTAAATACACACAATACAAACACATTTTATTAAGAAAAATTAAACACACAAAATAAAAATACATTATTTAATTAGTACACTAGATTCACAAACAATAAAACTCTTAAAGCACATACATATATTTTTTAAAAAGTTAACCATGAAACATTCCAAATTATATGTTTGACTAGATCTGATTGCCATTCATGATGCACCTTTGGATCACATAATTCAGATCTAGCACACACATAATTTTCAAATGCTGGTAGCACCTTAGTAGAAAATGGTTGTGGTGTACTCGAACCACTTGCTTCAGATTGCTCAAAATCGGTCCAATTCTGAGCATATATATCTCGTTCATCCTCAACAATCATATTATGCAATATGATACATGACCGCATGATGATAGCCAGATCTGATATCTTCCACATGTGAGCTGGTTCAAGAATGATTTTAAACCGAGCATGTAATACCCCAAATGCACGCTCGATGTCCTTCCGATACCCTTCTTGATATTTTGCAAATAACTTGTCTGGTTCACTTTGAGGAAGTCGGATTGATTTGACGAAAGTTGGATAAGAAGAATAAATACCATCAGCTAGATAGTATGACGTGTCATATGGACGTTGGTTTACAAAAAAAATCACTCTTGGAGCATTACCTTGTTCAACATCATCGAACCATAATTTGGCAAATTTTCATCATCCGTTGGAGTAGAAGAAAGAGGAGGTCTTTGAGAAAAATATTGCATCATCGGACCATAATTTGGAGGATAATTCGGAACAAATGATGGCATAAAGAAATTTGGTGAAAACCATAATTTGGCAAATTTTGGGGTTGGTTGGAAGTCTGGTTGGTTGAAAATTGATAATTGTTGGGATTTTGGAAATTAAACGGAAAATTAGAAGAGTTTTGAGTATTAAACGGATTATTATTATGATACATTTAATAAAAAAGAAGATTGAAATACTAAAATAGTTGATTATAATGAAAAATAATGTTTTTTTTCTGTATCCAAATGAAACGAGAGTGGTCTCTATTTATAGATAAAAAACGAGAGTGGTCTCTGTTTACTTTTTTTTCAGAAAGTTTTATTATATAAAAAGTGAGTTTGAATTATTGGATGAGGATAAGAAAATAAAGAAATCTGAACAACCAATCAGAACATATCACTTTATCTATATTTTATAAAAAAAAGAAAAAAAAAAGAAATTGTGTGTTGCCAGCGAGTGAGATACACTCTCTCATTTTCCTGCCCAATAAAAACGTGACATGTGGCAAAGGTGAGCCCTAAAAAAGAGTTTCAACCGTTGAAACTTTGCAATGGGTGTTTATTCCATCTGGATATACTCACATTATCAACTACTCCATTGCAAAAAGTTCAACAGTTGAAACAACTTATCAACACCCTCATTGCTCATGGTCTTAGTATCCTATTATTACCAGAATAGCTTCAAGCTTAAATGTGGGGGCCACATAGTGTTGGGTTCCTTCTAAATGGAAGAAATCCAATGGATTTGGTTGGTGATAACCAAACTTGGTGATGGACCATTCGTATTAGTCCATGAGATTAGTATTAGGCCTTGGAGGTGATTAGGGTTAGTGAGACACATATATAAAATCTCTAAATCTAATTGTTGTGTGTAGTAAGCAGACATAATACAAGAAAAGTAAGAAGAGTACTCAAGAAGACTCTTGACACAAAAGAGAGAAAACGAAAGAAGAAGACAGATTTCATCTGGGTTTGTCAAGGAAGGTTTGGAGGGTCAAACGGATCCTGATCGGGCTGATATTTTGTGGAAAGCTTTTTCAGTCAGTGGGTTAAAGGTTCACCGAAGAGATTTGGATTCTAACGGTTGGATCTTCTATTGTCTGGATTTTGGTGAAGCTGATCGTCACAGTTCTTCAGCAGTACTGTCTTGAGTGTTTGGTAAATCCGACGGTGAGATTTTCTCTGATTGAGCTGAGATTTGGTAGAGGTGTTGTTGACTTGTTCATATTGGATTTGTACGGTGGGATTAGTCTCTGGTTGCCGGAATCCTTGTGATCTGAGATCGTTTGGTTGCTGCCGGTTTTGAAGCTTTGTATTGCTCTCTTGTTGTTGTTGTTCTTGTGTTGGAGATAGCTCTTTGAAGTTAGTGTCTCTGTTCTGTTCAGGTTGTTGAACAGAGAGGACATGGTTGTACTCACATTCATTTATATAGTGGATTGTTGAGTGGACTACGGTCTCGTGGTTTTTCCTTCTCGTATCGAGGAGGTTTCCACGTTAAAATTGCTTGTCTCATTTAGTTATCGCTTATATCATATCCTGCTATCATCGAAGTATTTTCTTCACAGGTTCTCAGAAGTTCAGGGGAAATATGACCGTTGTATTCCGTTGCGCCGTGTCCGCTTCTATTTCCCCAACACATAGTACTTTGTTGAAGAGAATGTCTTATCGTTTATATGCATGATCCCATCTTTCAGATTGCACTTCCACCTGCTCTTTGTTCGAGTCACCTAATTTACATTACATACAAACACCAAACAAGTCTAACCGTGATTAGATTTAACTGCACACAAACTCACACCCCAAAAAAAAAAAGAGAATCATTACCTTGTCAAATTGAGCCAAAACCAGATGTTGTGTGTTCATATCTTCAGCACTTTCCAAGTCATCCAACTCATCATCATCATCATCTTCATTCAACAGCTCTTCATCATCTTCAATGATATCGTTTTGTGCAGTAACAACAGGAGTGCTCGCTTGGATGATCTCTAACGAAGAGGGACTTTAGCAGAACATTATTCAAATATTACTCCCCAACATTTTTTGTTTGGCCTCTCTTACCGTTGGGAGCAGGAGTTCTGGCCTCGTTAAAGTCTTCAGTGGTTCCTTGATAGCTGCATATCTGCAAAATGCCACATTAAGTTCAAACTAGAAGATTCTCAACTTATAAGAGATTTATGTTTCTGATTTGTTGACATGTCAAAGAAGTATATATCTACAAAAATGACAGACTACTCAATGTAAACTGAAGCATCCTTACATTTGGCGTGGACAACATTTCATAGTAAGTGTCAGGCATTGGCCCATAAACTTGAGGAATTTTTGAAGATGAGAAAATGACATCTTGTGGAGCCTTTCTATCACCAACGAAGGTTGTGCAGAAAGCATTTCCCTCAAGGTTTGCCTACAAAATCTTGCTTTAAATCAGATCAATGACTGAGGTTTTAAAGATTTGTGCCCTATTATCATGTATCTTCTTTTTGAAGGTATCCATAAACTTGTTAAGTGAAAACAAAAGAAAAGTTTTATCCCTTTGCTTTCTTAATAAGATATGAAGGGAGCTGAGGACAATCTGGTTTCTCATCCGAACTATTTTACAAATTCAAACAGAAATGTTTTACACACGAACCTGAGGCATAGCATCGCTTGCACCATCATGTTGAGGTATATATCCACCATATTGATATTGTGCGGAAGAATCATCACGCTTCCTTTTTCCCGGAGGATGGCACAAATAAGTCCTGGCAGTATATTCCAATTTAAGATAATAAGTTCCTTAGTTCAATGTTCCGGTTTAGTGGAAACGATATGTACAATGAGGTAAGTACTCGAAAACAGCACTAATCAAATCGATCACGTAAGTGTTGCAAAGACAATTTGAACGCAAACAAGAAAAGAAAAAGGCAAAATTCATGATACTTGATTTAGATTGTTAAGTAGAAGTACCTGCGCAAACTGCTGATTAGAGTTTCCTCTTTCAGGCTCATAAGCTGGCAGCAGCAGGTCAGACATTTATATCTCAAACAGCAAACTGAGAAGCTGGTAAAAACTAGAACTTACCAACATTGACATCAAGCCTTGGATTTGTCCATGGAGAAGGCGGTTGCTGCAATAAAGAGCATAACACTTAGATAAGTAGTGACATTACAAAGCATCACATCAATTACTAAAAAAAAACAGAGCTAACTATATAAAGATTGGGTCTTGCTTTGACATCACCGTGGCTTCCGTTGTCAGTTCCAGGAGTTGGATAATCACTAGATCCGGTAGGGATGTTATACATGGAGGAGGAGGAGTTATTAGCAGTACCCGGAAGCGGTGTTGGAAGGGGAGTCTGCAATGGTGTCTGCTCAAAAACAAAAACAAAAACAAAAACCAACAAGACAATACATGTTTTACAGCAACAACAACAACATCTCAAAGAAGCCAAATTATACTACCGGAGGGAAGAGCATTTCAGCAGTGGGAGTCTCGTACTCTTCAGTACCTTCATAAGGAACATTGAGATCATGTGTAAGTGGACCTCCTCAAGGTAAGGTCTCTGAGCCAACGACCTGTCTATTGGTCCAGACAATACTCCAGCTTGCATCATCTTCGTCTCCCATATCTACTTGGAATTAAAAACGAATTAAGCCAACTGAAAGAGATGAACAAATCCAAGCTCGTGAAGCTCCACCTAGCGTTCATGGAGGCGTACCTGGTAGAGATCGCCGAGGGAGAGAAGAGAGAGAGAGCAGAGGATTCAGGAATCAGAGAGTTCGAGAGGTTCGAGACAAACAAACAAACAACAAAAAATAGCAGAGAAGAATATAAATAGGTTTGCATCAGATTCACATTCGCGAGATTGACACGTGCCATCATCTACTACGCCATCGACATTTTTTTCAAGATTTTTCTTTTGTTAAGTTTCTTTCGCGCGATTTTTCAATAGAACCGAACCTGTCGAACCCAAAGCCCACTCAGACCAAACTAGAGTAGTCAAATTCGAACCCAAGCGCGCAATAAACCAGAATATTTATGTATTTATTCAATTAAACTAAACTAAAAAAAATATTGTTTGCTTATATAAATTCTGAAACTGGTTTGAGCTTTCCTACTCTAACCATATTTGTATGGAACAAAGTGATTTACAAACTCATATTTATATGTTACAAGAAAAAACTCATCTCTATTAATAAACCACTATACTACACTTGATCTAATTTTTTTATCGCTAATGCTGTATAATCCATATTCGCACGCTACAAAGAAGAGTCAAGTTAAATCACTTAAACTATTTTTTTTTCAAAAAAAAAATCACTTAATTTGTGTCATAAAGTTAAGTGATTCTATTTAAAATTACTTATTTAGAAACGATACAAATATACATAATTTAGCATCAATTATAATAAGCGATGTTATTATTTATTTATTTAGCATCAATCCAGCAAAAAGTTGTAAATTCATATTAATGAGCCACTGTACTACCTTTTAACATTGTGTTTGTGTGATCTGAAATTGTGTATCATGTATTATGTATATATGGTCTTAATAATCGTGTAATATAAATTTGTTCATGCTGTTCTGAATTTAGATTCCAGATAAAACTAGCTTCAGCTAGTACTTCTTCAGTTACTTTGATCATGTGATGCTTAGGTTTTATCCTTGGTACTATCTCTTTTAGTTAAGTTAATTAGCTTTAGCTATATATATTCATAAAGCTAAATAAATAAAAAATGTTTCTTGTAGTTGCTTAAGACCGCGAGCCCTATTGTTTCAACATCCGGAACTAACCCCAACGCTCTATAGGCATCCCTCGATCAAAACGAACAATCGCCACAAATGTTCTGATTCCTTCTTAACAACTTTTGGTTCTCGCAGTTTCAAAATCAGAATAAGCTGCTACCTCCTCCTCCGTCAGATTTTTACTCACAGATCCAACGTCTCTCTAAAGGCCATGTCCCAAACTCGTTTGTTTTTATAATGAAGTCTGTTAATGTTTCTGACACTGTTCACTTTTTTCTCCCTTGTACTTTTGTGTTTGTTTTTTTTCACCTGAGAAGTCTGAGTTTCTTTTTCTTTGATTTTCGCCTTTTTGTATATTTTTCACCCTACGAATTTATCCGTACGATTATTTGAGTTTTTATTTCTTTTTTTTTTTGCAATAACTGAAAAGGTTTTTGAACCGATCCATAACGTGATCATTTTATTTTATTTTTGATTAAATCCAAAGTTCTTATGTTCATGATGACATTATCGTCAGAGTCAAAAAGAGACAAAAATCGAGTGGTTCATATTTTTTCCATTGGATTCTGCAGTATCTCGAATTATTTTTTCCCGCTCTAAAGACTTAAAGAGTGAAAATTAGTTTATTCATGTCAGTAACACGGAATAGTGTCCAAGTACGTACATTCTCATTCACAGTATAGTAATTATTCTATCTTTTAATATTCTTTATAATAATATATGGCTTCATCTATAGGACTTTTTGCAAAAGTGACTCAAAACTTGGAGTCAAACAGAAAACTAACATTTTCTTTTGACTCATTTTTTTTGAGATTCTCACCCCACACTTGCATTTTATCTACGAAAATGCCATTACTTTTTTTTTATCGAAAATGGCTTCTTTACTGTCTCAACCTCATATTCTTCAAGTATTTACAATAGTGCCACTACCATGAATAGTTCCAACAACCTTGTACTAACTGTATGGAGCTTTTAATGCATTTTAATGCACGTAAATCTCTTTACACTCTCTCTGTTTCAATTGTTATGAACTAAAAACAATATTTCTTTCACTTTCTCTCCATATTCATCCAAAAAACTCAAGCTTTTGATTCAAAATATTTTATGGTTGAGAGAGCCATATTTCTTTCGTTTTGACTTACGGTTGCTTTCGTTTGAGGTTCTGGGTGGTTGAAGAAGACCATGTGTGCAAACGAAGTCATCTCACCTAGTTTAAGGTACGAATTTGAATTTTTTTCAAGATCTGTTCGCGTAAAAGACTTACTAGTAAGTCATCTGTATGTAGAAGACTTACTGATAAGTCTTCTGGTCAAACGGACGACTTAAACTAAGTCGTCCAGCTTTGTTTGTTAAAAAAAAAACTCTAGACGACTTATATATAAGTCGTCTACGAGAAACGGGTTAGTTTTGCATTTGACCGAATCGTGTCAGATTTTTGACTATTTCTGGACGACTTATAATTCAGTCGTCTCTGGGAAAGTTAAAATTTCAATATTTTATTAAACTAGACGACTTAAACGTAAGTCGTCCTAGGTTAGTTTTGTAATTGAAAAATAAAACTTGAAATTTAACTTTCTCCAGACGACTTAAATCAAAGTCGTCCCACCAGAAGACTTAATTTAAAGTCGTCCGGGGAAAGCAAAGTCGTCCAGAATATTTCCAAATTTTCTGGTCAAACCTTGCTTAAACCGGACGACCTTAAGTTAAGTCATCTATCTGGACGACTTTCATTTAAGTCGTCTAAAGATAGACGACTTAGTCTGGACGACTTTGCTTACCCCGGACGACTTTAAATTAAGTCTTCTGGTGGGACGATTTTCATTTAAGTCGTCTGGAGAAAGTTAAATTTCAAGTTTTATTTTTCAATTACAAAACTAACCTAGGACGACTTACGTTTAAGTCATCTTGTTTGAATAAAATATTGAAATTTTAACTTTCCCAGAGTCGACTAAATTATAAGTCGTCCAGAAAAGTCAAAGATCTGACACGATTCGGTCAAATGCAAAACTAACCCGTTTCTCGTAGACGACTTTTATATAAGTCGTCTGAAGTTTTTTTTTTAACAAACAAAGCCGGACGACTTAGTATTAAGTTGTCCCTTTTCATTTTCAATTGCAAAAGTGACCTCTTTAGACGACTTACCTTTAAGTCGTCTGCGGCAATGTTTATTGAACTTCTTCATTTTCTCTATGTTTACTAATGTGTTTTATTTTGAATATTTGCAGATGATTTTTCAGTTACATGCAGTGTATGGAGAATGGTTGTTGAGAGATTGCCGTTGGGATTTTGTGGTTGATGATCTCAAAGGAGCAAGATTGTTTTTATTGAATGAAGATTCAACACATGCTGAACTTGTTGCAATGGCTCAAGAAGATTATAACCTGGACATGAGAACAGTGACTGTGGAGATTAGCTACTCATTACCAGCAGAAATGATGATGGCTCCAGGCAGTCCTCCCATTCATGTTACAAGTGATAGACAAGTTCGAAACTTGCTCGAGATACTCAAAACGCATAGAGTATGTCTTTGTGTATCAAGCCGCAGCAAGGTGGAAACGGTTTCAGAGGAAAGGGATAATGATGAAGCTGGTGAATGGGAAGAAGATGTTGGTGATGATGAAGCTGGTGAATGGGAAGAAGATGTTGGTGATAATGATGAAGCTGATGAATGGGAAGAAGATGTTGGTGATAATAAGTTTGTTGAAGATGAAAATCAAGATGGGGAGGAAGAAAATGGGGAGGAGGAAAATGAGGAGGAAATTGTTGGTGAAACATATCAGAATGGTGGGGATTACAGTCTTTATGGAAAGGTTCAAGATGAGGATGAGGAAGATGATGATAATGTTTGTTTTGAAGAAATCGAAAAGACATATGCTAAGTCAAAAGCTATTGAAGGAGGAAAATCGGATGGTAGTATCTATGTCAACCAGAGTTTTGATAGCAAAGATGCACTGCTTTCAGAGCTGCGGTTGGCAGCAGTGAGGGGTAGGTTTTCTTTCAGAATATACAAATCAACGAAAACTCTCCTTGTGGCAAGATGTCGGGTTAGCGGTTGTGGATGGAAGATCAGAGCGAGTGTGAAACATGGGACAAACACGTTTTGGGTAACAAAGTATGTGGAAAAACATTTATGCTCAGTGGGAGACCGAATCGCTCAGCGGAGACACTGTACTCCGAAGTATGTTGGTAGTCTTTTCATTGATCGTGTTGGGATCATTGATGGGATTACTCCACAGCATATCACTGATGCAATGAAGAACATGTTTGGCATGGAGCTTGATTACACCACTTCATACAGAGCATTGTTATATGCACAAACATTGGTGAGAGGATCAGCAGAAGAAGGGTATTCGCGGCTGGCATCATATCTCGAGCAAATCTCCATTGCAAATCCTAATTCTGTCACGGTTATAGAACTTGATTCTGTTAAAAGATTCAAGTATCTATTTCTATCTTTTGGAGCTTCTATCACATGTTTTAATTATCAGAGAAGGGTCATTGTGGTGGATGGAACTCACCTAAGTGGAAAGTATGGAGGTGTTATGTTAGTTGCAGCCGCACAAGATGACAATTTTCAGATATTCCCATTGGCTTTTGGGATCGTGGATGCTGAAGATGATCCTTCTTGGGAATGGTTTTTCACAAAATTGGCTAGTTGTATATCTCATGACAAGCCTCTGATGATAGTCTCCGACCGGCACTCGGCCATTAAAAGTGCGTGTGATAAGGTGTTTCCTTGGGCAAACCGAGGAATATGTTATTATCACCTTCAAGAAAACATTGTCAAAAAGTTTAAAGGGAAACATCTCATGTACTTGGTGAAAGGGGCTGCTTATGCTCACACGGTTTACGATTTTGACCGGTACATGGCTGAGATACGGAGTGCAAACCCGGAACTTGCAAAGTATTTGGAGGATGCCGACGCCAGCCTATGGTCAAGGGTTCATTGTAAGGGGAACATGTTCAACATAAAAACAAGCAACATCGCTGAATCTATTAATTCTGCACTGAAGAAAGCAAGAGGATTTCCGATTACGTTCCTGCTGGAGTTCATAAGAAAGAAGTTAGGAAAATGGTATGTGAAAAGGAGACAAGATGCTTTGAGTCTCACAACTCCACATAGCCGGGGTGTTGAATACTTGCTTGCTGTTCGAACAGAGATAGCGGATACGATGACGGTCGAACCAATTAATGGATGGAAGTACTTTGTCAAAGGTGGCAAAATGGACTGTGTGGTTGATTTGGAACATGCAAAGTGTGATTGTGGTGTCTATGGAGTGGAGAAAATACCTTGCTCTCATGCTATAGCTGCTGCAAATAAAGTTGGTTTGCATATCTCCTCACTTGTATGTCCAGTGTACTCAAAGAATTATCTGTATGCAGGATACTCAGAGAATATATATCCTATCGTGTCACAACATGTTGAGGAACGAGAATGTTTTCCTCCAGAAGTAAAGCGTGGTCCGGGAAGACAGAAGAAATCAAGATGGCAATCTTGGTTGGAGCTATCTAGGATGAGAGGACACAAACCCAGGAAGAAACACAGGGCACGGAGATGCTCAAACTGCAAGGAAACTGGCCATACGAAACCACAATGTAAGCAACCAGTTGACTAGTTGTCCAGATGACCTTAATTTTAGTCGTCCAGTCTTGATTACCCGTTTAGACGACCTTAATTTTAGTCGTCCAGTGTATTTTATTTTTAGACGACCTTCTTCTAAGTCGTCCAGTGTATTATATTTTTAGACGACCTTCTACTAAGTCGTCCAGTGTATTTTTATTTTTAGACGACCTTCTACTAAGTCGTCCAGTGTATTTTTATTTTTAGACTACCTTCTACTATCCTCTCTATCATCTTAACTTGTTTCCTTTTGTTTCATTAGCAACTTATCAACTTATGTATTTTGGTTTGTACAACTTGAATGGTTTTCTATGTGAACTTTTATTCTAGATGTGCAAAATGTTAATTGTAAGTCGTCCAAACCCTCCAGACGACTTATTTGTAAGTCGTCCAGTTGGAAGACCTTCCAGACGACTTAACTGTAAGTCGTCCTAACCCTCCAGACGACTTATTTATAAGTTGTCCAGCTGGAAGACCCTCCAGACGACTTATTTATAAGTCGTCCAGCTGGAAGACCTTCCAGACGACTTATTTGTAAGTCGTCGAGACCTGAAGAACTTGCAGACGACCTATTTGTAAGTTGTTCAAAAAAAAAGACAAGTTCAAATATATACAAGAGACAAGTTCAAATCTATACAAAAGACAAGTTCAAATATATACAAGAGAAAAGTTCAAAGCTATACAAGAGAGTCGTCCAGTGTATTATATTTTTAGATGACCTTCTACTAAGTCGTCCAGTGTATTTTTATTTTTAGACGACCTTCTACTAAGTCGTCCAGTGTATTTTTATTTTTAGACTACCTTCTACTATCCTCTCTATCATCTTAACTTGTTTCCTTTTGTTTCATTAGCAACTTATCAACTTATGTATTTTGGTTTGTACAACTTGAATGGTTTTCTATGTGAACTTTTATTCTAGATGTGCAAAATGTTAATTGTAAGTCGTCCAAACCCTCCAGACGACTTATTTGTAAGTCGTCCAGTTGGAAGACCTTCCAGACGACTTAACTGTAAGTCGTCCTAACCCTCCAGACGACTTATTTATAAGTCGTCCAGCTGGAAGACCCTCCAGACGACTTATTTATAAGTCGTCCAGCTGGAAGACCTTCCAGACGACTTATTTGTAAGTCGTCGAGACCTGAAGAACTTGCAGACGACTTATTTGTAAGTTGTTCAAAAAAAAAAAGACAAGTTCAAATATATACAAGAGACAAGTTCAAATCTATACAAAAGACAAGTTCAAATATATACAAGAGAAAAGTTCAAAGCTATACAAGAGGAGTTCAAATCTATACAAGAGACAAGTTCAAATCTATACAGCTAATCATACATGCCCACAAATCTATCACCATCCACATTTTCTTGCAAATGCTGATTAAGAAGCTCCGTCCATATACCCACCGCCATACAATCCCTCATATTCTTCACGTTGGCCCTAGCAAAGTCTTTAGGGTTAAAGGGGACCCCAAGAGCATGACATTCAATGTACTTTAGAGCGTACACGCCACAATCACCACTGTTGGCCGTGGGTATTCCTTGCACCGGTCTCTCATAGGTGTATGGCTCCAATCCGCGTGCGACCCGTAAATCTTCGTTGGGAGCGCACTCAACAAGCAGATAAGGGAACATCTCGAGAAATGGCTGCATTATCTCATCCCATTTTGCTGGTACCGACGATGAAGGTATGCTGTCCCAGACGACTATGTGCCTCTTAGGGATCGATATCCAAATAGCAACCCAATGCTTGTTGTTCAAGTTCACTGGCGCATAGATATCATCAACGTCCTCCCCCCACTTCTTCATTGATTGGCAAAATGAAGGTATTGATCCTTCATAAAAAGCCCACGCCCCACCAGGTAACGCTTTCCCTAAACCTTTGTGATCAGGTTCCGAGGCTTTGAAGATGTGATACTGTTCTCTCCAAGACTGGGAAAAGTTGTGATCCAGGAATGCCATTTGCTCGCTCCTTAAAGCTTGTGGGTTCTCCTGATACCTCTGCCTCAGCACATTAATCCAAGCATCTATATGCTGCAGATGGCAATAATACAAGTTGGAAGATACCAGACGACTTATATTTAAGTCGTCTAAATGGTCGTCCAAGTAGACGACTTTCCAGACGACTTATATTTAAGTCGTCTAAATGGTCGTCGAAGTAGACGACTTTCCAGACGACTTATATTTAAGTCGTCTGGTAAATATAAGTCGTCTGGAAAGTAGTCTACTTGGACGATTTTCCAAACGACTTTCCAGAAGACTTATATTTACCAGACGACTTAAATATAAGTCGTCTACTTGGACGACCACTTAGACGACTTTCCAGACGAGTTATATTTACCAGACGACTTAAATTTAAGAAGACTTACGCAGTCTTCCAGCCATTCAGTTTTGGTCCGGAGGATTTTATACCACCAAGTTGGTGATGTACGTGGTTTGTCCTCATGCTTAGTGTAATAATGACTGCAAACAAAAAAGCATTCAGTTTTGGTACACTAAATCAAGCAAAAAAGCAATCAGTTTTGGGTAAAGCAATCACTTACGGATCAGTTTTCAACCAATCAGCGAGTTCCTTCAACTTTTCTCTGTTTACTGGAGGAAATGGCTTATAGGCTGCCACTTTAGCTTTATTTTTCTCTGCCGTATAAGGAAATAACTGCGTGGGAGCAGGTTTCTTCGCTCGTTCACTCCTTCCACGCACAGCAGTAGCAGCAGGGGGAGCTGTTTTGTCCAATACAACCAGGCTCGGTTCTGTGGCTTGAACGCTTGATTCTGGTGCTGGAACGCTTGGATCAGTGGAAGCGACGCTCGGTTGGAAGGTGGAAGAGAGGCTCGGTTGTTGATCGGTGGAAGAGAGGCTCGGTTGTTGATCGGTGGAAGCGAGGCTCGGTTCGACAGTGGAAGTGACAGCAACAATCTGTTTGGAGGAGACACCATCTGCTTTATTTACCGAGAAACCCTTATCGAATGTATCCTCCGGCAAATATCTCTGCAATATAAAAGTTGCACATTAGTTAACAATGGACGACTTAAATAAAAGTTGTCTGGACGACTAATTGACCCTGGACGACATAAAAAAAAGTTGTCTGGACGACTAGTTGACCCTGGACGACTTACAATTAAGTCGTCCAGGGTCAACTAGTGGTCCAGACAACTTACATTTTAGTCGTCCAGGGTCAACTAGTCGTCCAGAAAGCTTTTTTTAAGTCGTCTGGACAACTAGTTAACCCTAGATGACTTTCATCTTTGAGTTGAGGAGGAGGCTGTTTGGTAGGAGGAGGAGGAGGCTGTTGCTGTTTTGTAGGAGGAGGAGGAGGCTGTTTCCTTTGAGGAGAAGGCTGTTTGGTAGGAGGAGGAGGCTGTTTGGTAGGAGCAGGAGGCTGTTTCGTAGGAGCAGGAGGCTGTTTGGTAGGAGCAGGAGGCTGTTTGGTAGGAGCAGGAGGCTGTTTCTTAAGAGGAGTACGCTCTTTGGTAGGAGCAGGAGCCTGTTTATCTTGAGGGGTTGTCTGAATGGGTTGAGGAGTAGGCTGTTTATCTTGAGGGGTTGTTGTATTGGGTTGAGGTGTAGGCTGTTTGTCTTTAGGGGTAGCCTGATTGGTGATACCAACCTTCTTCTCCACAGCTTCCAACCTATCAGACACCTTCCTAATCTCCTTAATGCACTTCCTAAACCCTTTTTTCATGCACTCAGTTACGTCATTGAACATTTTTTCCAACTCCTGTTTGGTCATCCAATCCTCTTCACTAGCCTCTTTAGGAGCCTCTTTATGAGCCTCTTTAGGAGCCTCTTTAGGAGCCTCTTTAGGAGCCTCTTTAGGAGCCTCTTTACGACCTTTCTTCAGAGGTCTTGGATTGTCTTCCTCCTCCTCCTCCTCCACAACAACCATCCTATCTCTTTGGCTTTCTTCGATGTAGCCTCCTCAGGTTTTGTATAGACCTTAGTACCAGTGACTTCCCAGCAATCTAAGGTCCACTTCCACGGTCTCCGATCATACATGAGTTTGATGATGTTCTCCGCGGGCAGGTCCTCAACCTCAGAGTCCCATTTTGGCCACATTTCACTAATGTCCTTCTGGACAAAGTTGATCACGCGGGTCTGCAGTAAATAGAAGGATCGAGTTAGATATTTGAGCAAGACGACTTAATTATAAGTCGTCTACTAAGTCGTCCAGCTGGAAGACTTTCCAGACGACTTATTACAAGTCGTCTACTAAGTCGTCCAGCTGGAAGACTTTCCAGACGACTTATTACAATTCGTCTGAAAGGTCGTCCAGATGGACGACTTAGTAGACGACTTAATTAAGTCGTCTGAAAGGTCGTCTAGATGGACGACTTAAGAGACGACTTTAATATAAGTCGTCTGCGCAGTGTTTTGGATTGAAGTAAATACCTGACACAAGATAGCAGCTTTCATTGATCTGCGGCCTCTGCTGCCTCCGTAAGCCAGTATCGGTGGAGACGGACTGTTTGCTCTGGGACCACCAATACTAGCACCCAATTCAGGCATATCTGTGTACACCCAGACCTGAAGAACTTGTATAAACCCATCCACGGTGTAGCAGCCAGTAATATCTTTGTTCCACAAAGCGTCTATCAGCACCTTAAACGCGACTCTCCCCCATGGATAATTCTCAAACCGATCTAAATCCATCACTAGCCTTGCCAGAGAAGATCGTGTAGCGGTTGAAAACTTTCTCCCTTCAATTAATCCTGTGAAGATGGAAAGGTACGCGAGCCGCTTCCGATCTTCCGTGGACCAATCCCCGCATCTGTTCAGTGCTGCTATTATCTGATCTGTAGTTGGCCTAGCTTCCAGATGAACTCCCAGCATCCCCCAGAAAGAAACCATCTCTTTGGTAACTTCACATTTTGGTGTCTCAAGGTCCTCGATGTACTCGCAGTTTAGATCAGTGAGGTTTTCAAACTCTAACAGTGAAAACCTCAAAGGTTCTGGACCAACCAGAGACCACATCTCATACTTCTTCTGAATGTCCAGCTTGAAACTGAGCATGTGGTGAACCAGCCTTGAAGCCCAACCAAATCCCTGCTCCTTGAACTTGATGAAAACTCCCAATCTCGACTCCTTGAGCTCTTCAAATTCGTCATCAGTAAGAGCTTCCTTAAGAGCAGTATGCAACCTCTTGTTATCCGTGTGATACGAAATGCTATTGTGGGCTGGTGGCTCAGAGCCTGGTGTGTATAACCTACGGGGGAGTTCTGGAATATCCATCCTTTTTGTCTGCAAAATAATCAAAGACAACAATAGAAGTCAGAACACAAGCTAAATCAATCACGCCTTAATTGTTACTCCAGACGACTTAGTAGACGACTTAGTAGACGACTTAATTATAAGTCGTCTGGAAAGTCTTCCTAATGGACGACTTAGTAGTCGACCTGTAATAAGTCGTCTGGAAAGTCTTCCTGCTGGACGACTTAATTTAAGTCGTCTACTAAGTCGTCCAGTTGGAAGACTCTCCAGACGACTTATCTTACAAGTCTTCCAGTAGAAAAATGTAAAGCGGACCTGATTAGTCGCATAAGGAGTTGGAGACAACGTTTTATTTTCATCTTTGAGAATGAGTACATTGATAGAGACAACGTTTTATTTTCATCTTTTCCTCGAGATTGATGACTTACCGGCGTTAGGGTTTACAGAGAAACGGCGCTACGGTTTACAGAGAAGAAGCGGCGGCGCTAGGGTTTGGAGGAAGCGGCGGTGAGAACGTTGGTGAGCACGGTGGCGAGGTCGACGGTTTGTTCGGAAATAGTGGAAGCGGCGGTGCTAGGGTTTAGAGGAAGCGGCGGCGCTAGGGTTAGAAGACGATGCGGCGAGAACGGTGAGAATGAAGTTAGATAGCCGACGTTGAGAACGATGGTTTGTTCGGAAATAGTGGGAATTCGAATCGCCTTTGATATCGCCGGTGAGAGAGAACTGTTAGGGTTTCTGAATTTCGCGAAAAATGAACAAAAAAAAAATCACCTTATATATTGGGTAAATAATCCGGTTAGCTTTAAAAGTACATTGGTAAAATTTAAGGTTTGGTCCGGTTTAGACGATTTATTCTGGCTGATAATGTACATCAGACGACTTAATATATAGTCGTCTGTCACAGACGACTAAGTTTTAAGTCGTCCAGACCCTAAAATGAACCCCTAAACTAAAATGACTAAATTAACTAATTAACCACGTTATAAAATCAAAGTATAGTTCAATAGTGTTTACTATACACAGAAATGAACACGCTTAGGTAATTTTTAAATTTTTCAAAAACGGTTTTAATGCTTTCCGAAATCTAACCCTGAGAACATATACAATACTACAACATATGTTGATGAAACCAAAACTAAAGAATATCATGACGACATACTTTCACTCATCTATGCTGAAAACAATTGAAATTTGTTATATCTTAATTTATATCTCTTAAGACATATGTTAATTACATAATTCCCATTTTTCACCTATCAAAATATTTTTTACAGAATTTTTAAATTATGTTTAAGAATAACTGTCCAGACGACTTTCAGTTAAGTCGTCTGGACGAGTTATTTTTAAGTCGTCTGCACAGACGACTTGCCGAGGGGTAAAAACGTAAAAAAAATCTCGTTTTTTTGTTTGGTCACAAGGGTCCTAGTTGTAATTTCAATAGCCTTTTAGGTTACTTTTGCCTTTAACCCAAGTTGGGGTATTGTTTTGGGTTTGACTCCAAGTTTTGAGTCACAATTGGCAATTCTCCCTCATCTATAATCAGTTGTATGTTTTCATTTATAGAAAATTTAGGTTTTGGCGAGAGGGAATCTTCCTTCTATCAAAATGACAAAACAAGTGTGAGACGAATACTGTCACAAGATGAAAAATCATATATATATATGTACTCTCAAAATGAAAAATACTTGTATATATATCTCTTTGATGAATTTATACTCTTCCTTATTCTTTAAATGAAAGTTTCTCAATTGTGAATGGGTTTTGCTGTACTATTTCAGCTAGTCAATGTATTAAGAAATGGAGTAAAGGTTACAAATCCAAAATATTCATCGAGCTGGCTATTGTCAAAGATCTATAATCCAAATAGGATCATGCAACTTTATTGACCACATAATTACCACATCAGGATAATTGCATATTCATGACATTAGTCAGAACTTAGAACCATTATTGCTTTCTAAAAGGTTTTGTTTGAAGTCTAATCACGGCTATAAAAGAGCATAAACGTTGCAAAATTCCATATGGAGCCAAATAAATTTAAGTAGCAAAGAACTATGTGAAATATACTCAGATCTGTTGACCACAAATAACCTCAGATCTTTGACCAAATAAATTATCATTGGTTAGTATTTAATTATTTTCCAGACATTGAAAGTGACTATTCGATTTAATCCCAACAAAATAATTGTACGTCTCGACACATCGACCCTCCAGATTGTGGCATAACATTTTCACTTTTCTAAAAAACGTTCGATGTTTTCAATTTTATTCATCGCAGACGGTCATACACACTTTGAAGTTTAAATTATTTATACATCTGTATCCATGAGTTATCAAATTATTAGTAATAATATATTACTTATCGAATAAATAGTAATATATTAATTATCAAAAGAATCTCTTTCTTACAATGTACTAGTATAGAAACTTGTAGCAACAACCTAGAGTAGAGAATCAAATTGATCTAATACCAAAACAAAAGGAATATAGAATGCATGAAATCTAAGCTAGGAATCATGTTTATGCCAACAAACAAGCATAGCCACACACCTTCTCATGATATAAAACCTTCCCTTTTGTTCTTTGGCCAAGCTACTGTACTTTTGGGTAATGGAAGATGACGATGATCCTTTCTCTTTCTTCGATGAGCTTCTGGAGATGGAGGACGAAGAAGATGGAACTGAGCATTTGGTAGACGAGCTCCGTATGAATACAGGAGCCTTTGTGGATGAAGCACTCGTTGAGAAGCTTCTAGAGAACTTGGATTTAGAGGAACTAGAAGATGAGCACGACGCAGCTGATGCATCCTTTTTCGACACCTTCCACTTATCGTCCATGTCTGTAGTTTCAAGAAGAAAGCAAGGATGTAGAGGGAGAGAGATAGAGCTTCTGACTCAGTTGGAGGCCGGTCTATCTGTGTGTTTTTATATATGTTATTTTATTTGATTGTGAGTTTGTTGTGATTGAGCTTAAAGGAGAAGTAGTGATCTAGAGAGAGTGAGAGAGAAGAGAGATGTTTAAATAAAACAAAATGGAAATGATGAAGGCAAAAGAATGAACTGGAATATTGAATTATTTGATTTGAAATATGTGTATTAATTCGCTTGGCTTCGGTTATGTGGAACTACTTTTTAATTATCACTTAGTGTAATCCCGATTCCCTTCACACAATTTTAGCCTAATTAAACTTGGTTGAACGAAACTATATCATAATACAAAAAATACGAACATATATTAATATCTGAATATAAAGGTTCAGATGATTTGAGCTGTATAAAACAAAGTTCTTTCTCTGATAACGAAATATTTCCAAACTATTTCTTTTGTCCTTATTTTACCTTGGTCATAAGGGTTTTTTTCCATGACGGAAACCATATCTTTTCGTTTTTTTTTTCATAAACATTTCATCTATTTCTTCTTACATCTGGCATATAACTAAAATTAAATTGTATCAAAAATCGTAATGACCATCCTCTCTATTATTAAAATAGGAGTACACCTGTAAAAATACCCATTAATTTTCATTGTTATTTACAATAGCATGTCACTGAGAATTTAATTAATCTTCATATATTAATGTTTGTTTTTTCTAGTTTATATAATGTGTTTTCCTAAAATTAATTGGGCTAAATGTTATCATTGATCAATATTGGACAACTTCCATGAATCAAATGGTATTACCCACCAAATCATGTTCACTTCTTTTTGACCGATGTCCTAGGATTCTGGTTGTAGCCACCAAGTCTTGTTCAAATCCTATAGAATTCTTATGAATCAAGTCTTAATGATTGTAGCCACCAAATCTTGTTCAAATTATTTACCTATAATATTAGCTATTCTTATTTTATTTTATTTTTTATTATTTGTTTCGTTTTTTTAATATTTTATCTATTCTAAATTTTGAAATGTAGAGAGAAAAGGCCATAAATCTACATGTATATCAAGCTCCAAGACAAGCATTTAAGTCAGGTTAGGTTGGAGGTCAGCTTTCGTTCCTCCAAACATACTTAGCAAGTGTGGACATAGTTGATCTCAACTTGACAGGTTATCCACTTTAGTATCTTTGCAATCGGTAAGTCTAGACTGATGCTAAAGAATGGTTAGATAACAAACAAAACTTATTTTTTTAACATTATAATAAGCTAAATTTTGTGTATATATATAAGTGAAAATAAGAATCCGTACGAACGTGCGGGTCAAGCTCTAGTGTATATTATAGTTTTAAGCTTCGATAAATTGTTTTCTATAAAAAGTCACGTCGAATAGTTTAACAAGTGCTAACAAAAGAAGATTGGGTTTTTACACCAAAAACAAAATTGGGTTTACCCTCTAGGTAAACATCCATAATCATCAACCAATATGATTTAGTTATTTTAGATTTAATATTTTTTTAAAAAAAAAATCAAATAATAAGAATTTTGTAAAATAAAATTATTTTTTAAAAATAAATAAAAAATAGTAGTAATTACCAAAAGAAAAATATTCTTTTTAATATTGATAAAACCGTCACAAATACTAAACTTTAATTCTAATACTAAATCATAAACTCTATAATCTTGTCGACAAAAAAAAATCCTAAACTTTTGAGTAAATCATGAATCTTTGAACAAATCCTGAACCCTAAACCCTTAATCCTAAACTATAAACTAAACCCTAAATCAGAAACTAAATCAAACCCTCAATCATAAATCCTAAACTCTTAATCTTGGACTCTAATACTAAATCCTAAATTTCAAAATGGTTTATGGTTTATGATTAAGGGTTTAGGGTTTGAGATTTGTTTGATGGTTTAAGGTTTAGCGTTTAGTATTATGGTTTATAAATGTTTAGGGGTTTTGTTTATGGTTTAGGATTAACGGTTTAGGACAATAGAATTTATGATTTATCCAAAGATTTAAGGTTTAGTGTTTAAAATTTAAGATTTAGAGTTTAGTAATTTGATGTCGGATTTATCAATATTGAAGATTTTTTTTGATAATTATTAATATTTTTCATTTATTTAAAAGCATAATATTATTCGACAAAATTTGTATTACTTGATTTCTTTTTATAAAAAGTATTAAATATAAAATAACTAAATATATTAGTTGATAAATCTATAGATACACTCTAAATGGTGATGAACCCAAGTATTTCTCAAAGAAAAAAGTTAATTTTCTTCTTTGTTTTTCTTTTCCAGTCTTCCTATTTGACGAATATTTTTTACCCATAGTACAGTATTTTCCGTAAGTAAAGACGTGTGTTTATCGTCGAGTAGTACGCATATAAAGCATTCTGGTTTTATACATTTAAGGACGTTGTTAATACAACTGGCTGGAATTCTTCTCCTTCAACTGGCTGGTTTTATACTATAGTTTACTATATTGTTGGTCAAGTTCTTCTCCTTAATATATGGATTAGCTTTTTACTTTTACTTTTGTTTAATGTTAGATTAGTTCCTTGATTGCTTAACACTAGGTTCGCTACATAAGACTAAAAGGACTCGTGATCACAATTTTTGCTTTGTAGGTTCCACATTTTCAAAGTGACTTTCGGAGCTCCACATATAATGATATAAATACGAATCAACATGGCTGGAAAAGGAAAACAAGAAAACAAAGACGTTGTTAATAGCCTGTAAGTGATGGAATCAACCATCACGTGTGAGAGAGAGAGAGAGAGCACAATAAATGATATCCATTACATACATATATGTGTGTGCTAAAGTTCTATAATTGATAGTATACTTACGCAAATGAAACTGCCATAAAGGGACGGGAAGCATAGGAAAATTTGTAAAAGCTGATTACTTTCTAAATCTGGTTGGTATTATTAGTCTAATACTATTAGTGAGAGCTTTCACTAAATACAAAAGAACTTTGCGGAAGCTATTTATACGGGCCAGAGGACGAGGATCCAACAAAGAATATTCTTGACGACCGATTGAAGTATCACTGCTTGTACATTGTGCCTTGAATAGAACTACTTCTAAATTGGTGCCACTAAATAATAAATCTGAAAGATTAAACGCGCGACTTTTAAATATTTTTCAAGAGATTTTTTTGGCAAGAAATTTCTAGAACATGTTATTATTATGATTGCAGTTATTTTTCTTCGGAATAGTGGTTGATGTTAAAAAGGAGAGACATTATTTTCAAATATCTCTACAAACGTCGAAATTATAGGCGGGGTCTTGTATCTCGAATTATATGATGAAGCCAGCGTGGTCTTACAACTACAAGAGTTTTTCGAAACGAAAACATTACTAACTTTTTGTGAATATAATTTATGGTAGTGTATAGAGAGAAAGGGGCAAAGAGGGACGGGAAGAAAAGTAAATCTTACGATAAAAAGTTTTGAAATCGGGACCAAAAGTAGACAGCTATGGTCTAATAATATTCCGCATGTTTTTTACACTTCTGTTTCCGAAACAGCCTGGGTTTCCCGAAAACATCCAATTCAAACTCTTCACAGTATTAACAACACTACGCGTACGTACCTTCTACCACTTCCATCTACGTTTTACAATACAAGACGAAGCTTAAAAATTCGAAAGCAAAATGAACTATTGTGTTACAATAAACAATGACAATTGTTTACCAAAAGAATAAATCAAAGTAAACCATGGACAATTTAACTAGTCAAATATTCCTGTCAGGTTAGAAGCAGCCTGAATTATTTTATTTGTTTTGCAGTAACACTACACTGATAGTTTTACTATCTTGTTGTGATGACAAGATAACAAATATGGTAAAACTAAGGTAAAGAAAGGAGTAAAACAAATGTGGTAAATGTAAATTATGGTAAAGAGTATTTCTAAGTCAGGCTACTTCCAACAACTAAACGTCATTTTTCGGAAGATCAATTTGATAGTTATCGAAACCAGATGTCTTGTATTTGTTTTATTAGTTTTGCTATTAAAATGTAATTCCACTACGTTATATACAGTAGACTCCATATCTTATTATATAAAGCTTAGTTTTCAAAGTTACTAATTAACACGATCGTGACACATGTCAATTATATATTTTAGATTGCGACATGTGTAACGAAGCTAAATTAATTAAAAAGATTTTTTTTTAAAATAGTAATTATCCTCTTTTTACAAAACTTATATACCAAAATTAATTTGTGCGATATTTAACATTGATTTTCTAATTTTCCTATTTTCATAATAAAGAAAAGACAATCTTCTTAAAACAAAATTTGTAAAGATTAAAAAATAGTAACTTTTTTAAAAGAATTAATTGGAAAAACGAAAAATTATCATATACTTTTTCTATAATTAAAAGTAATTTTTCAATTTTTAAATTCCTAAAGAAAAAATTACTATTTATTTTAACTTTTGCAAATATGTTTTGGTTACATTATAAAAAAAGTACTATGGAATCATTTATTTTAATTTTTACAAATATGTTTTCCTTTTTATTATAAAAAAAGAAAATTACTATGAAACCATTTAATTTATATAATTATAATAAATATATTTTTTGTTAATATTATTTTTATTGACATCTTTTTAATTAAATAAGTTATAATATCATGTCCATTATCAACAAAAAAAAATAAGGAAAATAGCTGACAAAAAATAAGGAAAAGTTTGTATATGTTAATTAAATTATTAATAATATCATGTTTATCACCAGATTCTTTTGTAAATATTATTTTTATTGACATCTTTTAATTAAATAAGTTATAATATCATGTCCATTATCAACAAAAAACAAATAAGGAAAATAGATGACAAAAAAATAAGGAAAAGTTTGTATATGTTAATTAAATTATTTATAATATCATGTTTATCACCAGATTCTTTTAAAAAGAAAAATTACCAAATAAGTTTAAAAAGGAAAAATTTGTATTTAATATGAAAGGATTTCTTATAAGTAATTTTAACACTATTTAATAGCATTTTACCACTTTTTATTTTTAAAATTTTAAAATAAAAATTGTCAAATAACTTATTTAAAATAATATTTTTTCTTAATTTCTAAAGAAAATATAATTGTAAAAAAAAATTGATAGTAATTGTTCTTCTCTATAATCTTGAACAGTAGAAATTGTAAAATAGTGTTTAATAGTAGTTTTCCTTTCTTCAAATCCTAATAAAAAATATTTTTAGAATAATTATTTCAAATAGTTTTTTATAAACAATCAACTTTCTTATTTAAATAGTTAATTTCCTTTTTTTTTAAATCATAATCCAAAAGAAACTACAACTATTCACATCTATTTATATGATTAAGCTCTCTCATATTTTATCACTTCTAATATTTTGATATCAAACATAATAAGTGATAGTATAACATATTAGGTGAATATTTCTGCATGTTCTTTCTCATATTCGCATATTATTTTTTAGGCGTTTGCACATATAAATGATATGCGGGTGTACGTAATTTAATGATGAAAGCTAATGTGACTATTATGCTTATGTATGATTATGTTTATGTGTGTTTGTTCTTATCAACATATGAAGTTGTTTATGCTATGATAGGTCATACTACTAAGAAATCTAAATCAAAGTAAGAGACTTTACTATGGAACAAAATTACTAATTATTGATGCAAAAATACTAACCGAACTTACGTGAAAAATAATTCTTTATGCTATTAAGAAAATTGGTTATGCTATTTTAAGTCATGGTACTAAATAATTTAAATCAAAGAAAAGAACTAGACGACATGATTATTGAAGCAGAAATCCTAATCAAAGTTATGTGGGAAAATAAATTTTTATTCATAGACAAACATATGCAAGATAGACATTTCAAATTGAAAAGATCTATTCCCTATATGGTTTGCTATCAAATGATTGTCAACAAGAGATAAGGTCAAAACTTAAAAAAGTTTGTCTATATTTGTCAAATCCAGTTTTACAATTATACGCTGCCCTATAATAAATTACTATAACTACATAGTTTTAGATTTTTAAAACATAACGATAATGGTTTTCTAGAAAATATTATATATCAAGAAGTTTTTAATGATATATGATATATATAGAAAAAGATGTTAAAATCACACTATGGATGCTAAATTAATCAACCTCAATCGTTTTATCTAGAAATATATTTTATATTTAGATGACTATCAAAATACATATTGATTGGTGTTCTGTAACAATAAAATTTGGATTTTGCTATTTTTAATTTGTCTTAAACAATAAAAAAATATAGAGATTTCACGGTTCTATATGTTTTAATTAACTATAACAAATATTATTTTGAAAAGAGAAATTGTCAAAAGTACCACAAGTTAAGTACCACTTTTCAAAAATACCCTCAATCAAAAATATATAAACATTTGGTTTTTTTTAGTGATTAGTGTTTAGGGTTTAGTATTAAGGGTTTTGGTTTGGGTTTATATATGTTTTATAAATATTTTAAAAAATTACTTTAGTGTTATTTTATCAAAAATTTAGGGTATTTTTGAAAATATCTCTTTGTTGATGGTAAACATGAAAAATAGTATCACCAAAGTGGTATAAGTGAAATTTCCCCTTTTGAAAAATATAAAAGAGAAGTATTTGTTATAAAAATTAATATAATATTTAAAACATTGTGATTATTGAAACAAAAATACTAATCAAAATTTATCAAAGAAAATAAATTATTATTATTATAATAAGTCAATAATATATAATGAAAAGTCAAGAACTAATGTGAAATTCTTTTTATTATTTTTATGTTCGTGAAACTAAAATATCAAATAAAACCTGTGCAACGCACGGGTCCATATCTAGTTAGAATGATAAAACTTTATTTTGAAAAACTGTTTTTAGTGTGATGGTTCATGGTTATATAACTTTTTCGGTCGACAATTATGTGATAAAACTTATTGGAGTGGTAATTAGACTGAGGCCATATAACAGCACAAAACATTACATTTATCAAGGAAAAAGGAATTATGCATATAAGTCCATTACTACAAGTAGTATAATACAAAGACCGCAAAGAAAGGATTAACAGAGCCCAGCCCGACAGAAAACAAACAAAATGAAAGGAAAACATTTAAACCACACAGGTTTAACACAAATCAAGATCTCACAAACATTTTCAGCGTTAACAATATACATCACACAAGCCTAGGCTTCACATGACGTGCGCAAATATATACATAGCTGTATTCAAATCATACCCCCCGTTTACAAAGAAAAAAAACTCATTTCATCCAGGAACGGGACTACATAGCATATATATATATATATATATATATAGATAGATGATAAACCAAAGAGGGTTAGCAGTCTAAGCGCAGCTTTCTTGCCGTCTGGAGGATGCAGCCGTCGTAAAGAACAGTTCCAGATCCGGAGGCTGAAAGTAACCGTTCTTCGGTGGTTCACTCTTCTTTCCAAAGTGTATCGATATTTTCCTTCTCACAGGTGGAGGACACGGCGGGTAAGCTGGTATCCTACATTCTTCACGTGTAGGCGTCGTGCATCCCACTTGGTAGTCATCATCAACCACCACCGTATTGCCGTCGTAGCAACTAAACCCTTTATCCATTTCTTCTTTCTTTCTCTCGCACTCTTCTGCTAACTACTCTTGATTAAGAGTCTTAATTGCTTCTTTAGTACTATAGTTTTCTTGGTGAGACGTAGCTTGTTCTGGAAGTTGCTAGGGGTTGTATTGTACTTGCGGTGTAGAAACTGACACGTGGAGGAACATAATGCTACGTGGTAAAGCGTGGGTGAATTCAGGTGGAAATGTTGACACACAGTTGACTTGACTGGTGTTTAAAAAGATGGGCCGTTTATAATATAGCTTTTTAATTCTACGCAGGCCCATTTAAGTATCTTAACCTCCAATCATATACTGACCGGACCACGATGTGGAGTGGACCTGATATAACGAATAACCGGTTGGGTTTTAATTGAGGTTTTAACAGTTTTTTTTTTCACATTCAATATAACAAGGTGTTTCCCTACCCCATTTGCAGAAAGAAATTTATTAAATTTAACTTATATTTAAAAATATTTTTATTAAATATTATTAATTTATTGTTTTACCAGTATTTAATATAGATATGTTTTAGTTAAATATTAAATTAAGATTAGATATTTTTTTATTTAATATTTAAAAATATATGTTTATATATTTAAATTATAACCTTAGATAGATTTTTCAATTTATTTTAATGTTTAAATATATTAATTCAATTTGTATAAAACTGATAAAAATGATATAAAATTTTATAATTATCAAAACTTTAAACTAAACAATACTTATAAAATTTATATTTATATTTAAGAAACTAATGATCTTATGATTAGTTTTTTTTTTTAAATTGTAGAAATTTATGGAATATTTAGTAATAAACTTGTATAATTATAAAAAGAAAAAGAAAATAAAATAATATTTAAAAATTTCAAATGTTATATATAAATATATTTATTTCATAGATGATGTATGAGTTATTGCCATATTTTTTAAAAATTCCAAAAATATAAATTGACACTAAATGTAATATATGAGTTATTGCCATATTTTAAAAAGTTTACCAAAAAAGTAAACTAACATTAAATGTAATTGTTCATGTCATATTTTTCGGAAGACATGTCATCATTTTTTAGTAGCAATGTCATCATTTTTAGCTGAGAATGATTGTAATGACAACATGTGGCAAAATCACTTCGCAAATAATGTATAAGGGACTAGTGTTTCGTCCGCACATGCAGACTTAAAATTTTGACAATTATTTATTAATACAATCACTACTAATTAAAAAATTATAATGATAGATTATTTGTGTTTTCTAAAAAATTGTTATATATATTTTCATTTGAAAATTCTTCCTAATCATTTTTATAACATTTCTATATAAATTTTATTCATTATTAAAAAATAAATATTTAAAATCACTCAATGTTCTCTCTTCAATTATATAGAATTAGAAAATTTACTTAATTATTGATCAAAAAAATTACTTAATTAATATTTAGCTATGTGTTTTATGTTTTAAACTTTTTCATTAAAACATATTTATAAGATAACAGCACAGTATATATAGGAATTAAATTAATTAATATTTAGCTATTTATTTTATGTTTTGTTTTGAACTTTTTCATTAAAAGATATTTATAAGATAACAACACAGTATATATAGGAATTATGTTTTTATTTAAAATATATTTTTAGATTTTAAATAATTCTTATCAATATGAATTTTAATCAATTATCTAATCAAAATTTTTAAAATTTTAAAATTATTTATTAATACAATCACCACTGATTAAAAAATAATAATGATAGATTATTTATGTTTTCTAGCAAACTATTATATATATTTCCATTTGAAAATTCTTACTTATATTTTTTTTTTTAAAAAAAATCTTTATAAATTGTATTGATTATTAAAAAATAAATCTTTAAAATCACTTAATGTTCTCTTTTCAATTATATAGAATTAAAAATTTTACTTGATTAATATTTAGCTATGTGTTTTATGTATTTTTTTTAACTTTTTCATTAAAAGATATTTATAAGATAACAACACATTATATATAGATAACTTAATTAATATTTAGCTATGTGGTTTATGTTTTGTTTCTTTAAAACTTTTTCATTAAAAGATATTTATAAGATAACAACACAGTATATATAGATAACTTAATTAATATTTAGCTATATGGTTTATGTTTTTTTTTAAACTTTTTCATTAAAATATATTTATAAGATAACAACACAGTATATATAGGAATTATGTTTTTATTTAAAATATATTTTTAAATTTTTAATAATTCTTATCACTATGAATTTTAATTAATCATCTAATCAAAAATTTTAAAACTCGTTTTTATTTTTGTGATTAATTTATATAAATTATACTAACTACTAATTAAAATACTATAATGATAAATTATTATTTATGTTTTAGTTATGTGTTTTTTTAACTTACTATTTAAAGATAATTTTCGGATAACAACACAATATATATAAAAATTATCTTTTATTTATAAATATATTTTTAATTATGGATAACTCTTATTATTATTATTTTTAGTCACTTCTCTATCAAAAATATTAAATTCGTTTTTGATTTTTAAGTAATTTATATAATTTATTCATTAATGTGATTAGTTTATATAAATTATACTAATTACTAATTAAAAGACTCATGATAAATTACTATTTATGTTTTAGTTATGTGTTTTTTTATTTTTAACTTATTATTTAAAGATTATTTTCGGATAACAACACAATATATATATATATATATATATATATATATATATTATCTTTTTATTTATAAATACATTTTAATTATGGACAACTCTTATTATTATCTGTTTTAATCACTTAACTAATAAAAAAAACTTAATTTCGTTTTTGATTTTTAAGTAATTTATATAATTTATTCATTAATGGTAACCGCTCTAACTTTTAATGTCGCAAATAATAATATAGATTGAGAAAAATTGAGTACTCCTAATCCAATGTTTCATTTCGACTCTGTAACAGTGAATCCTGTAGGGTATGATGGAGCTCCACCGCTTGAGGCACAGGTGGTTCAGACATAGACATCCAAATGGTTAATCAATGTAAAAAACTACATGGAAGGCAATAACAAAAAAACATGATAATGTATCTTCATGTTTTATCTATCTACTAGATACAACATGTAACATTCATCACCGAGTTCAATTAAGTTTCTGTACTAAAAATCCAGTTTAGCTCTTATAGCATACAACATGTGATACATAAAATGTCACGTTGAAGAGCAAAGGAAAACCAAGTAGAAGAAAGAAACAAACAAAACATACATACAAAAGTTCGTATTACATCTTTTGATTGTAACACAAAAAATGCTAAGAAGGGACCCAACAAGAAGAAGAGAACAGGATGCGACCTTTCCAACCTTGCAAGAACCAATTACTATCTTCATCAAGCACAAAGTCTTTATGGTAACCCCACTTCTTCATCTTCACCCTAAACGACTCCACAAGCTCAGCCTCCACAGGCTTCTGCTTAAACCCAGCCCTCACCATCCTCACCTGCCACTGCTTGTAAGTCTCGGGCCTCTCGACTCTATCCACACCTTCGCAAGCGATCACGTTCATCACCTCCCTCCCGTAAAACTCCCCTTCGAAATGTATCCTCTCCGGGTTCTCCTTGGATATAGTCGAACCAAACATGTCTAACAGCGACGAGTAATGAAACAGAGCTTCTTTGAACCGCGTGGTGAAGAAAGGCGCGTTGAAAGACCCGTTCACCGTTGAGCTGAGGAACACGTCGGGTTTCATGTCTCTGATGAGCTTCAAGAACCCGTCTCTAGGACAATCCTCTTCCCCTCCAGGAGTCACATCCCTCAGGTTCTTGAGTCTGAGAACGGTGTTCACCGCGAGAACTTCCCCTGGTCTGATCTTGAACTCTTCTAACCGTATCGTCTCCCAGTTCTTGGAGGCGATAGCGTTGTACTCAAACGGAACACCGAACCGTTTGCAATACTCCGTGAGTCTCTTCCCCGTATCCTCTATCCTCTCCGTGGGACGGAACCCGTTCTGAGGAAGCTCCACACCAGTTATCCTCAGCTTCTTCGGCCCGTTCTTGCTGTTCGACACGTGCTGTATAAACATAGGCCACTGGAAACCGTAGAGGATCCCGAAGTCGATCACGTGAAGCACGGAAGCGTCTCTCGCCGCGTCGAGGATCATCTTGTTGGAGTAGAAATAGATCAGAGTCATGAACGGAGACGAGGACAAGAACACATGGTAGGATTTGAGGATCTGAGCTGCCGTTCGTTTCTTGGTGGCGATGGAGTCGTAGTAACTCTGGATCGTGGCTCCAGACGCGCTTCCTTCGAGGCGCGCCTGGAGCGCGTTGGCGAAGAAGTAGGCCAGTCTCTGGGACGGGTCGCCGAGAGGCGTGCACTGTCTCCTTATCTGTCTCAGCAAGTCATCAGCTGTGATCTTGTCCCCTGATGAGATGGACTGTGCGCAGAGAGTGAGGAGCGTCCGGAAATCGACTGCTTGGGACTTCTTTCTTGTGCGGCCTCCTTCTTTCTTGGGAACCTGAGGCTTGCTCGATACGCTCTCGCCGTCTTCCATGACGTGCGGATCGCATTGGCTGTCGAGGAGGAGGACTTTATCGAAGAGGTCTGTTAGTTTACTGTCTTCAACAACGGTCAAAGCAGATTGTTTACTGCTCCTAGCTTCCTTTAGATCATCATCTTCTTCTTCTCG
Source organism: Hirschfeldia incana (assembly GCA_026261945.1). Lineage (NCBI taxonomy): Eukaryota > Viridiplantae > Streptophyta > Magnoliopsida > Brassicales > Brassicaceae > Hirschfeldia > Hirschfeldia incana. Next base: position 1,253,595 of record JABCMI010000028.1, on the reverse strand, counting down.
CTCGTGATTCTTTCTCCTAGCTCTCGTGATCACTTTCTCTTCTTTCACGACCTCGTCGTGGTCGTGATTGAAGATCCATTGATCGGTGTTAGGAAGAAACTTGCTTGCTTCCTCGAGGCCTCTCTTAAACTGCATAACTGAATCTGTATCACTAAACATACTCTTTACAAGAATCTCACTCGCTGGCTGTCTGAATCCACCATGCAACGTGTTTGATCCTCGAAACGACACAGAGTCACCAACAACATCATCGTAGTACTCAGTAGAATTAGCTGCTGTCTCGAACCCGATACTAGAATTGCTGTTACTGCTCCAGTAACTACTACCACCACCAGTAGTAGTACTACTAGTACAGAAACTGCTAGTAATCGAATTAGGATGGATAACACAAGAAGATTGAGTTCGTGAGTCGCTGATGACTTGCTGTAGCATTTGTTCGGTTTGTCGTAGAGCCGATGAATCGTAGAACGTGGTCTGATCCTCTTCCGCGAGAGTCTCTTCTTCCATAAGGAGCTGGCTAACGTATTTCAAGAGGGTGTTTTCTGAATCAATCTCATCAGCTGGAGGAGAGTATTGTTGTTGATGTTGATGATGATGAAGATCAAAACCTTGATAAGGTAGATGATGATGATCCAGACGGAGATCGAAGTCGCTGGAGGAAGGAACGCCGAAGCCGAGATTAGGATTCTGATTTGGTAAGAAACCAACATCATAATACTCGAAACCGTTAACCATTCCAGAGAAATTCGATTCCATTAAGAGAACCCTTAGTTCAACTGAACTTGATTCCTCTTCAAGAAAACTACCTACAAGAAGTAACAAAAAAAAAAGATTCAGTAACGAATCTGAAGCAGATGAGAACTCGGAACAACACTTTACATCTGAAGAAGAGATGATGGGACAAGTAGGATGTAAAAAAGGCGTCAACTTTTTTTTTTAAAGATCAATGCGCAACGTGAAGGGCGTGTGATTGGATATTGCTATGCGTGAGAGCGAGAGAGAGAGAGAGAGAAAAGGAAGAAAGTTTCGTGGGATACGCGAGGGGGACAAGACCAGTCTTGTGATTTGTCCGAGAAGCCAAATATATTATTTGTCGGCTCCTTTTGACCTGTCTTACGTGTTCTCATTGGTGGGCTTGGGGCCCATCTCGTCTTATTATATTCTTTTATTTTTATTTTTGGTTTCAGTAGTAGTGACTGTCATGTTAATTAATCAACACAAAGTTAATAAGCTCTTACCATTTATGACAAGTGGTTGAATATTTATTGTTGTTGCATTAATTAAGAAGTGGTCACGATTCCAAAATTATCTGTATTGAACTTAGCTAAGTAAGCGAATTCGTAATAAGTAAATAACATTTCTGATTCGAACTTTATGTAGGGGTTGAAATAGTTTGTGAAAGTTCTGACTTTGACCATGTTAAGATATTCTTATACTAGATGCGATGAATTAAATACGAACCATCAGTTGATGTGATTACTGTATATCTAATGTATCATATTAGACTAGAATCTGGATTATACCATGATAGTGACATTAAAAGCGAAAGTGTCTGATTTAGAGATCGCACCTGTTGAAAGCAGCTCTGCAATTAAGAGCTTAAAATTCACCGAAGAGAAGCTTCCGTCCTCAAGTAAGCCTCAAGACGAACCACTGCTAATCCCACCTGCAAAAGAAAAGGAAAAGAGTTGGTATGAGCAGACTCTCAAAGAAGAGGAGACTCTGAACCAAGAGATAGCTCTCAAGTCCGCCATACCTGTGGAGAAAAATCTAGAAAACGTGGACGATCCTGATGCAGAAAAAATCTTGGAGGATGAAGATTGGATGGCTAATGAGGTTCTCTATGATGATGATGATCTGATGGAGGAGGATGACTTGCTAATTGAAGACTTGGAGCAGCAGGAGGAGGCGGCGATCGTCTCTGCTAAAGCGACGGCAAAGCTCCCGACGAGTGAGGGTCTCTCCGTTATGGAGGAAAGTACCAAACCTCCTGCAAAATCAAGCCCACGATCTCGACCTGAGCTTCATCCGGACTTGCGCCATGCTCAGACGCCATCCTCTAGCTCGCGTCCATCATCGGCGAAGAAGAAAAGGACTTCTCCAAGCCCTATTGCAAATGGCGTGTCTCTCAGACAGAGGAATCTTTTGGTGGGCCGGGCTCCAGCAAAGGTAAAAGTTTCAAAAGATGGGAAAAAGCCCAAACAAGATCTCTCTCTAGCCCAAATCAAAGAGCTTAATGATATGAAAAAATCAGAGGGTTTTTTGGAAAACAATAACAAACCAGCTAAGGTGGGAAGCAACAAGCCACCAAGAATCCCGGGATGAACACAATAGCGTGGAATTGTCAAGGGGCGGGAGCCACCTTGACCAAGGAGCATCTACATGAGTTGTTTCATTGTTTTTTACCTAAGTTTTTATTTCTTTCGGAGACTAAGAACAATCGGAGTTTTTTGCAAGATGTGCAAGTTTCTTTTGGTTATGATCATGTTTGTACGGTGGACCCTATTGGTAGAAGTGGTGGACTTGCACTTTTTTATATGGATGATCCCTCGGTTACTATTTTATACACGGATGCCCATATGATTGATATTGAAACAAGACTAGAAGGACATGTCATTTTTATGACTTTTGTATATGGAGATCCTGTGGTTCGACATCGAGACCTAGTATGGGAAAGATTGTCACGCATGAGTACCAACCGTAATGGAGCATGGTTTATGATTGGAGACTTTAATGAGATCACCGGCAATCATGAGAAGAGGGGAGGAAGACGTCGTTTAGAGAGCTCTTTTCTCCCTTTCCGTATCATGCTGGAAAATTGTGGTATGCTTGACTTTCCATATAAAGGAAACTCATTCTCGTGGGTGGGGAAGAGACGATCCGGGAAAGTTAAATGTAAACTGGATAGAGCAGTGGCAAATGAAGAATGGCATGGCCTTTTTAGCCATTCAGTGGTAGAATTTCTACAACTATGGGGCTCGGATCACAGACCAGTCCTAGCACGGATCCAATCTAGAGTTCGGCGGACAAGAAAGAATTTCAGATTTGACAAAAGATGGATAGGAAAACCAGGATTCAAGGAAGCAGTGACTTCCGGATGGGGACAATTTGATGAAATTCCAGTCCGGAATTTTCATCAAAAAGTTACCTCATGCCGAAACAAAATTAGTTCTTGGCGAAAGCAAAATCCATCGAACTCGGCTACACTTATTAGGGAGCTAAAACTTAAAATAGATCTAGCACAAGATGATGAAAACTCCACAACTGAAGAATTGGAGGTCTTGAAGAGACAATTAATCTTGGCTTTTCGAGAAGAAAATTTGTTCTGGGAACAAAAGAGTAGAGATCAGTGGCACAGAGACGGGGACAGAAACACAAAATTTCACCATGCCACAACGAAACAAAGACGAGCACAAAACAGGATCGTCAGTATAAAAGATAAAAATGGGAGGATAGTAGAGAGTGAAATCGAGGTAGAGAACGTCGCTGTTCAATATTTTCAAGATCTCTTCTCTACCTCTTCGCCGACTGAGTTGGACGAATCCCTCCGGTTTATTTCCGAGAAGGTTTCCCGAACCGACAATAGGTTACTCTTGGAGAAACCGTCGGAACATGAAATAAGAAGGGCTCTTTTTGACATCAACCCGGACAAAGCACCCGGACCAGATGGTATGACTAGTAAATTGTTTCAGTCATTCTGGCGCGAGATGCGGCAAGATATAATTAAACTCGTACAAGACTTCTTCGCGACGGGCTGTTTCGACCCACTACTGAACCAAACAAATATATGTCTCATCCCCAAGAAGAAGAAACCTCGAGATATGTCTGAATTCAGACCTATCAGTCTCTGCAATATTAGTTACAAGATTATTTCCAAGCTTTTATGCAAGAGACTAAAAAGGGTTATCCCACGGTTAATTTCAGAGACCCAATCTGCTTTTGTGTCAAGACGATTGATTACGGATAACATCCTTATAGCATAAGAAAACTTTCATGCTCTACGGACAAACCAGAGATGCAGAGAAGATTTTATGGCCATTAAGACGGATATGAGCAAAGCTTATGACAGAGTGGAATGGAATTTCCTATCAGCCTTGTTGCTGAAGATGGGTTTTGAGGAGAGACTAGTTGATCTCATTATGTGTTGTGTTACATCGGTCTCTTACCAAATTTTAGTTAATGGGCAACCCCGTGGGAAAATATTACCTAAGAGAGGATTGAGACAAGGAGATCCACTCTCGCCTTTTCTCTTCATCTTGTGTACGGAATCTTTGACTTCCCTCCTAAACGGAGCAGCAGCAGAAAAGAAGATTGAAGGCCTTCGGGTTGCCAGGGCGAGCCCACGAATCTCCCACCTCCTTTTTGCTGATGATAGTCTCTTCTTCTGTAAGGCGGTTTTAAGCCAATGCAGGGAGATAATAGACATTCTAGACCTATATGGGAAGGCATCAGGACAACGATTAAATGCGTCAAAATCATCGATGTTCTTTGGAAACAGAGTGGAGCATTCGCGGAAACAAGATCTAAAAGATGCATTAGGATTTTCTACCGAAGGCGGCATGGGGATGTATCTTGGACTACCGGAACAAATCGGCGGCTCGAAGATGAAAGTGTTCTCCTTTGTACAAGATCGGTTTAATGGCCGAGTCAACACTTGGTCATCGAGACTCCTCTCCAAAGGAGGAAAAGAAGTTCAAATTAAATCTGTGGCTCAAGCAGTCCCGACCTTTGTGATGTCATGTTACCTTCTCCCTAGAGGCATTACTGATAAACTTAGGAGTACAACGTCTAACTTCTGGTGGAGCTCAAAACAAGATAGCAGCGGCCTACATTGGATAGCATGGGACGAGATCTGTACCCCCAAAGCTTTGGGGGGACTAGGTTTTCGAGACCTTCATGACTATAATATATCACTGCTTGCAAAACAATTATGGAGGTTAATTCATTACCCAAATTCCTTATTGGCACGTGTCTTAAAAGGAAGGTATTATAATAATACTTCCCCATTAGAAGATCAGCGTACATACTCACCATCATATGGATGGCGCAGTATGATCGAAGCAAAACCTCTACTGATATCAGGTTTACGGAGAACAATTGGCACGGGTCGAGATACGAGAGTTTGGAGTGATTCTTGGGTTCCAGATGTAGTCCCTCGCCCCCCTAGACCCGCTGACCATATCTTATACAGACTACCCCAACTCGTAGTTCATTCCTTTATTAGGGATGATACTAAGGAGTGGGATACACAACTGTTACGAGACTTCTTTCATCCAGATGACATTCCCCTGATCCTTGGACTGAAACCCTCTCACTCTGGGACTCTAGATGGATATATTTGGAACTTCACAAAATCTGGAGTTTATTCAGTTAAGACTGGTTATGACCTATTTCAGTCGACCAAGTTGAATCTATTACAAAAAGGGGTTGTAGAACCAAGCTTCACGGGCTTACTAAGCCATGTGTGGAAGATAAAGGCTCCGAGCAAGATGAAACATTTTTTATGGCAGATTATTACGGGCTGTGTAGCAACAGCAGAGAGGCTCATGTATAGACACCTGGGCACCGATAGGAGTTGTCCTAGATGCGCTGGCCCAGTGGAGTCAATTAATCATCTACTTTTTGAATGCCCACCAGCTCTCCAGGTTTGGGCTTTATCGGACTATCCGTCCCTTCCGGGTTACTTCCCGAGTACATCCATTTATCAAAACATGAACTTCCTATTTTGGAAGAGAAAAGAGGTGGCTCTTTTGAGACCACAATTCGATACCTTTCCATGGATCTGCTGGTACATTTGGAAGGCGAGAAACAACAAACTATTCAATGGGAAAGATGTATCCCCCATTGAAACCCTCCAACATGCGTCCCTTGAGGCAGAATGTTGGAGGAAGGCGAATGATAAGGAGGAAGTGCAGGAGGATCATGATGAACCCCTCACCACAGTGACCGAGACAGTGCCCCCTTGGCTACCCCAAATCCCTACATGCCAAATTGATGCATCATGGATCAATAATGGCAGTGTCAGTGGCCTAGGGTGGAGTTTTAAGGATCATACGGGCCAGGAACTCTACGGTTTACGCGCATGCAACAGAAGCCTCTCAGCTTTGCATGCTGAGATGGAAGGATTGCTTTGGGCAGCTACTTGTATGAGAGACAAGAGGATCACCTCGGTACGGATTGAGACGGACTGCTCGGACTTGGTGGACATGACTACAAACCCGATGGACTGGCCGGTTTTCGCGACAGAGATCGAAGTTTTCCACAGGTTACGAGATAACTTCGAGGATGTGAGACTGTCCCATATTCCTCGAAGTCGAAATGGTCGGGCAGATGCATTAGCAAAAGATGCAAGAAGCAGAGGCTATTGTTTTTCCCATATAGATCAGACCCGGACAGATGGAGGTGCTCCTCGGAGTATCGGCTCGTCTGCTCACCACTTGATCTAGCCTAAATGGATAGTCGACAAAAAAAAAAAGATAGACACAGTTTATCTGACTACACTAAAATATTTATCCGTATGTACTTATCAACCCCCGTTTTGTTCTGATTTTAATGTAAAGTCAAAGGTATCCTACCAAAAAAATATGTAGTACTATTAATTAAATTGATTCCAACACTTTCATGTGATGTGTAAAACTTAGGGAGCAAGATTAGTAGAGATTCCTGATAGGTGGAGTTGCTGATTATTTGACCAGTACGAATTTATTAATAATGTTGCTGATTATTTGACCAGTACGAATTTATTAATAATGTTGCTGATTATAAGTACATATTTACAAACAACCCATTTAAAATAAACACAAAGTAAAATAATTATTTCTTTCTCCTTTTTATAAATTTGTTATTTGAAACTTTTCATATAGATTAAAAATAATTAAAATATATTATGTTTTTATTAATTCATTTATTTAGTCAATAATATTTGAAATAAATAAATTATTTATCAAAATAATACAGTTTGTAATTAGTATTAAACTGAGAGTAATGATAAATTACATTTAAATTCTAAAATAAGACTCTTTATATAATAAGAAAGATTGTCAAAATAACATTTTTATCATACAAGAATAATAATATAAAGCTCTTTGTCAAAAAAAAGAATAACAATATAGAAAAGCACAAACGTGAGAGAACCCCATCCCGCGATCTGATCGCACTGTCATTCTGACATACAAGTTGTAACATTGTGAGATTCAGACCATTAAATATTTGTACTATGATAAAACTCGAAACCGAGTGGGCGTCACGTTTGAGTACTATGATTTGTTTCTGTATCTAATTAAATATTTAACTTTTTAGGATTGTTTAGTTAACAGTTTTTTTTTTTCAATAGGAATCTTAGAAATAGTACCAAGGAAAGCTAATATGATTTGATTATTTCTTTTCGTTTTGAAATATGATGTTTCCAGGTTTAATTAATAATTTTGAAACTTATCTAACCACAGTTTTCATAGGATGTAATCATGTAACTACTTTTGAGATTGATTAATCGTAATGCACATTATCTTTTAACAGAACTTTGTAAACAAGACATTTGTTGAACTTCGCATCTATTATTTATGCAACATAAGAATGCCTGAGCATAGAATACTCACTTGTGCTATACACACGCTATGTTACAAGTGTATAACCATTCTCTAGTGTCCAAGAACCACTGACTCTTAACCTAATCCACTCCTGATGCCCCGAGACTACCCATATGAACACATCAATCCAAAAAGCTTACTCAATGGTGTCGACTTTTCATATAGATGTGAAGTAATGACACTGACATCTCCAGTTATTTATTTGTCTCCATTGATCATTGAGATCCTAAAGAATCTTCCCGCATATTCGTGTTTATATTCCATTTCTTATTAACTCTAGTTTCTCTTTAATGAAAGGAATCTTGTCTACAGTCCCCATGTGTATATGAGTCAGTCAGTTGATCTCCTTTTTCACATTCATCAGTTTCATTGATGCTTGCTTGTGTCATTATTAATAATAATTGGTGAATAATGATTTCCAGTTGATCTCCCTTCACACCATCATTTCTCAACGATGCTTGCTTGTACCCATTTCACATAGACCATCTTTTTGGGTTAAACACATACATTTCACCAGGTTTTAGCCCATATATCAGCACTATAATTATACTATTAATACGTTTGAATGTCTCTGGCTATGTCTTGGTCCATATGTCTCTATGAAATGTAACAACAATTGTAGTTTATGATGTATGACCTGATCAACATATTTCACTTTATCCACATGCAAATTGCATCACGTTTCAACTTCGGACAAAATTTATGTTATACGAGGGATTTGAATAGAAACACTCTTTGTGCAAGTTCCTCAGATGAAACATCTTAAGGGTCTAACTTTTGCAAGGCAACAAAAGGAATAAACATGTTATTTTATAACCAAGCACTGTGACAATTACATTAGACTTCACATATCATCATCTCTATCCTCTTCTTCACCACATTCCATTCCGAATTTTTTCTTGCACAATAAATATTTCCAATACATAACATAACAAATAAACAAAAACGTATATTGAAAGAAAAAAAAGTCAGGTCCATCCCGCTACTGGTTCATTTTCACGCCGCGAAGATAACATTTTGTTAACAGTCTATAGACCAAGACTGGTCTCGAGCTTCTGAGTTCCCTCAAGCAACTGTTGTTTCCCCTGCTGCTGGGACCAGTATGCATGAGCCATCAGTACCCGGTCTAAGAGTTCCTGTGGAACTGGCTCACCTCTCCTTTGTTGCGGGGATATTCTTGCTGTGTGCACCAGCGTCTTCCATTTGTCCTAACATTCACATCAAACCAGAATACAATAACTTCTTGCACAAGCAACAAAAACCTAATTTACAGAATGAGCGATAAAAATAAGATATTGTTTGTATTACCTTCAAATCGACATATGTCCGGTGCTTTGCATTATCAAACGCTCGCAGCTTAACATCACGCCACCTACAGATAGACACGCACAGCTATATTATAACTTTCTTGGACCGTATAAGACACATTTAATTTGGTGTAACATTAACAAATCAATCACCTTCCGGTCCCAAGTCTCTCAACAGCTTGAACAAGGACCTCTACTTCTGCAACAGAGAAAGGTCGACGGATTCTACGCTGAGCCACCTCAGACCGCTTAGGTTTCCGAGGTGGGACTACGTTTAAAGCCTGAGCATGCAGAGGAGCTACAGGAATCAAGGCTCTGGAGTAGACGGGTTTAGCCCTATTTGGTGCAGAGGGTTTGGAGTCAAGGTCACTATCTACAGAGTTAATTAGTTTAGAATGTTTCCCTTCTGATGGGAGACACCTAATGAACAAACAAACACATTAGGAGACGGATATTTTTAATCTACACTAAAGAACTAATAAGCAAATATTGATAGTTGGAGTAAGACTGACCTTGTTAGAGTGTGAGGTACATTACATGGACGCACAAAATCAGAATCTTCAGGAGACAACGGTTTTGTGGACTGTGGAGGGTTTGGCTCAAGACAAAAGCCTAAAGTATCTGAAAGAGTGTCTAGAGAGATTCCACTCTGAAGAAGCATTTTATTGTCGTCTCTAACTTTTTTCCCATGAAGAAGAACACCTATGCGTAGTCCACCTTCAAGTATAGTGTTCACAGCTTCCAAGACTGTCCTCTAGCGAAGATAAGTACATTCTCATCATTATCCATAGTTATGAGTGAGCCTTTTCTAAGCTAAAAATTTTCAAACCTTTAGCGACCCAACGGTAGCAGTCTCTGGAATATCTATGAAAAGCTCAGGAACTTTAAATGACTTGATTCCAAGTTTCACTAAGCACGTCAAAGAACAATTACCAAAGTCAATACAAAACTCTTGAGTGATGGAAACAACAGAACCTTAATACAAAAAGATACCGTGAGAATCTCTTGATTGTAAAGCTGGCTGCTTCTGACAAGCTATGGTTGACATAAAATCGTAACCTGCAAAAGAGCTCAAAGTCAATCACCATCATGTAGTTTTTGAAGTTGAAGCTTAAATAACTAGCATCTGATTATACCCTTTTTAGGTGTTTCTTCTGATTGTGAGGCTGTATAACCATCAAAGTATCTTCTTTTCTTGATTGGATATCTCTTCTCTGATCTTAAGCTTTTTAGACAATGTGTCTTGCTATAGTAATCAGGCTTCAAGTCCAAGTCTAAACATTCACACAAGAAAAAACACATAGGTTAACCCATAAACATGGACCAAAAAAAACATATGACTAGTCCATATATATATATGCTCACCTGTATTAGTTACCGTCGTCTCTTTCTGCTTAGAAGAGACTTTACTATACTTTGAAGCCAAAACTTTCTTTATTCTTCTATCTCCTACTCGAAGAGTTGACCTAAATGTTTTCGTTGTGTAACGTGCTGAGAAATTTTCGCCATCATCATCATCAGAGCACACGGACAGTTTCTTGAATCCACCACGTATATGATGCTTATCCTCAGCTATAACATTCCTTGATAACTCTGGTTCATAATTTAGCTTCCCATGCATTGATATCTTATTATTACCGATCTTGTTTTCCTCGCACGCTAATTCTTGAGTGCCAAGCTTCTCTGAGGAGTCAGAAGTTATACCAGAGGTAGATCCAAAATAGAAATCTTTGGGAGGAGTTTGAGATCTATTGAAGCTTTCCATTGCATGAGGTTTTGGAAGGATGTCAGAGACGAAAAATCTCCTCTCAGCAATACTGTCATGAATATGATCACAGTTAGTAGTCTCTTCTACCACTGTTTGATGCGGTTCTTTCTTAATCGCACACTGATCTTCTTCAGTAGTATCCCCTATGGCGTTGTTACTTGAGGAAGAAGAATTCCCACTACTTTCAAGCAGAAGGTTACCAGCTACTGCAGCCAGCAAATCGAAGGAAGATATTTGATTCTTCTTGAAAGCACTCTTCTAGCAAAACCCACAAACACACATATCAGAGGGGAAGAAGAACACTGGAACATTAAAAAAAAGGTCGGAGACAGACAAAGTTTGTGAATATGTTTACTCTTGGTGATCTTGTAGCTCGAGGTATAGGAAGTCCCTCATAGCCATTGAATCCATAGTCGAGCCTCTTTTGCAACACCATGGTTTCAAGAAAAAGATTTAGACATTCAACAAAGGGAAGGATTAGTTAACCTAAGACAATAACACCCCTGCAGAAAGACAAGTTAGGTTAATAAATTAATGGTGTTAGAATATTCCAACAGATTCTGTAAGACATCCTCACATTCTATATACTGTATGTGAACAAGCACTAAATTTACAATTATAGAGAGGACATTTCGTAAAACCTCGCTAGAACCCAACTTATTAATTACCAAGATCTAATGCCTAGATACAGTTGATGTTATAAGAGCAAAACAGAGACGTAGTTCAGACAGAAATTTATGTTACCAAGAAAATACATTTTCAGGGAAACAAAAAAAAAAACACATTTCAGGTTCAAAGATACGAAAATTCAACATAGACCCACGTCCAAAAGTCCATTTATTGTTGTATGTTCTGTAACCAGGAATCGCAAATCTAAAATAGCAGATCCAAGAAAACAATAAAAGATTATTCTCACCGTTATCTCTGGAACAAGGCAGGCAAAGTCTCTAACGAAAGGCTTTTATCTTTTTTCTTTGTTTTTGTTGTCGAAGTTCTGTGAAAACGAAAAACCCCTTTTGTTTGTGTGGAAGCAAAAAAATAAAATACGGACATGACAAAAGGCTTAAACCCCCTGGGTCTTATACCAATAACATCGGGACGTGTCCGAAGAGCGAATAACCGGCTGCAACCAGTAAAACCCCTCCATTACCCTGAAGACTTGTTCTTCTTCTCTTTCTTGGGTGACCCACCACTGTCTCACGAACTTCCCTTCACCTTCGGACACGTGGTGTCTCTGTCGGATCGTGCGTCTTTTTATCCACACACATACTTCGACAAAAACGTTCAGTCACAAATGCCATTGTAATGTTTTTCTTTAGTCCAATCCATGTCATTCTTTTTTTTCTTTATTATTATTGTATTTTTCATATCAGAATATTTCATTTCATAATTCAAATAAACTTAGGCCCGAGACAATGAAATAAGGCTTTTTGAGTGGGTAAGGATAAGTTTTAAATGGTCCTAGACCCAACATATAGATTGTCAAGCCCATGTTAGTTTCGTAAACATGTAAAATCATGATAACCAGATTGTAAAAAAAAAAAGTTATATATTGAAACAGATACTACACTCTTTTGGTTTCTGATCATCCATATTCCATAGAATGGCTTCGTCGTCGTCTTTGCCTCGGGCGTCGATGATGAAAGAAGGAGAATGTAGAAACTGGGCGGGTCTTCCTCTGGAGCTGACATCGTTAATTCTACAGCTTCTTGACACGATTGACATGGTGGAAAAAGCAGAGAAAGTGTGCAGTTCGTGGCGTAGCGTCTGTAAAGACCCCTCGGTGTGGCGTAAAATTGAGATGCGTAACCTCGGAACCTTGAGAGATACGTATTATGAGAAAATGTGCCGTCATGCAGTTAATCGTAGTCGGGGAGGGTTGGTTGAGATCCATATATGGCAGGCAATTTGGTACTGATTCTCTCCACAGCTACATTGCCTGTGACAGGAAGTCACATAGCAAGTTTTCCATTATACGGTTTCCATATTTCTAATTTTACTTTTCTAAGTTTCTAATAGTTTTCCATATTGATTATAGATTTATGTTTTCCTTTTCTTATAGTTAAACCTCCTCTTGGTTTACTATATATATGTAGCCTAAGGGCATATTATTATTCATACAATCAATCAATAAAGCTTTCTTAAAACCTATTGCTTATCTCTCAAGTTACTTGCTAAGTTCATACAAAGAGCTTCGCATACGAACTCTGGTTTTCGAGTTGATCCTTCTACCTCAGTGATCATCTCCTACACCTTTGTTTACCCGTTCTTCGAATCCACAGTAGGATTCCTAGCTTGGGATTTATCTATACGGAATTCCCGTCTCAGTGGTATCAGAGCATCTCAATCCTCTAGGACCAAAACATGGAAACAAGATCTATGTCCGAGGTGAACAAACAGCTCGACGAAATCCGTTCATCACAATCGCAGCAGTCAGAAGAAATAAGGAAAGAGTTGGGAGGAGAAATTGCAGAACTTAAAACAATGATTTCACAAATCCTAAAAGCTACAAGCATCGATCAAACTCAATCCTCTACGCCAAAACCAACAGATCCAACCTCATCGGACAACAGCACCATCAAACCAGCCGCACCACCCGACGCAGACACCCACCCTCCCCTTCCCCACGCACTCTCTTCCCGCTTAACAAAAGTCGGCTTCCCGATGTTCGACGGAACGGAGCTCAGAGAATGGATATATCGATGTGAACAATTTTTTTCCATCGACAACACATCACCAGAACTCAAAGTCCGTCTTGCCTCTCTTCATCTCACCGGAAAAGCTCTACAGTGGCACCATGGATATATCACAAATAGATATAATATATATCCTCTCTGGCCAGACTACGTTAGCGCTATATCATCACGATTTGGAGAGCTATACTATGATCCTCTTGCCGAACTCGTTAGTCTAAAACAGAGCAGCGACACTATTGATGAATACTTAGAAAAATTTGATTCCTCAATGACTCGTCTCACGCTCCCACCGGAACACGCACTGAGTATCTTCCTGACCAACATGAACCAGCATCTTGCTTTCCATGTTCGACAGTTCAACGTAACTACCGTTCCAGAAGCTGCACGCATAGCCAAATTCCATGAGCTCTCTCTCCAACACGCGCCTGTAAAGTCATCCCGATCTTCCTACAGCTCGTACCAAAAGTCAAATTCATCATCTTCATACAAATCTCAAAGCACGACCCCACCAGCAACAACAAACACAAAGCCTCTGCTACAAAATCCAAATCAGAAACGTCTTACCTTCGACGAGATGCAAGAACGAAAGCGTAAAGGTTTATGTATGTTCTGCGAAGAACCCTTCACTCCAGGCCACCAGCTTAAACACAAGCGAGCTCAAATCTTGTATCTTGAAACTGAGAATGAAGACTCCGAAGAGGAAGAAGACATACAGACACCATCTAATCCAACCATCGAAGATACTGATAACAAAACTCCGACAATCTCCGTTCATGCTCTCAACGGCTCACCAACTTACAATTGCATGAGAATTATGGGTCAATACGGAAAAAGAAAGCTCCATATTCTCATTGATCCAGGAAGCACTCACAACTTCCTTGATCTACAAGTTGCTAAAACTCTGGGTTGCAACCTCACGTCGATCACACCGATGCCCGTAGCCGCAGCAAGTGGCGACTTAATCACCACCTACAAGTGCAGTGATTTCGTATGGAAGACACAGGGGTATGAGTTCAAATCTGAAGTCCGGACCTTACGACTCGGATTTAGCGACCTCGTTCTTGGAGTTCAATGGCTCTCCACTTTAGGACCCATCTTGTGGGATTTCCTAAACCTCCGTATGGAATTTAAATTCAACGGGATCAAGCATGTCCTTCGAGGAATCACACCAAACGATTCAAAGATCATCTCTAGCAGCAGCCTCAACAAATTAATTTTACAAGAATCACAGGTAGCGCTTCTTCACATACAAGAGGTCGATGAAACAAAACCAGAACAAGGACTCAAGCCTGAGACAATTTTCTATCATATTGAGGCTAGCGATACAGCACAAGATAACTCTGGATCACTACAACGCCTTCTTGAGTCATACGAAGATATTTTTGATGAACCAACGGAGTTACCTCCGTTTCGTAAAGGGTTCAACCATAAGATACCGTTAGAATCTGGTGCTAATCCAGTAAATCTCAGGCCATATCGTTACTCTTCCATACAAAAAGACGCAGTTGATAAAATGATCCAGGAGATGCTCACACAGGGAATCATACAAGACAGCTCCAGTCCATATGCTTCTCCTATTGTCCTTGTCAAGAAAAAAGACGGCTCTTGGCGGCTTTGCGTCGATTACAGAGGTCTCAACAAACAAACTATTAAAGATAAATACCCCATACCACTCCTGGAAGATCTACTCGATGAACTTGGTGGCGCAAGATATTTCTCTAAGCTCGACCTAAGAGCTGGCTTCCATCAGTTAAGAATGGCACCCGAAGATATATACAAGACAGCATTCCGTACTCATTCGGGACACTATGAGTATCTCGTGATGCCGTTCGGCCTCACCAACGCTCCATGCACGTTTCAAGGTCTCATGAATCACGTGTTTGAACCTGTCCTTCGGAAATTTCTCTTGGTCTTTTTCGATGATATCCTAATATATAGCAAAACGTGGGAGGATCACCTAGTTCACTTAGACATGGCTTTCGCAATTCTACGACACCACCAACTATATCTCAAGAAGTCTAAATGCACGTTTGGTGCTACAAAAATAGAATACCTTGGCCACTTCATCTCCTCCGACGGCGTCAGTACGGATCCTGCTAAAATCAAAGCAGTGGAGCTATGGCCAACACCTTCTAGCCAGAAACAACTTCGAAGCTTTCTTGGTCTTGCGAATTATTATCGTCGCTTTATACAAGGTCACAGCATGATCGCGCGCCCTTTGACACTTCTTCTTCGCAAAGATAGCTTCTCATGGAGTACTGAAGCATCTACCGCTTTTCAAACATTGAAAGACGCTTTAATATCCGCACCTGTACTTGCTCTACCGGATTTCTCCAAACAGTTTATAGTCGAAACGGATGCATCAAAGACAGGTATTGGCGCAGTTCTTATGCAAGACAATCACCCTATCTCTTACATTAGCCGAGCTCTGGGTCCTCGTCACCAGAACCTGTCCGTCTATGAAAAGGAGCTACTTGCAGTTGTACATGCGGTGCAAACATGGAACGCATATCTTGCGCACGCCAAATTCATCATCCGTACCGACCAAAAAAGCCTAAAGTTCTTACTGGAACAAAAGATTACAACACCATTCCAGCACATGTGGTTATCGAAATTAATGGGATACACCTTTGAGATACACTACAAGCAAGGAAAAGAAAACGTGGCAGCCGATGCTCTTTCAAGAGTCACAGGTTCCCAGCTCCTCAATCTCGCTTTGTCTCAAGTTCACAACGGGTTTTATGATAAAATCAAACAACTATGGGAGACAGACCAGAAGCTTCATCAAATAATACAAGACCTGCAAACTCAACCATCTAAACACTCGGCATATTCTTTTGTCAACGGCGAGTTGCGTCGAAAAGGTAAACTTGTAATTGGCGATGATGAAGATACCAAGCTTCATATCTTTAGATGGTTGCATGATTCAGCAGTAGGCGGTCACTCTGGTAGAGATTCAACGCTGCAGAGAATCAAATCATTGTTTTTTTGGCCAAAGATGAGCTTGGAAACTCAGAATTATGTGCGTAATTGTTCAGTATGTCAGAGAAACAAATATGATTTGGCAGCAAAACCGGGTTTACTACAGCCTTTACCGGTACCTGCAGGAATTTGGGAATCAGTAAGTCTTGACTTCATCGAAGGCTTACCACCTTCATCCGGGAAGCATTGTATCTTGGTTGTCGTCGACAGGCTTAGCAAGAATGCCCACTTTCTAGCCTTATCTCATCCTTATACCGCTATGGACATTGCTAAGCTATACCTAGATCAAGTTTTTCGTCTTCATGGTATGCCCAAGGACATCACCAGTGATAGAGACCCAACATTCTTAAGTGAGATTCGGCGCGAGATGTTTCGTGTTCATGGTGTCGATCTCAACTTCTCTACAGCTTATCATCCGCAAACAGACGGCCAAACTGAAGTGACCAACAAGACGCTCGAAACATATCTCCGCTGCATGACATCAGATTCACCACGTTCATGGAGCTCGTGGCTTCCTTTAGCAGAGTGGTGGTATAATACCACATACCATTCAACCATTCATAGCACGCCATACGAGATTGTTTACGGTCAACCTCCTCCAGTTCATATGCCATACCTTCCAGGTGAGAGTTCTTCTTCTTCCGTCGACCGAACTTTGCAAAAACGTGAAGCAGTCATCGACCTTATGAAGTTTCATCTCCTCCGCGCTCAAAATAGAATGAAGCAATATGCCGATGCTCACCGATCTGATAGAGAGTTCAAAATTGGAGACTATGTTTACTTGAAATTACAACCTTACCGCCAACATTCTCTCAAAGGCCGAAATATCCCTCATAAACTTTCACCACGATACTACGGTCCGTTCTTGGTCATTGATCGTATAGGTTCGCGTGCATACAAGCTCCAGCTTCCTCCAGGTGCTGCCATACATAATGTGTTTCATGTGAGCCAACTCAAGCTTTGTCCTAACCCGCCGGCATCTCCCCCTACACTTCCTCAGTACCTAAACGATGTGGGAACAACAAAGGAACCACAGCTGATTCTCGAAACAAAAATGGTTAACCGTCAAAACAAAGCTGTGACGAAAGTGCTAGTTCAATGGAAGGGATTTTCAGCAGACCAAGCAACTTGGGAATTTTATCAAGACTTCATCGCCAAGTACCCAGACTTCCATCCTTGAGGCCAAGAATGTTCCGAAGGGGGGAGTATTGTGACAGGAAGTCACATAGCAAGTTTTCCATTATACGGTTTCCATATTTCTAATTTTACTTTTCTAAGTTTCTAATAGTTTTCCATATTGATTATAGATTTATGTTTTCCTTTTCTTATAGTTAAACCTCCTCTTGGTTTACTATATATATGTAGCCTAAGGGCATATTATTATTCATACAATCAATCAATAAAGCTTTCTTAAAACCTATTGCTTATCTCTCAAGTTACTTGCTAAGTTCATACAAAGAGCTTCGCATACGAACTCTGGTTTTCGAGTTGATCCTTCTACCTCAGTGATCATCTCCTACACCTTTGTTTACCCGTTCTTCGAATCCACAGTAGGATTCCTAGCTTGGGATTTATCTATACGGAATTCCCGTCTCATTGCCCATAGGTTTCTTTCTTGCTCTTTCTCCCTATGGCTATGGCTCATGATTTTGTTCAAATTGTTTGCTTAGATCAGTTGGATTTTTGCTAATTCTAGGGTTTAGGGCTGAGTTTGGTCATGAAAGAAAGATCTTAGAGCATGTATGGGGGTTCTTAGTTTAGGGTTCTTAGCTAAATATAAGAACCCCCCCCCCCCCCACATTAAACATGCTTACTAGTTTCTATTAGTAGCTTATGGAGGATTTTGTCTCACTGTTTGAATATATATATTTAGTACTTGTTGAATCAGCGTTCAGAAAATTAGTACCGCCTAAACATTAATCCTCTCACAATTACTTGAACATTGTGTTGGGCTATATTGCCAGTGATTTTGTTTATGTACTGTTCTCAAAGGTCTAATGGCAAAGCTTGCTTTCCAGATTATATTTTGTAATAATTTTTTTTTACATCTTATCTTGTTAATTATCTTTGATTATATTTCTGAACTTTGTACGCCTAACTCTTTGCAGTTCAAGAAATCTGAGAAGTCTTAAAATTGCAATGTGCCCTGGCGTAACTGACGAGGGAATTGTCGAAGCAGTCGTGAAACTTTCATTGCTTGAAGACCTCGAGATTTCATACTGGCCAGTTTTAGGATACTGCTCATTATCAGGAGACTGTTTGAAAGTTGTAGGCCGGTCTTGTCCAATTCTGAAGACATTTAAAACAATCTGTGTGGATTACAGGTCTCCTCCAGGCAAAAAAAGAGTGATGATGTTGCTCTAGCAATCGCTGAAACAATGCCCGGACTTTGCCACCTCCAGCTTTGCGGGAACAGATTATCAGGAGATGGTTTAAACTCCATTCTTGATAGTTGTCCTAACCTGGAGCATCTTGATTTACGCAATTGCTCCCACGTTGGCCTTCACGGGGATCTAAAGAAACGGTGTTACGAGAGGATCAAAGTTGTGGGACATCCATTTAATTCAAACGACGTGAATTTAGAAGAAGATGACTACCCTTATGGCTTCTCTGATGCTGGTTTATCAGAAGATGAGTATTACAATTACCACTACGACATTATGGACGTTATGAACTTAGAACTGGACTCTGATTAAATAATCTGTGTTTCTAACTGCATTGGATTCGCAGGTAAAACCTTCTTTTACATGAAGCATGTTTCTAGTAGCGTTGGACTTTGTATGTCCTTGTGTAATGTGTGACCTTTAGTAATATTGTCTTTCTAGAATATATAAACTCGAAATATGTTTCAAATGATGTGATAATCATCTTCCCTTGTGCTTATTTTACAGTGAGAATCCTCCAAAAGATTGCTTAAGACTGTTCAGTTTACCAAGATCAAAACTAAGATATGTAATAACACTGATTTGTTCCAATTATTAGCAATCATTAAACTCTAGTAGTACCATGAACCATAAAGTTCCGTGTAGCTAAAGGAAAGGCCAAGCGAACACCATTTATTAAATAATAAATTCGATAGCAGAAGATGAAGATGTTGTACAACCCGGGACATTAATATATATTGCTAATTCAAGAGATTTTCAGATGGAACTTGTGTCATAATCTCCAAGGAGATTTGAATGTATAAAACTTTGGATATCACGGGTTGCTAGCATAGACCTGGCTGAAATGTACTACGGGATGCTACAAGAATAGAAACACAAGAAGTAAAACCCAGGAATCTCTTTATTGAATAAAAATAACAGGAACAGAAACAGAACACACACAAGAGAACTAAGTTTCTCACCTTTAACTCACTCGTTTTAGGATGAGTCTCACAAACGAGCTCTCAATCTTATTTGTAAAAAGAAAAAAACACACTGGAAATAAGAAAATATAGAAATAGAAATAAGAGTTTCTTAAATCAGGTAATAGAAACTCTAGTGGAAAAAGTGTGGGCATATGCCTTATTTTCGGACGTGAGCCGGGTTTGATAGCCAAGACTTGTAATCAAGAGGGCTTTTAAAGACTAGGGTAGTCTTGGGTCATGATTAAGAGGATAAGTGAAGACCATCCAGTGAAGTCACGTCCACCTTCTCCAGTTCCATTAGTTTGATTATAACGTTCCCAGATGTACTCCGTCTGGGCATAGTCTCCAGCGATATTACTGCATCAACAACACATGTGAGGCCACACATTTAATTTAGGCCACACATATTTTACTCTTGACAATTATGCATATATACCTTATCAGATTGTTCCTTAGTGTCTCGTAAATATCTCCCGCCTTGTTTTTGTAATCTCCTTTCACTGCAAGGAAAGTTTTCATTGGTTAATATAAAAGTTTTGTTTGTGATTTGGGGGGGGGGGGGGGGGGGGGGGGAGTGGCAAAAAAATGGATTACCTCCAGAGTAATGTTTCAGGGAGGCAAGAATCATGTAGTTCATATTCATCCATATAGGACCTCTCCAACATGGGGGTTGGTCCTTAGCGTTCTCTTTCATGTACAAAGAGCTGCATTGAAGAGCAAAGTTATAAAACAGCTTTTCTTATTATGTTTCACCAAACCACCGAAGAGGGTTGAGTAATGATAGACCTTAGTTGTGGTATCAATGAAGATTCACTCACCTGGTTTTGGCAAGTGAAAGTACTCCGTAATCGCTACATATTAGTTTGTCACTTGAAATGAGATCAAGCTGTTCCTCGAGGATTTGAGAATTCTTCACCATGCAAGTCCAAAAACAGTGAGATTTTAGATATCTTTCCTTAAAAATAATGAGGTAGATGTAGATATTGCTTCACAATATAACTCACCGGTAGGATGATTTTAGACATGAAGGGAAACAAGCTGGCATAACCGACGTGAGGAACGTATATTAGCTCTGGCTCCTCCTTAACCTGGTGAGTCAAATATATTAAATCTTCACACATATATATTCTCCATGGGTTGATTCATACATACATAATTTCTTACCTTTTCTGTGTGATTACCGAAGTCAAGGTAAGTCTCATGACCACGGTCATAGTGCATCTATAGATAGAATTATAAGTGAAGATGGTTATAAGAAGAAGATATATATACAAGCACCATATTTTGGTAGACAATAGTATAAGAAAATAAACCTTATTCAGTTTAGGGAAATCTGAAAGCTGCTGGACAATTGAGCTGTATTCCACCTCCTGCAGGAGTCCAATGGTTTTTTAAGGTCAAAATCACATATATATTGTATGTGACCGTGGATAAGTTGGAGAAATGTTTAGTCTATCCTCTTCTAACCGTTTCTTTCTTCTTTAGAAACTCTGTGATGGACTTCATGCAATCTGCCGCAAGATAAATCCAACATCTGAGGTCGACATGCATCTCATCGTCACTTGGGTTTGAAGCGCGAGGATAATCATCCATTCCCGAGGCCACAGTCTGCATGCATTAGCAATTAAAGTAAACATTATGATAACATGTGTAAGGAATCCTAAACTGAGGCCACAGTCTGTATGCACAATTTCATACAATTTCAATAATGTTTTCATGAAACTTGACGTTTTCACTAATAATCAAGAAATATTACACGAGGGTTTAGTTCTTGCTCTGTTGTACTCTTCTCTCTGCCACGCCAATAGAAACTTCCCTCCTTCTTCCCTGGTCATAAGAAACACCATATTAATTATGTTAAACGGTTGAACTCACAAGACATCTCAATGTGGCTGATATACGATAAAATGCTAGATACACTGAAAAAGCGTCCATATTGATACCTTTCTGGGATGTGTATAACCATTTGAACCATGCTTCTAACCGAGCAAAAGCCCCCTCCAGGAACGACACTATCGCTTCGCCGTCTTCATTTTTAAACTTATTTTTCTGTATCCCATCTATCAGATCTGCGAAAAAAAAAGAATAGAAAAAGCAAGAAAAAATGTCAACATGGAGTTCAGTTGGACCTTGAAACCTTGTTCTCATTCTCTCAACCAGAACGCATGTAGCAATCTTGGTGAAAATTAAGTGTGTGGAATGATTAATGAAGCAGTAACAAAAGAAAAGAAGAAAGAAACGCATACCACATAACACCAAAAGTAGTGTAGGTGGACTGGCAACATCCGGGTACTGAACATGGTCGTGCTCAACCATACTGCAGTTAGAAACTCTTGATTTATAGATATACGTAACGACAAACATTAATGATATATAGTCAAAATTAAGGTATTTGTATATAACAACCTTAGAGCTTCAGCGCCCAAAAGTTGCTCACGTGGAATCCATCCTAGCTCATTCATTAGGTCTAACCAGTGTCCAACAATGTCCAAGGTTATACGGAAATCCCAACGCCTATATCAACCTCACACATCAGAACACGACATGATAATCAATACTATTAAATTAGCAGTGTGACCAATTGATATTAATTCAGTCCAACTAATAATTCCCCTAACCTACTTTAAAAATAAACTAACCAATTGATATTAATTCAGTCCAACTAATAATTCCCCTAACCTACTTTAAAAATAAACTAACTCTTTTTAAATGTATCTAAATCTACGTACAGTATTTCTAACTGTGTGGTATATAACTTCTTTCTTTCCTAAATTTTAGGAACCAAGTGCCTTTTTAATGTTCTGACTTTTCTATTATTTTGTTTTTGGAAAATACGATATATAGATTAACCAATTATGCATAAGTTGGACAAATTTCGGCTGTTTAGTAGTTTTTCACTGGACCATTTAATCAATACATTTTACATTGGAAACAAATAATATAAATCCACTTCGCAAGCCCGGTAAAATTTAAATTATTTTTATTGTATAATCAAATATCCAAACAGTAAATGTATAGATGTAATTAAGTACAAAATATGAAAACTTGCAGTTTATAGAAATAAAAAGTATAAAATAAAAAAATAGGTTTTTGTGACAAAAAAAAACAAAATAGGTTTTTAAACTTTTATTATAAAAGAATATGGATTTATCTAAAAAATACCCTTGCTTAATAATTACACAAGAATTTGGCATAATAATAAAATTAAATTTATAGAACAGTTTTAAAAATAAATATAAACTATAAAATTAAATTAATATACTTACATAAACTTTTAAAATTACAATATATATATATATATAGATATATATATATATATATATATATACATATAACAGATTAGATTAAAAACATTTTTCACATAATTTGAAAACAATTTTATGTTTTCTAGGTGGGTTGGATTTAGTATTGGATTTCAGATATAACATTTTAAGAACGTTTGAGTATATATACCAAGTCTAATAAAGTATGAGACTTTAATTTTTGGATCGGTTTTAAATTAGTTCTTTTTTGGTATGAATATTCTTTACTATTAGGTAACTAATAAGAAAATATAATATGTTGCATTTTAAAATAAAGTCTAAAAATATTTTTGAAATGCATATATCATAAATGTATAGTTATACAACTTTACATATTTATATAGTTACAAAAGTATATTAGATTTATATTAAACATAAGTATTATTACAACAAACACACCAATATGATTGCAAAAAATACAAACATAAAAATTAAGTTTCTCGAAAAATTAAGAAAAAATATATAAAAAGTATTATATTAGGTAAAAAATTTAAAAACAAATAATATACCCGCCCTCTTGAGGGCGGGTCAATCTCTAGTTTAATAAATAAAAAACTTGAAAGAAATATTTTAATCTGTGAAATGATGAATTAATAAACAACGAACCAGATCAACATTTGATGGAAACCTTCATCCCCCAAAAGTCCCCATGGAAGTTTGGGACGGCACGGAACTGCTGTGTACAGCTCAGTTGACCAATACTGCAGCACAGGGTGCGTAGGTAGAAGATTATGTACTTTTGTTTGACCGTAGAAGTGACCAATGCCTCCAAGCATGTTCGCAATGGCAGCTTTACCAAGCGCCAAAGTTTTAGCGTCAAGCTTCTGGAATCACATGATGATCCGAGAGATTCCCATATTTAAGCACACCAAATCATTGATTCTATATACTAATGCTAAGAAACTTGAGAGTAGAATCACACCTCAGAAAGGTTGAAGCATTCCTTGAACTTATCATCAAATGCGTCATGTTTCTTTTTAAGTAGATTAGTGAGATCCAAACCTACATCGATTGAAGATGGAAACTTAGATCAGCGGCTTACGAGTGCACAGGGTAACTAAAATCATTACTAGATTATCCTAAATATATATATGCTTTCAGGTAAGGGTGTTTAAACAAAAAAATTCACGTGACAAAAAGTAACCCGTTCTCCCCTATCCAAACTATTCATGTTTTGGCTGGGAAATGATTATGCAAGACCTTATTGTGTTTAAGAAAATGTTATCGATCAATCCATCATAATCAGAACACCAGTGCTTGAAGATACAAGGAGGCTTTACAACCTGTAAGATGATCTGTACGATCCTCCATCTTGGCAGTTTCTACATCTATCCCTGATATGAAGGCAATATCAATAGTAGAGGACTGGGTCGTCGAGGATATCTGCATGGCAACAGTTAAATCATAGAATCAGTATGAGTAATTTGGGATGGTTATTCTTAAATAAATATGTATATATCTTGATGAAGACTGTTTTACCTGAAACACATAGACGTTGGAATCATCCTCGGCTGTGTCAGAGAGCTGTCCAGACTTACTTTTCTGAAAATATACAAACCGAGAGGCATGTAAGAGCAGTGATATATATATATATATATATATATATATATATATATATATATATATATATCTGTACGTGTGTGTACTATTGGAAAAACTTGCAAAAATTGACAATATAACTAACAGCCAGATTTTTCTGAACAAAATCAGATAGATTGACAGAGTCGGGCTTCTTGAAACCACAATAATGCCATTCGGGAGGAGGACCCTGCAAATAAAGAACAGCTAAGACAGTTAGAACACTATGTTAGCTAGGGATCTCACATATGAATGAGAAATGACCTTTAATATACTATAGTATCATTTATCATTTATGTGGACGTGACGATAATACAAATTAGTTTTGAAGTGGAAGGTCATAGTCTCTCTCACACATTCAGTGCCAATCAGACGACATAGATGATTTCTATATAACATTTTTTTCCAGCAAAGGAAGTAACTAAAAGCCTATGAACTCTAAAGTGCACTACGTACAAGTTAATGAAAAGTTACCTCTGCTGATCTTAAGTGCAACTGCCAGTTTCCCACATCTGTACGTGAACCAGAAACCAGGGTGGAACTGTCTTGAAGCCCTAAATTTAGAACTTTGCCACTTTCGTCAGCTATATAGAAGAAGAGATTCACGCCTCCCTTTTCTTGCCTTATTTTTCTCAAAAAGAAGAAAGAAGATTTAATATGGATAATCATGCAACACTATATTTACATCTATGAAAGCATCTAAAGTTGAACTAGAAAAATGGTTACTACGTACCCCGCTCTATTTTCAACATGAATTCGAACTGACCAATCCCCTCCAAAACCAAGGCTGCCCACCTTAGACTTGACAAAACTTGTCTCCAATACCAAATCGTCGTTTTCAACCAGGATTTGCTGCCCATAATCTATTCCATTGTGTTCTTTCCATCCAAAGGACTTAAGACCGTCCTTTTCTTCACAGAAATGCCTCATCACAGGCTTCCCTTCGCTGCCACCGAGCCACATCAAGCCTGCAACGAGGGGGTGAGGATCTCTGCATTGTCAACAAACAAATTATCATCAATTTGATTGTAACTTGAAAAAGAATGCGAAACCGTTTCACATGATATAGGTCGGTTAGAGGCTGATTCATATATACTTAACATACTCCGTTTGGTTTTAAACATGACCGGTTTTAAGATTTTAGAGGCAAAAGACAATTTGATAAGAATTTTAATATAAGAAATTAACAATCTTAGGGATATAATATGTCTTTGTAGATTATCTCTTAAAATTTGGAAACCATAATCAAATCTGAAAAGTGACCACGTGCGACCAATTAAGACGTTTCATGAAAAACACCTAGCGCGAACTCCAAAATATGCTTGAGGGCGATAAGTTCCCCAGTACAAGCTCTCCTTGTGCTCACCTTGAAACTGGAACAAGAAGCTCCCAATAAATCAAAATTCCCATAACAAAAGAACACATGAAAAGTAAGAAAAATATAGCTCGAGCGTACCATAGGTAAGTCCATGACTTTAGGAGCAGGAAAAGGAGTGACAACGGCAGGTTGTATCTTCCGCTGTTTTTCATTATCGAGCGTATGAGAGTACTCATCAGGACGAACATCAGGTTTCGCCATCGGCGCTGAGTGAGTGAGATAGGCAAGTTGAAGCGAAAGGTTTCTGCTATGTGAATGATCGTTAAAGCTGAGATATGAAAAGTGAAGCCTAGGAGGTGGGCTTTTATAGCAAGGCTCTGGGTTTCGAAATATGACTTTCTGCTAGTTTAGTCTTTTTTTTTTTTTTGTCAAAGAGTTTAGTCTTTTTCTAATACATTAAAAAGTGATCCAAACTCTAGATCATGATGGGGATTGATTAACCCATTGGATATTTTAAAAAAACTTTTAAGTCTTCTTGTAGTAAATACTAGACTTTCTTGTAAATTAACTCCAGTACATAGCGATGTTTTAAATTTTTGGTAAACAATATATTCTACAAAATGGGTATACTCTTTATGAAAGAAAAAACGTTGCTATGTCATCTTTAAAACAAACATATTTACTTTATGAAGTCGGTTAGTTTGGTTTAAACTAATAAGTCTGTTTGAAATAAATAAGCATGCTCGGTAACAAGTAAATTTGCTCCGAAGTCCGAAAGATAAGTGTGTATATATAGGCTTATTGTTTTTCGATAACTTTTTGCTTTTGCTAAACTGTTAATATCACTAAAATGAAAGAAGATTTCATCAAGGGAATCAAAAAGAGCAACACCTTGGCACAAGGTGGAGCTAAAAGTGTAAGAAGATACAATGATCTCATCTTCTAATCCAAAGATGCATAAGGTCTCTATAGAATTTTCTATTAATTTTTCCTTGCAGAGATTCTTGATCTCACGGTCTATTGTTGCGGAAGACAGAAGTTATGGTAAGCGAGGTGTTGTTTTGAAGGACATAGCTTTGGTGATAAATAATCTACAAAATCAGTATTTGGTCGTACATTTTTCTATAAAAATGTCAAGAAATGAAGCATTCTTTGGTAACAAATAGACGTTTAACACAAAAAAAGAAGACGTTTGTTTTGATAGTAAGTTTGATTTGGTAATATATCTAAAAAGTATATATATATTATGTTCTTTCTTATATACCAGTCATCTATATTATTAAAACTGAAGTATAATTTAGGATTATTTGAAAACATATAAGCAACACACTACAAGAAAACATATTTTTTACGAGGGCGCTTTTCGATGTTAATTCGTCGTAATAGGAGCTTTACGACGAATTAACATCGAACAGCGTTTCGTTGTTAAACGCTCGTCGTAATGGAGCATTCGTCGTAAAGTCGTAGTTACATTTACGAGGAAGCTTTTTCCTCGTAAAGTGAAAGGAAACATTTCGTCGTAATGTCCTCGTAACACGCGTTGTAAATGCCACGTAATAGTTCGTTGTAAAAGACACGTAAGGTTTCGTCGTAAACTCGATGTAAAGTTTACAACGACTTTACAACGAGCACATGTAACTTCGACATAAATGTTACGAGGACTAAACGTGGAAGTTTACAACGAAATTACATCTCCATATTTAAAATATTTATTAATTATAATAATTATATATTTATTAATTTTTAAATTAAAATATTTTTCGAAAAAAAAAATATGAAACCAAAAACTTTATAAAAAAACTAGAAATTCATTAATTAATATAATTTCAAATTTTTATACAAAACAAAAGAAATAAAAAAAAAAATCTAATGAAGACCGACATCATCGTCATCGAAGTAGTTGGCTGAGGGGTTCGGGTCTGAAGATGGTCCTGCTTCGGGATCCGGCTGGCTCATCCCGAGAGCTGCTCGCCTCGCCGCCAAAGCCGTCTGCAGAGCTGGATTTCCCACCGCCATCACATCCAGCAAACTCTCGAGAGAGTCGAGACGCTGCTGCTGGGTATCCATACGAGTCTGCATCCGCTCGTTGTCCTGCTCCCGTCTCGAATAGTATGACGAAGTCGCCCTTGCAACTTCGTTAACGGAACCTATTCCGACCGTCCTTCCCTTCTTTCTAGGAGCCACCTATATGTATATATATAAAAACTTATTTAGAGTTCATTAATAAATAATAAAAAAAAATTATTAAATTTTACCTCCTCGAAGATCTGGTCGACTTCTTCGGTTGACAACTTGACGGGCAATCCGTCTGCAGACTGTTGGGTGAGTTGCGTCTCTCGCTCTTCTACCCGAGACGCCACAGCGTTGAAGAGTTTCTCTGATGCAGGATCAACAAAAACTCCATCTGGTGTGGCGTGAGTCATCTTGAATAAGTCCGAGAGAGATGGCAGAACTCCCGTCTTCTCCAACTAATAAACAAAAATAAAAAATTAATTAAATATATTAATAAATACAAAAGTTTATAATAATGAAAATTATAAATTAAAATAAAACTTACAGCTTCGAGACGAACTCCGGCATGGGATTTTTGGCCGGTTCTATGAACCATGGGCAAATGGCCATCTTTATCCCTCGTTCTTCGGGAAGCGGAGCACGAGTTGGCTTTGCGGATGTTGACGGGGTCGGTCCAATAGGCGATGAGGCCATCCCATGCGTCCTTGGTGACCCCGCTCGGCTTCCCCTCATAGCCGTAAATCTCCCACTTGTCCTTCCAATCGGAGACAGTGTTGCAAAGACGAGTTTTCGCCTTTGCAATAAATTCGCTCTTCACCCTCTCGGTGATTCCTATGGACCAGTTCCACCTTTGCTGAAAAAAACAAAAAAATTAAAAGATTAGAAAAAATAATAATTATTTAATTAAAAATTTAATTATTTATTTAAATTACCGCAAAACATTTAAACCACGTCGTCTTGACGTGATCGGGAGTGGACGTCCAGTTGGGATAAGGGCCGTCATAATATCCCTTCATCGTCTCTGAAACGCTCCGGCTAACTTTGTTGTTAGCCCCAAACCTGCAAATAAAACAAATTTGTTAAAAAAAAATTATCAAAGATTTTAAATTTAAAATCGAAAATTTTATCTACTTACCAAAAAGTACCCCGGGGTCTATCCGGGTCAAGAATCTTTAAACCCTCTCGTCCGGGCTGGGTCAGCAAATCCTCTACGGTGTATCTTGCGAATGGTGCATAAGGTGGCACCCGCAAGTCGGGATGAACAGGAGCCGGTGGGGCAGGCTGATCCGGGGCGAGAGGTGGAGCAGGTGGTGGGGGAGGCATATGAGCTGGCTGTGGAGGAGGGGTCGAAGAAACTCTCCTCGATGTCTGAGACTCCGGAACTGTCCCGGAAGAAGACGATGGACCGCTAGAAGAAGATCCATCGCCAAATAGATCGGCATACGTAGGTGCAGGAGCTGCTGGTCTCGGTCTAGGAGCCATCTAAAAAATAATTAAAAAAAAATAAATTAATACATTTCTCAAACGAAAATTTTAAAATAAAATAATTCCTTTAACTATTCACCTAAACTAACTCCGGTAACTAATCAGCTAAACTAATTCCGGTAACTAATCACCTAAACTATTCACCTAAACTAACCACCTAAACTATAAAAAAAAAAAAAAAAAAGAAGAGAGAGAATATACCTTAGAGAGAGGGGAGGAGTTTGGGAGGAGGATACGAGTAGGGGTGGTCTGAGAGGATTCTCGCATATATATAAAAACGGATTCGTCGTAATGGCCTCGTAATTTTACGACGAAGTTACCAGACCCGTGTTTTCGTTTACGACGAAGTTACCAGGCCCGTGTTTTCGTTTACGACGAAGTTACCAGGGCCGTGTTTTATTTTACGACGAAGTTACCAGGCCCGTGTTTTCTTTTACGACGAAGTTACCAGGCCCGTGTTTTTTCATTTACGACGAAGTTACCAGGCCCGTGTTTTCGTTTACGACGAAGTTACTAGGAATGTATGAAACCACGAAAA
Organism: Hirschfeldia incana; assembly: GCA_026261945.1. Lineage (NCBI taxonomy): Eukaryota > Viridiplantae > Streptophyta > Magnoliopsida > Brassicales > Brassicaceae > Hirschfeldia > Hirschfeldia incana. The sequence continues at coordinate 1,223,673 of JABCMI010000028.1, read as the reverse complement.
TTAAATCCCTAAACCCCAAACTTATCATCTTTACCTCTCATTCATAATTTCATCCTCTTTATCCAACTAAAACCTTTACCTTCAACAAAATAATTTTTTTTTCCTTAACAAATAATTTTTTTTAACCTTAAGAAATATATATTATACATTAAGAATTTCACTTAAGCAATAAAAACAACATTGCATGCAATATTTTGGAAAGACAAAAACAACATTTGTTACATATATTACATCATTCTGAATCGTTTGAGTTCTCATCAACATCAGAACATTCATCGTCATCACTACAATCAAACTCGTCTTCACGTGCTTCATCTGTCGCATCTTCGGGAAGATCTTCATATTGATGGTTATTTGGGTCGATCAGAAGAATTTCATCAAGTTGTTGGTCAGGAACCTCAACTTCATTAATAGCATCTTCTTCTTGCAATGGTGGTTCTTCTCCAGCAACAATTCGTCCACGAGGTGTAATTTTGATAGTAGCCAACCAATTAATCCCAGAACTTCGAAGGCGAGGATATGGAAGAAAGCTAACTTGTTCAGCCTGGGAAGCGAGGATGAAAGGCTCGAATTTGTTGTATCTTCTCCCAGAGTTGACATCCACAACACCAAATTTGTTAAATCGAACTCCTCGATTCTCAACGGGATCGAACCATTCACATTTGAAGAGGACACATTTTAGCTTCAATAACCCTGGAAATTCCACTTCAATAATCTCCTGCAAGATCCCGTAAAAGTCTGTTTCGCCTTTCACACATATTCCATAGTTACTTGTTGCCCGATGTCTTCCATACTCGTATGTGTGAAAGGTAAAACCTCGTGTGAAGTACATATTTGATGTGGTGACCTTTGCTACTGGACCTTGGATCAATTCGTGAAACCATACAGGGTAATATGGATCATCATACTCAACCTACAAAATACACCACCGTTAGAAAAGTACCAAATATTGCTTCATTTTAATCAAATATATATAATACCTGTGATTTTAACCACTTTACAAAGTGCTTTTCTTTTCTTCCTTCCACTTCAGCTGCAGATAATCCCGGTATCGCTTCTTCAACTTGAGATACAAACATGCTGCAAATTAAACAAATATATCATATCATATAATTAACAACAAATTTAATAAAATTAATTAACATAGACAAAAATTTACCTTTCAAACGAAGACGTCATTGCATCTCCGCAGTTGAGCGTAATATATGTGTGGGCACTATGCTTATCCTCTTCACTAGACCACCAAACTTCTTTCAGCTTACCACCAAATCGCACAATTTGACAGAAAATGTCAGGAACACCGTCTACGGCATATGACGAAGGTACTCCACCATCATCATATCTTCTAGGAACTCTTTTCCTTGTACGGACAGTTGGTGCAAAGTAGTAAGACGTGAAGTTAGAAGTTTCTGCTGTCAAACTCCCAGCAATGATCGAACCTTCCACCTTTGCTAGATTTTTGGCTTTTCCCTTCAAATGTTTCATGTACCTCTCATATGGATACATCCATCCGTTGTGAACTGGTCCACGAAGTAATGCTTCGTACGAGAGATGAACAACTAGATGTTGCATCACATCAAAAAATGATGGAGGAAATATCTTCTCCAGGTTGCACAATATGATGGGAATGTTCTCCTGAAGCTGTTCGATGACTTCTTCCTTGAACGTACGTGTGCTAAGATCTCTGAAGAATGCTCTAATTGCTGTATGTTGCAAATATAACACAATTAATAACATTTTATAAACATATGTAATATATTATAAATTAATATTTACCTGCAAGTGTTTCATGTACATTTGTTGGAAGGAGCTCAGCAAAAGTGAATGGAAGTAGTCGTTGCATAAACACATGACAATCATGACTCTTCATTCCGGAAAACTTTTGACCACGTTCAACACATCTTGACAGATTTGAAACATAACCATCCGGGAACTTAACTTCTGATGAGACCCAATCAAACAAAGTTGTTTTCGCTGCTGATGACAACCGGAATATGGGAACAGGAACGCTGCCATTGCTCTTGATATGTAACTCACTTCTCCAGCAGATAGAAGGTAAGTCCATCCTTGACTTTTTGTTATCTTTTGTCTTTCCTGGGACGTTCAATATTGTATTCATGATGTTGTCAAAAAAGTTCTTCTCTATGTGCATCACATCTAAGTTGTGGCGTAAAAGAAGATCCTTCCAGTAAGGCAGATCCCAAAATATACTCTTCTTATGCCAATTGTGAGAGACCCCATACTCATCAGGCATATTTCCCGGAACATGCCAGTTTCCTCCACACGCCACAGTTTCCTGAGCTCCATAATAATCAATTTCTGCTAGGATCTGTTGCCCGGTGAGATATGGAGGAGGACTATCTCTGACAACTTTTTTGTATCTAAACAATGTCTTATTTCTTCGGTACGGATGGGAGATGGGAAGAAATCGACGATGACAATCAAACCAACAACTCTTTCTACCATTCTTCAGTTGAAAAGCATCTGTCGATCCACGACAAATTGGACAAGATAATCTTCCATGAGTTGTCCACCCAGACAACATCCCATAAGCAGGAAAATCACTAATCGTCCACAGTAGAACTGCTCGCATCGTAAAATTGTTTTTCGTGGAACAATCATACGTTCTCACCCCTTCTGACCACAACTCTTGTAACTCTTGTATCAATGGTTGGAGAAAAACATCAAGCGACCGTTTTGGATGCTTCGGCCCAGGAATTAATATGGTTAAGAATAGAAATTCTTCTTCCATACACATCTCCGGCGGCAAGTTATATGGCGTAAGAATGACTGGCCACAAAGAATATTGTCTCCCAGACATTCCGAATGGACTAAATCCATCAGTGCTTAACCCAAGATAGACATTCCGAATATTGTTAGCGAAATCTGGATATACCTTGTTGAAATGTTTCCACGCTCTTGCATCTGATGGATGAGCGATCTCGCCTTCCTTCTGGACATGTTCAGCATGCCACCTCATCGATGCAGCAGTTCTCTCAGATTGATATAATCTTTTTAACCTGTCTTTAATTGGTAGGTACCACATCCTTTGGTACGGTACCCTATTCCTTCCACGTCCTTGCGGTTTGAATCGTGGTTTCTTGCAGAATCGACACTCTTCCAGATTCTCATCGTCCTTCCAGTAGATCATGCAGTTGTCGATGCAAACATCTATCATCTCCGAAGGCAATCCTAGACTATAAACCAATTTCTGAATCTCATAATAAGATTCAGCCGACAAATTGTCTTCTAGCAAGTACTCTTTCAACAACTCCGCCCAAGAATCCATGCATTTCTCAGATAGATTATGATCCATTTTAATATTCATCATCCTAGCTGCTAGAGACAATTTAGAGAGACCTTCTCTACAACCAGTGTAGATTGGTTGATTTGCAGCATCTAGCATTTCATAAAACCTTTTTGCATCCAAATTAGGTTCTTCTACATTCCCGGTTTCATGAGCTATTGTTGTAGTTGTTTCTAAAAATGCATCAGTAATCATGTCTTGAATCCTATCATCTGCTCATTCTGATTCGGTTCTTCATTATTAACAGGATTCTCAAAATGATTACTACTACTACTAGCTTCATTTCCACCATAACCCTCTCCATGTTGATACCAAATATAGTAATGCGGTGTGAATCATCTATTTACTAAATGCTTCCAAACAGTTTCACTAAGTGCAAATTTTGAATTCTTGCATTTCCGACAAGGGCAAAACATCTTACCGCTTTCCTGTGTGAGCGGTGTAGAACCTGCCTGCTGCATGAATGTCTCTAGCCCGCTCAGAAAGGTATCCGTCACTCTACCGGCAGAATCTTTATGTGAATACATCCAACTCCGTATCTCGTAGATATTGCATCCATCAGCCATTTTTTTCTATTTGTGTTTTTTTCAGTTATTTTTTTCTTATATTTGTTGGTGGTGTGTTTTGAGCATTGAGAAATGACATATATATAGAAGATTTTCGAGTTTGGTAGGTAAAGGTTTAACAAGTATTTTACAACGCAATTTATTACTACGAATTTACAACTTTTTTACATGGAATTTACATCAACTTTACAAGGAATGTAGTTAGGTATCAAGCACAATTAATACACGTTTCGACCAAGTGTAACGGTAACCTGATTCGTTGTTAAATCCTTGTTAAATTACAACGTCTTTACGTGGAATTATGTTTCGTCGTAAACTCCATGTAATATTACAACGTCTTTGAGAGGAGAGATAAGGAAACAGGTTTCGTCGTAAAGTCCATGTTAAATTACAACGCGTTTACGTGGAAATTAATTTTCCACGTGAACGCGTTGTAACTTTACATCAACTTTACGACGAAACAGTTTCGTTGTAATATTACATGGACTTTACGACGAAACTGCTCTTCGTCGTAAAGTCGATGTAAAGTACTTGTAATTTTACGAGGAATAATTTTCGTTGTAAATTTTCGTTGTAAAGCCAGTGTTTTCTTGTAGTGACATAACTAATAATTTTTTGGAAACATGAATAGTAGTACTACATTAATTGTATTTTCATATTTTACTTAGCTTAATAATTTTATTAATTATATTACTTTAACAACAATTCACATAATTAATTATATTACCATAATAATAATAATAATACTTATTTTTATATATTAGTTAATCAATATAAACTTTGTGCCAATTATAAAATCAAAAATGTAAATAACTATGTTTTATATATGGTTAAACGTTTGGTTTAGTTTGTTTTATTATATTCTTTTTTTTATTTTAGTTTCAATTGGTTGAAAAATTGCGTAGCTAAAAACATAATTCAAAGACATGTTTTGTGAATAAAATAATAACTTAAATCTAAACAAAAAAATTTGTTACTTTTATCATCACTTAATTTTTCACTCCATATAATTATTTATTAATTTAAAAACTTTTTTTATTTCACTTAATTTAGCCAAACACGTAAAAAGTTTTTTTATTAGTTTATAAAAAAATTAGACATGAACATTGATTATTTATTTATCGTTTTTTTTTTTAATTAGGTCCAGTAGAATATTATATAAATTTATGTAAAGGTTTGGAGTTGGGTCCTTCCGTATCTAGATGAGTTCGATTTTTATGTAAAAAAAAAACTAAAAATATCTAAATAACCAATGTGTTTAAAACAGGTTCAGACAATGTACCAAAATAACCATATTACTTGATTCAGTCCAGGTTTTTTGAATATAATTAGTTATATTATTACAACACATTTAAAATATGTAACAGTAATTATAAACAACACATCTAAAATATGTAAAACTAGTTATGAAAAATAAATACCCATGTATAAAAATTGTAAAGATTAGTACCTGCATGGGTGTGCGATCTCTAATTAATCATTATTGAGCATATCACAGTACTTGTAGGTAACATTTGATTTTACCGCGGAGCTCCTTTTGGTCGCTCCGGATATCATCTGGGTCTCAGAGTGTCTATTGGTAAATGCCATGCGCTGTGAATGATCACCGAAGCTGAGAAATCGATGTGAATAATGTTGTAAAAAAAAATTGAGAAGTGAAACCCTAGATAGTGTTTTAGTCAAAAAAAAAACCCTAGATAGTGGACTTTTTTAGCCGATAGTGGACTTTAAACCAATGCTTTGGTTTATCCGATCTAAGTTGACATTTAAGTCTTTCTTTAACAAAACGAATATAAATATAAATAAATTAATCCAGATCGTTCTCGCGATTAACCATTTGGCTTTTTAGACTCTTTGTTTTGAAGACTTTCTAGTCTTTTTCTAATACATTATTAGTTTATAAAAAGGCCCAGTCATGATATTGCCAGACTAACGGCAAATGTTAAAAAATTGAATTTATATACCATATTGAGAAATTCCCTTAGATCTACTTTATTTCTTTTAATCAACTTTCTTATAGAAAATATCAACTAGAGTTTTCCCCGATTTTAAAGAAAATGTTATTGTCACATAACAAAAAGTCTCTTAAACCAAATGAATAGCTCAGATTGATGATTCGATTTTGAAGAATTTTGAAGAAATTTGAAAACTTTAAAATGGACTTAAAAAAACATTTAAAAATCTTTAAAGTCTAAACTTTTTGTTTGGACAACAAAGTCTCTAAAACCAAATATTTTACCAATCACATTTTTATTATCCTAAAATTTCTTAAAACTTCACTGAAAGTATGATATTTATTTTTTTTCTTCAAGTTATCTTACTTTTTTTTAAAGCTAGAATCTGACACTTTAGAAAGTTTTTTTTTAAAGCCACAACCAAAAATAATCACAAACAAATATTTTCTAAAATCATGTATGTTGTATGATTGTTATGCCTCTTGAGTGAAGAAGCCTTAATGGTTTAGCTTCAATTTATAGGGATGCTAGGAAAAAATATATTTTCTAATAATGTTTTGCATTTTATCGTTCTTGTTCCTTATCTTTGATTACGTTTCTAAAATTTTACACCCAATTATTTGCAGTTCAAGAAATCTTAGAAGCCTTAGTTTCAATGTGCTATCCAATACCAAGCAAGGGACTTGCCGAAGCAGTCGTCAAACTTCCATTGCTTGAAGAGCTCGAGCTTTCATACTGCTCATTATTAGGAGACACTCTGAAAGTTGTAGGCCAGTCTTGTCCAAATCTGAAGACATTGAAAGACAACAGTTTGGACTTTGGGTTACAATCATATTAGAGACAAGAGTGATGATGTTGCTCTAGCAATCGCTGAGACAATGCCTGGACTTCGCCACCTCCAGCTTTTAGGGAACAAATTAACAGGAGCCGGTTTAAACGCAATTCTTGATAGTTGTCCTAACCTGGAACACCTTGATTTACGCAATTTTTTCAACGGTTGCCTTGCTGGGGATCTGGAGAATCGGTGTTCCGGGAGGATCAAAGTTCTGAGACGCCCTAATGAACCGATCCATGAGTACCCATTTGCTGCGACCGTGAATTATAGCAGAAGATGGCTACCCTTATGACTTCTCTGATGGTAGTATAACAGAAGATGACGGTTACCATAGCCTCAGCGAAATTTTGGACTTTGAACTGGAGCACTTCTATGATTAATATATGATCTGCGTTTTTAAATGCATTGGACTCGCTGGTAAAAACCAGCTTTTTTCATGACCTCTAAGCATGCTTCTAGTTTCGTTCGACTTTGTTTGTCCTTGTGTAATATTATTGTCTTTCTAAAATATATATATTTATAAACTCGAAAAATGTTTCAAGTGATGTGATAGTTTCATGTTTCTCTACTTGTGTTTCTTATGCAGTGAGAATTCTCCAAAAGAAATTGCGTAGGATTGTTCATTTACCAAGATCAGAAATTAGATGTATGAGAAAACTGATTTGTCTCCATAAAACTCGAATAGAAAACATGAATCATCCTTTCTGACTCAGAGAATATCTCTGCAAACGCTAATGAGATTTTTGGAACAACCACAAAGTTCCGTGTAGCTGAAGGAACGGCCAAGAGAACACTATTTAAAGATTCAAACAGTGGATTCGATGGCATAAGATGAAGCTTTTTAACATATTCACATTACACACTTAAATGCAACCTGTGGAGAGAAAGCATATATATGAAAAGATTAACGAGCTGAAGGAGTGTCACTGACGAAGCTTATGCTATGTCCCGTGGACTTGGATGAATTTGCATCTTGGCTCCTTCTTTTACTTAGTTTGCCATATACTTCTAAACACTCATTTAGTTCATGAGCAACCCTTGTCATGTTTGGTCTCTCTGTAGAAGAAGGGTTAATGCAAGCCATTGCTAATTCAAGAGCTTTCCAAGATGAACCTGTGTCATATTCTCCTTGGAGTTTCGGATCCATAATACTTTCGATATCACCATTTGCCAGCATAGACTTGGCCCATTCGACTATGTAAGAATTTTCACGTGATTGGTCAATCACAGGCTGGCCAGTGATAATCTCCAGTAACACGATACCAAAGCTGTAAACATCACTCTTCTCCGTTAACCAATGTTTTTGATAGTATCTGCAAAATATACTCAAAGATGTTAAATAACACACAAAAAAAACATTTTTTAAATTATAATGTAAACTAAAACTTACTCGGGATCAAGATATCCAATAGTTCCAGCAACATTTGTTGTTGATACATGAGTTTTACTTCCCACAAGGAAAGATCTGGAAAGTCCAAAATCGGCGAGTTTAGCTTCAAAATGTTGTCCTAACAATATATTGGTACTTTTCACATCTCTATGAACCATTGGCGGCTTACATCCAATATGCAAATATTCAATTCCTAATACAAATAAAACCCCATATGTTAGCTACTTATCATTTAAAAAGAGTTGAAAAGGAATATGAATGCAAAAATATATAACAATTGGAACTACAAAAAATTAACAAACCTAAAGCAGATTCAATAGATATTTTAAGTCTACTCGGCCAGTTTAAAACAGAGCCATCACGTTCTCCTGCCAAAATTCACCATATAGTTTTAAACCCCCTTTGATTTAGAAGAGGTAACTCAGTTTGTTTTCAAAATAATCAAACAGTTTACCCGAGAGATGTTCCTTTAAGTTCCCATTTTCCATGAACTCATATATGAGAGCTAAGTCATTCCCTTCATCACAATATCCAATGAGGCTAACTAGATTTACGTGGTGAACTCTTAAAAGTAGTTCAACCTAAAAATCAAAAATATAAAAAGGTATGATTCATGAAGTCATGATTTCTTGAAAATTTAGGGAAAGGTTTTAGTGCTATTAAGTACTTCTGTTTTGAATTCCTTATAGCCTTGAGTTGATGATTGAGAGAGAACTTTGACGGCTACTTGTTGATTATTTAGAAAACCCTGACAAACAACACCGAAGCCTCCTTTGCCAAGAACAACTTGAAAGTTATTCGTCATATCTCTGACCTCTGAATATGTAAATCTTCTGTTTTTCAATTCTAGTGATGGACGTTTAACTGCAAAAATAAAATGAAAAATGAAGGATCCATGAGTTTTCATACTTTCACAATGGATCATATATTTGTCTAACTACCTTTACAGACTGATGGCCTTTTCCTTTTGAAAATGAATATTAGAACCACAACAGGAAGGATAATGACCACAGAAGAAAGAGATGCACCAACAACCGCCGCCACAGGGAATTTTTTTTTGCATGATTTACATGTCCGTAGATATCCATCAAGACTAAGGAATAATATATTGTTGAAGACATCAAATGTTGAAATAGAGTGGATGATACATAATAGAAAGAAGATCATCTCTATGAAGAAACCTTACGTTAGCTTTAGTCCTTCTTTTTCCCTATCAAGCAGGGCTTGCGGAATGCGGCCACTAAA